>CM053580.1:189460647-189501696 GCA_028627135.1 Pseudochirops cupreus | reverse complement strand
CCAGATTTAGCAGAGTTCCACTGACCTCTCACTTTTTCTTCAGCATTTATGGGTTGATAATTCTGGAACCCTCCATAGTTAACTGGTGATCCACTCTCCTGAATGCTCCAGCACTGGCTAGTCTGGGCCTCCGTGGGGCTAAAACTGTGGGCTGACATGGGGCTAGGCTGAGCTTCCAGTGCTCTGCAATTAACCCTTCCTGTCTCCCTGATAGGCTGCCTTCAGTGGGAGATTTGTTTCTCTCTGTCACTTTGTGGGTTCTGTAGGTCTAAAATTTGTTTAGAGTCATATTTTATAGGTATTTGAGGTGGTTATTGGGGGAGCCCATAGAGTATTCCAGCTTCTATGCTGCCATATTGACTCCACCCCCCATTAAATTTTTTTAAGTGATATAATTCAGTGCTAAGCTGTTGCCTCCTGCTATTCAGCCAGTCAGTCAACAATATTTACCCAGCCCAGCTAAGGAGAGTTCAGTTCACTAAAGTGAAATTGTGATATGCTCAGACTCATTTCCACACTCCTTATCCCTGGAGACATCCCTGTCCCAATCAGAATGCTTATTCAAGCAGCAATTTATATCTGGTCACTCCCTTGGCAGTTGTTTCTTAATGTGTTAATTGTAATTATTGGGTCCTTGGAGAGAAGATGTAGAGTTAGCTTGTTTGAAGGAAAAGACAATATTCCGCGCCACTGGTTGGACACGCATGATGATTTATGAAAGCTTGGATGGAAACAACCTTTCCCCTCCGTCATCTAGTTTAGCCAATAAGATGAAAAACGAGCAAGAACTGGGATGCAACTGGGAAGCAAATGTCAAATTAGCAAAGAAATAGATAACATAGCCATGCTTTGTTTCTTTTTATTCATTGCATCCCAAGGACATGTTGGTATCTTTCTCTTTCCAGGGTATAGTGGGGTGGGGAGAAGGATAGAGGCAAAAGGGTGGATGATGGGAAGAAAGAACAGGGAAAATGGGAATTTTGTATTGGCTACCTTAGCTCATGGAACAATATTTAACATCTTTTGTCTGGTGCTTGAAAAGTGACTGTAGTATCATAGACCAGCACCCAAAATGGAAATAAACATGATTTCTAAACCTGGCTATGACAGTAACCGATTGCATAATCTTGAATAAGTTTAGGGATAATCAATTTAGAGTTGAAAGGAATTTTAGAAGTCCCCTAGTCCAAATACATTGTTTTACAGGAAAGGAAGCTGAGGCCCAGAGACACTGAGTACCTTACTGAACATTGTAAAATGTAAGGGTAGTAGTAGCAGAAACAGGATTTGAACTTGGGACCTCTGACTCCTTCTACAGTATTACCTGGGCTCATCTCTCTGAGTCTAGGTTTCTTCATTTGCAAAAATAAGAGAATTGGACTAGACAATCTTTAAAGTTCTTGCTCTGGGGCAGCTACTTGGCTCAAAGGATAGCACAAAAGCCCTGGAGTCAAGAGGGCCTGAGTTTAAATTCAGCCTTAGATACTTGCTAGCTGTGTGACCCCGGGCAAGTCACTTAACCCTGATTGCCTCTAAAACATAAAAAAATAAAGTTATTTCTCAGACATTATGTAAGAGTAGCTGTAGTGAGTCATAGAAAGGATACATTTAGGATCAGGCATTGAGCTATTTGAAGAGCATTTGTGGAATAGAGGTTGGAAGACTGTGAAACTAACTGCACCTTGTTACTATTTGAAAATCAGAGGGATTGGATTTACATGCATCGGAGTTATAGGCTTATTCTCTAGAAATTAGAAGCTGATCCTATTCTAAAATCGTGATATTTGTGGTGTTTATCTAACAACTCATTTATACCTAACCCTAATACTGCAGCACAATGAGGAACTCTAGTTTTTAACTTTGAATAGATATGAATATAAGAACTGTGATTTTATCAGTGTGAGGAGCTCCCAGTGTGAAAATTCCTTTCACTAATATACAGATCCTAGAGAGTTGCCTGACTTATATGGGATCACACGGCTAGTACTAGGATCAGAGCTGAAACTTCAAGCCTTCTAGCCACCATAGCATGTTCCCTCTGTAACTCTGAGAATATTTTCCTTGAAAAAATAATTTTAAAAATAGTCTGGAAGCCATCTCACTATATTCATATGCAAATCCATGTTCTTTTCATAACACTTGGCTTTCATGGGAGCAATAAGGAACTGGAGGCTTTCCAGTGTAACTTTGGTACCTACCAAGTTCTTGAACATGACCATGTTCAGTACAATTAATTCTGATGATGACAAGGCCCCAACCCTCTCTGGCCAATGTTTCTTTCATTATATTTTATTGGTCCTTAGGTGTGGAATACAAGTTATATGCCACATCTCCATGGCAAAGCAAAAACCTATGTAAAACAATCCTGTTCTACCTCATTTCAAAGGAAGCTCTTCCCGTATTATCATCTGAGTTATTATCTGAAATACCACTATTACCACCTCCTTCCATCCTCACCCCCTCACATACTGTAGAGGTAAATTCTCATAGTCTTCTAGGTTATCACATAACATCAAATAGACCCTGTGATTTCACTGCACACCCAGCACATTGGCAAAGATGATAAAAGATGGGAACAGTTAGTGTTGGAGAGTTTGTGAAAAGACAGAAGCATATATTGTTGGTAGTCCTGTGAACTGATCAAATCATTCTGGGAAAGAATATAGGATTATGCAAAAAGGTGGGTAAAATATCTGTACAATTTGACCCTCTGATCCCACGGCGAGGTGTTGACCAAGAAGGTCAGTGACAAAAAGAAAAACATCAAAATATTTATAGCAGCACTTGTTACGGTAGCCAAGAACCAGAAACAAAATAAAATAGATGTTCATTGATTGGATAATGTCTAAATTAATTCGATACGTGGATGCAATGAAATATTACAGTGGTATAAGAAATAATGAATATAATGAATACAGACAAGAATGGGAAGATGTATGTGGGCTGATATCAAATAAAATAAGCAGAATTGGGAAAATAATATACATATTCACTATTTCAAAATAATTGGAAAGGATAACAACAAAACGATCTAGACTAAGTTGTCGTCATTGCTGCTGTTCAGTCCTGTCCAACTCTTTGTGACCCTATTTGGAGTCTTCTTGGCAAAGACACTGGAGTGGTTTGCCATTGCTTTCTCCAGCCCGTTTTACAGATGAGGAAACTGACTTGCCCAACATCACAATGCTAGTAAGTGACTGAGGCTGAATTCGAACTCAGGTTTGTCTGACTCTAGGCCCAATGCTTAGCCACCTAAGTACTACAAAATTAAAATGCTTTGCCCCTAAAGAAGAGATGTGAGAAAATACTTCCCCTAGCTTTTTTACAGAGGTGGGGGACCATGGGTGGAGAAGCCTGCATATAAATTCAAATTTTTTAATTTGTCGATTAATTTTGCTAACCCTTTTTTGCTCCTCATTTTTTCCCCATTTTTATAATGGAGAATCTCTGGAAAGAGATTCAAGAGTGGATACAGTGAGAAATATAGGTGCTATAAAAATAAAAGATAGCAATAAAATTTTATTTTTAAAAAAAATTACTAGGACTATAGAATGTTAGAGCCAAAGGATTATAATCTAACCAGTTCATTTTATTTTTAAAATAAGTTTTATTGGGGTGGCTAGGTGGCACAGTAAATAGAGCACAGGCTCTGGAGTCAGGAGGACCTGAGTTCAAATCTGGCCTCAGACACTTGACACAAAAACTAGCCATGTGACCTTGGGCAAGTCACTTAACTCCAATTGCCCTACCTTCTCCCCTCCAAAAAAAAAAAAAGCAAAAATAAGTTTTATTGATGCCTTTTTGTATTCTCATCACAATCCTTTCCCCATCCTCTTAGTCACACCTCCAAACTGAACCTTCTCTGTCACGAAAAACCCCCCAGATCTGACAACATACACAATATTTTGTCCAATATATACAGTCTTCTATCCAAAGAGGTCTTCCACCTCCCTACCACGAAGCAGTAGCAGGTATATTTTATCATGTTATGTGGGACTTTCACTGGTTTTTTAATTACTCATACCTTGACTTCTTTGTTGTGTATTCTTCTGGTTCTGCTTATTTTGCTCTGTGTCAGTTCATACAAATCTTCCCACATTTCTCCTGGTTTCCCTCTCATATTCATTATCTTACTGCATACTAATATACCATTACATTCACGTACCACAGTTTCTTTAAGCTACTCACTAATTTATGAGCACACATCTTGTTTCCAGTCCTTCACCACCACAGAGAATACCACTGCAGATATTTGGATATATTGGACCTTTGCCTCTGCCTTTGGCTCCCTTGGGGGTATGTGCTCAGTAATATAAGCTACCTGCCTGACAGGTGAGGTAACTGAGGCCCAGAGATGAAAAGTAACTCACCCGCAGTCACATAACAAGTTCTTGACAGAAGCCAGTTCTCCTGACTCCCGACTATGCTTTTTCGACCATTCCATGCTTTGTAGTGTAACTCATGGGATCTCTGTCATCAGCAACATTCTGGTCTCCATCGTTGCCATCCCTTTCATCCTTGTCACTGTTACAATTATATTTGCAATCCACTCTATCATCGCCATCTAAGTCTCCACCATCACCAGCATCATCAAAAAAGCATTTATTAAGCATCTGATTGCATATAGCCACACTCTAGGTTTTGTAAGAAGAAAACTGCCCTGCCACTAAGAAAGAAGACCTCGATGCAGATGCTGATATCCATTCTTATCATGAAGAAGAAGAAAAACATTCAAACTAGACTAATGGACAATGACATTTTAATATCATATTCCAGCCTAAGGGCAGTTATCGTCAAAATCCACTGAACAAACCTGGTTGAGCAACTCCATGGACACATAGTGTGCTAATGAAACACGGCATCTAGCTTCACCCCGTGGCTGGTGACTAGACACAGTTCAGCTGGCATGCTGGAATGCCACAATTGATATCTCTGATACCATGGATCATCATTTGATGGTACAATTGAGAAGGCACCAACGTTTGGTGGTATGACTGGGAAGTCCCCAAAACATATAAATGTTCAGGGGAGGAAAAGGAGACTGAAGTTTCTGGCTAATTGACTCTGTTTAAGCTGTTGTCATCATGGCTACTCCTTGGCCTAAAGTTTTGTCTATAACCAAGCAATCAGCCTATCAGTAAATATTTATTAAGTGACTATGGCATGTCAAGTATTGGTTAAATTCTGGAGACAGAGACAAAATTAATAAAAATATAGAAACCCTTATTACTATACTCTTGTCCATTTGAATTCCATAAGTAGTCATTAATTGACTGCTTAATAAACCTACTATGCTAGGGATTGGGGATACAAAGGCAAAATAAAAAAGTCCACCTTCCAGGATTTTATATTCTAATAGGGAGCTATATCATGCAAATGGATAAGTCCATGTGTGACAGGCAGCCCATGATTTGAGCACTGAAGGAAGCAAAGAATTCTAAGGTCAAAATGAAGAGGGAGTGCATACCAGGCATGAGGCACAGCTTGGACAAAGACATGGAGGTAAAATGCTAAGTAAAAGCTGTACTCTGGTATGTTGTCTTTGATTCAAGCCTAGCACTGTTCCAAGGAGAAAAGGGAAGAAAAACATACCATCCCAGCAGGCTATTAAGTGGTTATCAAAAGCTGTCTTGTAGACTGGGCATCTTAGTCCCCTGCTCTCCACGTCCAATTCCATGTTGCCAAATTGGAGGAGCTCCCAAGGACTGCTGGCTGCTTTGACCTTCCCTCAGGGACGTACCGGACTTGACTCTGTCTAGGTGGTTTGAAAATATGTTTGGCTGCGATCCCTGTTGATTAACAGACCAACAGCAAGATGGATGCTTTGGTTGGGCTGATGGAAGCAGAGGAAACTCAGGCTGGCCAAAAATTACTGCCATAGACAGTGTTTGTTGTTTGTTTTCAAAGAGGATCAATGACATCATGGATGATGTCTTTTTAAAAAAAATTATTTATTTACTTTTTGTCTTCAACATTCACTTCCATAAGTTTTAAATTTTCTCCTCCTCCCTCCTCGAGATGGCATGCAATCTGCTATAGCTCTGCACATACACTCCTATTAAACACATTTTCACTTTAGTCATGTTGCACAGAAGAATTATAATGAATGGGAGAGGCCATGAGAAAGAAAAAAATAAAACAAAGCAAAACAAGACAAAAAAAGAAAACAGTCTGCCTCGCTCTGCATTCCGACTCCATAGTTCTTTCTCTGGATGTGGATGGCATTTACCATCATGGGTCCTTTGGAATTGTTTTAGATCCTTGCATTTCTGAGAAGGGCCAAGTCTATCAAAATCAGTCATTGCACACTGTGGCTGTTTCTGTAAACAATGTTCTCCTGGTTCTGCTCACTTCGCTCAACATCAGTTCATATAAGTCTTTCCAGGATTTTCTGAAGTCTGCCTGTTCATCATTTCTCATAGCATAATAGTATTCCATTGCATTCATATACCACAGTTTATTCAGCTCCTCCCCAATTGATGTGCATCCCCTCAATTTCCAGTTCTTGGCTGTCACAAAAAGAGCTGTTATAAATATTTTTGTACACGTGGGTCCTTTTCCCATTTTTGTGATCTCTTTGGGATAAGGCCCTAGAAACGATATTGCTGGGTCAAAGGGTATGCATATTTTTATAGCCCTTTGGGCATATTTCCAAATTGCTCTCCAATATGATTGGATCAGCTCACAGCTCCACCAACAACGAATGATGGAGCTCCACCACCAGCTTTCATGGGGAGATGTCTTGACATGCACATGAATTAGATTTCAGTGAGGAGGAGTTGAATAAAGTCATCAGCTTCACTCTCTCTTCCAGAGTCAGCTGTGGAAGCAAAGGATTGAGAGTCAAAAGATCTGGATTCAAATTCAAGTTGTGGCACTTACTTGAACAACTTACGTCAAGTTCTCTTTCTCCTCCTATAAAGTGAGGGAGATAGACCAGATGACTTCTAAGGTTCCTTGCAAACCAAATGTCCAATTATTCTACAACAGGGGGTTAAAATTTGGCTGGCTGCCTGCAGACCCCCAAACTCCCAGAGCCTAACCAGATGAAAATGTAATAACAAAATAAATTTACAGCAAAATAAATATACAGCAAGACATAGATAATACAGTCAGACATAGATAATGTTAATTTGTGGTTTTTAAGGTCAATGTGCATTTCTATTTGAATTTGACACCATTGCTCTAGAATATAAATGCCCCCTCAAAACCAGGAAGGAAGGAAGAAGTATTTGTGTAGCACCCCATGTACCAGAACCTGTGCTTAATGTTTTGTTTGGGGTTTTTTGAAAACAAATTAATATCTCATTAATTAACTAATTAGTCAACCAATGTTTTATTAATATTATTACTATATAATAAAATATTATATTTTATTAATATTATGAGGATCTCGTTTGAGCCTCATAATAACCCTATAAAGTTAGTGCTATTATTATCCCCACTTTACAGTAGAAGAAACTGAGACAAACAGAGGTTAAATAAGTTGTCCAAAGTCACACAGGTAGATGGAACAATAGATTAAAGTGTCAGACCTGAAGTCAGGAAGATGCTTACTAAGTTCAAATCTGAGTTACTAGCTGTGTGACCCTGGGTAAGTCACTTAACCCTGTTTGTCCCAGTGTCCTCATCTGTAAAATGAGCTACAGAAGGAAATGGCAAAACCAGTACAGTATCTTTGCCGAGAAAACCCCAAATGGGTCACACAGAGTCAGCTTCAGCTGAAAGGACTGAACAGTAACCAGGGTCACACAGCCAATACATGTCTGAGTCTGCATTTGACCTCGGGCCTTCCCGACTGCAAGACCCTGTACTGTGTCCATTATCCCACCAAACTTCCTCTAAAACTTACCTGTCAGTGCTTCTGAACATTGATGGCCAGAGAATATAGTGAAACGTTCCAGAACTAAGTGATTGTCTTTAAAAGTAGCCAAACAACTCCAAAATGGCTTTAGATCCAAAGACTCTAAAACTAGAAAAGCATAGAGACAGAATATAGCATAACCTCCTCATTTCTTTTTGACTGGATAGTGTTATATAATGTTTATAGTCACTAAAATAGAAATATTACAAGGGACTATTCTGATTCTGTAATTATACTAGACTTTTATCATACCAAATATAATTTAAAACAATCTGGGGTTTAGAAATCTTTCTTTTTTTCCTATTGAGGAATTGTGTTTTTTTAAAAGGAATTAAATTAAATTAAAGGAATTTTTTTTAAATTTAAAATCAACCTGTATTTTGTTAGAATGTCTTAGTAGAAAAGGGCAGCTAGGTGGCACCACAGTGCACAGAGTGCTGGGCCTGGAGTCAGGAAGACTCATCTTCCTGAGTTTGAATCTGGCCTCAGACAGTTACTAGCTGTGTGACCCTGGGAAAGTCACTTAACCCTGTTTGCCTCAGTTTCCTCATCTCAAAAATGGCCTGGAGAAGGAAATGGCAAAACCACTCCAGTATCTTGGCTAGGAAAACCAAAAATAAACCCAAAATGGGGTCACAAGAGTTGGATGTGACTGAGAAATGATTCAACAACAACCTATAGAAAGAGCTCTGAATTTGGAAATGAATCTTACTGTAGTCACTTGGTACCAGCATGATTTGGGGCAAGTTACTTAACCTTTCAAAGTCTTAATTTCCTCATCGGTAAAATAAGGAGAATGGAAAAGCTGGTCTCTAAGCTTTCTTCCTGATCCAAAGAAAAATGTTCTTCATAATCATATTTTAATATGCATGAACAAAACCTTGCCGACTTTTTTTTGCTGTTTAAAGTACAACAAAATACATAATAATTTGCAACAAAGACTCAATAGAATTATAATCTATAAAATGACAGCAGTCTATTCTTCATAACAATTTTGAAACTCAATTTCGGTTTTTAAAAGTTTCCTTTTTTCTCCTATTTCTCTTGCAAAACAATCACTAAATCAACAATGTGACTAAAGCTCAGGGCAGAACAACTCTTAAAAGAGAGGTTTAATAAAACATGTTTTTCTCGTTAGGGCCTGGTGATATCTTTAAGATTAAAAATAAACAGCAAACTCATGTTTTTAAAAGTTATGTTTAAAAAAGCTATCCAGGGAAATTGACTAACACTCTCCCCATATCAGAGAACACAAAGCATGGGAATAAAAACATTCAGATGCCAGTCTTGCGGTGGCATGTGTAAGGATGGGCAGTCTAGAAATAGCTCAGGAAAAGAGAAGATAAAAAGATGGGGGGGGGGGGGGGAAGGGATGGCCGACAACACTTAGAGACAAAGGACAAAGAAGTAACATGGAGTCCTGATGGCATTCTGCACACCATGTGGCCTATGGCTGTCATGAAAGATATGGTAGAGCCCAGATTGAGTCTTTGGCCAACAGGACACCGCTCCCTAGGCCTCTGCTTCCCAGGATGTTCCCAAACAAGGCCAGCTGTTTATATTGTCTCTATCTCCCCTTCTCCCCAGGAATGGCTAATTTAGCTCCAGGAAGATTGTTAGGTTGCCTCAGGAATGGGGGAGATTTTGTATGAAAAATGGGGGCAGAATGCCTTAGCAGACGGAGAGCTGGCCTTAGAGCCAGTAAGTCCTTCTATGTGACATCAGAAGATTTTTTTTGTTTTTTTTCTGATATTTTTTTAAATCTGATATCCCAAACACTCAAACCACAAAATACAGTTAACCCCCAAAGTTGCTGGCTTGGGTAGAGGTAATTTCTTCAACAATTAAATCATAAGTCTGGTCCAAATCCCACTAAGTCATTACTTACTGTTTCCTTCTTTCTTTCTTTCTTTCCTTGTTTCTTTCCTTCCTTCTTTCTTTCTTTCCTTCTTTCCTTCTTTCTTTCTTTCTTTCTTTCTTTTTTTCCTTCTTTCCTTCCTTCTTTTCTTCTTTCTTTCTTTGTTTCTTTCCTTCCTTCTTTCCTTCTTTCCTCTTTTCTTTCTTTCCTTCTTTCCTTCTTTCTTTCTTTCTTTCTTTCGAGGGGGAAAGGCAGGGCCATTGGGGTTATATGACTTGCTCAAGGTCACATGGCTAGTAAATGTTAAATGTCTGAGGTCACATTTGAACTCAGGTCTTCCTTACTCCAGGACTGGGTGCTCCATTCACTGCACCACCTAGCCACCCCCTCTGTTTTTTTCTTTACTCAAGTCTCATGCCAGTGCTTCATGATAGTATAGAACTGACCTGAGGTCCTTCAAGACAATACTAGTGGAGCGTTGTCTTGGGCCAATAGGAGGACTCCAAGTATGGATTTGAGGATAGCCTGTATATTGGTCAACAAGCATTTATGAAAGTATGTATAAGGGAGTTGTGCTTGAAAGCCCAGGACCCAATCAAAGAAAAAGGGCCAGACAAGAAAGTGTTAACCTAATTGTTAGGGATAACAACCTTAATTGTTAAGGATGCAGCCCCAAAGGGACCACTATGTTCCTCTTAAAGAGATCTCCCGGTGCCATCTTTTAGATGAAAGATATTCTTAGCCTTTTTTCTGTCATAGACACCTTTGGCAATCTGGTGAAGTATGACACTCTTTTCAGAACATTGTTTTTAAATACATAGTATTGCAAAGGAAACTACTTATGTTGAAATAAAGTTATTAATTTTTTTTTAAAAAGCAAGTTTGCAGATCTCAAAACTCTTTTTTGCAATCATGAGTTCTTGTTCTGTAGTCAGGTCCTAGACTTTCAAGGACCTTACCCTATGTCTATAGGATCGACATAGCTATGTTTAGAAATGCTCATCACCAGAAGGGGACGCTATCTGTGTTGGTAGAGGGAGTACCTACTTTAAAGAAATGGCAGGTCATAAGAATATAGTTTTGGAGTCAGAAGGGGTCTTGGGAGTTGTCTAGTCCACTTACCTCACTTTATACATAAGGAAACTAAGGCTCAGCAAGGTGAAGGGGCTTACCTAAAAGTCTCTCAAGGCAGAAGTGGTGAACCAGGAGTTGATTTTGAGTTTTATTGACTTCAGATCCAGTCTTCGGCCTCCTTGAAGTACTGCTGCCTAGGGAGCAGTGTCCTATTGGCCAAAGAGCTGGAAGGAATGTGAGAAGTCATCTAATTTTTAAAATTTTTTTTTTACATCTTTATTACAATTTTTTACATCATTATTTTACACATTATATTTTTTACATCTTTATTACAGTAAGGAAACTGAGGCTCAGTGGGGTAAAGAGACTTTCCTAAAGTCATACAGGTAGTAAATAAGTGACAATGGTGGGATTCAAACCCACGTGCTCTAAATCTCAGTCCGTACCCTTACCCTGCACCACAGTGCCTCCTGTTTTGCTAATATATTGTTTCTTATATCCAGTATATCTTACAGCAATTTTTTTTTTCTTTCTTAAAGCAATGGTAGGGTATGGTTTATGGCTTAGTCTTTACTTAATTATCTGTTTGACTTGGAAAAACCAAAAATTAGATAAAGATACACTCCCAAAAAAGGCTCCTATTTTAAAAATACCTTATATGGTATTTTTTCTGATTATAGATATTGAAAATGTACTCCTTTGGGCCTGTTGGCAGGGAAGGGATGGGAGGAAAGAGTGTACTTTTGATTTTTTTTCTTCCTTTGTTTCTGTTTTGAGACCCTGCAGCAGCCACTACTGACCGGAAGAAGGAGCCCATGCTTATTTCCTTTCAGGCACATGACTTGAAAGCAAGTCTGTTGTCAAGCCTTTGGCTGCCCTAGTGCTCAGAGTCGATAAAGTGCTGAGGGCATCACCTCTATCAAAGGCAGGGAGAGAACTGACCTTATCTCTCTTAGTGAGGTCTCTGCTGACTCAAGCAGAGAAACAGAGCTGGACACATTATGGAATGAGACAGGGACAATGCAACTTCACAAGTGCTCTGAGCCCGTTGATGTTTCTGGTAAGTCAGAGCCAAGCAGATTCATTAAAACATCACATCAAATGGGGACATTTTTTCTTGGACTTCCCACAGCGTGCCCTTGCCAGGCTGTGATTGATATGGCTCCCTAATAGGTTGCATTGGCTTTTTAGCTGTTTCTCCCCACCATCTACACCCGCCTTTTTCTTTTTCTGCATTGAGGGCACAGCTAACTATGGAACACACATTGTAACCCATTTGGAATGGTATGAGAAATGAGCTCATTCTGTGCCTCTGTCCGTGAAGCACTGACTGATTGAATACTCGCCAGGCTGTCAGAACTATGAAACTGAAATTCCCTAATCTTCCCTTGCCCAAAGCTGCTCTCTGGGAAAGAAATAACTTCTACTAAGAAATGCGTTGCTAGAATTGAAGATAAGATTTCACAGCTGGTACTTCGTTAATGAACAAAATGGAATACACAAAACTGTAGAGGATAGAACTTATAGGAAACTTGTTTTCTCAGTCTTAGGTCCAAAAGTCATGTTCCAGGGTCCAGGCAATTAATAAAAATATTTATATTTAAGCTATGCATAATGCATTTTTGTTTCTATTGAAATGAACTATTTGTATACACAGATGTTTCCTGTGGACTTTCTATCATTGCTTATACTTTTTCTAAAATAACATTTCCAAATGAAAACAAAATCTCATGCTATCAACTTAAGCCCTTCACAAAATCTATTTGTCTGAATGAGAATGTATTTATTCCTAGGATGGTTTTATTTGGTCTGGTTTGCTTTTTTTTATTTTTTAAGAGTGTGAGGACATTAAAAAAAATAAACCCAGACTATATTCTGTCACTTATAAGTAGATCCAAGATTGAGAAATTATTAGAATGTTTTCTCTTGGCACTTAGTGCATTTTGGGACCCATTCACCCAGCTGCTCTCACAGCTAACATGTGATAAACTCACTGTGTTCATTTTCACAGGAGTCACTGTAAATGATGTCTGCGTTTTGCATATACCTGGCGGTGGTCTCATTCTTTTTTTTACAAACTTCCCAAAGCATCGTTTCTGGTAGAGGAGGCAGTTTGGCCCTTTAGCTCCAGCCTCACTGGGGTATTCTCCAGTTTGGCTTCTTGATCCTTCTCTTAGCACTCAGAAAGAAATTAAAAATATAAACCATAGGAGAGTATACTGAAGGAAGGAAATGTGGTTTTACACATCAGCAATATTTTTATGATGATCCTGCCTTAATTGAAAAATGGCATAAAGCCCTTATGAAAAATTAAGCTTTGGGAACTGGTACCTAATATCTCGGTGATGAATGCACATTTTTTATCCACTGGTGGTTACTGTCAGGGAATTTTAAAATAATAGGGCAGTATGTCGAAAGAAGAAATCATTCTGTATCGTTTGAAGGGGCATGGCACCATCCTGTCTGGCTGACACTACTCTAAGAGCCTCGATGCCAGGGGCTGAGCAAACTGGATCCTTTTTAATGGAATTTATGTCCAAACCAGTAAATGAGTTTTGATGCTGCCTGTGGTTACCAAGAAGAACACTGAATGTACTCAGAGTTCTAATAATTTTGGGAGAAACTGCACCCGGGAGGAATGAAGCACCTGGTTTCTTTGGACATGAATGAAATTGTGTGACTGGCAATGGTGAAAGTCCTGCTGCACAGATCAAGTGGTCTTTTCTTACCATTAGCTATAAGACTCCAGGAAATGGAGTGGTAGGAAATCAGCCCCTTCAACCAATATTTATCACTTTTATTGTTGTTTTTCAGTCCTTTCAATTTTATCTGCCTCTTCGTGTTCCCATTTAGGTTTTTCTTCGGCAAGGATATTGGAGTGGTTTGCCATTCCTTCTCCAGCCCATTTTACAGATGGAAAAACTGAGGCAAACAGGATTGAGCAGCTTGCCCAGGGTCACAGAGCTAGCAAGTGTCTGAGGCTAGATTTGAGCTCAGGTCTTCCTGACTCCAGACCCAGCACTCTATTCACTGTGCCACCTAGCTGCCCATATTTATCATACAACTTGTTATAAGTAGAGCTACCCTTACCACCACTCTGAGCAATATGTCAGGTTTAGGGTTATCACCTTGGTGCTAAGAGCTCTCTGTGTAACCTCCTACAGGTCACTGAACCTTTTGAGGTCTTGGTTTCTTCATCCATAAAAAGAGGGGATTGTCTTAGACAACTTGTAAGATACGTTCAGCCTCTAAAAAGTGGTGCCCGGCAACTAGAACAGGAGGAAAATCAATTGATAAGCATTTTTTAAGCTTCTTTTATGGGTCACACAATGTGATCATTGTGAGAGATATAAAATAAAAATGGGATAATCTCTGTCCTCTAGAAGCCTATATTATTTTGGGGAAAACAACATATTCACATATAAATATAACACAGATGTAGCACCAACTCCCAACTCTTCCCTTTCTCTGGGTTGGGGTTGTCTCTCTAATACCACCCACACCCATGCTGACAGATCAAGAGTTCTCAGATTAGTGGCTGCTCATTTTCAGAGTCCTAACAGTAACCATAGTATGGAGAAATGCTACATCTGCTACTCACAATTGACTGCAGTTCCTGAGCCCCCACTGGTGTGATCAAATGATCACATTTAAACAAATCACTTAAGATAACAACACCATTAACTCTTGATTATGAAGCATTTTACTAAACAAGAAGGCCAAAGTAAAAATAATTATAACAGCCATTCCATAAACATGGGTATGCTCTTCTACCAATATACACAGTGTCCATGTGAGAAAGTAGGCACAAAGTTACAGAAAACCTTTCAGAGTGACACAGGAGTAGGGAAGACCACATACCTAGAGCATCTTTTAACACTGGATTATAGGTCTTGATCAACATACGGAACAGTCTGTGCCATATATCAACTGGTGGATGAGATCTTGACTCTTTTGAGCTTCTCCACTCTCCCACAGATCAGAGCCACCTCTCCATTGGCAGCTACTCCAAAGCAGAGACCCCAAACTTAAGGGTCTTCAGAAATATTCAGGTCTGCTCCCTTATCTGGGCTCTGATTTTCCTTAACGGATTGGTTTCCCTGATTCTGAAATATGTATTCATTTAGCTTTAAAAGGATTTCGCCTTCTCAAGCCATTCATAGCAGTAAAGAGGCAAATCATAGCAGGCAAATCTCTGAGGTATTTCCACCTTACAAGTTTGTAAGAAACTGCAACATATAAGACAATCTACCCTTTCTCTTCCCAGCCAGATCTTCAGCAAAGAATCTTCTTTCCTCCAATCAGCTTCAAATAGTAAAGCTCTTTGGAAGTCCAATAAGATCAGTTCCCAGAAGCAGCTGCAAGTCCTGCCTTTATCCAACTTTTCTCAGCTGGATTCAGTTCAAATAGCTGCTCTCCTTTGCTTCCTTCTTTCCTCTATTTCCAATTACTACTCCACTTTTACACCTTTTTCATTTTGTTTTTTCTCTCCTGTGCATGGTTCTGGTGTCTCTCCTTTAGTCTCGGCTCCTCTTTTCAGTTACTGACTGACTCCTGCGTCCAAAGTAGGGTTTACTGGTTTACACTTCTACCTTTTGGTGGAAAGCCAAAATTCAAATTGTCATAAACACTACAGATAAGAAATACATAATTGGCCCATGATGACGAAAAAAAATGTTAAGTTATCTACATTTCCCAACTATCAGCCCCCATCTACAAAGCCATCATATATAAATGAACTGCTGGGGAACAAGACTCTGAAGAGAGAGTCATGAACAAGGAGAGCAGGCTTCCACAGTTAAGGGTGGAAGGCAGTTCAGCCATATTTTCCTTTAGTAAATCCTTTTTTCTCTGAAAAGCTGCTTTCTCTCAAGTTCTCCTAGTGCTTTCCTTTGAGAGTATCTTTTCTTTCAGGTCCTCTCAGAACTGTCTGTTCCTCTCTCAAGTACTTTTTCTGAGATTCTGCTTGTTCTTACACATGTGCTTTTTTCTCTCTTTCAAAAAATAAAAATGTTCACATCAAAAAGGCAAAGTACCTTGTATAAGTATATACAGTATATGTATATATATAATATATGTATACATATATGCACATCTATGTTATATATACATAGATGTGCACATATGTATACACATACATATATATTATATACACATAGATGTGTGCATATGCATACATATACGTGTATGTTATATACACAGATGTGTAAAACGTATACATATATGTTATATACATAGATGTGCACATGTGTATGCATATATGTTGTATGCCTAGATGTGTACATATGTATACATATATGTGATATACATATATGTAGGTCTATATTATACATATATACATCTATATTTAGCAGTGGTGGTTCTGTGCTGTACTGTGTACCAAAGGCAGCCGGTGGTACAGTGAATAAAATACTGAGTGTAAAGTAACGAAAACCTGAGTTTAAATTTGGCCGCAGATACCCCAGTCAAGTCACTTAATCTGTATCTACCTCAGTTTCTTCGACTGTAAAATGGGGATAATAATAGCACCTACCTCACAGGGTTGTTGTCAGGATCAAAAGAGATAATATTTATAAAGTGTTTATCCCAGTGCAGGAACATAACAGGCGCTTAATAAATGTTTATTTTCTTCCTTCCGGTGCAAATAAGCAGAATTGTCACATAGTCTTGCTCGTTTCTACCCTCCAGTGTGGAAGTCTACTTTCCTTGGGCATGATTCTCTCTCTAGCCACACAGTGGCTCTTTCTATCTAGGAGGGATTTTCTTCTCAAATTTAGCCCAGAAAAAAGGGGAGATAAAAATGTTGAAAGCTCTATCTCATACACCATTTCAGCCAGTCACAGCACTCTCCAGCCCCTGCTGCCTCGTTCAGTCATTGCCTCGAGGTATCTCAGTACAATTTATCTCTCTCATCTGGGAAGTTGTAAAAATGAATCAATAATTCTTTCTCAGCCCAGAGATCCCAGCCAGAGAACAACTCTGGCAAAAAATACACTGCGGTTGTAAATTTATTTCTATCTCCTCTCCCATTTTCTCTTGTGGTCCTTCTGTCCTGAATTTGAGTCCAGACAGAGATGGATTAGTAGTGCAATGGTTAACCATGTTTACCATAATACTTGGCTTAAAGACAAAGTAAACAGTAGGGCAAATCAGGCTTTAAGACACAGATAAGTTTGAGGAAAGAAGTATGGGGGGGGGGGGGTGGTGAGAGAGACAGAGAGAAAAACAGAGACAGATAGAAAAAACCAAGAAATCAACTGCCTTGGGTCATCAGTCTGGGAATGTTGTCCTTCCCAACACTCTTCATTGATGATCCCCACACGTCAGTCCTGGTGCTGGAGTCCAGAGTAGAGACCTCAGAGCTGGTGACTGCTCCACTCCACACCTTTTTTTTCTCCCAATCCACATGGCTTCATTGATCTTCAATCATGCTTCCCAGGTCTCCTTCAGCACTCTCTTAGGGGTTCATTTGCCCTTAATTCCTTAGGATAAGAAGACCCTGTTTATAAGTCAAAGATTGTCAGTGACAGGTCAGGATGACATCTTGGGAGACCTAGGAAGGAAAACATTGGTGTGATTTCTGCCCAGACTAGCAGGCATCCATTTTCAATGTCTTAATCTTCTCAGAACACCAAGACATTGTACAAATTAAGTACAAGGTAATTTTATGGGGGAGGTAGGAGTGGCAAGGGGTGACCATGACTAAGATAGGTCCCTTAATAGCTGGAGGGACCAGGAAGAGTCTCATGGGGGAAGTAGCACTTGAACTGAACTTTGAAGGAAGCTAGGAATTTGAGGTGAGGAGGTGAGGAGAGGTACATTGCTGGTATGAGGGACACCCTGTGCAAATGCCTAAAAATCAGAGAAAGAATCTTTGTGGGACAAACAACCACGAGGCCATTTGACTGAATTTCAAAATGAAAGAATAATTTAATTATTAATTAATTAATAATAATTACAGAATAATTTAATAATTTATATCATAATTAATAATTAATTTAATGATTCCAGGTCCTTTCCATTCTCTACAACTTAACTGGCTACCTCATCATACCCAGTTCTGCCTTCTCAGGACAAAACTATAAGTTTAAAATAGAGACAGAAGTAGATCTCAAAGCTCCATAAGCAAGTGACAGCAGTAAGCCAAGTAGCTCGGTGGCACAATAAACAGAGAGCCAGGCTTGGAATTAGAAGACCTAAATTCAAATTCAACCATGAACACCTCCTAGTTCTGTGACCCTGGCCGAATCACTTCATTTCAGTTTGCCTCAGTTTCCTTGACTGTAAAATTGGGATAATAATAGCACCTACTTCCCAGGGTTGCTGTGCAGATCAAATAAATAAGTTAATAATGCATTTCGCACACAGTAGGTGCTCAATAAATGCTCATTCCTTCCTCCCAAGCCTCTCTTACTTCCAGCCTGGAAAACATTTCAGGAATATAACAGTAGAGGAGAAGCTGCTACCTTCTTATGTAGCAAAGAAGCCTGGATTTCTCAACGATCTGTATAAACACCAGAAAATTGACAAATCTAAGCCTGTTCATTCCTAGCAAAGGAAGCAAAATTAACAAAAGGGCAAGGAGAACATTTACCATAATTAACTACTACATGTGTGCAGAGAAAGCGAAATTAGACATCTTGCTCAAAAGATATAGAAGATGTGACCTCTATTCTGAAGGAGCTTACAGTGAATTTGAGAACACACACACACACACACACCCCAGCTGAAAAAATATATTTAGCAATGAAGCTACCAATTAATATAAACTGAGTACAGACATGCTATAGAAGACAAAGATTAGATTAGTCAAAGAAGACCGAGCACAGAAGAGGTCCTTAACCAGGCAGTTGGGGTTAAGTGACTTGACCAGGGTCACACAGATAGTAAGTGTCAAGTGTCTTGAGGCCGGATTTGCATTCAGGTCCTCCTGACTCCAGAGCTGGTGCTCTATCCACTATGCTACCTCACTGCCCCTAGGGGAATTCTTTAGTAGTTAGTACCCTCTCCCTTCTCCCCAAATAATTATGTGGATAGATAGTGTCAGGCTTGGAGTCAAGAAGACCTGAGTTCAAATTCAATCTCAGACACTTACTAGCTATGTGACCCTGGGCAAGTCATTTAACTCAGCCTCAATGTCCTCACCTGTAAAATAAGTTGCAATATAAAATGATAAAAACTACTCCAGTATCTTTGCCAAGAAAACGGTAAATGGGGCCATGAAGATTTGGGCAGGACTGAACGACAACTCTCTCCTTTCTCCCCAAGTCATTATGCATGTTTGCATCTCTGTTTGCACTCTCTATACACCCGGAAGAATGAAAACTCCCAGAGTGTGGAAAATAGGTGAATTCCTCTAAGAAGAAGTCAAACAGCTTGAGCTGTGGGGCGTTGGTTGAGAACCTTGAATGCCGAGCTGAGTGCCAAAACTGTAGGCAAGAACGTTTCACTGCGTTCACTCTTCTAAACCATTCATCTCCTCTTCCCATTAAGAACTCAATAGAACTTTTAAATCAAGTATTTTTGACCGTTTTGGTGCCGTGGATCCCTTCGGCAGTCAGTCTGTGGAAGCGTGTGACCCCCTTCTCAGAAGAATATTTTTAAATGCATAAAATAAAATACATAGGATTACAAAGGAAACCAATTACATCAAATTTTTTATAAAAGCAGGTTCCTGGATGCCCTGAAATTCACCTGCACACCCCAGCTTAGGAACCCCTATTTTAAAATTTGTTGAATTTCCACTTATGTAATTTCTCACATATGTGGTTCTATAAAATCACAGGATGTGGGTCTGTTTATTTATTAAGAGCTATAGGAAATCTTAAAGGCAGCTAGATGAATAGATCATTGGACCTGGAATCACGAAGACATGAGTTCAAATCCTGCCTCAGACCTTTACTAGCTGTGTGACCCTAGGAAAGTCATTTACCTCTCTGTGCTTCAATTTCTTCACCTATAAAATGGGGGTAATAACAGATAGTATATTTCTACAGCGCTTTGGAAACCTTAAAATGCCATTGAATACTATATTATAAATGCTCTTGTTATTTAAAAATACTTTAAATGCTACTATTGTTTAACCCTAATGCCCATTTAACAGATGAGGAAATCGAGGTCCAGAGAGGTGGACTCACTTGCCCAAAATCGTAAAGCCAGTTATGGGTACCGCTGATGTTAGAACCCAAATCTCTGAGACCAGATTCAATGCTCTTTCTCCCACTACCCTCTGCCCCGTGGTGAATTAGGACAGGCTGCAATTTACTGTGCTTAAAGACACAAGAACAAATACAAGACCCGACTGTTTACTGTGATCTACTCTTTCCCTTCTGTTATTGGAAAGATCATCTCGGGAAGAGGCTAACATTTAGAACTGCAGCATAAAATATGGTAGCTCAAAAACATTGCTGACAAAAATTGGGAGAGAGTTAACGGGTTTTTTTAGTTCTGGACAATGAGAAAAAAATTACATGCTTTAGTTTCCATTATTAAAATGATAGAGATTGGGGCTGTTAGGTGGCGCAGTGAATACAGCACCAGCTCTAGAGTCAGGAGTACCTGAATTCAAATCCAGCCTCAGACACTTGACACTTACTAGCTGTGTGATCTTGTCACTTAACCCTAATTGCCTTGCCTTCCCCCCTCTAAAAAAAAAGATGATAGAGGCTTTAAAACAATAGCCACAACCAATCTGAGTTTCTTAAGGAAGTTAACAATTTATATTTCAGTCTGCATCTTTTAGTTTGATTTTTAAAATTACTGATGAGGTAAGCACATATGTGTAATAATAGCTAATATTACACATATTAGATATGTATGTGTATATATATATATGTACACACACATATATGTTGTTTTTCAGTTGTGTCTGACTCTTTGTGACCCCTTTTTGGGGTCTTCTTGGCAGAGATACTAAAATGGTTTGCCATTTCCTCCTCCAGCTTGCTTTACAGATAAGGAAATAGAGGCAAATAGGGTTAAGTGACTTACGCAGGGTCACACAGCTAGTGTCTAAGGTCAAATTTGAACTCAGGTCTCTTGCCTGCAGGCCCCATGCTTTATTCCCTAATCCCCTTAGTTGTCTATATGTATGTGTGTATATATGTATGTATGTATGCATGTATATGTATATATACATACACATACATAACATATCTGCACATATAACATAAAGTGTCATTTATAGAGCATTTAATACTTTACTGTTTGTGAGGTATTTTACAAATATGATCTCAGATGGCCTTACAACATCCCTATGAGGCAGGCACTGTTGTTAACACCATTTTACAGATGTGGACACTGAGGCTGATAGAGGATAATTGGCTTGCTCTAGGTTGCACAAACAATAAGGATCCGAGGTCATATCCGACTTCCTGACTTTGATTCCAGGGCTCTGTCCACGGTGACACCCAGTTGTATTCATGGTCTGACTTGACAGTGATTTTTAAAAGCAAGCATAGCCCAAGTGCCGGTTGAGGAACAATGAAAATAAAGCAGAGAAGCCAAATTAGCTTTTCTCTTGGGATTGTTTGAAAGGACTCAAATCAGGGCAAATGCCAAACCCCTGCTAAAATGCCCAAAGAAGTATTTTTGTTTTGTTTTGCTTTGGGTAGGCTTTTGGGCATTGGCCAAGGGTATCATGCTATCAGTGAAAATCCCTGCACCCATGAGAGCTCTTTCTCAGAGATGTATTCCTGTCATCCCACTTCCTTACTCCTCAGAAACAGAAACGGCTGAAGATGTGCTTGTTCTCCCTAGTGCCTGTTTATATGGAGCAACAGTCTAGGATTAGGACAACAAAATACACAAGCCATTGCACAAACCAACTTACTTGTATTTGAAGAGTCAAAGGGTGATGGAAGAAAATTAGTTCTGGAAGAATGAACTTGGTATTATGAATAATAATAGACTCGTGTTATGATTGCTTCTGTTCCATATCTTATAACCCCATAGGAGATAATTATGGGAAAGAAAGAAGGGGTGATTGTGAACATGGTCACAGAAGTTGTGGTATGCTGAGGGAAGTAATGTGGTCCAATGGAAACAGTCATGGATTTGAATTCCGGAGACACGGGTTCAACTCCCGACAAAATTTTCTGGGCAGCCTTAGACAAATTATTTAAGTTCAATAGGTCTCAATTTCTATGTCTGTTAAATAAGGGGTTTGGTCTCAACAGCCTTTAAGGATACTTCCAGCTCTGACAGTCTATGAATAAAGAAAAAGCAGAAGACCTGTCCAATGCCTACAGAATCCACCTCTTCTAGAAACTCAGCTGGCTTTGCTACATAGCCACCTGCTGTGTGGAAAATGAGAACAGTGCTTTCAGAGAGGTCATTACAGATTGAGGCCCCAAAGGAAATTGTTTACAACATACAAAAATGAGGGGCAGAACTTACATAAAGAAAATAGGACATTTGTGGGGGAGCGGGAAGAGGAGGGAGGAGAGGAGAGGACATATTTCATCAGAAGGCATTCACAGGAGAATTTGCTGAAAGATGCCAGGCACCCTGTTCAAAAACAGGTGGAAAAAACCATTTCTTGACAATTTTTAAGTGGAGGAAAAGGACACAGTCTGATGCCTTTGCTTACTGGCACAGCTGTTTGCTTTCTGAGATGTCACCATCAAAAAAGGGATTTTAGCATTAGCAGTGATGCTGCTAATTGATGATGATGATGATGATGAGCAATGGAAGAAGCAAATGATTACCCATTGTACCCCTGAAGCTCATTGCTAGCACTTAAATTGTTGCCCCCTCCCCATTCCCCAGTGGGTAGGCTAGATCTCCTGAGCTCAGTTTTGTTGCCTCCAAAGTGTTCTTGTACACTGCTTTATACTAGCCTCTGCCCTTCCCATGGCTGCTTAGATTCCTTCTCACTTCTTTTTCCTCCTGCAGAAATGCTAGCCTAGCCCTCCCTCCTTCCAAAGCCAACTGGCATTTCTCCCAGTATGGGCCAGTGAGGACAGTTTGTTGTGAGTTGCAGTGTTTCCTTCCTCTCAAGTCAACGCATTAAACTCCCAGAGTAGATTCTAATTTTTGCTGAGTAGTGTTTTACATGCAATAAAGGGCCTGGAATGGGGACAAGAGGCATGTGGTCATAGATCTTAGAGCAAGGACTCTTAACCTGGGGTCCACTAACACCCAAAGATTCTGTGGATAGGTTTCAGGTGATCTGAGCACTTGTTAGTATTATAAGTCTTGTTTGTTGTTCTATCTTTTTTATCTTGTGTATTAAAAAAATATTCTCAGAAAACTTCACAGGGCATAAAAGAGGCATGTGCCACAAATAAGGTTTTAAAAAAAATTTTATCTAGAAGGGACATCAGAGCCCATCTAGTCCAATCCCTCCCTCCCCCATTTTACAGATGGGGTAAACAGAATTTTAGAATCAGAAGAGACATCAGAGGCCATCTATTCCAAATGAAATCTAAAAAAGAATCCCCAACAGAGCACACTTGACAAGTGATCCTAAGTGGTTGTCCCTCAAGCCTCTATCTGAGACCATCTTACCTTTCCCATCTACATTCTTTTTCTGAGTATCATTGACTTTCATGGGTTGAGTTGTCATCTCTATGCAGATGACACATACATACTGTTTTTTTCTTTATTCTATATAATATCTATATCTCTACATGCCTCTAATATAATTATATATTTCATATATTATATTAATATATTAATAATTACTATATATAATAATATATTAGTGATATATTATAATATATTAATAATACATCTAAATAATCTCTTTATCTATGTATCTCTTATATATACATACACACATATTCATCCTTTCTTGAGTTCCATTCTTGACTCTCCAATAGCCTGTAGGACATTTTGAATTGATTACCCCAAACTTGACATGACCATAAAGGAATTCATTATCTTTCCTTAAATTCATTCTCTTCTGAACTTCCCTATTTTTGCCAAGGTTTCTTTGTTTTTGGAGGGGGAGAAGGTAAGGCAATTGGGGTTAAGTGACTTGCCCAAGGACACATGGCTAGTGAGTGTGTCAAGTGTCTGAAGCTGGATTTGAACTCAGGCTCTCTGTCTGACTCCAGGGCCAGTGCTCTACTCACTGCACCACCTAGCTGCCCCAAGAATATTTTTTTAATCAAAGCAGAGCTTCAGAAAAAGAAAGGAAAAACCAAGTTAAGTAGTGCATCTCCTGGATCTCAGCTACAAGTTTTCATGAATGGGCCATATACATGAGAGAAGCAAACTTATTAGAAGACTGTGCTCCGTAATATATTATTAATTACTTCTGCATTGACTGTATTTTGCACAACTTCCTGTATGGAAATTGGGCTTTTTTGAAATCTTCAGTCATTTCTGTGAGCCAGTTAGAAAATTTCTTTCTCATCTTATTTTTCCTTCCCCTCCCGTCAGTGGAATGGGCTGGAAACATTCAGGCAGATTCCAAAGATGCCTTAGTTATTCAAAGGGAGTCATGTGTGCCCTGGAAGAATCTGGCTAATTTCATGGCCACAGTGTCTGCAGGATACACCCCCAGATGCCATAGGGGGATCAGTTAAAGACACTGGAGATGTCTGGCCTAGAGAAGAAAAGACTTATAGAGAGATATGAATAAATGTATTCAAGCATTTGAAGGGATTGTTAGAATCACGGATTCATAGAATCTAAAAAGTTGGGAAGGTCTTCAGAGACCACACATATCTGAGCAGGAACACTGCTGGAACTCTCAAAAATAAATCGTCCAGCTTCCACTTGAAGACTCCTAGTGATGTGAAAACAAGGGTTTCCTGATGCAACCCATCCCACCTTTGGACACTTCTAATTCTTGAGAAGTTTTCCCTACCACCTGACCTAAATCTGCTCCTCTGCAGCATCTGCCCACTGAACCCAGTTTGGTTCTCAAAGACCAAATAGAACACATATATGGGCTAAACTACTAGATGGCATAGTGATTTGCATACAGGGCCTGGAATTAGGAAGACCTGAGTTCAAATCCAGACTCAAACACTTTTGGTCTGTGACCCTGAGCAAGTCACTTATCCTGTATTTGCCTCCATTTCCTCAATTATAAAGCTGAGATAATAGTGCTTACTTCCCAGAGTGGTGAGGATCAAATGAGATCATATTTGCAAAGCACTTGGCACAGTGTCTGGTGCTTAATGCTTGTTCCTTTCTTTCCTAAGTAGCAAGGGACAGTGAAGGGGATTGAGAGAGGAAGAGTCCATCACTAGGAACAGCATTAGGTCACTCAGAGACAAAAAAGCTTAGGGCCCTGTGAAGGGTTCAGTTTGGCTAGAGTAGACATTCAGTGCAGCAGAACAGTATGAGGGAAGGTAGGGTGGTACCAGCTTGTGAATCTAAGGTATTTTAACTTTAAAGGGTGGGCAATAGGGACCCATTGAAGGGTCTTAAGTAGAGAAAGGCCATGGTTGGGTCTAAACCTAAGGGAAATTAATCTGCCAAATATATTGCATGAATTAAGTTAATCTCAGCTCTTGAGATCCTCGAAGGGGGAGCAGGTAAAGGTAAGAAGACATGTTAAGGGCTTAGAGTTAATTCTGCTTAGCTCCAGAGGGCAGAATTAAGAACAGTGAGGAAATGAGCCAGATTTCAGCTGATCTAAATGGGAAATGCCCTAATAATTACACCTATCCAAAAGTAGAATGGGGTACCAGCCTTGGAAGGTCCTATGTTGTCCATTATTAGAAATCTTTGAACAGAAGCTGGATAACCACTTTTCTGGTACACTGAAGGAAGGATTCTTGCTCAGATTAAAATTGGACTGCTTGGCTTCTGAAGTCTTTAACAACTAGGGAATTCTGTGGTCCTCTAACATCTGTTCTTGCTGGAAATGGGTACTAAGTAGGGTTGCATTGACCTGGAACTTGCTGGTCCCCTCACCCCCAGGGCTAGGGCCAAAGACCTTATTGGACCAGTCCCCCAAGTTTCAGTACCTGAGGAGGCTGCCAGTGAGCAGCCTCACCCGAGTTCCTTCCCTGCCCTCACACACAGGCCCTCCCCTATATATGGATAGACACTCTCCTCATCAAGGCCCCCAGGGGGAGCTGTACCCCTAGACACTCCAGGGCAGCCAAAGAAGTAGGAGGAACTGCCCCTTCTGTGATGCTGTAATCATAGCAATACCATGATTATTTAGCACTTCAGACTTTTAAAAGGAAAGAAAGGAAACGCATTTACTGCTACATGCCAGGCACTAGGCTAAACGCTTTACAAGTGTTATCTCATTGGATCTTCACGGTAACACTGGGGTGTAGGTGCTCTTATTATCTCCATTTTACATTTGAGGAAACTGAGGCAGACAGAGGGATTAAGAGATTTGCCTAAGGCTCACACAGCTAGGAAGTGTCCGAGGCTAGATTTGAACTACAGTTTTCTTGGTACTGCAGGTCCGCTGTTCTATCCATACTTCTTCTAGGACTTCATTGCATTTTTTTCCCCTCAGCTACATGGAACTGCTGTCCCCAATTGCTTTAGCTGTCACTAAAGAAAGAAAGAGAAAGAAAAGGAAGGAAGGAAAGAAGTAAGGAAGAAAGGAAGGAGGGAGGGAGGGAGGAAGGAAGGGAAGAAAGGAAGGTAGGAAGGAAGGAAGGAAGGAAGGAAGGAAGGAAGGAGGGAGGGAGGGAGAGAAGGAAGGAAAGAAGGAGGAAGGAAGGAAGGAAGGAAGGAGGGAGGGAGGGAGAGAAGGAAGGAAGGAAGTAGAGAAAGATAAGGTTGGGTCACCTAAGTAATCCCATGAGCTTCCCTCTTGAAAACCACAATCATTTCACCAGATTTCTCACCAACTTTCCAAGCCACTCCCTCCCACCTTGGTTTCAACCTGTGGAGTTAGAGAATCTGGATGTATATCCTCATTTGACTATTTACTATACTTGTGATCTTGAGAAAATCACTTCCACTTGTTGGGCCTCAGTTTCTACATCTGTAAAATGAGGGTCTTGGAGACTAGGTAATCCCCAAGAGTCCTTCCACATCAAAATCTAAAGATCCTGTGACCATAGGGAAATTTGGTCACCTCTTTTTCCATCATTTCTCAGTGTCAGTGCCAGTGACATTTGATGAAAAATGAACCATTTAAGCCAATGTAAGAGATTTGTTGTTGTTGTTTTTGTTGTTGCTGTTGTTTTAAAGGAATTGTGTAACAAAACTTTTGTGAAGGAAAATTCCATTAAGCAGATAATCCCTCCTCCTCCATCAAAAAACCAAAGAAACTGCTTTTTTCACACAGGAGTTTGCAATAAGTATGGTGTACCTTTACTGAGAAAATGGAAGCTGTCTTGACTTGACCAGAGGGTATTCTTCAACAGTACCCAAGAAAAAAAGAATACTTTTTCCTATTTACCAAGAAAAGAACAAGAATGATTGTTTGATGGTTGTTGTTGGGATTTGGGTGGGGATAGTGGTAGCAGTTAAAGAATCCCATTTTGTCCTTGGCACCTCACTGCACAGGCAGATTTGTAAGTGTGCAAACTGTGAAATGACATCCCATTAACCTTTCTGGATTTGCTGTTTGCCTGGACCGATCTGGGACAACATACCATGCACATCTTCTAATCGTTTTGCTGTTTCACTGATTGCAGAAACTGCCTGGTAAAAAGTAGGTCAGAGAGGTTCGTGACTTCACTTTGCCATTAATAGATGTCTGAATGGCACAGTCGGTGCCTCTGAATGTGACATTTGTACAGAAGAACAAAGGGGATTACCCACTAATGATCTGAAGCAAGAGTTCTTAGTTTCTCCAACATACTGTCGGGAAGATTTTGCCAAATAAAGACTGGCAAATGCAAAGTACTGAAAATGTGTATTTAAAAGCAAACAAAAGCTGGATGTCCTCACTTTTAGTCTGGCACTTGTCTCTCTTGTCCCTGCTCCTGAGGTGATTATTCACCACTTTGCTTTCTCTTTCATACAAAAGAAAAAATAACTCATTCTCTCTCTCCCATCTGGAGCAGCCTCACAGCCCCATTGCATCTCAGCTCCTAGTCATCCCCTCTTATAGCTGCCTTAGAAATAGCTCATTTCTTCCTTCTTGTCTCTACCCCCTCCTTCTCCTACCCACTCTTCTTAGTGTTGGCTTCTGTAGTCAAATTATTTACTGTAACTCTGGAGAGTGTTTTAGGATGCCTCTTACTTAGTAGGCCCTGTGGAAAGTAAAACTGTGTCACGTTATAATGACATGAATGCAATCTTCTTCAACAGACATTTATCAGAAATTTACTGGGCATGAGGTATTGTTCTAACTTCTGGAGGAGTTGCAAAGGTGACAAAAATAGGGTCCTTCCCCCAATGATCTCAGTGCCTAAGGAAAAGAAAAAATAAAGTGCCAAGACCATATGAGTTGGATGACTTGAAGCTGAAGGTTTCTGGGAGCAGACTGAGACTAGCTGGACCTTGTAGGCTGGGTGAGATTTTAACAGCCAGAGATGGGGCTTTCTTTGGATGGAGTAGAGTACATTCTAAGCAGATCCATAACTAGGTTGGGGTGGCTGAAGCTTTTTTCCAGGTCATTGAAATCTGGAGTGTACAAGGGACACTTCCATTACTTCAGCAATATAGAAACAACTCAATTTAGCACATAGTATTTAGAAAGAATTATTAATTCCATTATAAGATCATAGGAGCATAGTTTAGAAGAGATTTCATAGACCAACTCTCATTTTTACAGCTGAATAAACAAAGACCTGTTGAGGTTTAAGTGAGTTGCCCCAAGGTCAGATAGCTAGTAACCTTAGCAACTTGAGGAGGGTCCCACCCTGCCCTGTTCCTTCCATCTAACTCATTGCAGTGACCTCCCTACCAGAAAATCCTGGTTTTCTGGGATTCTCCCTCCACCATCAACTGAAAGTCCATAAGAGTTGATTTGAGGGTAGATTTTGTGAAGCTTGTCCTGGATGCCAAAATTGTTGGTTACAGTTCTGATGCTAGGTACATGGAAAGACTTGCAATTCTCATAGGAAGGATGAAAGGAAATACAGTCATGTCAAAAAGATCTAGATATTGCAGCGTTCAGTAAAAAGGATTTCATTCTCTCTTATTAGGTAATACTATCAAACAGCATCCATGTTTAATAATTTTCTTAAAACCGCAAAAAAACCTTCCTTTTTTCTTGTTCCTACCAACAAAAGGCAAAGCCTCAACCCAGCATAGGGTGTTGTATGTATTTTCATATTTAATTTGAAAAAACAGCTTCATCAGATTCCTTTGAAGTTCTGCACGAGCCCAAAGCTTCCCTACCATTGGCTCCACAGCTGCTTAGAGGAGGAGAAAGGATAAATCATCCTAAAATCATGCCATAAAAATTCTCTAAAATAACAGCCAGGTAATAAATTAACATATGCATGACCTTTGAAATGATCATTTCTAGGAAACAGAATTCAGCAAACATCTGGGCTGCTGCCTGTCATTAACTGGTGTGATGCAAGATGCAGCCACTAGAAAGACATTTTGAAATGAGTCTTAAATTCAGAAAGCTGTCTTTTTTTTTTTATTTTTAAATCAACGCCTTTGTTTGACAAAGCCTAATTTCACTAGAATTGACATGGCTGCATTTCACATGAGTCCATTTAACAAATGAGATTGAACAACCGTTTCATGCAATTTCATCTAATTCAATTTGACAGCCAAACCAGGTAGGTATAATAATGCTTTATACATTACAAAGAGCTACCTTCTCTGGAGGAGGTACAAATGCTTTCCATGTGCAGCATGGCAGGGCTCATGCTTAGGATGGGCACCGGGGGTGCACAGCTGCCTTTTCCTATGACTTTAATTCAGTATCTCTGAATGTACCTCAGACATATGGAGCCATGAAAAACACCATAGAAAATCATCGATGTGTGCACACCCATTTTTCTGTGAATAGGGACATCATAAACAAATCCCCTCAGAAGCTGGGGCAATCTACCCCAAACCCAGGGCATTCTACACGGTAGTTTTTAGCATAACTGGCTTCACTAGAATATCTTTCCTACAAGCTCAAACTCACTTCCCATGGATTCCTCCAGTGTTCTCACACGACCTTTAATGAATAATAGAACTTGACAGCTGTTTCTTCGCTTGTCTTCCTTTAACTGAATATCAATCAAGGATTTATCAAGTACCTATTTTGGGCTAGGTACTGTGCTAAGTAGGCAGCTAGGTGGCAGAGTACATAGAGGGACAGGCCCACAGTCAGGAAGACAGAGTTCAAATCTGGCCTCAGACTCTTCCCAGCTTTGTGACCCTGAACAAGTCACTTAACCCTGTTTGCCTCAGTTTCCTCATCTGTAAAATGAGCGGGAAAGGAAATGACAAACCATTCTAGTATCTTTGCCAAAAAAAAACCCAACGAATGGGGTCACGATGACTGAAAAACAGCTAAACAATGACTGTGCTAAATGATGCATGCACTTAAGAGATAAAATGAAATTATCCCTGACCATGTCAAGAACTCAGGTCTTCCTGACTCCAGGCCCAGCACATTACAATGTGCCATTTAGTGGCCTTATTGGAATATATAATTTCCAAGGTCTCACCCACTGCTACATTGATGACCCTCTTCCACCTTGAAATCTGTGATCTTTCTATACTTATGAATCATAGTTCAGGTAGGAAATGATCCTTATTAACTGAAGGAAATTGAAGGGGACCTTTTCATCCTAAACCTATCCTGTTGCTTTACAATGGCAGCAATCATGAGTAAATGTCTGTTATATGCTATGCAAGGCACCAGGAATGCAAAGACAAAAAGAAAACAAGGGAAAAAAGAAATTATCTGTGGGGTGTTTAATAATACTGGGGAGGGAGGGAGGGAAGGATTTTGCCCACCACACACTTTTAAACTTAATTTGCATCATTAACAATTTCTGTATCACTTTCTTAAGTCTAGACATCAACAAAACAGTAAATCATGCCCTGATTTGTAGTTTTTGCTGTTTTCTGAGATGTGATTACTCACACTGAACATTTAACAATGGGCTCTGCCCTCAAGGACTTTCTGTGCTGCCCTGTGGAGCTGCAGTCAATTTTCATTTACCCAGACTGGTTAGGGGATGGGCTGTTCTCGTTAACTGAATATCCTGCCTAACTGAAAATTACCCTGTACATAAATTAACCATTTCCAGAGAAATGCAATGGAATATGCTTTCATTTCTCTTTTATGATCTAAAAGTCACATGTAGATTTTAAAATGCCTTAGAGTCAGCATTATGAAAATCACTTCTCACTCAGTACTATGAAAGAAATTCTGGTAGCTGCAGCTTTTCTGGTGATTTGGGCTGTGGATAAATAGCCTACTCAAAAGATATTTAGAGATATAATTTATATACAATATAGAAATAAATTTACATGCATAATTATACATATGCATGTGTGTGTGTATATATTATATTATATTATATTATATTATATTATATTATATATTATATTATATTTATTTATTTCCCCCTAAAATAAATCCAGTACATCATGAGTCATCTGTCAACCATTTAACCTGCCGGTCAGATCTCTATGGTAATTGGAGGGTGAATACATCAGCAATCCTCACCCTTCTATAGCCAGCTGGATTTCCTGGATTTCCACTAATACCTGTCTTTACCACCAGTCAAGACCAAGAACTTCTCATCTGCCCTGCTGCAACACACAGTATTCCCTCCTTTTCCCCCCCAACCCAGTCCCTTGCACCATTTACTCAAGTACTGTTAATCAAATGAACACTGGGGTACCTTCTCTCAAGGCCAGGACAATCCGTTTCCCCACAGCTCTCCTGAGAATCCCTTTGACTCCATGATTGTGTGACCTTCCTAAGCCAGAGTTCTCTTCTCTGGCTGCCATTTGCAATTCTTTCAGCCCCATCCTTCTGCCACTCTACCCTATCCTTCCATTGCATTTTCTGGACCCTCAGTTGTACTGTTAACAAACTGCTCCTCAGAGAACTATGCCCCCCCCGCCAAATTACTTTCCTTATGTATTGTATTTGGCCTTCTGTTTACATGTTGGTCACCCTAATATAAGTTCCGAAAGAGCAGGGACTGTTTGTTTTCATCTTTGTATGTCCAGAACTGAGCACAGTGCCTACTATACAGTAGGCACTTAATAAATGCTTGTTAAATTGAATTATATCCCCAAAGTGAAGGAGTATTCAACTAGTTGCAGGCATATAGGCAGCAAAACTAGATAATTAAGATAATATCCCCCCTCCTCCCCAATTCAATTTAAGGCCTATATTATGCAATTTGGCCGTCTTCATTACTCAAATTAACCAGAAAATTGTTAGCTCTGTCCTTTACATGATGTTGCATAGAGAGCCTAAGAGAATTGATTTAAAGCAGTGGTGTCAAATTAAAATAGAAATAAGGCCACTAAATGGCATGTAAAGATCCCAGCAGACATATTTACTTAGTTTTAAAATGTAATGTTATCTATATTTAATATATTTTTGTTTTATTAAATATTTCCCAATTACATTTTAATCAGGCCACAATAAGGAATGTTATAGGTCCAGTAGACTTTATATTTGACACCTTTGATTTAGAACTGGACAGGACCTATAGCAATCCAAACCCTTTCACTTTATAGATGAAAAAACAAGAACCAAAAAGACCAAACCAAAAAGTAGCACAGGTAGGATTTGAACCCAAATTCGCTGCTTTTTTTCATAGCTTGATGTACCTCCTTGAACCTCAGTTAAAATTTCCCCATCCTCTCCCCAAATCATAGAAAGTCAGATTTGGAGATACATTAAGTGTTACAGGGAGCAGCTGGGTAGCTCATTGGCACAGGATAGTGTTCCAGGCATGGAGTCAAGAAGACTCATCTTCCTAAGTTCAAATCTGGCCTCAGACACTTCCTAGCTGTGTGACCCTGCACAAGTCACTTAACCCAAATGACAAACCACTCCAGTATCTTGGCCAAGAAAACCCTCCAAAATGAGGTCATAAAGAGTTACTAAAATGACTCAACAGTAACCACAAAATTTGACCTTGGACAAGGTACTTGCAGACCTTGATTTGCAAAGCTGCAAAATGAAGGAATTGGACAATATGGTCTCTAAGATCTCTTCCAGATTGGAATTCTTTGACCTTCCAGGAATTTGGTAATAGAATTACTTTGGCTCTCTAGTCCTTTCAAATATGAAGCAGTATTATAGCAGATGTTCCACCTATCTTCCCACATTCTTCTAACAAGCATTTATTGCATCTTACTGTATTCTAGGCACTGTGCTAAATGCTGGAAATTTACAACCAAAAAAAGGCAAATTACTGCCCCTGTCCACAAAGAGCTCATATTGTAAGGGGAGAGACAAGTTCCTATCTAATTATAAACCTTGTGGATGTTCTATAAATCCTAGATGACTAGCAGGCTAACTTTATTTGATTATAGAATTCTTGGTTTTAAACTGTCTGCTGCTGAGACTCCCCTGCTCAAGAGCCTTTTCTAAGCAACTAGGTGGTATTGTATAGTCCAGGGCAATGGACTTGGAGCCTAAGAAACCTAGATTCAAATCCTTAGTCACATACTGTTAGCTCTCTGACCCTGGGAGAGTCTTTTAATATCTCCTTTCCTCAATTTCCTCGTTTGTGAAATGGGGATAATCACACCTGCCTTGCAGGGCTATTGTGAGGATGTACTTTTCTTTTCTTTCTTTTTTTTTTTTTAATTTTGGAAGGGGGAAGGCCGAAGTCAGGGCAATTGGGGTTAAGTGACTTGCCCAAGGTCACATGGCTAATAAGTGTGTCAAGCATCTGAGATCACATTTGAACTCGGGTCCTCCTGACTCCAGGACCGGTGCTCTATTCACTGTGCCACCTAGCTACCCCAAGGATGTACTTTTGAGACCTTAAATGTAAAATATAAATGCTAGCTTTTACTTTTGTTATTAGTTTCTAAAGGGTTCAATTCCATTATGCAGTATAATTCAGTTCAGTTCAGCAAACATTAGGATATAAAAGGCATTGCAATGGATGTTGGGAATATTATTGCTCATCCTTCATTTTGAAGACATCAATGACATCATGAGGTGATGTCTTGACTTGCCCGTGAATTGGATTTAAGTGAGGTAGAACTGTACAAAGTCAGCCTTACTCTCTCTTCCAGAGTCATTGAAGTCCAGGGGCAAGACAAAAGTCAGTAAGACTGTCGATGACCAGGGATGTGGTGGATGACCTTGGCATCTTTGATGTCTGACCAATCTCTAAGACAGTGCTCCATAGAACCTTCTTTGGCCTTCATGGCCGGTGGAATAAAATGTTTTCCTCTACCACTGGGGGAAATCTTCCCAAGCCTGGGGTAGACATCCCCTTAATTCACTGACAGTTTGAGGCTGGTTAGTTATTTTCCATCTGATTTAGTCCATCCCCCAAGACAGTTTTACCAGGCTGTGGCCACTGCACATGCTACAGCTTCTTGGACTCACAGGTGAGAGCTGGGTAAAAAGTGGAAACCAAAGGTGGAGAGCAGCCCTGAAAAGGGATGTCGGGGATATAAAAATGAAAAACGCAATAGTATTATCCTCCAGAAGCTTACAATCTAATAAGGCGAAAAGTATACACAAAAGCAATTTTAATACAAGTTAAAATGTGACATTTGTTCTCTTAGCCTACTGCATTACAGGCCAGGCAGTCAGAAGAGGGAGATGCCTAGGGGCAAATAATATCTAAAGTATTTTGGATATACTTGATCTTTACGGAGAGAGTCATAGAATTAAGATGTTAATGTCAGAAATTCAGCATGCTGGGTAACAAGAGAATAGAATATGCTTCTAAAAGACTAAAACTAATAAAAAACTAATTCCTTACCTTAGGGTCCCAGTTCATCATTGTGGTAGAGGTTTTGCAAATTTATTTTTTACTTAGAAATAAATGGCAGCTGTCATGAAATCAAAGAAAGCTATTTTGAAGCAGGCCCAATGATGAATATTAAGTACAAAAAGAGGCTCCTCTTGATTTTAGTAAATACACATGATGGGGGAAAGAGAGCCAGAAACCTTGGAGCAGATCTGAGATGGAAAGACCCAATACACACCCCAGAGGAATGAGGGCTGAGGAAGGCACTGTGGTATAAAGAAAAAAGAAGTCCATCTCTAAGTAAGTTATTTTGGAATTTCAGGGCCTTTTGTTTCCAGTATAAATAAAAACAAATGTGTTTTTGTTCAATATAATAGACAGAGTGTTTGCAAAATAAGTCACCGCTGCCCATATTCATAGGATCACAGCTTTAGGCCTGAAAGGACCTTTGAGGCCATCTAGTCCAATCCCCTCATTTTACATGAAAGTTGATCTTTCACAGACCTAATCAGAGAAAAGGGACCAGAGAATATGGTGTTAAACTAATTATAATATTGCAACAGGTGATCTTTTTATTAGAGTTCAGTCTCATGAGTAAATCTGAATAGAAGCCACTGGCAGATGAAAAAGAATGATAAAACAGCCCTCCAAGGTGACCTTTAAAAGGTGGGTCAGTGAGGCTAGAAGGGCATTTCTGAGAGGAACCCAACTGCTGAAGAGAAACATGGGCCTGGAAAATAGGAAGCCTTGTGAAGCTGAGAGACCAGAAGCTAAGGCCAAGAAGTGAAGTGACTTGCCCAAGACTATGAGTGGCAGGTGGAAAAAATAAATTTTTTCCACACTCTGGTGCTCTTCTTTTCCATCTAGGACTTATTTTTTTTTTCTTTTTCTTTAAAAAAAATTTTTTGTAGGACTTATTTTGCCAGTCAATTAATGTGCTTTTCAGACTCTATTTGACAAGAAAGATTAATTTCAGCTTTGCCTCAGGGCCTTTGGGACCTCTCTCTGGATCTCAGTTTTCTCATCTTTAAAAGAGAAGATTGGGCTAAATAATGTCTTAGGTCCCTTTCACAGATTCCACAGTCCTAGCTCAATCCTAGCAACATATATTCAGCAAATGGCTCCTCTTATGCTTTGCCTGTAGACAAAGTAGGAATAGAGGAACTTTCTGCCACAAATTTTAAGTTGTTTCTTTCCTATTTAGATACATCCTGGGGGTGGCTAGGTGGCACAGTGAATAGAGCACCAGCCCTGTAGTCAGTAGTGCCTGAGCTCAAATTTGGCCTCAGACGCTTAACACTTACTAGCTGTGTGACCTTGAGCAAGTCACTTAACCCCAACTGCCCTGCCTTCCCCCTTCCAAAAGCAAAAAAAAAACCAAAAACCATCCTGGATGAACGTGTTGGGTTGAATTTTTACTGCCCCATCTAGATGACCATCAAAGCAAAGAGACTCTTAAGCCAACTCGTATTTTTATTCTTCTGCAGGAGGCAACCCAATACACGTCCCTGCCTTTGATGTTGATTGATAAAGTTCATTACCTTGATGTCCCTGGAGAAGTCATGGGTCTCTCTCATTTACCTGGTGACAGTTCAGAATGATGATCACTCTTCTTGAATAGTCCCCAGATTTGCCTGATAGCAAAGAACAGTTTGTGGGAGAATGTCTGTCTTGGGTTCTTTCTTCCCCTCTCATGCTGGTAACAACTACTTTTGTGTCCCATTCAGGGCCTAGCCTGATTTATGTTTCTACCTTCTGATTTATTTCTCTTATCATTCTGTGTTGTTTAAATGTTTTCATTGCTTATGGCCATCTTTAATAATTTCATTTTTTGAAATTCCAGTTAGAAAATAAATCAAGATCAACCCTTTCTTTGGTATAGAGATGAAAGGGAAGTTTAAATATGTCAGCAATTTTTTTTTGCCAATTTCAGTAACTAAAAATAATTTTTTTCTTCTGTGTTTATTTATGTGATATTATTCACAGGAATAATGGAATTGGAGAATTCCTCCTACCATATCACTGACGGTCACAAAATCCTTGCTTGGATTTCTTTTAATAGAAATGATCAATTCTTATTAAATCATCTGGGATATATTTGTAATATAGAACACTTTTTGATTTAATTTTAACCAGAATCAGAAGTGACTTTGAACTTTTAAAGTATTATTTAAAACTTACATTTTAAACTGTCTTCAAAGCTGAGAACGAGTCAGACAAGCATAGTGGACAGAGAGCCAGCCCTGGAGTCAATAAGATGTGGATCCAAACCCTGCCTCCAATACATGCTGATTATATAACTCTAGTCATGTCACTTAAACTTTCTATGATCCAGGCATTTCATTAAGATTATTAGTAATAATAAAAACAACCTATATCTACATCTATTTTTGTTGTTGTTGTTCAACATTCAGTCATGGCCAGCTCTTTGTGACCCCATAACCACAGCATGTCAGGCTGTTCTGTCTTCCACCATCTCTCAAAGTCTGTCCAAGTTCATGTTTGTTGTTTCCATGACACTGTCTATCCATCTTACCCTCTGCCATCATCTTCGCCTTTTGCCTTCAATCTTTCCCAATATCAAGGTCTTTTCCAATGAGTCCCATCATCTCATTATGTGGCCTTCAGATTCCATATTTAACCTTGTAGTGAACGAATTTCTTTAAGTATTGACTGATTTGATTTCCTTGCTGTCCAAGGGACTCTCAAAATTCTATTACCACAATTCAAAAGCGTTCATCCTGCATTACTCAGCTTTTCTTATAGTCCAACTCTCACAGCCATACGTTGCTACTGGAAAAACCATAGCTCTGACTGTACTGAACTTTGTCAGCAAGGTGATGTCTCTGCTTTTTAGTAAACTGTCCAGATTGGCCATAGCTTTCCTTCTGAGGAGCAAGCGTGTTTTAATTTCATGGATTCAGTGGCTGTCCGAAGTGATTGTTCAGCTCTACTTCTGTTTCTTCTTTCTCTGTTTGCCAGAAAGTAAAGGGACCAGTTGCCAAGATCTTAGTTTTTTTGATGTTAAGCTTCAGACCAGCTTTTACACTCTCCTCTTTCACCCTCATCCAGAGGTTTCTTGATTCCTCTTCACTTTCTGCCATAAAAATGATATCATATGCATATCTGAGATTGTTGATATTTCTCTTGGCAACCTTAATTCCAGCTTTGATTCATCCAACCTGGCATTTCACATGATGTATTCTGCATATAAGTTAAATAAATAAGGTAACAATACATAGCCTTGTTTTTACATTCCTTAAACCAATCAGTTGTTCCACAATTGGTTCTCACTGTTGCTTCTTGGCCTGTGTACAGGTTCCTTAGGAGACAAGATGATCTGGTACTCCCATCCCCTTGAGGAATTGCATATTTTGTTGTGATCCACACAGTCAAAGGCTTTAGTGTAGTCACTGAAGCAGAAAGGATTTTTTTCTGGTACTCCTTTGATTTCTCCATCATCCAGTGAATGTTGGCAATTTGGTCTCTAGTTCTTCTGCCTCTCTGAAAACCAGCCTCCTCTTCTGGTAATTCTTAGTTCACATATAGCTGAAGCCTAACTTGCAGAATTGCTTTAATCATTTTGGTACTGTCCATGGGGTTTTCTTGGCAAAGATGCTGGAGTGGTTTGCCATATCCTTCTCCAGTGGATCACCTTTTGTCAGAACTCTCCACCATGACCTGTCTGCCTTGGGCAACCCTGTGTGGCATAGCTATGTAAGCCCCACCACTACAAACAGGCAAGTGGTCCGGGCGGGTAGCTATATCTATATTTATGTCTATATCATGCCAGTATGTGCCAGATACTATACTGAGCCCTTTATAACTATCTCATTTGTTCCTCACAACAACCCTGGGAGGTAAGCACTTTTGTTACTCCCATTTTGCAGATGAGGAAACTGAGACAAACAGAGGTTAAGTGACTTGCCAGGTTTACACAGCTAAGTGTTTGAAACCAAATTTGAACTCTGATCTTCCTGACTTCAGGCCCAGAACTAAATCTATCCACTGTACCACCTAGCTGCCCCATTGCATAAATTATAGAGCAGGTTCTTACTTGAATGACCAGGGGCAGTTTCTTCACTGTTAGTTCCCTAGACTAATGAAATCACAAATCAGAACAAATATATGTGTGTATATATGTATATGTTATACACATGTGTGTATGTATGTACATATATAGGTACATATACACATAGTGTGTAGATACATCTTAATGGGTTGAAGGGATGTTGTCTTTTTTTTTCCAAAAATCTCCAGCATCAAAGGTAATCTGGATGCTGTACACCATACATTTTTATATATGTTCAGTTATTATTAAAACCAGAGCTCTTGGCTATCCCAGTCACATAAATTCTAAAACAACTTTCAATTTATATTCACAGGGGTAAAAATAACAAACAGAGCATTACAGCAGTCACCTTTCATAATAGGAATTCAGCAATGAAATTTAGACTTTAAAAAGGGGGGATTTTTACAAGTTTGGATTCAGAGCTCTTCAATAAGCTTATTTAATTGATTGTAATGAGGCTGAACATCTTGTAGGAAAAACAAATCTTGAAAGTGAGGATTGACTATTAAATGGAAAAGTAAAGGCCTGTAGATACTAAACATAGGGACGGAAAGGATTTTTTCTTGGACAGATTCTAATACCATGAGTGATTTTGTTGGCCCTATGTGAATTTTTCCTGCCTGTTTCCTAGAATCAGAGGGAGTAGGATAGATCATCTCACCCAATGGCGTCAAACCATACATAAGGATCCCTGCAGGCCACATACATATTGACTTAGTTTTAAAATGTAATATTATCTGTGTCTTACCATATTTTCATTTATTTTGTTAAACATTTCCCAAGTACATTTTAATCTGGTTTGGGCCTCACTCAGGAGTGTTGTGGTCTTGCCAGTGGGCAGCGTGTTTGACACTTCTGATCTAGCCCGTTCCTTTCCCTAGAGACCAGTGTTTCCCAACTGTTAATCCTCAGCAGATTTTGACCAGTCTGAAGTATTTACTACCTATATAATTTTTTTTTAATGTAACCCTTGACAATTTCTTGAATTTCTGGGTTCACGCAGGCTTCTTGAATCCTGTCTTAGAGATGTATTTGCTAGCTAATCGGTGGGATTTCAGCAACACAACTAAACTTCAATTTAAATTCTTATTCCATCACTTATTCCGTATGGAACTTTGGTTGAGCAAGTTCTTTTACTTCTGTAAGCGTGAGTTTCCTCATATGTAAAATGAACGGTTTAAACTACAACTGAATTCCCTTCCATTTTTCTGATGTTCCTCTGTCCTCTAAGTTTCCACCCCACTCATGCTCCATTGTTATTCTATCCAATCATTTTCCCATCCTTCCCTTAGGCGTGCAGCCTAAGATTTAGACCATTTGCATCCCTTCTCTGGGGAAGCTGTGCTGCTTAGTGATGGTAATCCTCAACACTAATGATGTACCTTTTAGAAACTAATGCAAGCTATGTCCCAAAGACATCCAAAAAAAGAAGGGAAAAGGATTATTTGTACAAAAATATTTATAGCAGCTCTTTTTATGGTTGCTAAGAATTGGAAGTCAGAGGCGTGCCCATCAGTTGAGAAATGGCTACACAAGCTGTGGTATACAATTGTGATGGAATATTATTGTGCTGTAAGAAATGACAAGGATGATTTCCAAAAACCTGGAAAGACTTAGATGAACTGATGCAGGAGATGATGCAGGAGATGAAAAGAACCAGGATAACATCGTACGTAGCAACAGCAATATTGTTCATTGAAGAACTCTGAATAACTTAGTTATTACTAGCAATACAATGAACCAAGAGGATCCTAAAGGACTAAAGATAAAGCATACTATCCTTCTCCAGAGAAAGAACTGAGATTGTTTGAATACAGAGTGAATCCTGCTATTTTTCACTTTTATTTTTTCTTTTATTGAAGTCTCATATGAAATAACTAATATGGAAATGTTTTACAAAATTGCACATGTATAACCTATATTTGATTGCTTACCATCATAGGGAAGAAGGGGTGGGAGGAAAAGAGGGATAGAATTTGGAATTCGAAACTTTAAATAAAAATATTTTTTTAATTTTTAATTTTAAAATTTAAATTTTTTAAAATAATGTTAAAAATAAATAAATATGCAGATAGATTTCCCTGTAGGATTATGCTTAGTTCCAAAGGGTAAATTATTCCTGGGTGTAAGACTGTCTTTTGGCTTTTGGACTATTGTATACCAAGATCCCCTATTGTTTTTTTTTATTCATTTATTTATTTTCTTGTTTACAGCATTCATTTCCATGAGATTTTGAGTTACAAATTTTCTTCCCATCTTTCCCCCACCCACCACCCCAAAACAGCCTTCGCACTGTATAGCCCCTCCCCCAATCTGCTCTCTCCTATGTCCTCCGCCATAGCCCGGCAGGATGGATCTCCCTACCCCAGTGCCTGTATATCTTAATTCCCAGTTGCATGTAGTTAGTAATAGTAATAATAATTAT
>CM053580.1:189435990-189460147 GCA_028627135.1 Pseudochirops cupreus | reverse complement strand
GCCCCCTCTAGATCTTTTTTATCAAGTTTTTCAAGGTGTCTAATTATTCTTAAATTATTTCTCCTTGACTTGTTTTTCAGGTAGTTATTTTTGATTGCAGATACTTATTTTTTTCTTCTATTTTTTCAATCTTTCTTGTCTCAAGAAGTCCTTTATTTCTGTTTGGTCTGTTCTAATTTTCACGGAGTCTATTATTTGGGAGATTTACCATTTGTTGGTCTAAGTTAGTTATTCACTTTTCAGTTCATTCCTCCAGAGCTTTTATTTCGTTTTTTAAAATTTCTTACTGTTTCTTCAGAGTTGTCATGTAGTCCTTGTGGAAGAATCCATTTCTGTTTCTTTGTTTTGTTTTGTTTTTACTTTGAGGCTCTGCTTTCAGTTGTGGAGTTCCTTCTTCTAGAGTGATTTTTTTTTGTATCATTGCATCTATAATAATTATTTATAGTGATTAGTGTTTTCTTCCATTTAATCATCTCTCTTTCTCCCCAGTTTTAGTTCCTGAATTAGAACTTTGCTCCAGGGTTAGGATCTGTCATATTTTTGTTAGGGTGGATTGGCCCTGTTTGTTCTCAAACTGGATTGCTTGTGTTCTTGTGTTAATCTCAACCCCCCAAGGTATGTTTATGCAAAGGGTGCTGGTAAGTTTTAGGTCCCCCTGGCTCTTTGAGGTTCAGAGGGGCTCCCTTTGGACCCTCAGTGATTCTTGTGCATAGGACAGCAGTTCTCAATCTGTGGGTCACGACCCCTTTGGTGGTCGAATGACCCTTTCACAAGGGTCACCTGAGACCATCAGAAAACACGTATTTCCGATGGTCTTAGGAACCAAGACACTGCTTCTCTATCCGTCTCCAGGCGGGTCTGCCCACATACAGATATGCCCACATATGAGTATTAAAGGGTCAAGGCATTAGGAAGGTTGAGAACCACTGGCCTAGGATGTCCTAGTCTGAGTACTGCCACACTGGGATTAGTCACTGCTATCTTTTCTGCTGCAAATGGCTTTTCAGGTCCATGCTGTGGGTTTCTGACCACCCCAGGGCTTTCTTATAGGTGCCCTGTGCTGGAACTGCCTCTGCATACAGACCCTTGGAGGTCATAAGTATTTCTCAGTGCTGGCGAGTTTTAATCTTGTTTGCCGGTGCTGATGGCGCTGGCTCTTCTGGAAGTCCTCTTTTCCTGTTGCCCATGAGCTTTTGGCTATCTCCTGTGCAATTCTAGGATGGGCAAAGTCACTCACTGTAGTTTGTCATTGGATTTCTTCACCATTATTTGTTCTAGTGCTATTTTTAGGTCCTCATGGCAAAGGTACACGGGAGCTAGCCTGCCTGTCTCCATTCAGAGAGCCACTTCTGCCCACAATTCTCCATCACCATTCAGGCCTAGTCTTTTCAGTCCATTTTAATATGACAAAGCTGCACTGGTATTTGTGAAATATTAAAAGAATCAGAAGGCAGCCTCTAGCATTGGATCAAAATCCAAAGCTGGAGAAAAACCCAAACGCCACACATCTATCCAATCTCCTCATTTTGTAGAGAAGGAAATTTAGGCCCACAGATGTTAAGTGTAAGTAGTAACAACAAACCAGGCCAGTTCATTAGACTCCACATTCTGATCTTTAGTCATCCCAAGTACCATCTACCATTAAACCATGTTTGCCTGCACTGAGACAAGTCAAAGGCGTAAATGGGAAAACTAAAAAAAAGACAGGGGGAAAATAGGATGAAGGAAGAGATAGAAAAAAGAAAGAAAAAGATATATCCAAGAGAATGATAACCTATGTACATAAAATTCATCTGCAGCCATTCACTGGCACCAACAAGGACAACTAGTTTAAGGTAAATTATTCCTGTTATTCCCCTTCATGTACCTAACCCTCCATTCAAACTGTGCTATTCTTCTTTCCCCCTGAACACACCCTACAGTTTAAGTTTATAACTGTGTTCATACAATTCTCTTTGCCTAGAAGGTCCCCTTGCCCTCTTTAGCTTCTGAAATTCTTCCCATTCATTCTTTTTTTCTTTAACAACCTTTTCCCAAGACCTCTTCTATTGCTTTGGTTTATAACTTTCTAGTGTGTCTTATAGATATATGTGTTAGAGATAAATGTGTTTCTGCATTATCCTTTACAAAATGGTGAACTCCATAATAAGAAGGATTATGCATCTAGCACAGAAATAAAGTAGGTCTTCAGTAAATGTTTGTTGAATGGAGTGGAATGGAATCCCCCCCCACCCATTTCATTTCTCTGGGACCTTTCCTATCCTTCCCACATATACACAAACACATCCACAAGCACAACTACAACCACATCCAAATCCAGACTGGTATCCACAGATCCGTTGCTTGGGGGAATTGACTCTTATAGTGATCTGATAAAGTTATTTATCCAATATAGTACCCACTCCGCAGAGACCTCTGCTTGCCTCAAAGAAGATGGGTTGCTAATGGTGGAATCACTGAGGATAATGATGGTAGGAAGGACAGGCAGTTCCCTTAGTCCCTTTAATCCTGCCATACAGGCCATAGCCTATATACTTTATACACAAAACTAGCCCTGAGCACCTGAGCCATAGGTTAATAGGTTACTTCACAACACACACACACACACACACACACACACACACACACACACACACACACACACACACACACTCCCTGAAGCTAGATCTATATCATAACATTTCTTGAAAGAAGTTTTGTGTGACTGGCTACGCTGGACATAATTTCCAGTCAGGTCAACAGCTGTGACTCACTCACTGCCTCTAACATTCAAAACCAAACAATAAAGGAAAACGATTACCTAAATTATGGTAAAATGCACAAGTGCCACGATTTTGTGTTCTAGAATTGCTGCTACTGGGCTGGCCAGCCAAAGAACCCATTTGATGTGGTAGAAAGAAAATCTCAGGGCCATTTTTGTAACAATGATGCAAATTGCCCAGGATAGAAAGAGTAATTAAAAGCAGGAACTTTCCTCTCAGGAAGAACTGAAGTATGTTCTTTGTTTGAACAAATTCAAGGCTGGGAGTTTAAATTTGAGCCAGTGGATATTCTGATCAGAACTGAGTGAAACCAATGGGCACAGTAAGGCTAGGCCAGGTCTCCTGCAGGCCTTGCTAATTAGTTCCACTTAAATGTGGTCTCTTCTTTGCCTCCTCAGCATCATTGTACTTGGCTCATGCTAAAACATATATATATGTGTATATATATGTATGTATGTATGTGTATGTGTATGTATATGTGTATATATACACATATATTATGTATATACACACACCCACGAACACATACATATATATATATATATATACATACACATATATACACATACACATACACAAATACACACATATATAGTGTTACACATATGCACTATATATTGCACTATACATATGAACTGTGTGTGTGTGTATGTGTGTGTAGTTGTAGGCTGCACTATAAATGTTCTCAAGCAGTAATGGCAAATTTAACTAGGAAGGAGCCACCGAGCTGCACATAAGGATCCCTGTGGGCACAGTACTCAACAATCTATATGACACCTTTCTTCTTTGGTCTTTATTGAATATCATACTCTCATGATATCCAATTAGGCAAGTATAGATTGAATCCCAAATACCTGGCCTCTGTGGTGCTCTCCAGCTCTAAATCTATGGCTCTGTGAGCTTTTGCCCATGCTCATAATGAAGAGGTTAGATCAGATGACCTTAAGATCTCTCAACAGTTGTAAATCTTATGATTGTATCATGGAAAAGTGGTGAGTACCCTGTCATTGGAAGTATTCAAGAAGGCACTGGATAAGTACTTGTTGGGGATATAGTTGGGACTTGTGTTTTGTCTGTGGCTCAGACTGGATGACCTCTGAGCACCAGATTCACAGGTCAAGACTCTGAAACTATAGGTCAGTGGTTCTCAACCTTCCCAATGCCACGACCCTTTAATACTTGTATGTGGGCATATCTGCGTGTGGGCAGACTCACCTGGACACGGATAGAGGAACAGTGTCTCGGTTCCTAAGACCATTGGAAATATGTGTTTTCTGATGGTCTTAGGTGACCCCTGTGAAAGAGTTGTTCGACCCCCAAAAGGGTCGCGACCCACAGGTTGAGAACCGCTGCTATAGGTGAATAACTCCTTTCTAACAGTATAAAATTCAAACCTGCTCAATCCTTGAGGAGAGAAATTGTCTTCTATTTTTTTCTCTCCCTCTCTTCTTTCCAATGTCCCATCAGTCATTGTTGCCCGTGACTTCTGAAAGAAAGAACATGAGTCTTCAAGTTTACAGAAACCAATAAGGTCATCTAGTCCAATCCCTACCTGAACTATGAATCCTGCCCACAACATCCCCAACAAGTGGTCACACAGTTTCCAATTAAAAACCTCTGGTTAGAGGAAACTCAGTCCCAAGGGACCTCATTTCATTTTTGGATAGTCTAACAGTTGGAAGGAAATTTTTCCTTATGGTCAGCCAAGTTCTGTCTCCCTGTAACTTCTCCCTGTCAATTCCAGTTTTGTCCTCTGGGGTTGAGCAGAATAAGTCTAACTCCTATTCCACATTGGACAACCCTTCAAATATTTGAAGAAAGCCATTTTCCCTGCTTCTGGCTAAATTGCCTCAATTCCTTCCACTTCTCCTCATATATGGCATAGTTTCGAATCCCCTCACTATTCAAGAATCTTAGAATCATAAACCTTTGGAGCTAGAGGTACAAGGGGCAGGGGGGAGGGCTTAGGGCCTTAGAGGTCCTCTGGTCCAACAATTTTTATGTTTAAAAAAAATCGAACCAAGAGAGATAAAGTGACTTACCCAAAATCACACAATTACAACTAGTTCTTGGATGTAAGGCCTTCTACCTCCAAGTCCATATCATAGGATAATAAGTGAATAGCTTGTTATTGTTACTATTATTATTATTATTACTACTCCCTCATTTTACATAATCTAACTGGATTTCACCATGGCAATTTGACTAAGGCAAGGGTTCCTTCTAACACTTGGGTTCTTATCTTTCAGTCTTTTAGTCCAAGTTACAGAGTTATTAAGGGCAAGCAAGAACTTTGCTCTTTCTCTCTTCCAGTGCCTAGCACAACATATAACACACAGTAAATGCTGAATGAATGTTTGTTGAAGGAATGCACAATGAATAAGGTTTTGCTGATGCCAGATTGCTAATTCTTTGCTTCCCTGTGGAGTGCCAGGGATAAATTTCTTCCACACCCTCCCATACCTCTCCACAGGGTAGGGCTGCCACGAGAGACTGGGTATTCCTCAGGGATTAGGTTGCCTCATGCAGAGTGGTAAAGTCGCTCTCTTTCTCTTCCATCTGGCAGCACACACCACCAAGCATTTTGAACAAGTCAATGACAAGCTAGAAACAAAGTCTTTTAGTAGATATATATGCAGTTTAGAACCAAGAACTGCTCCTGTTAATAAGTCTGTCTGAGGTAGAAAGCTGGAATGGTTTGTTTCCCTCGTGTCCAGCACAGGAACTTAGCTTTAAGTAGGTGAGTTGCTTCTTCTTGTAGCATTTCTAGTCATTGGGTCTCCTGATCTTCCTCTCTCTGGAGTCGGGCATCAGAATCTGTTGCATGCACAGTGCTGTCTTGGAGACTAGAAGGTGAGCCAGTCAAAACAAGATGAAGAGGTATGGCCCAAGGGCTAGAGTGTGGTATCTGTGGAATTTGCCATGGGCTAGTCTCCTGCAGGGATCAGTTACTGCATGATGTTGGGAGAGGCCAGAGCTAGTATTCTAGCTGCCTCCCATTAGGAGAAATGGCACCCAGAGATATATACTCCCAGAAGGTCAAAGACAGAAAGAAAGCCTGCATATAACAAAATTTTAATTGTGGAACTTTTTCATTAAACTTTCTTTTTCATTTAACAAACATTGATTTGGTGCTTTTTATGTTAGCAAAGTATTAGAAACAAAATGGGTGTCCATCAGTTGGAAAATGGCTACACAATGTTTGACCCATGCATGTTGAGCCGCGAGAAATTCTCTGTCTTCAGAGAAACTTGGAAAGACACAAACTAATGCTAAGTGAAGTGATGAGACAGGTACACAAAGGTACACAAATACACACACTTACATATGTGTGTACGTACACATGTACATGTGTGTTTATATGTAAATATAAATGCATATGCATATACACATGCATGTAATTGAGCCCAATTGTGTAATTACACAATTGTGTTTGTGTAATTACAAAATTTGATGTGCTTGTGTAATTACAGTGACCAATCTCAGGCCAAGAGAAAAGTCAAGAAAATGCAGTTCATTGGAGAGGGTGTAGCAGAACAATGTTGCGTATGCTGTTAGGCACAGTCAAAGAATCAATTTTGCTGGAATGTTTTAAGTTTGTTGTTTTCATTTTAGTCATTTTTACAAGGAGAGACTAGCTGAGTAGGGGAAGAAATGATTATTTGGAAATTACTGTAATATAAAAACAAAAGGGCAAAAGACAGGGCACCTGGGAGGTGCAGTGGGTAGAGTATTGGGTCTGGAGTCAGGAAGACTCGTCTTCCTAAATTCAGATCTGGCCTCAGATACTTACCAGCTGTGTGACTCTGGGCAAGTCACTTAACCTTTTTTGCCTCAGTTTCCTCATCTGCAAAATGAACTGGAGAATGAAATAGCAAACTACTCCAGGATCTTTGCCAAGAAAACCCCAAATGGGGTCATGAAGAGTTGGACGTGACTGAACAACAACAACAAAAGATACTGATAAAACTATAATAAAGAGATAAAAAAAAAACAATGGGGAGAGCCCCAAATCTAGCTCTATGATAATGAGACATCCAGGCAGCCAAAACTCTAGCGGATCAAAGTGCTGACATGACACCAAACTCTGCAGACACAGTTTCCTCAAGAGCTCAGACTCTTCCTCCTTTGAAGGGCTCTGCTTCTGTCTGGGTTTGCCCTCAAGCTAATCAATGAGCCTTGCTCTACTCCCATTCCCAACATTAAGGTAGAAGTCCCACGTGCCAGCTTCGGAGGATTTGAACCTGCCAGACCTGCACAGCCTCGTGAACAGGAGTAGGGCAGAATATTGAGCAGCTCTGTTTCTTTGTGGAGAATTCCTCAATAAATCTCTGAAAAGAACAAGCATCTTTTCTAGACATGATTTCAATGACAGTGTGAAAATAGATGAAGTTAGTTTCTTGTGCCTTTTTTGTATCCCTTTAATCAACAGAGTCCCTGGTATCCTCAGAATATCTAGGTCAGCTCTCCATCACACCTACCCTTACTATACCCCCAAATTCTCTCTTACTGCTCCAAAGTCCTATTCCTTCATTGTCCTGATCTCACTTATGTGGTGCTAAGGACTAAGAAGATTGAAATGTTACCCTTCTCAAGAGGTATTGGAATTTTAAAAGAGGATACTTGTTGAAGCAATGATTTAACTACAAAAATAGTAGCAATAACTTTACTACAAAAAGTTGTTCCAGTTGTGGAATTTCAGATAGTGGGACAGGTAATTTTGGTCTCCCTCACACCCATCTAGCAGATGCGCCTTCCTAGAATCCCTCAAATTACATCGTATTTATGACGTACTCCATTTCTGTGCCATGGGCAATGCTCAGCATAGGTATCAAAAGTACCAAGCATTTCCCCATGCTGCCTCTCAAGGTGGATCACAACCCAGGTGTGGTGCCATCATCTCTCAACCCACTCCCCACATACAAGCCAAGTCCTGTTGTTTCTGCCTTCATAACATCGCTCCTGTTCATGCCTTCTCTTCTCTGTCATGGCAGCCACCCTGGGGGGCAGGGTGTAGGGAGGAGGAAATGTTCTGAATTTGGCTAGGAGGTTATACTAGCTCTGTCTTTGGGTTTAATTGATAATCTAAATTTCTAATTTCTTCCCAGAAGACAGCTGGAGTCCATTTCTAGTCTCCTCAGAGCAGTATCTTCCTGGGCTTCCTTCTACAATCCCATGCCCTCTGCCAGAGGGAATGGTCAAATTCCAGAAAATTAGTGGACACTTTTACGTTGAATGTCTTTGCATAACTAATGACAATTTTGCCAAGCCAGGGCTCATCTACTCCCTTGGCACTACTTCACTCTTCCTCCTAAATCTCATCCCTGTTGCTCTGGACAGCAACCAAACTGTCTTGGTCCAATGCCATTACATTATGACCAACATAAGCAACTGTTGGAGCAAACAATTAATCAGAGGCTGTTAGCATAACAAATTATTTTTACTAATATTTCACTATTTTCCAATTGCATGTAAAACCTATTTTTAACGATTTTTTAAAATTTTGAGGTCCACATTCGTTTGCTCTCTTTCCCCCTTCCTGAGATAGTAGGCCGTTCGATATAGGTTGTAAACACATCAAATTATGCTTGCCTTTTAGGTGTCTAAAACTGTGTATTCTGTAGACATCTGAAACTCATCGTCATCACCCCAAACACCCCCATTTCTCAAACCTCTCTCTTACTGTTGAGGGCACCACCATTCTCCGAGTCACCCAAGTTCACACCCCAATGGTGCCATCCTCTCTCAACCCACTCCCCACATACAAGCCAAATCCTTTTTGCTTCTACCTTCGTAACATCTCTCCTATTCACTCCTTTTCTTCTCTGACATAGCAACCACTCTGGTGCAGACCCTCATCATCTCATTCCTGGATTATGCAAAATAACCTAATGGAGCTCTGTCTGCCTCAACTTTCTCCAGGCTCCTGTCTGTTCTCCAGTGAGCTGTCAAAGCAATCTTCTTAAAACACAAGTTTGACCATATCACAAACACACCCCCATTCAATAACTTCTAGTGGGTTCCTTATCACTTCCAAGATCAAATATAAAATCTGGCTTAGCATTCAAAGCTTTTCATAACCTGAACCCTCCCTGCCTTTGCAATCTTACTCCTTACTCCCTTCCCATATTTTCTGATCTAGTAACGTTGTCTTTCACACATTGCTCCCATAGGACAGTCCCACCTCCAAGAGTTTCTACTGGATGTTCTCTGTGCCTAGAGTGGTCTCCCTCCTCATCTCTACCTCCTGGCTGTCCTGACTTCCTTCAAAACTTAGCGAAAGTCTCACCTATTGCAAGAACATTTTCCCAGTCTTTCTTGATCTTACTGCCTTCCCTCTGAGATTCCCCCCTGCCCCCAGTTTATCCTGTGTGTGTCTGGTTTGTAACTAACCTTTTTCACGTTTTCTCCCCCATTAGACTGTGAGCTCCTTAGCTGCTGGAGCTGGTCTTTTGCCTTTCTTTGCATCCCCAGCCTTTAGCAGCATGCCTGGCATATAGTAAATGCTTACTAAATTCTCGGTGATTTACTGATTGTTTCTCAAAGCGAATGGTTGAGGGTCTTGACACTCTTTTGATAACCCAGATGTATTTTAATGTAGTAATGAAAGGTGGTGGAATTTAGTGATGAGATCACTACGTTTCAAATTGGAAGATACAGGTTTAGGTCTAAGCTCTGCTATTTACTTATGATGTGAATCTAGAAGTAGTAAAATGGAAAACACAGGAGATAGGGAGTCAGGCAAATCTACACTCTACCTAGGACCTGTTTGACTATGGATCAGTCACTTAATTCTCTCTTTACCAAGAAAACCCCAAATGGGGTCCCTAAGAGTTGGACCTGACTAAAACTACTGAACCAACAATAACAGAAAAGTGGAATGAAACAAGCCTTAATTAAGCACTATGTGCAATGTTCTATGCTAAACACCCTACAAATATTCTCTCTCTTGATCCTCACAACAACCTTGGGTCCTATTATTGGGTACTAGGTGCTATTATTACCCCCATTCTACAGTTGAGAAAACTGAGGCAGATAGAGGTTAAGTGACTTGCTGAAGGTCACATAGCTAGTTAGGGTCTAAGGATATGTTTTAAATGGGGGTTTGGATCAGATGTTCTCCAAGGTCCCCTACAGCTCTAAATCCTATGGCCCTTATGTCTTTATGCCTAAATTCCCTCATCTGGAAAATGGGGCTAATGATACTTGTATCACCTCCTTCATAAGGTTTGCTATGAGAAAAGTGCTGTGTAAAATGTTATATAACTGGGATCCGAGGGCTGGTGTGATGACACAGCTGAAGAAAGAGCCTCAGACTTGGAATCAGGAGAGTCCCGGCTTCAAATCCAGCCTCCAAAACTGTAACCTTGAATAGGTCTCCTCTTTATTATCCTACCTGTAGCACTGACCTCACAGGGTGTTTATGGAAATCCAATAAGACATGTCTACACGGTTCTGGGAACACATTCATTTCCATGTAAGTGTTCCTTATTATCACCAGCAGCCTACAGACAAGTAAAGAAAATAATGGTTGAAGAAGCATCAGCCCAGGCACTAAACTGAAGACCAGTCAAGGATATTAACAGACTGAAAGACATATAATGGGGCAGGTAAGTGATGCAGAGGATAGAGTACTGAGGCAACAAGATTCATCTTCCTGAGTCCAGACCCTTACTGTGAGACCCTGGGCAAGTCACTTAGCCTTGTTTGCCTCAGTTTTCTTATCTGTCAAATGAGCTGGACAAGGAAATGGCCAACCACTGCAGCATCTTTTCCAAAAAAAGAAACAAAAACAATCCAAATGGCATCATGAAGAGTTAGATACAATCGAAAAACAACCAGGCAAATAATAGAACTTGTAGAGCTGGAAGGAGCCTTTGAAAACATCTCTTTCAACCCCCCTCTTTTTATTTATGGATGAAAACACAGACCTAGAGAGGGACTTGCTCAGTGTCTCCTAGATAATAGATGGCCAGGTGAGGGTTTGAACCCAGGCCTTCTGCCTCCAGCATTCTTTCCACCATACTATACCTTTTCTTGTATTGGTACTGTGTGCCCACTTTTAGATATGTACACACCCCATGATGGCTAGAGGAAGCTGTTTAGTAAATAAAATCCAGAATCTTCACTGGGACCGAGCCAAATATAGGCAGCCTTCATTCTTTCTCTCCACTCCACTCCCAGATTTACCAGACTGATTTTGTAGTGTTTATATTATATTAGCTCTGACAAGATGCCTGATGTAAGATAAATACAGTGAATTAGTGAGAACTTCAAAAGGCGTGCTTAGCTCTAGGCCCCTTCCTAATGGGGCTGCTTTCTGTAGTCTGCTTGCCTGCAGGCCAGAGGGCTCTTTGAACAAAACAGAATGCTAGAAAGAAGATGCACTGCCGAAAACCTGAATCTTCCTAAGGCCAGGTTTTCTGTATTTCCTGCATGCTTCTCAGGTTGGGGGTTTATTTTTTTTAGCCTGATGAACTGAAGTGGTGTTTATTTTGAGTTGTCTCTGAGTTGGAACGGGAGATAACCGAAAGAAACCCCTGCTGTGATTCAGCACAGGACTGGATCAGATTCCAGATGATGTAAATAATATTCAAAGAACATTCCTTAGGGTCACAGTTAGAATTTGGTAAAGGGAAGCATTTGCCCATCCCAACCATCTCTTGTCATTCGGTGTTTTTGGAAGCTGATGAGCTCTAACTTAGTTATACCACTGACCCCTCATAGGGATCCCTGTCGGGCCAAACAACACTGTCTGTTTTTCCTGCAAGATGCAGATGATACTACAGTACCCCCTTCAGAAAGGGCATTCAGTTCAATCAACTTTGCTTAAATGATGACTATATTTCAAGGCGTTAGGCTATGGAGGCCTTGGGAATACAGATGAAAAATTACATGGCTGGCTCCTAAAGAAGCTTATGACCTAGTAGGCAGGATATGATGTGTACAAAAAACAATTATGATAGTATGACAAATAATATGACAAAAAATAATATATGATAAGGGCAAAGAAGGGATCCAGATGGGGTACTCTAGGAAAATTTGGGGAAAGTTCACTTTCAGTTCAAGGGGCTAGAAGGTGATCAAAGAACTGTCATGGAGGAGATGGCATCTGTTGGGGGGCAGGGCTGAGGAATAACCCAACAGACAATGCTCTGTAAATGGTGGGCTCATCATGGTCTGCTGTGCTAGAGGCCGGGTACTCTGTTGCAGCCACTGTCTTTGGGGTACAAGAATACCTCAGATGTTTTAGAAAATGGCTGGGTTTATTTAAGCGCCAGCATCTTCCTTAAAATTCATAGCACCTTGGGTGTCATACTAGCAAAGGGGAGACCTTCTGTCTCCTCCCACTGCCTAGGAAGAAGGGAAGGAAGGAAGAAAGGAAAGGAAGGCAGAAGGGAGGAAGAGGAAGGAAGAAAGAGGAACAGAGAAGAGGGACAGAGGAGAAGGAAGGAAAAGGAGGAAAAAAAGAAGAGGTGGAGGAAGAAAAGAAAGGAGAGAAGGAGTGAGGGAGGAAAGAAGGAAGGATTTATTATTTATTCATTTATTATTACTTTATTTATAATAATTAAATTATTAATTAAATATTATAAATAATAAATTATAATTATAATAAATTATATAAATATCAAATAATAGATTAATAATTAATTAAATAATGGTTTATTATTACTTAATAGCCAGGCATTGTGCTAAGTGTTTTACAAATATTATCCCATTTATCTTCACAACAATCCTGGGAGGGAGATGGTATTATTATTATTATTCCCATTTTATATATAAGGAAACGGAGGCAGGTAGAGGCTAAGTGATTTTCCCAGAGACACACAGCTAGTAAGTGTTTGAGGCAATATTTGAACTCAGGTCTTCTTGAATCCAGGTCTAGCACTCTATCCACTAGAAAACCAGATATTAACATTATCAGTGTTCTATTGTGTTTTTATTTATTTTATTAAAAATTTCCCAATTACTTTTTTTTTGGAGGGGTGAAGGCAAGACAATTGGGGTTAAATGATTTGTCCAAGGTCACACAGCTAGTTAAGCATCAAGTGTCTGAGGCCACATTTGAACTCAGGTCCTCCTGACTTTAGGGCCCGTGCTCTATTCACCGTACCATCTAGCTGCCCCTTACCAATTAAAGCCCCCTTAGGGCTTTACTGGGGGATGTTGGGGGCCATGGCAAGGCCTCATATTTGACACTTCTGCATCATGCTATCTAACCAATGAGTGGCACTCCTGGAGACCACTCTTCCAAGAGCACACAAGCATGAGCTCTCCTCCCACTCCATGCCTCAGTATCCAACGGAGCTAATAGGACCTCCCTGGTCACTCTCCACTTTGATGATGAAACAACTAAGGATGAATTACTATGATCTGACACATCTATATACAGCCAACAGTGGTGCCAACAGGGTTTCTACAGCCTTAGTCATAGTCTGAAAGGTGACTGCCTCTGTGGTGTGATTTCAGTACTTACTAAGGAAGGCCTCTTCACCCCCCCAAATTATATCACTAACATATGTTGGTGCTGGAAATTGTACTGTTTAGTATTTATTCTTTTGATTAAGGACAAGCAGGGAATAACACATTTTATGGGGAGGACATAGATGCCAAATCTCCCTATTCCCAGTCCCTCAGATGATTCTATAAACATCTGGGAGATATCACCGCCGCCGCCACCCTCTTATGAAATGATGCTCACACGAGGCACGATACTTTGAGAGGCATTGTGGTAGAGTTGGGCTTAGGGGGAAGAGTTGGACTTAGGCTCAGAGGCCTTGGATTCAAATCCGAATTCTGCTATTTATTAGCTCTGTGACCTTGGGAAAGTAGCTTAGCCTCTCTAGTCCTCAGTTCCTCATCTGTTAAGTGAGATTGGATAACATGAATTTGTAATGTACTAAGGAAGCACGGGTGTGTGACTTCCTTTAGAGCAGCAGTTCTCAACCTGTGGGTCGTGACCCCTTTAACAGGGGTCGCCTAAGACCATCAGAAAACACATATTTCCGATGGTCTTAGGAACTGAGACATGGCTCCTCTATTGGTCTCCAGGCAGGTCTGCCCACATGTGAGTGTTAAAGGGTCGCAGCATTAGGAAGGTTGAAAACCATTGCTTTAGAGGTAGCTGGGTGGTACCGTGGGTAGAGCTCTGGGCCTGGCATCAGGAAGACTTGAATTCACTTCTGGCCTCAGACCCTTACTAGCCATGAGACCCTGAGTAAGTTACTTAACCTCCATCTGCCCCAGTTTTCTCAACTGTAAAATAGAGGTAACAATAGTGCCTAGGACCCAATAATAGGACCGAAGGTTGTTGTGAGGATCAAGTAAGATAGTATTTGTAGGGTGCTTGGCATAGCACATTGCACATAGTGCTTAATTAATACTTGTCTTATTTCCTTTTGTTGTTATTTTTGTCATCAGTTGTGTCCAAGTCTTCACGGCCCTATTTGGAGTTTTCTTGGCAAAGATACTGGAGTGCTTTGCCATTTCCCTCTGCAGCTCATTTTACAAATGAGGAAATTGAAGCAAACGGGGTTAAGTGACTTGCCCAGGGTCACACAGGTAGTAAGTGTCTGCGGTCAGATTTGAACTCAGGAAGATGAGTCTTCCTGACTCCAGGCCCAGCACTCTGTGCACTATGGTGCCACCTAGCTGCCCTTTTCCATTCCTCCTTATCCTCTCTAATTTTGTACATCAGCTTATGCACAGGAGCAGAAGTGGATGTTGTATGTATTCTAGGACAGAGGGCTGACAAAAGATGAATGATGTTAGGAGAAGAGTGCAAAGGATTCAGGGACAAAGGACAGTGCTGAGTTGAAATGGAGAGCTATAGAGTTGAGACTGGTAGGGGAGAAAAGTGAAACCAGAGGAGAAGCCAGGCTGAGAAAGTACTGAGGGACAGAGGGCTTGTAGGTCTTCCTAAGAGCAAAGAAAAGGTTTCAGAATGGAGAGACAAAGGTAGAGATGGAGTGATCAAAGGAGAGAGTATTGTGGACAGCAAAGAGAGTGTCCTGGTTTCCAGTTAAGGACATGGAATGCCCGTGCATAATGGCAAGATCCCCAGATGACTGGGATGGAATGGAATAGCTTATGGGATTTCAGTTAGCTGAAGAATTAGTAGGGTAGAGACTTTTAGGGAATATCTAGTCTACGTAAATATTGAAGGCTCCTATTTTAAGGGAAGAAATTGGGGAGGAGAGGAAGATAGTGAGCCAAGTGCTGAATTCCTTGACAAAGGAGAGAAAATGACTTGTAGGTTCAGTGTAGGACAACTACCATAATTTGGAACAGGCCAGGGTAATTGGGAGAAGATAGCTGTGGTTGCAATAACCCCAATTAGTCAGCAGCTTCTCATCGGACCTGAACCAGCAACCGTTAGATAGGTCAGATGGAAGCTCACCAATACTAATCTGATCCAGCCCCTTATTTGCCATTTGGGAACACATTATTGATTATAGAGGACTCTTCCACAGAAACCCTCTTAGGACCAAGTGACTCAAGAGCCTACAGGTCTGGAGTGTTGGAAGACTGGGTCCTTCTTAATTTACTGAGCCCAATGTTGCCCTATGGCATTTACCCAACTCAAGTTTCAGTCTTAGGGACAATGTCTTGTCTTGGTGTTTTCCCAGATGAAAATGTCTTAGGTGTAGATTCTATTGATCTGTGTCTCTTTGGGAAAGGGCAGGGGATGAGTCAGTGGAGTAATCTGGAGAGTGGAATCCATCTGACCATTTTGGAAGGAAGAGGAAGTCACCAATTGATAAGAATGCCCATTCCAAAAATAAAAAATAAAATAAAATAAAGGGGCAGCTAGGTGGCATAGTGAATAGAGCACCAGCCCTGGAGTCAGGAGGACCTGAGTTCAAATCCAGCCTCAGACATTTAACACTTACTGGCTGTGTGATCTTGGGCAAGTGACTTAAACCCAATTGTCCTGCTTTCCCCCCTCCAAAAATTAAATAAATAAATAAAATTTTTAAAAGATAAGTATGCCCACAAAAGCATCCACTATTATGCACTACTAGCATAGTATCTAGGTGGTATAGTAGATAAAGTGCCAGACCCATAATCAAGAAGACTCATCTTTCTAAATTCAAATCTGGTCCCAGACACTTATAAGCTGTGTGCCCCTGGGCAAATCACTTAAACCTGTTTGCCTCAGTTTCCTTATTTGTAAAAATGAGCTGGAGAAAGAAATGTCAAACCACTCCAGTATTTTTGCCAAGAAAATCCCAAATGAGGTCATGAAGAGTTGGACATGACTAAAAAAAAGACTGAACAAGTATAGTATCTTAGAAAGAGGGAAATATGCTCACAGTTTAAAACCTTATCAGTTATTTAGACTTTGGTTTATCAGATTCTTTTGGAATGGAGAATATTCTTAAGGATGCTTGCCAATGGCAGGGGAAGAGCAGAGTTTATCATTAAAAGGAGAATGAGCCCAGAAAGGAAAGATTAGGTGTGCTCTCTCACCCATTCTGTTTCACAGTTTGCCTAGCAGCCAAACGTTGTTTGTTTATTTTAAAGCATGTTACAAGCAATCCCCAAATTATGAACACCTGACATGAGCTTCTCTTATGAAAGAGAGATTTTGCCCCCACCAACCTTAAGAGTGTCCTTCCTAAGTCCAGCACCAAGATGTGGAGCCTTGGAGTTGGGGAGCAGTACGGAGAGAGCTTCCACCAAACTGCCTAAGGAGGAACAAAGTGGTCCAGGTCGGAAACAGAGCAGATCAAAGCTCTCATGCTGATCAGTGGTGGGATTAAGCCCATGAGTAGCCCTTGTCTTCCAGCATGGTTGAGATAAAAATATCTTGTCTCAGAAAAAGAAAAGACAAGAAGAGAAGGTGAGGGAAGGGAAGGAAGGGAAGGGGAAGAAAAGGGAAGGGAAGGGGAAGAAAAGTGAAGGAAGGGAAAGGAAGGGAAGGGAAGGGAAAGGAAGGGAAGGGAAGGGAAGGGAAGGAAGAATGAGAGAAGAGGGCAAAGCAACAGAAGGCATAATATAACAGTTTTCTTCAGAATCTCCACAAAGCTCTATCTCTTCATTCTTTGTTAATTAAACCTGTTTTTTCTCAACCACCAGCATTCAAGACAAATGTTGACAGAAAACTTTCTTCTTAATTTTGTAATGGTACCATTTTGTTTCACTAGATAAGTATTTTCTACTATTTTTCCATTGCATTTATGATGCAAAATGCAAAGAAAGAATGTGGAGTTGAAATGGCTAGCAATCAGGCTGAGACTGGGGATGGAGGAAAGTGAAGTGAAAGGAAAATTATGGGCTGAGAAAGTACCAAATGGTGGAGATATTGGGGGCCTCGTGAGAATGTAGAATAGGTTCAGGCAAAAAGTGGCATGAGAAGAGATGGAGAGGCAAGGAGAGGAGGTTGTGGTCACCTAGGGGATGATTACTTCTGTTGTATTTCTGCTACCTCGTGGGTTAAATAGTTTTTTGTGGCCTGGCCTGGGAACACAACCACCATTTATAACACCGTTTCTATGGGGAAATGCAGTATACTTTCCAAACAACAGACTTACAAATGAAATTTTGGAACATAACTGTTCATAAGTCGAGGACTGCTTGTACAAACAAAGCAGACTCATAAATAAGTGTTTATTGGCATTACCTATGGCCAAAATGTTTAAAGCCTTTGTTTCTGTGTTGTGTTCTCATATTTTTGCCAAATTAATCTAGGGTTTGTTTTCGTTGCTGCTGGATAAAATTTACCTTAATTGTAGCTTTCCCAGAAGTGATCTTTTAACCATATTCAGAAGTTCTTGGCCATTCATGTATTAAAGTGAAGAGAACTGGGAATCAGGAAACTTGGGTTCTTGTCTTTAGCTCTGATACTAGTTCCCTGCCTTTGTTAGTCATTTCTCTTTCTGTGAGCCTCAGTTTTCTTGGGTATAAAATGAAGCGGTTGAACTAGATGTTCCCTAAGGTCCCTTTTATTTTTTTTATAATTCTTCAATCTTGGCCTAAAGCATCACAGTGTAGTAGAAAGAGTTCTGGACCTCTTAGGTCCCTTCCAGCTTTAAGGATGCATTATAGATACCCAGAAGTCATCTGGGGCCATCTCCAGTCATCCTGATTTATATCTTGCCACTGGATCCAGATGACTCCGGAAGAGAAAGTGAGGCTGGTGACTTTGCATAGCCCTGCCTCACTTAAATACAATTCACTTGCCAATCATGATATCACCCTCCTGATGTCACTGGTCCTCTTGGAGAAGGAAGGACAAACAGCACTATCATGACAAAACTCTGCTTGTCACCTTTGTCTTTGGACCTTTGAAGACAAGAGCTTAGAGCTTTCTGTCCCCATGGGGAACCACTACATTGTACCACATGTAAAGATGGAGTTAATATTCCCCATTAGTGACCCTTGTGGTATTCACATGTTCCAGGGGAAAGAGAAACTCGTAATTCCGATCTTGGAAGGGTAGAAATCCAAACCCCCTTCCAGTTAGTCCTCAGTGTCTTTTTTGCAATGCTTTGTTCTCTGGATAGCATCTTCCTAATGATCTGGGATCATAAACAGTCCCTCCTCGAGAATGGAAATTGAACCTTTGCCTCTGAATTTAATTAGAGATATTTTCTCTTCCAAATGCTGCTTTATTTTTGCCTCTTTGTACCAGACTTTGGGTGTTTCTTTGCTGCTAGGACAAACTCAAAAGACTGTAGTTTTGTTTCAGGGTTTGGGGTTTTTTTGTTGGGGTTTTTTTTTCAACAGTATAGACTCTGACAGCAGCCCTGACACCTTAAATGGGCAGGCCCCTTAACGAAAATGACACTTCCCAAATGAGAACCTGCCTATGAGCTTTGAGAGGCTCCTGTCTAGCTGGGCTGAAGGTCTTCCGGACCTCAGTGGGAGATAGTCCTTTAGAATCTCAGCTGACTTGTATTAGAAATAAATGTATATTTTCTATCAGTAGCAGCTGTTCCTCATAATTTTCTCTTGTGATGCTAAATTATGACCCTGAGGCTTTCATGCAGACTGGCCAAGAGGTGGTGACAGCTTCTTTTCCTCATTCAGTTTCTGAGGTTATAGTCCCAAGTTAATGAGTCTCCATAATGCCACTGAACAGGGTCAGCTTCATAAGTACATGTGTGTGGTGTAGTCTGTTTAATGGGAGGAGGGAGGTGAAAGGGGAAGGATACCCTTGTTTCTCAGCCTCCTCCTCTGAGTAGAAACTGACTCTTTTTTTCACTTATTTGCTATCCTGGAAGATATAGCCTTGGTATCAATTGACCAACAATCAATGAACAGGCATTTATTAAGTACTTACTGTGTGATAGACATAGGAAGTGTCTCTCTCTTGCTTTGCATGGCATCCAGAAATACAGCATTTTCTGATGTCCTTATTTTCTCCATCCCTTGGAGGCCAAGCCTGGTTTGTTGTTTCCTGAGATTTGAGTCTTTTATATTAGATAAAAGGTTAAAAACAGGTTGCAAGTCTGCATCAGTGGGGGAGTTTTTATGTCAGAAATTCTCTATGTTGAATGAAATCAAAGGACTAGGCAAAAAAAAAAAAGACATGACCCTTGCCCTCAAGGACATTATTATCTAGTAGCAGAGATAACAGAAAGAGAGAGAGCTAAGACAAGGTAGGATGTCAATGGGGTCCAAAGTGTTAAGGAAATTGCAGAGGAAGGACAGGTTAGGGATGAGAGGTTTGTAGAGGAGAGGGAAAGATTGCAAAGCTTTCTGGGAGGACACATTTGAGCTGCAACTTGAAGGATTGAAGGAGCTACGTAGACAGAGGCAGGAACCAGGAGATGAGAATGGAATCCCAGGTAGAAGAAAGAGCATGAAGAGACAAGATGCAGTTGCAGAACACTGTATAGGACACCCATTTAAGGCATCAGGGCTGCTGTCAGAGTCTATAATATTGGGGGCGGGGGGAACAACAAAGAAAAACCCAAAGCAAAACTAGGGTCCTTTGAGTTTGTCCTAGCAGCAAAGAAACACCCAGAGGCTGGTACAGCCCTGTAGTGCTGCTCTGTCTCAGGGACCTAGGCCCCACTCCAGGACATTCCCTGCTCTCTTGGAGCCTTAATAGATCTCTCCTGAATGCCACCACCTCTATTTCAGCTTCCAGGATGGAAACTGTCTGATGCAAGATTCCCCTCTGAGTTTCAATTTTGTCTATTATCTGAAAATAAACCATTGTTATATCTGTAAAACAAGGAATTGGGGGTCGTTTGGAGATAGATTGAGGTGCTGCTTCCTGGTCTGTTTACTACCCAGCCTCCAGTTGTCGACACTTCAGAGTGCAAGAATTCTGAGAGGAGGGGAGAGCGAAAGAAATCAGTGTTCTTTCAGAGGTGGTAAACACTCCTTAGCTGGCATGAAGGTAGCTTGTAGTATTTAGGGGTGCATTTATAGTTCAGAACTGAAGTCCTTACCACGGGGTCACTGATCTTTTTGCTTTAATTTTAATAACTATCTCAGTCAGAATGGCTCCTTTTGTAACCCCATGCATTTTATTTTAAGCCTTTATGAACATTATTCTGCAGATCGAAGCATATTATTTTTTCATGTTTTTTTCCTTTTTGTCTGTGTCTTCTTTTGCAGTATGACTAGTATGGAACTATATTTTGCAGGATTGCACATGTATAATCTATATCAAACTGCTTACCATCTCTGGGAGAGGGGAGGTGGGGGAGGGAGGGAGAAAATTTGGAACTCAAAAAAAATTTTAAATGAATGTGAAAAATTGTCTTTACGTGTAATTGGGGGGAAATAATGTTTTTTAAAGGGCATTGGGCAGATTCTGTACTTGATTTCATGCCACCATGGTTGGGGGGGGAAAGGGGAGAGGAAGGAGAGAAAATTTTGAGACTCAAGGGATTCTGGAACTGAATCTTATAAACAAAAAGTAAATTAATTAATTAATTAATTTTAAAAAATAAATAAAGGACATTGGGGCAGCTAGGTAGTGCAGTGAATAGAGCACTGGCCCTGGAGTCTGGAGGATCTGAGTTCAAATCCAGCCTCAGACACTTGACACACTTACTAGGTGTGTGACCTTGGGCTGGTCACTTAACCCCAATTGCCCTGCCTTTCCCCCTCCAAAAAAAAAAAGGCAAAAAAAAAAAAACAAAAACGGGGCATTATACAGGGAAAGAGTTTGTAGGCTTCACCAGACTGCCAGAGGGGGCTAAGATATGAAAAAGGATTAAGACACCACAATTTAAAACATCAGGTCTGAAATGCTGCCCTATATTCACCTGCAAGTAAACATATCCAGCCTGGTAGATTTTAGTCACTAGCTTTTATCTCAGGTTTTGTTGGTGGGAAACACTGTGGTCAGAATGGTTCAGAAGGCTAATGGACATTTGCCCAGGGGAGCCATGTGTAAACAGATGCAAACATTATAATCTTAAACATGTAAGTGCCCAGGGTGCAGCAGGGGAGACATTTGCTATGTATTTTCCAGGGTGCTATTTTCTCATGTAGCTTATGCATACAAAGGATTACCAATAAATATATCCAATGAATGAATGAATGGATGGATGGATGAATGGATGGATGGATGGATAGATGGATGGATGGATAGATGGGTGGACGGATGAATGAATGAATGAATGAGTGGGTGAATGAATGAATGAACTGTCTTTTAGAAGAGGGAATAGACTTGTTCTGATTGATCCTAGAAGGCAGAACTAGGAATAATTGGTGAAAGTTGAAAGGAAACAATTTTAGGCTTGACTAAGGAAAAACTTCCTAAAAATTAGAGCAATACAAAGTGGAATGGTTTGCCTCAGAAAGGAATGGACTTCTCCACATGGGAGCTCTTCAAGCAAAATCTATAAAATTACTTGTTGTATGTAGTGTAAGAGGACAGCCAGATGCAGCAGGCTTGGAGTCAGGAAGACTCACCTTTATAAGTTCAAATCTGGCCTCAGATACTTACTAGCTGTGTGGCCCTGGGAAAGTCACTTAACTCTGTTTGCCTCAGATTCTTCTTCTGTAAAATGAGCTGGAGAAGGAAATGGCAAACCACTCCAGTATCCTTGCCAATAAAACTCCAAATGAGGTCATGAAAAGCCAGATACTACTGAATAACAACAAAATATAATGGGGAAGGGGGGTTGCGAGTAGGCATGTGTGAGTTATTCCAGTATTGGTCATAGCATCATCCTATTGAATTGGAAAGGACAGTAGAGATTATCTAATCGAACCCTTTCATTTTACAGATGAGAAGACTGAGACTCAGAGAGATAGAGTGGCATGCCCAGAGTCACAGAGGTAATGAAGATAGGGTAGAGAATGCAAAACCAGGTCTGTCATGCTTTGTGCCATTCTAAGCATCAGAAAAGGAAAGAATGAGGACAGCTAGGTGGATAGAGCCATGGCCCTAGAGTCAGGAGGACCTGAGTTCAAATGTGGCTTCAGACTAGCTGTATGACCCTGGACAAGTCACTTAACCCTAATTGCCTTTTTTTTAAAAAAGGAAAGTAAAGGACTGTTTGTAGTTCTCCAATCTCTTCTCTCCTCCCCTTTCCTTTCCAGTGAGATATGGGTGCTCTTTAAAAATGACCCTCTAGTCTTATTCTGAAGCCCAGCCAAGTTGGAGACTTGCCAAGAGAACTTTCCTTCAAGCGGACAGTTCCAAAACAGTGACCTTGATTATGGTCATGATTGTGGCAAGCCTTGGCCTTAACCTTGAACATGGAGAAGAGTAATGGGGGAGTCAAGAGAGCTGATGTCTGTGCCCAGTGTAGTCACCAGCTTGCTGACATTGGCACTTTATCAACAGGAAACTCCTACTTCACAAGATTCCAAACAACCAGAAGACAGTTCTAGCCAACACTGGGTCTGAATCCAAGCCTTGTAACTTACTACCTATGTGACTCGGGGCTGATGACTTAACTTGGCCTTACTTTCCTCATCTGTAAAATGAAGGAAGACCTTAAGGGTCCTCTTTGCTTTAAATCTATGACCCTGTAATTGGGGTAGTGAGGAGAAGCCCCAAAAATGCTGGGGTAGAAAGCTATAATGTTAATATATTTTTTTAGTGTTGGTCCTTAGTGACCTCTGCCCTGTTCCTGTTTTTTTTTCCCTCTTTGTACATTCTGTACTTTACTTCTATAAGAAAGAAACAGATGAAAAGTGAACAAGTTAATGTCATGGATTTCTTCCAAAATAATAAAATAAAATAATTCCAGGGTCTGTCAAGAATCAAATATAGACTCAGTCCCACCTTTTACACTGTCATCTTTTCCAGATCAGAGGGTGACAAACTATGGCCTGGCCCACTGCCTCATTTATTTACTGGAAGCAAGCTAAGAAAGGGTTTTTATATTTTTAAATCAAGTTTCATTGTATTTGAAAATATAAAAATAATTTTTAGCTTAGAGCTATACAAAAACAAGCAGATTTGGCCCCCAGGCTAAGGCTTGCCCACCACTGCTCTAAAGTATCATGCAATGGTATTGAACATTCATAGTGATAGTTCTGAGACCTTTCAAGATCCAAATTGCTTTCTGAATCACCAGAGAAATATGTGCATTTGGGGCAGGTAGGTAATGAAACGGAGAGAGCACTGGGCTTGAAATCAGGAAGGTTCATCTTCATAAATTCAAATCTGGCCTCAGATAATTGCTAGCTGTGTGACCCTAGGCAAGCACTTAACTCTGTTTGCCTCAGTTTCCTCATCTGTAAAATAAGTTGGAGAAGGAAATGGCAAGCCACTCCAGTATCTTTGCCAAGAAAACCCCAAATGGGGTAATGAAAAGTCAGACATGACTGAATAAAAACAGTGCTAATTTTAGTATATTTTGATATTTGAAATCTTAGTTATATGTATTGGCAAGTGGACAATTAGCCATCCTCTGTGTGTGAAAAGTACTATAATGCAGAGGTAACAAACTGAACCAGATTAAAACATAATTGAGAAATATTTAACAAAATTAATCAAAATACAATGCAACATAGATAATGTTAATTTGTGGGTTTCTAAGTCAATATGTGATCTTCTTTTCTATTTCAGTTTGACACCACTGCTATACAGAACTAGGTCAGCATTGGAGTTCAGGAAAAAATAAGACTTTGAAAAATATATGTTCAGATTGTTTCCTGTGTTCCACTAATTGGCTCTGTATGTCTACAATTATACTGTAGAATCTACCTCTGTTTACATAGTCCTTGGGATCTTAATCTTCTGGCACATTCCCGTTGCAGTATGTCACAGGCAATAAAATAGACTGTATAAAAGTAGATGAATCCAATCAAATATAGTTTTCTGGTAAAGGCGACTTTTTAAGGCATTCTTCTCCTCATTGGCTTCTTGGGCCTCTTTTGTCATTTGAGTTAATCTATTTTTTAGGGTGTTGATTTCTTCAGTCATACTGCTGACTCTCTTTTTATGATTTTCCTGCAACATTCTT
>CM053580.1:189386897-189435490 GCA_028627135.1 Pseudochirops cupreus | reverse complement strand
ATGTAGCAAATGTAACGTATATATAACTTCTAGATATTATCTAGATAATATATAGCATATTATATACGTAATCTAAATCATATATAATCTAGATAATATATATTATAAGAACAAATGTAACATATATATAACTTCTAGATATTACCTAAATAATACATATATACACATATGTATATATATATGATATATTCTTGTTTTATTGTACTAGTCATTTTGCTTCTCTTTCATATGTCAGTAAATGGCAGCCAAAGGTCTCCTCCAACACCCTCAAGAGTCCTGTAGAAGTTGGCAGTGAGGCCATCAGTCTCAGGAACACTTAGCTTTTCCAATAGCTTGGTTATGCTGCTTGTATGCTGTGATGTCACCTGTAAAGAATTTGTTCCTTCTCCTTTTGACTGATACCCTCTCACACTCTCCAACACATGACCTCCTCACCCCTTGCCACCATTTTCTGCCTCTTGATGTGCTTTTTCTTGTTCCTAAAACAGTTCTAGAAAAGTGTTACCTAAACTGTCCTTTTTTGACATGATCTTAATTTGTCCATTTTTTTTTTCTGAAGCCCAGCACCACCTTGTCTCTCCCTTCATTTATAGCCCAAGACATCTGTAGGTCATATCTTTTATTTGTGTCTAACGTCCTCTTCTCTAATCACTTGACCTATCCATAAAATGTGATTTATTCTCTGGTTTTCATCATTCTCCTTTATGTGCCTCACCTTTATGTGTTTTTCTGTGTTCTCTATTAAGCACTTCTGCAGTTGGGAACATCTATTTTTACTTTTTTCCCAAGTGTTTCACTTTCCTCCTTCCCTTGAGAGCTTTCTTCATATCAAATTTTAACATGTCCCACCACTCTCTGACATCTTGAAAAGGGAAATATGCTTTCCTTCCTTTTGATCATTCTTATGATATTTTTAATTTCTTCCTGTTCTAACAGGAATCTGCTCATCCCCCTATACCTCTGCCAAATTTCCTGACTTTTGAGAAATTAATTCCAGCCATCACCCTAGCATGCTTCGAAAAGCTAGTATCCTTTGTTACATGAACACTCTGTTCCTTCTTGCACAGAAATATATCAATTCCACTGGCCTACTTCTCCTAGTTAAACATCTATTCCATATTGTAAGCATGTGTCTCTAATCAAGCATTCTTTAATCCTGTATTCTTAGAAATTGATTCTAGAGATTGGTCCTCATAAGTTACGTATTGGTTACTTCAAGCCCTATCACCTTTCTTTGAGATGTAGTACCAATTCATGTACAAGTCAAGAAGTCGTCCTATGATGTCAGTGACCTTCAGAAATGAAGGATGAACAATGACAACAGTTCAAATTTCATTCCAACAGTACTCGAGAAGAGTATTCCAAAACAATCACCACATTATTGAATTTTTCTCTTTCCTTTTTCATGGAACAAGGATATTCACATATTTCATAATTTCTCCTTCCCAGTTTACTTTTTTTTATACTTCTTCAAACTCAGTTTTCGGATTTCTTGAACATTTAACCACCAGGTGGTGCTATTAGCCACTAACCTGATTCTAGTTACCAAAAGGATGAGGAAGGCACTAAAGAAGTCCCATGTTTACATTTTCAATTAGTTGTGTGCTCTATTCAGTTCCAAAGGAAATTCCAGGGAATGCTAAACTTTCTATGGTTCCCAGGGAATCTACAGACCTTCTGTTGCCCAGATTCACTTATCTCTAGTAGTTAGTGTGGATTTATTCAATCAGAATAATTCTCAGCTGCCATCCCATGAGGAAACTCAGCCTAATCCTGAATCTGGTATATGGTATATGACTGACCCCTACTCATACTCATGCCACACAGACAGACATGTTAAGTACATACAGTACTTCTATTCATCTATATAGATTCAACAAAAAGGAAGGAAATTAAAATACACTTAAAAAACATAAGTTTTATGCCTCTTCTCCTACACTTGGGAAATCTGTAAATACTCAGTAGACATGCTCCAAAGATTTGTTTGCTCTGTGAATAGAAAAGTACAATTCAGTTTGTTTAACCCCATATCACCAGTTCCCAACTTTAGAAGCAGCTAAGTGACACAGTAGACAGAGCTGAGCCTGGCATAAGGAAGCCCTGAATTCAAACATGGCCTCAGATACTTAGTAGCTTTGTTACCCTGGTCAAGACCTCTGTTTGCCTCATTTCCCTCAACTAAAATATGGAGACAATAATAGCAACTATCCACCAGGATTGTTGTGAATAGCATAATATTTTTAAAGAACTTAGCAAAAGCACCTGGTACATATTAGTCCTTTCCATTCTTCCAACTGATATTCCCCTTAGACCATCTAGAAGTGTCACCGTAAATTGAAGTAGATTTGGGACAGGGAATACTGGTCCAAAATTGCCCCTTTTCACATTTCCAGGTAGTTTTGTCACAGGCAGCATCTCCTGATTCCTTCTCCAGCTACTTTGTGATGTACTGGTTCTAGGTCAGGCTTCAAAGGACTTCTGGCTAATTTATTTACTAGTGAAATAGTAGCATATAGTCTAGGGCAGTGGTTCTCAACCTTCCTAATGTCATGACCCTTTAATACAGTTCCTCATGTTGTGGTGACTCCCAATCATAAAATTATTTTCATTGCTACTTCATAACTATAATTTTGCTACTGTTATGAATCTATATGATATGCAGGATGTATTTTCATTGTTACAAATTGAACATAACCCACAGGTTGAAAACCACTGGTCTAGGGTAAGTACATATGGAAGGGAAATATCTCCTTCCCATTGTCATCTTCTCTTCTCTGTGCTTCTGTGGCCTAAAATTCCCCTATCTCTTCTTGCATCTAAATTCTGTCTTACAGAAAACTGTATTATTTCCTCTCTGCCTCTTCCAGTTGATACTCCTGCATATTCCTAACTCCTCCCTTCCCCTTTAGTCAGGGAAGAGACTGGAGCCAGGGAATTATACCGAATATAAATTGGAAGCAAAAGTCATCCCTTAATATGATTGTGATATAATCTGACCATCGTGGACCCTTTCCCTGGGGGAAGACAGAACAGAGAAACAGAAATAGTTAAAATGACTGATAGATCCATGAGATAGCTCCATCCAACGCCACAGGAACTCTACCAACCGCTGTGTACATCATCTACTGTACTCATGATTGATGTATTTAAAGGTTCCTTAAATTAATATTGTGAAGAGTTCCAGCTCCCTTTGTCCTCCTGAGTGACAAACGATGCCACCCCTAACTATTCTTGACACTGTGACCTAGCCTTGTAGTTCAGACAGGACTGGTCTTCCTGGAGATGCCATGCTTCATGCTACTTTGCTTCTCAGGGACCCGAAACAGTCAGTTGGCAGAATGTATTAATACATGCAATACTGTGCTGGGGCCAGCTCTAATCAGCCAATAAGTTGTGAGCATTTACCCGTCTGAAATCTATGGACACTACAAATCAGGGCTTGATTTATCGCTTTGATGATTGATTATCTAGATTTTTAAAAGTGACAGAGAAAATGTTAATAATTCAGATTAAACCATAAAGTGGGTAATTGGTATGTTTTTCTCCCCCTTCCTCCTTCCCCCCAGAACTGGTCATTAAACATTTGCCAGAACAGTCCTGAGTACACGTATCCTCTTGTTGATAAATTGTCAACAAACCCTATCACTAGAATTAAGGAGTATGTGGTCAGTCCTATTCCTTGTTCTCTAGAATTGGACTAATTCATACTTTATTCCCCTATTGAACAGTGTGAAAGGCCTGGAGCCTTCACGCACAATGTTTCCCATACTGTATTTAGCCTTCTTCCTTGTGCCAAAATTACAACCATGTTCTTTCTTGTCAGAGTCCTGTGGGCAACATATGCCCACCTATGTTTTTACATTTTTTGTACTATGAGGGGCAGCTAGGTGGTGAAGTGAACAGAGCACCGACCCTGGAGTCAGGAGGACCTGAGTTCAAATTTGAACACAACTTACTAGCTGTGTGACCTCAGGCAAATCACTTTACTCCAATCACTCTGCCCTCCCCCCTCCCAAAAAAAACGATAATAATTTTTTTTGCACTATGTTAGATCATAGGATTTAGAGCTGGAGGGGACCTTAGGGATCATCTAGTCTTCATTTTACAGATGAGGAAGCTGAGGCCCAGAGCGGGGCATGACTTGTCCAGGTTCACATGGCTAACAAAGAGCAAAGCCAGGCTTCAAACCCAAGTCTTCTAATTCCAGGTCTCTTTGCAAACTGTACCCCCAGGTCAAGTAGAACGGGATTTAAATTTCCTATTTAAAAAAAAAAGTTTCATGGGAAATCTGTTCCTTGGTTTTAAACTACACTGTTCCCATAGTGCATGTGATCTTACTTAAACCATCCAAACATCCTCTCTCTCCTCTTCCTTTCTTTGAGGAGGTCTCCTCCAAGTTCTCTTCCCCTCATAGCATCACCACCATCATCATCACTAGTATTTATGTAATGCTTTAAAGTTTGTAACATGCTTTTACTGTGTTATCTCCTTTGATCCTCAAAATAACCCTTATCCCCGTTTTACAGAAACTGAGGCTGAGGGTAGCTAAGTGCTGTGCCCAGGGAGGGACACACAGTTTGGATTCAGGCTCAGGTCTTCCTGACTCTAAGCCCAATACTCTATTTACTCTCTCTAATCATAACTTTGCAGTCAGATGAATTTGAAATTTTGCAGTTTATAAAGCACTTGACATGCTTACATTTCAGAGTCTGCCCCAGGAAAAGAAAAGGAGCTGGGGAGGAATCAGGGCTTCTGGAACAACATTCTGGAATTCACCACACAAGGATCTAATCTCTAGTTTCATTTTCTTTACCTGCCTTACATGATCATGTCAGGCTCAATGTTATTCTCCCTTCTTGAATACCCCCTCTGCTTGGGCTCAGGTTCTATCTAAAGTAGATCTGTTGTTCCCATCCTCTTTGGTCTTTCCTACCATTGGCTTCTCTGAACATTATAGCCCTCTTTCTTTTCCTTCTCTCTAGACTTCAGATGAGATTTCCTCTTCTAAAGTTAACATTCCCTATCTCCTTTCCTCTGGAAGAGGTACCATGTCTACAAGCCTGCTTTTTTACTGTGGCTTGCTATGGAGGGGACAGCGTGTATCGCTTTTTCACCAAAAGGGTCCCTTTTATAGGAAATGATGCCATGTTCTTTTTCTCCACACCTAACTCCTTTTCTAACTGCACATGATGTGTAAATGATCTCTTGAGCCACTTTAACTGCCCCCCTATGCCAACTATAACCCTTCTCTGTCCCTAAATGCAAACCACCACACAGATAGTTACTGCCCTCACCAACATTTTTGCTTCAAACTTATCTTCCCAAGTCCCAAAATACAGATCCTGAGCTTCCAAAAATAAACTAACCTCAGGGCGGCTAGGAGGCATAGTGAATAGAGCACCGGCCCTGGAGTCAGGAGGACCTGAGGTCAAATCCAGCCTCAGACACTTAACACAAAAACCTAGCTGTGTGACCTTGGGCAAGTCACTTAACCCCAATTGCCCTCCAAAAAATAAACTAACCTGAAGTATTTCCATTCTCTAATTTTTCTTTTCTTCCTTTTTTTTCTTTTCTTTAAGACATAGGCAGGTAGGTGGAGCAGTGAATAGAGTGCCAGACCTGGAGTCAGAAAGACTTACTTTCCTGAGTCCAAATCTGGCCTCAGACACTTACTAGCTGTGTGACCCTGGGCAAGTCACTTAACCCTGTTTGCCTCAGTTTCCTCATCTATAAAATGAGACGGAGTAGGAAATGTCAAACCACTCTGGTATTTTCACCAAGAAAACCCCAAATGGATTCACAAAGAGTCACACATGACTGAAATGACTGAATAAACAAGACACAGGATCATTGAGACATGAAGACATATGTAGGTGGCTGTAGGAGAAAGAGTTGGGCGTAAGAGTCAGGAAGACCCTTTCTAATCCTGCATTAGCTGTTTGACCTTAGGCGAGTCTTCTAACCTTTATGTGCCTCAGTTTCCTCATCGGTAAAATGGAGATAATAATAGCATCTACCTCGTTGGGTTGTTGGGAGGATCAGCTGAGAGAATAAACAAAGCATGCTTTGTAAACTTTAAAGTGCTATATAAATATTCATTATTATTGTTATCTAGGGTTGAAAGGGCCTGCGAGATCAAATAGCCTGACCTCATATTACAGATGAGAAAACTGAGATACAGTGGTCTGATGCGGCTGAGGTTCGAACCCAGATCCTCAGACTCCAGAACTCGAATTCTGCCCTTTGCCTTGTTTCCTTGCTCTTCCTCCATCCGAGGGGACTTTGGATCAGGCACCACTGTCTCAGCTACTGCTCTGAATGATTTTTTCACTTTGGGTGCAGACATTCAAATATCCCACCCTAGTTTCCTTCAGGAGCTGGGTCTGTGGACTTAAGTGAACTTTCAGGGTCTCAGTGATTCATAAAATGGGAGAGTAGCTGCTTCATAAAACTGAGGAGACTAGAGCAGCTGTGCATGACCTCCCATGGCCCCTTGGTCTCCACTGCTAAATCAGATAGAGAAGCCTCTCACCAGATGAGGTAATTATGTTAACAGGAACTGTTAGGAAGCCACCTGGGACTAACATCTCTGTTTTCCTTGTAGCATCTTTGATGCAAACCCAAGATTAAATTTAGAAAAAATAAATTTTCTGAGGACCTTGGGAGCTAAGACCTGAAGTATATATTTCCCTAACAACAACAACAACAACAAAGAAAACCCAACCACCATATTTTCATTTTTTTTCCTTGACTCAAGGGTAGGAGGACAGAAAATGTGACTTATCAAAATCCTGCAAAGCATATATTGAGACATCTAAGCCATGCACATTGGTGGTGGTTCTGTAGGTTCTCAAAGCTCCCCACTTTGTCTCTGTGTCTGAACTACAAAGACTGAAGAAGCAGGTTGCCAGTAGGTTTCATGTGAGATCGAGGGGAGCTGACAAATATAGGCTGAGCACTGTTCTCCCATAATTGCATTCCTAGGCTTCTTTTCTTGGTTTGTATGTCATGTTTAATATGTCAAATTTTCATACTTCGACTTGAGATCAAAAATACTGTTGCACAGTAGGCTACACTGTCTCCTGTTTATCACCCAGGTAGTAGCAAATGTGAAACAAAAAAGATAGGACCCACCAAGCGGAATGTTTGTATGTGAGTTGGCAAATACACTACAGAATATCAGATTTGACTAACGCGACAGTGGAGGAATTTCAAAGGAGAAAACTTGCTCGTTTACCACTTAGAAAGTGAAATGTGAGATTGGCATGTCAAACCTCAGAGGCCACCTCTTCTTTCGACACCCAAGGGTTTTGTCAGTTGAGTGATAGTAATTATGAAGGTAAATACAGAGCGCTTCAGTCATTTATCAGAAAGAAGCCGTGAAACTGGCGAAAAATAACAGAGGATGGAAATAGTAGAGGTTGGAGGGGCTGTGAGAAGACTGGTGGGAGAGCCAGGAAAGAACAATGTCGTGGAAACCAAGGGAGGAGAGGATGGTCATTGGCATCAAAAGCTTCAGGAAGGTCAAGAAGAGAGAGAGAGAGACGGAGAAAAGATGATTAGATTCAGTAGCTTTGGCAATCTTTGAGGAGGAAGTTTCAGTCCAGTGGTTATAGTCAGGAAGCTACTCCAAAGAGGTTTAGTAGTGTGTGGGTGGTAAGGAAATAGAATTAAAAAACAAGAATCTCTCTAGGTATTTGATAATGAAAGGAAGGAGTGATAAAGAATGATATTTTGAGGAGAAGTCAAATGAAGTTTTTTCCAATGGTGAGAGACTTTAAGGACAGTTAAGTGTTGCAGTGAATAGAGCACCAGCCTTGGAGTCAGGAGGACCTGAGTTCAAATTCGACCTCAGGCACTTAACACTTACTTGCTGTATGACCTTGGGCAAGTCAATTGCCCTGATGAGACTAGAGCGGCTGTGCATGATCTCCCATGGCCCCTTGGTCTCCACTGCTAAATCAGATAGAGAAGCCTCTCACCAGATGAGGTAATTATGTTAACAGGAACTGTTAGGAAGCCACCTGGGACTAACATCTCTGTTTTCCCTGTAGCATCTTTGATGCAAACCCAATTGCCCTGCATTCTCCCCTCTATAAAGAAAAAAGATAGAGAGAGATCTTAGCATCTTAGCATCAGGGAAAGCACTACTAGATGGGGCATATTGAAAGTGAGACAAAAAGTGAAAGCAATTAATGGGGCAGAGGAGGAGATGTGGATCAAGGTCAAAGGTAGAGAAGGGCACCTTTTCTTCAGACACTAGAATTAAAGAGGAGTGAACAAGTGAAGACAGAGAGGACCTGAGGTGTAGAGAAGGAGAAATAAGGGAAATCTCAATGAGCCGTCTAAAGTTTTCTCAGGAAAATCTGAGGCAAGATCATCTTCCATATCAATGGGGCGGCATCAAGGGTTTAAGGAGAGAGGAGGAGCTTTAGAACAACCATTTCAAAGAAGCCGGTTAGTGATCAAATAGGAGAAGACTAAAAGGATTGCTTTGCATGAGTGAAGACCTAGATGAGATTAGGAAATATGAATCTGTAGTAAACCCAACTGACAAAATTGCATGCACTTTCTCCGGTAGCATTCAGTAGCTCAGGAGTGTAAGCACAGAAAGTGCGGGTAATTTAAAGTTGAAGGTAGATGGAATGTGAACAGCAGTGAACAGCAGAAGCACAAGGGGATTAAGGGCTCAAGAGTGAAAAAGAGTACATAGTTAAACCAAGCAACAATGGGATGTAGACGAAGGAAAGGAGAGAAGGGAGGAATGGAAGGATTAGAGTCTCATTGAGGAGGGAAAATAGGTTTAGGGGGAATGAAGTAAAGGGGAAGATGGAAAGACAGGAGATTATAATCAGAGAGAGGATTTGAGTTATTAATTTTCTATGAATATATTAGTTTCACATAAAAAGGGAGACTCATATTTTCCACAGCTAATATTTTCCCACATTGAGTATACTAAAACCTAGAAATTGGAAACTAGGGCCCAAGGCTGTCTCCCTGTTTTGTTAGGAAAAGATTTTTCTTTGATGCAATTTGAAACAAAGAAGGTTAAGGAGGAATCACTGAGTATCTGAAAGAGTCCAGAGGACTGGTGATCACAAGGCATGGGCTCTGGATACTCAGGGAGTAGTTAGTTATGTAACCCTGAGCAAGTACTGCTTCCCTGTCAAATGATGGCCTCTGAAGTCCTTTTGAATGTTACCGTTCTTAAAAAGGATAACAAAACAACAACGAAAAAGCCCAGTCCTTTGTTGAGGTTAGACGATCTTCTACCAAATCTTTTCTACCCTTGAGGTTCAAGAGCTGAGCTCCCTGTGATATGGACAGCAGTTCGGACAAACTAGTTATCTTCCTCAGTTAAAAAAAAAATCTGTTTGGTGCCTGTGACCCCTTAATGTTTGTTCTTCTAAGCAATATCGTTTGGTTTAGGGCTTTTACTTGACAGCTTTATGGTATTTGTTCTTCATGAAGATGAGATAATAATTACAATTCAATTTATATAGCACTTTAAGGTTTACAAAGTGTTTTCCCCATATCAAGCCTGTAAAGTGGGTGGTCAGTACATAAGCAATATTAAACACTTACTAAGTACTAGGCCCTGGCAATGCAAAGGCAAAAATGAGGCATTCCTTGCCATCAAAACATTTAAATTCTATTGGTGGAGACAACAAGGTTTCTAGAAATTTTTTTTAAAAGATGCTTAATTAAACTATGCAAACCAATAGGCCAATAAGATATCACTTGATCAGTGACTAGCACTAAGATTATGAATGTATTTTTGTCCAAATAAAGTTGTTCAAACTGTTTTGATAGAAGCGCTTAAAATTCATATTTAAAAAATAAACAGGCTATATATGGTCCAATTGTCATCAATGAAACATTCACACCGTCCAATACACATATATATTTCTGATTGTATAGCCCACTCTTGTAAAAAACCTGAGTTTTGGTTCTTAAGAGTTGGAACTTCAAGTAGCGGGATATAGTCTTGGTCAGGCAGCGTCTTTTGGTCTTTTGGCCAGCAGTAGATGTTGAAGGCAAGACATCTATTGTAAAACAAAGGTGGCCGTAGTGATTCTTCTTCCTATGACTTGTAGCAAGGTGGCATGGCAGTCGGGAAGCTGCAGGTTCAAATCTGACCTCAGACACTTACTAGTTGTGTGACCCTGGGCAAGTCACTTAATCCTATTGCCTCAGTTTCCTCCTCTGTAAAATGGGGATAAAGCACCTACCCTCCCAGGATTGTTGTGAGGATCCAATGAGATGATAATTATAAAGCACTTAGTGCAGTGCCTGGAACGTAGTAAGCGCCGTATAACTGTTGCTATTATTATTATATTATTATGTAATTATATATCATTATTTATTGTTTACTTATTATAATTATTTTGTAGGCACGTTGCTGAGATTCCAGTTTCAATACCGGTAATTCTGCAAAGCCTCATATTGCTGACATCTTTGGCTAGCACCAAACACAAAGGGTGTTTAACAAATTCTCAGTGATTAGTGTCCATTCTGATGTAGTAAAAGTTGAAAAAGTCAGAATCAGCCATAGTGATTCCCATTTTTTTTTTTGCTTTTTTTTGAGGGGGGAAGGTAAGGCAATTGGGGTTGAGTGACTTGCCCAAGGTCACATGGCTAGTTTCGTGTTAAGTGTCTGAGGCCAGATTTGGACTCGGGTCCTCCTGACTCCAGGCTGGGTGCTCTATTCACTGCACCTAGCCACCCAATTCCTATTTCTATGACTTTTAGCAAGGATGTAGTGGATAAAGTACTGGACTTGGAGTCGGGAGGACCTAAGCTCAAATCCAACTTGGGATGCCTATTAGCTGTGTGAGCCAGAGCTGGTCACTTCACCAGTGTTTGCCTCAGTTTCCACCTCAGTAAAATGGGGATAATAATAGCATCTGCCCACCCAGGGTTGTTGTGAGCATCAATTGAGAAAGTATTTGTAAGCAATCTATGTGTAAGTATTTTGTAAGCAAAACTGAAGTCCCTACATAAATGTAGTGTGTGTGCGTGTGTGTGTGTGAGCGTGAGCGTGTGTCTGTCTTCAGTGTTATTTTACAAGATAATACCCCACTTGTTTGCGTCCTCCTCGGCCCTTCAGTTTTCTTTTCAAGATTTCTTTCCATTTCTCCACCCTCGGCAGCTGGGGGCAATTTGACCCCGCTCAGCAGCTGCAGACGGGGGTCGGTCTGACGCGCTGACGCCCTTCATTTCACAGAGCGCAGGGACTGGCTTGCTGGAGGTTTGTACGGGGGCAGACCCGGGGCTGCAGCCCGCTCCTCCTGACTCCCCACAGCCGCGCTCTGGGCTCGGCCCCCATGCTGCCTCCCATCCTCCCCGCCGCGAAAGCAGCTTAATCATGCACACCCCGCTGGAGCTGCGGCCCAGCGTGATCTTCCTATCGGAGAGACGGCGCATTCAGAGGCGAATTGGTCATTAATGTGAAATTCTCTAAAGGCTAAAGATTAATTTAGGCATTGAATGATTTTTCCCAGGGGAGGGAAGCGACCCGGGAGCACTGCTAGGCAGGTGAGAAGAGGTAATTTGGAGAGATAAAGAGGGTTATAAATTCGAACCTAGAAGTACTCTCAGACTAGACTGACCGCCTCGCGCTTTTTAGAAAAGGAAACCCGACGTTTTGGGGAGGTGACGTGGGTCACAGGTGTCAGAGGTGGGGCCTGGACCCCGCTACTCCCCTAGAGACGGTGCCCTTTCCCACTACAGGAGATAGTGAAGTCTCACCTTGTTTACTGTTGTTTTTCGGTCGTGTTCGACTCTTCAAAGCCCCTATTTGGGGCTTTCTCGGCAACGATTCTGGAGCCTTTTTCTTCTGCAACTCATTTTACAAACAGAATGAAGTGACTTGTCCAGAGTCACACAGCTGGTAAGTGTAAGAGCCTAGATTTGAACTCAGGTCTTCCTGACCGCAGGCTTGGCACTCTATCCACTGTACCACCCACCTGCCCATCTCACTTTATGGAAGAAGGCTTTTCCAGACCTTCTGAATCCTAGTGCCTAGTGTTCCTTGAGATTATCTCCAATTTGTTTCATATTACATATGTATACTTGCACATACATATATACACATTTATTGTATATGTATATGCATAGTAGTTGTATGCAGATATATTTTCTATATTATATCTGTTGTACATATGTGTTATATATCACATATTTATAGTATTTATATTGAATATATAGTGATGTGGATTTTATATTTATAGATTTTAAAATATATTTATATATACCTATAATATATAGGTATATATAATATATATAATTTTAAATATATTTATATATACATATACACACATGAATCACATATATGTGTCTGTGCATTTGCATACATATGTATGCCTATATTTGCATACATGTGTATACATACATGTACATACATACATATCTATGTGTGTGTATGTGTGTGTCACAGCTTAGTGGAGGAGACAACATGCAAACCACTGTTTCATCTTTCTTCATGTCCCCAGTGTTTATCATATAATAGGCCCTTAATAAATGCTTGTTGACTTGACTTGGACGTGACAAGGATACCTGAGCAAAAGTCCAGTGTTTGATCGCTGGCAGGTTCCTTTGGGTTGCTTTCTTGTCAGGGCCCAGCCTCCCTTTCTCCCGACATAAGCATGCATTTTGACCTATTATTCTGTGCTTTCTCAAGTGCTCTCATGTATTTAACATCTCCTATAAACCTCACAAGAGCTTGGTAAGGAAGAGAGATTGGATGTTAACCCCATTTTACAGATGAGAAAACTCAAGTTGGGTTTCAGTTAATGTGCTTTGCACATTTTCAAGGGCTATATAAATGTTGATTATTATTGCTGTCGTTATACCGAATTCCCAAGAAAATTAAATGACTTTCTCAAGGTCCAGCTCTTGCCAGGTTTACTTGAATGAAATAGTCAGAATCATTTGGCAGGATGTTTGTGCCTGAGGTAACAGCAAGTAATTGGCAGGGAAGAACCGAACCAAAGGTCTCCTGACTCCCAGGTTTGTGGATTTTCCAGTAGATCACTCAGTGTCCCTCCATAGAAGCAAATAGTCTATGAGCAAAATAAGCATCCCCGATTCATTCTCCAAACACGGGCAACTGTTCTAATATTTGGCTTGCAAGCAAACCAACAGTCTTCAAACAAAATCACCCGTGTTGATTTTTATGCCGAAATACAAAACGATGGTGAGTAATATTAACTTGGAAAAACAACGGTACCTAGGGGCGGATTCTCCCAAGTTTCCAAAATGCTTAATATAAACACAAGCTCTCTGCTTCATTTCACTTGTGGGACCCCAAATCAAAAATAATCTGTTTTATTGTACTTATTTTCATTACTAGCTCAGTCTTTCTTTTGTTTATTATGCTTCCTTTAAGTTCCAGTTTGGTCTTAGTAAATTTCAATTTCAATATTGGTAATTCTGCAAAGGCTTATTTTGCTGGCATCTTTGGCCAACACAAAACACAAAGGGTATTTCCAAGTTCTCAGTGATTAGTGTTTAAGAACAAAATGTTTTAGGAAAGGCCTAGATCCCTTTTATGTGGGTATAAAGGAGGAGGAAAGAGCCAACCTCCAAGTCATGATGCAAGACACTTTTAAAAGCTGAAATTAAGGTTTTCAACTCTACAGAAGATAATTGTCATTTTTTAAACTAGTTAGTTAATAATATATTACTCCGTTTGCTTCAAAACAGAGTAATCTCCATCTCCCAGCCCAAACTCTGCTACAGCCCACTGCCTGTACCCCTCATTGGGTAACCTTTAAGGGGGTGTATATGTAGCCAGGTAATACAGTGTATCCAGGCCTGGAGTCCAGTCATTCCTGAGTTCAAATCCAACCTCAGACACTTACTAGCTTTGTGACCTTGAGCAAGTTACTTAATCTTTATTCATCTAAGTTCCTCATCTGTAAAATGGGAACACATTGGAAAAGGAAACAGCAAACCACTCCAGTATCTCTACCAAGAAAACCCCATGGATTTGTTCACAGGGTCACAAAGAGTTGGACACAACTGGATGACTGAACAATAATAGGCAGTTAGGTGGTGTAATGGAATACTAGATTGAAAATAGGAAGACCTGAATTGGAATTCTGCGTCAGATGCTTACTAGCTGTGTGACCCTGGGTAAGTCACTTTTAATTCTTCTCAGATTCGGTTTATTCATCTATAAAATGAGATAATAATAAAAACCTACCTTACAAGGTTGTTAAAGGCTCAAGTAAGATAATATATATGTAAAGCTCTTTGCAAATCTTAAAATTACAGAAATGTTAGTTCTTATTATATCATCTTGTTCTCCAGTTAGATTATAAACTCCGTGAGGGCAGAGACCATACCTTATGTACTTTGCACAAATATTTATTATCTGATTTGCTGATTAAATTAAAAAACAGATGACTAATGTGCCAGAGGTATTTGTGTGTGTGGTACTCTCTGAGTTATTTAATATGAAAGTGATATTTTTTTCCCAAGTGAGTAAACCAATATGGTTATTGTACCCAAATATTCCCTTGTGCCCTTCCAGACTTTAAGGCTATGCAATAGACATCTTTTCAGGTAGGATTTTGTTCTATTAATTCAGTCACCCTTGTTTTATAAACTGGAATCTCTCTGCACTCATACCTTCAATAATTCATTATTATATCATATATTGTTATATTACATTTATTATATATATTATAAATGGGGGAAAGGTTCATAAATTTTGAGTTGGATTGGATTCATTGAGTCTACTCCACTCATTTTTGGAAAAGGAAACTGAGGCCCAGGCAGGCAAAGAGATTTGCCTGAGGATCACAGAGCTAATTAATATCCAAGGCAAAATTTAAATGAAAAAATTTAAATTCTTGACTCAAAGAACAACACTCTATCCAGCATGACCTAGAGAGGATATAGGGTAAGGGGAGAAGTATAATCTGAGCTAGTTTGGGGTTTTTTAAATTGTTGATTATAGAATTTTTAAAGAAGCCATGTTTTATAACTTCGGTATATATATCCTGTTGTCATTTTTCAGTCATGTCCAGTGCTTTGTGACCCCATTTAGAGTCACATTTAGACCCCATTGCTTCTTTTTTGGGGGCTCTAGGCCTATAGTGGTATTCCTGGGTTAAAAGGCATGCACATTTAGTAACGTTGGGGGCATATTTCTAAATGTTGCAATCTAGTTAAACCCACCATTCTCACACAGGTCCTCTATTAGTGTTCAGTTTGGATTTTAGTGACTTATAAGTGGTAACACTTTAAGTATATCTGATCCATTGACTTGCATGTTAAATTCTTCCTTGCTAGAATCATAAATGAAGGCCAAGAAGCTGAGCAGAACTGGGCTGTGGAGAAGTATGAGGAGGAGATGATATGGGTGGAGGAGAACCTACATCCTTAATCAGGGACCAGTATACTTCCATCATCTCTGCTTAGTCATCATCCTTTCCTCACCCTCCCCACAGGAACCTTGAACACTACCCTCTCGGACTCTGGGCTCTGATAGATGAGCATTTACCTCATCTTGCCAGGAAGCAGGCCTACACATTGTAGCACTAAGCACTATTCACAGCAACAATGGCAACTATGAACATACCAGCATAATTCTGAATTGCAAAATATAACAGACTCTTCATATAGAAGACAGAAGCAAAACATTTCTTCAGACACCCAAAAGCCAAAAACCAACACCAGAAAAATGAACTCATCATAGCAACAAAGAAATTTATACATAATAACACTGTAGAAAACAGTACTATCCCAAATCCTTCCCACAAACAAACACCCACAAATCTAGCTATCTCCTTGACTGCATCCTCATTCCTCCCTCCATTCTAACAGCTCTGACTCCCAGCTGCTCTACCTTTCAGCACACTGTTCCCTCCACAGGCTCCACATGATTACATTTGGCCTATTAAGGGCAGAGAAGATCTTCAAATTGCCATTACCATTACACACATCATTCCTGTCTGGCCATACCATGTCATTGTTACCCCCTTCTAACTCCCTTTTATCTGTCTTCTCCCATTAAAATGTAAGTTCCTTGAGAACAGAGGTTGTCTTGCTTAATTGTGTTGGTATATCTAGTGCTTATTAGCATAATGACTGGCACTTAAGCAAACACTTAAGTAAACTTAATCCTACTTAAGTAAACACTTTACTAAGTAAACACGAAATAAATATTTTCTCAAATGATAATAGCATGCAAAGTACTCTGCAAACCTTAAAACACTATATAAATGCTGGCTATTATTATAATCTAATAATTATATTATTGTTGTTTTTGTCATCATTATATTTAGTACATATAGTCTCGTAGTTGGGTAGCTTAGTGATACAGTGTATCCACTAGATTCATCTTCCTGAGTTCAAATCCTGCCTCAGACACTAATGGTGTGACCGTAGACAAGTCACTTAACCATGTTTGCCTCAGTTTCCTCATATGTAACATGAACTGGAGAAGGAAATGGCAAACCACTCCAGTATCTTTGCCAAGAAAACCCCAGATGGGGTCAGATTCTTCTGAAATGACTAAACAATCTTGCAGTTAACATATTCCACTGGGAAGCCAAGCACAATCTAAACCCTGAGTAAGTTGGTGTTCGTTCAGTAAGTTCTTGTGAATTGAATTAAATTAAGCCAAGATTCTATCAGCACAATATGCAGCTTACCTGATTAAAACCCACAGCAGCTTGTCAAGTTCTGACTACAGCTTTGTTGAGAAATGAACACAAATAGGTTAAAGAATTGTTGCTCCACACCAACCATTTCAGCTTTCCACTCTCCCTTCTCCTCCAAGAAATAGGGCATTAATGTTAAGTCTCAGCAAAGGTTTTCAGCTGGCATTAAATTCAAGTCAGGTAGTTGGGCTACCCTGTTGACCTGTGAGGTAGCTTACACTTTATCAAGGGCAATGGGACTAAGTGCCATCTCTTCCCTCCATCCATTTCTGTCCCCTAAATGATATCACATAGCATGTCACCCGTTATCAGAAGCCTTCCCTTCTTCTTTTCATCTGTTTTTTTTTCTTTTTCTCATGTCCCCAGCACAGATATTCTACTTCTGGGGTGGGGGACTGGGATCTTGGAAATCTGCCAATAGCTGCTAAGGGGATACTCTGAATATGTGCTTTGATGGTCAATCTGAATTATTCTGGAGATATATCCTAACATCTTCTGTAAACTCGCATTAACCCCTCTTCCGTTTATCACAACATAGGCACCACACACACACACACACACACACACACACACACACACATCCTTTTCCAGTCTTCTTATACCTTATTCCCTCCATGTACTCTTTGATCTAGTGATACTGGCCTCCCTGCTGTTCCATGAACAAGAAACTCCATCTTTCTCTCTGGCTTCCCCTATTGACTGGAATATTCTCCCTCCTCCTTTCTGTCTACTGGCTTCCTTGACTTCCTTTAAGTCCTATCTTTTACAGGAAGCCTTCCCCAACCCCTCTTAAGTCTAATGCCTTCCATCTGTTCATTATTTCCTATTTATCCTGCATATATCTTGCTTTGTATATATTTGTCTTCCCTATTAGATTATAAGCTCCTTGAGGGCAAGGACTGTCTTTTGCCCTTTTTCTGTATCCCCAACACTTAGTATGTTGCCTGGCAAATAGCTTAGCAAATTTTTTTTTCTATTGATTATCATCAAAAAGGTTAAATTCTATTTGTAAACATGAATGGGTAACATTTGGGGGAATTAGTCCCCATGAGAGATTTGGCCGCCTTGTTTCTTTTTGGTCAGGTCTGGAGTTACAGGTGTGATATCCCATCTAGCCTCAGGATCTTTGTATTTAGTCTGTGGATTCAAATCAAGTTGGGAATTTTTAATGGAATAATAATGTTCTAAATTTCAGTACAAGATGCCATGTTGTTGGTAAAAGCTCAGAAAATTTAATTGCTGGGCAAGTAATCAATTGCTATTATAATCTTTAGGACAAGAAAAAAACATTTTTTTTCACCATTTTTACCCAAATGGCATTTGTTTCTGCAATATGTGGTGTATCTCCAGGCTAAGAAAGATAAGGAGAGATATAGCTTCATGTCGTATTCTTATTTTAATGCACAATGGGAGAGGGAGGAGGGAAGGAATAAGTATTTATTAAGTGCTCACTATGTTCCAGGCAGTCTTTACAAATATTATTCCATTTGATTCTCACAACAGCCCTGGGAGGTAGGTGCTAATATTATTCCTACTCTACGGATGAAGAAATTGAGAGTCAGAGGTTAAGCAAATTGCCCAGGATCATACAACTAGTTATGGTTTGAGTCTGGAGTTGAACTCAGATCTTCCTAACTCTAGGCCCAACACTCTATCCACCTTGCAGACTGCCTCTTACAGTTATCTATAGGACTCAGCAAATCAGCATGGTTTTATTGATTTAACCCCAGAAAAGGCAAAGACCAGGGAGCATGAGGGCCACCAAGACTAATAGTGATAGTAGCTGACATTAAATCAGAGAGCTAGGCTCTAGAAGAGAACCTCAGAAGTCATCTAGCCCAACCCTCTCATTGGCAGAGATTTGGGCCTCTTTAGTTTCTTGGACATGATGTTCCCTCTCCTGTCTCTGTCCTTTGCATGCACTGTCACCCATGCTTAGCATGCTCTCCCTTTTCATCTCTGCCTCTCAGTTTCCCTGGTTTCCTTCAAGATTCAGCTCAAGTCCCCCTTTCTAAAAGAGGAGCCCTACCAGGTCCCTTCAGCTACTAGTACCTTCCTTTCTCTCTGTATATGTCTTGTATGTACCTAGTTATTTACACATTAGAATGTGAGTTCCTTGCAGACAGGAACTGTTTTTGATAATTCTTTATATTTCCATCATCTAGCCTTGCACATAGTAAATTTTTAATAAAACCTTGAATGACCAACTGACCAGGTGCCAAATATGTAAACTTCACTGAAAAATTCTAAACACAAACAAACCCTTTCTACTTTCCCTGCATCTCTCTAAGAGCTAAAATCTCAGACAACATTCTACTCCCTTTAATGACAGACCATATTCATGGGGCCAAAATCAGATACTTGAAGGTACTGAAAGTTTCCCAAGAGAATCACATCAGAATCATGCTATGGCTGTTAGAAATGACACCTAAGAGGGGTGTGCAGAAATATGGATAGATCTATATGAGAAACCAGCCAGGGGAAAAACCGTGGAACTCTGAAAGGTGCGGGCACAGTGATACATCCCAACTGTGGAAAAAGCAACTTCATAAGTTCAGTGTAACAAACATTTATTAAAGTACCCATGATGTACCAGGCGCTACACTAGATACCGAGAATACAAAGACAGAACAAGTACATCTATGACAATTTATATAATCATAAGCTTAAGAACAATTACCACTTGTACAGAGCTTTAAGGTTTGCAAAGTGCTTTGCAAATATTGTCTTATTTTATCCTCATAACAACCCTGGGAGGTAGGTGTTATTATCATCCCCATTTTAGAGATGAGAAAGGGATAGCAGACTGAAGTTAAGTGACTTGCCCAGGGTCACACAGCTAGTAAGCCACTGAAAGACTCCAGTCTTCCTGACTCCAGATACAGTCATCTATCCCCCCATTCTGCTATAGAATGCTAGGCTGGAGTCAGGATCATCTTCCTGAGTTTAAAGATATTGATATACTACACTCTGGGTTTTAGTATTCTCAACTCTTTGATTCACTCTTTACACGTTCTGGTTCCTCACCCTTATTCCTCATCTTCCTTTCTTAGGAAATGGCTTTAAACATTTCAATCCTTCTCATGGGGCATTATTCCAATGGGTAATACTCCAGTTGCAAGTACTCTTCCCCCAGTTATTTAGAAGCTTTTGAGGTTTGGAGGTGGGGGGTAGTGACCTGATCAGATCTACATTTTAGGAAAATTACTTTAATGGCTGAATGAAGCTTCCTGTTGCCTCCTGGAGCATATTAAAAAAGAAAAATTTCTCCATTTGGCATTCAAAGCCCTTTATAACCCGGCCCCCTCCCACCTTTCCAGTCTTTAAACAGTGACATTGGCTGTTGCACGAACAGGACACTCAATGAGGCTGGCCCCCATTCCTGGAATACTCTCCTTCCTCTGCTCCCTGGCTTCCTCTAAGCCCCACCTAAAAGCCCGCCTTCTGCAGGAATCCTTACCCAACCCCTCTCAATTCTAGTTCTTTCCCTTGTTAATTATTTCCTGATTATTCTGTCCTTAGCTCGCTTTGTATGTATTTGTTCACATGTCATCTCCCCGATTTTCAACTCCTTGAAGGCAAGGAATGTATGTCTTGCGCCTCTTTTTGTAGTGCCAACATTTAGCACCCTGCCGACAGAGTAAATGTTTACTGATTGAGTAACTGACTGTGGATTACCTCTAGGAATTCTGTGGGGAGAACAAGCCTGAGTGGCCAGTAAAAACCAGGACTGAGAGGGTGAGAGTGAATGGCCAGGCCCTAGGTGCTACATACGTTTCACGGATGGGCTTCATCAATTCTAACTGCCCCAGAGTCTTGCTCTGTGGGAAGAGAGGGCCTGTACTTGATGAGAGCCAGGAGAAAGCAAGGGGGGAGTGGTGATGAAAAGAGCCGGCAATAGCTAAAGACAATCAAGGTTAACCTGAGATTATTCCCAGACAAATAAATCAGAGACAGAGGAAGATCTTCCTGCCTTGATTGGCAGATCATTGACCTCATCTACCTAGCTGAAACGTTAAAGCAGAAGCGGGGAAAGAGGGGGAAGAGAGAAGGAGGGAGGGGGGAAGGAGAGACAGAGAGACAAAAGGAGAGGAGAGACAGAGAGAGAGAGATAGAGAGACAGAGAGAGATAGAGAGACAGAGAGAGAGGAGAGACAGAGACAGAGAGAGACAAATACATACAGAGAGAGAGATAGAGAGGAGAGACAGAGAGATAGAGACAGAGAGACATAGAAAGATGCAGAGAGAGACAAAGGGAGAGGAGAGACAGAGACAGAGAGAGATACAGACAGAGACAGAGAGAGATACAGAGAAAGACAGAGAGGAGAGACAGAGAGAGATACAGAGACAGAGAGAGAGAAGACACAGAGAGACAAAGAGAGAGGACAGAGAGAGAGATACAGAGAGACATAGAAAGATGCAGAGAGAGAGAGACAGAGAGGAGAGACAGAGACAGAAAGAGACATAGAGAAATACAGACAAAGACAGAGAGAGATACAGAGAGAGACAGAGACAGAGAGATAGAGAGAAGACACAGAGAGACAAAGAGAGAGGAGAGACAGAGACAGAGAGACAGAGAGAGATACAGACAGAGACAGAGAGACAAAAGAGAGAGGAGAGACAGAGAGAGACAGAGAGAGATACAGAGAGAGAGAGTTGAGGGATGACCTCATTTAATCCCATTTCGAAAAAGAAAAAATATTCTCAAAATAACCACTCTCTGCCACCAAGGAAACAAATTAGCACCTCCTCTTCTTGACAAGGTGCAACTGTTCATTAGTTAATGGTTTTCTTTTGATGCCTATTTGATTTGAAGAGGTTTTTCTAGGCCTCTGCCTAGAGTTAATGAATAGCTTTGCTTCCAAGCTCTTGGGAATGAGCCCCAGCCTCCTCCCCAATCATTACTTAGCGGTCTTAGCTCATCCTCCAGGGACAGCGACTTGCCCTTTTAACCCTCATTTCATTTCCTGGGTTTATTCTGTCTCTGTCACTGTAGCGTTATGACTGCCCTGCTGTCTCCTAGAGGGACCATCTCAGCCTGTGGGCTAGCTTGCAATGTGCCCAGGTTGGTAGAAGACTGATTTTCTGCTGTTTATTGGGCAGGTGAACTCGGTTACAGAAAGAGGTGGCAGGTTGAAGGTCAAGGCTTTTGGGCAAAAGAAGGGTCATGGAGGTGAAAAGAGGCAGGATGCAAGATTTTAAAATTATTAGACTCTTTTATAGAATTTGAATTATTATTAGATTCTTTTATAGAACAAACTGATGGATTATTCCTCCCTCTCAGTCTCTCTAGGAAAGGTTGAGTTAGAATAGGACTTATCTTGGGAATAAGGCAACAAAAATAGTTCACATTTTGGGATGCTAGGTGGCTTAGTGGATAGAGTTCAGGAAGACCTGAGTTCAAATTTGGACTCAGATGCTGTGTGACCCTGGGCAAGTCATTGCCTCAGTTTCCTTCTCTGTAAAATAAACTGGAGAAGGAAATAGCAAACCACTCTAGTATCTTTGCCCAAAAAAAAAAAAAAGGACCAAACCAAATGCAGTCATCAAGAGTAGGACAAAACTGAAATGAATGAACGACAACAGAGGCTGAGAAAGGGTAAGGGACCTGCCAGTAAGGGTCGGTGGTCACATTTGAACTCAGGGCACTCTCTCTGATGCACCACCTACCTGCCCCTAGCTCAGGAATTTAGGAGGGAGGCACTGCAAATATTATTCTAGTTTCACAGATAAGGAAACTGCAGTAATCCACCTAGATGAACCTTCCTAAATTCTGCTCCCTGATCTTGGCTTCTGATCTTTCTTCATCCCCTCCAGCTCTAGGCAACTTTCCAAGTCGGCTAGTAAACCCACCTGAGCTTACACGTCAACGTTGTCACCACCCACTCCTCTAAGAAGTGAACCCCAAACACTCAGACTCTAAAAATACCCAGTCTCGGGCTGGTAGAGATGATAGTTGGGGGGCAGAAGAGGCACGTTAGGAAAATGAAGCCTAGTACTAAGCTTTTGATTTGACAAAGGAAACCTCATGTTCTCATACCCACCTTGTCAGTTCCTAAGCTGTCATCTTCCCCAGGCTATAAACCACGTTTTATGCAATTTTGTCAACACAGAATAGGGATTTAATAAATAATCATTAAGTGAATCAACTCACAACACACACACACACACACACACACACACACACACACACACACACACATCCTCGTTGGTCCCTGACCACCAAATTTGAAGATGGTCAGACTATAGACCCCCATATGTTGGAAACCATTGGTCTCTAGGTCAATAGCCTAATTGAAGGCCAATTAGATGTTTGTGTGAAAGACATCAAATGAGGGTTATGAGCAATACCTTGATCAGTGGTATCCTGTATCTCCCCTACTAAATTATAAACTTTCTATCCTCGAGGTTATAATCTGGTAGAGAAATGAAACAGGTAAACAAATAATTTAACACCCCACAAAGATAAACCAATTACTAGACACTGGCTAAAATGCTGGACTTGAGATTAGGAAGACCTGAATTCAAATCCTATCTCAGATTCTTGCTAGCTGTGAGACCCTGAGCAAGTCACTTAACCCTTAACCTCTGTCTATATCAGTTTCCTCATCTGTAAACTGAGGGCAATAATAGCATCTACCTCACAGGGTTATTATGAAGATAAAATGAGAAAACCCATGTAAAGTGCTTTGCAAACCTCAGAGTACTTTACAAATGCTAATATTCTTGTTTTTGTTATTCCTGGTAGTGGTATTATAGGCAGTGGTTGTTACTGTTGTTATTCTTATTACTGCTACTGCTATCTAAACTGGCCTGGTCCTGGAGAGATCATCAATCTGGGCAGACCCCATCGTCATCCCGGACCCTGGCTCCCAGATATTTAAATGGACAGCTGCCACGTGGCATAATTACTTGTCTCCAGAAACAGTTGGACGTTCAGTACCCTCACTGCCCCAAACCCCTTCTCTTGTTCTTCCACTGCAGGGAAAAAGTTTCTCCCTTAGAGGAGATCTTTTTCATTTCCTTCTCAATCATTAGACTTGGCTGGTTTATTTGTAAGACCAATCAATGTGTATTTTTGCTGCCCATCTTATTTTGTGGGAAACTGAAAGCTGTTCATTGCAGGGGAATGGTGGCAAGATAATTTCCTTGCACATGAGAGTCATTACAGATAGGTAGAGAATTGGAACTGGAGCAGTCTTGTCTGGCCTAAATCAAGATGTAGACCCGGTGCTATTCAATTTTTATCGAGCATCAACAAGGCTCTAGGCGCTGTACAGATCCCAGAGTCAGACATGGTCCCTGCCTTCTCCATGGTAACAATGCTAAATTTGGACAAGTTTCCATGGTGATTAGTATCACAGGCTGCAGTCCTTACTTTAGGAACTATGGCTGCTTGTTTCGTTGTGTGCAAAATAGAATTCACAGACACATTAGCATAGGGTCATCCTGACTCTGAGAACACTTAACAACATAAGGACAAATGCTTTCAAAAAGTGCCACAATTCTGTAGCCCCCAAAACCACTTCCTCTGGCAAACCTCCTCCTCTTCTGCCTTCTCAGGTCAGGTGACAGATTAGCTGGTTAAAGAAAAAGTAAACCAGCCTTGATTTGTGTTCTTTACCTCTTAGCAAGAGATCTGCTTCTCATTATTGGCATGATCAGGCTCTGGGGGAGAGGATTTCCTATTATTGGGAAGAAAGATGGATAAAACATGCCTGCACACACACACACACACACACACACACACACACACACACACACACACACACACAATGACAGAATCACTTGTTCGAGGCATTGCCATCCCCGTTGCTTCCCATGTTGCACATGAGCACTCATGTGCATTGTCTGTTCTATTTTTAGGAGACTCATTGATATAAAAAGATTTTTTTTAAAAATACTTTGTGGGGCCCAAACCCCCTTCCCTCCCTCTCCGGAGAGGATTCCAATCTGTATGGGGTTTTTAAAAGCTGTTTTTTCAAGAAAGCTAGCTATTGCTCTTTCTTTCTGAGAATAAACAAGATTGATCTTAACATCTCTTAACTGGGCCACTTGACTCCACAGAATAGAGCTTTGGGGTTTTAAGGTTTGTTGATTTTTCTAAGTCCCAGCTAAAATCTCCCCTTCTGAGGAAGCTGTTGCCAATCCCTCTTAATGCTAGTACTTACTTTCTCTCTGAACTCACCTTCCTGTGTCTGTCTTATTTGTACTTAGATGTTTGGACTTTGTCCCCACCATTAGATTGTAAACTCCTTGAGGGCAGGGACTGTCCTTCCCTTTCTTTGTATCCACAGTGTTGAGCACGGTGCCTGGCGCTATATAAATGTTAGCTGTTATTTTTATTATTTTCCCTTTCTTTGTATCCCTAGCACTTAACCTAGTGTCTGGCATATAGAAGGCTCTCTTTGACTTGACGTGGCTTTAAGAGGTTAAACAGAGAAGCTGAGTCCCAGCCTGGGGGAAACAAGACTCTGAGCTTTAATTTTTTCATTTGACTTCACGTTAGTAGTTTAGTCACTAAATCATGTGTGTTTATAGCTCAATAATCTGTTAAATTCACTAGTGTCCTCCACCCACAGATGACTGTGTATGTTTGTATATATTAAAGGAGATATCAGTAATGTTTACATATATAGATAATCTCCATGCTACAGTTAGCTAAAATATGGAAACATTTAAAAGGATGAGTGGTTGGATTTTTTTGGAGGGATTGGGATTTTTTGTTTTGTTTTTTGGGGAGATGGGGTTGTGATAGCCATTTTTAAAGCAGTTGAAAATATTATTTTAATGGAGATTTACACCATGCTTAAAATATATTTTTGTGTTCCAGGCCAAGTTATGTTGGTGCAAATGCCTTTGGTCAACCAGAAACAACTGGGATTCTGGTAACAGCGATGTAAACTCTCATTCTGTGAACCACGAATCCCATACAATGGAGGAATTATATAAGGACACCCAAAATCTACCCATGGATGTTACCAGCTCTCCTCCCTCCTTGGCCAATAACAAACTGGAAAATGGGGTGGCCCAGCTGATCACCGCTGAGGCATGGAATATCAACTCAACAGACTTGATGAAAAAAGCACTTTCTCCACTGGTGACTGTTCCAGCCCCTTCCATCCTGACCCCTCCAGCAGAATCACAAAGTGGGGTAGCCCTGAAAGTTGCAGCGACTGTGCTTCAGCCAATTTGCTTAGGAGACAGCCCAGTGGTCCTGCCAATACATTTGCAGGTTGCAGGAAGTGCCACACCTCAGATCAGTCCCAACGGTAATACCCCCTATGTCATGACTACCCAAGGTCCAGTGCCTCTGCCTGTCCTCCTAGAGCAGCATGTGTTCCAACATCTAAATTCTCCACTGGTCTTGCCTCAAAGTGCTCCCTGCCCCACCAATCCTATTCACAACAATCTTTTCCAAGGGGCTTCTGCCCCTGTGGGACAACCCCAGCTGCTAGATCAGAAACCTCCCAGTCAACCCCAAGATCCTGTATTACCCCCAGTATTTCAGACACCAGGGTTTGCTGCTGTTCTTCAGGACTTGTTTCCTTCCCAGGGCACTCTAGGTTCATCACCTTGTCAGCCTCCTCCAGACTATGCTTCTGTCCCACCTCAACCTTTTAGCTCTCCACTATCTCCTCTAGTCCCACCCGCCACTCTCCTGGTGCCATATCCTGTGATTGTCCCCTTGCCGGTGCCAGTTCCTATTCCCATTCCCATTCCTATAGCTGTGCCCCATAGTTCTGAATCCAAACTCAGCCCCGACTTCCCCAAGCCACCCTCCTTTGGTATGTATTCCTGTAAAGGAACTCAAACCCCTCTAGAGAAGGAAGAGATAAAACCCTTCAACTTTCTCCAGCAGCACGAGTTTTCCCAGCTCAGCCGCCACACAGTGATCAAAATGGGCAATGAAAATGAGGCCCTGGACCTTTCCATGAAGTCCATGCCCTTGCTCAAAGCAAGCGAGGTCAGCCCCCCACCATACCCTGAAGATAGTGCACTAGACCTATCCGTCTCTTCCTCCCGAAAGGCAGGAGGTTCTGGGCCTCTCCCTGAGACCATTGTGTGTCCCAGCTCAGCCATGGACAGTCCAGCCCTTCCCTTGATGGAGAAACTGTCAGGCACAGCTCTCCCTTTCACCCAGCCTAAGCCACATGAAACCTCCATCAAAGACAGCCACAACAGCAACAACAGCAACAACTCATCTGAGCTTCTGAGGCAGCAGCAGAAGTGGCTGGTGGACCAGACCAGCCGCCCAGGCTGTGAGCCCAAGACTGGAAATAACATTGAGATAGTAAGCACGTCACAGACGGCCAAGGTGATTGTCTCTGTCAAGGATGCGGTGCCCACAATTTTTTGTGGCAAGATCAAAGGCCTCTCAGGGGTGTCCACCAAAAACTTTTCCTTCAAGAGAGACCTTCCCCAGGATTCTGTGCTGCAATGCTATGATGTTAAGGGCCAGGCGGAGTCCAGGGAAAATGCAGAATCCCTTAGGAAACCCATCAAAAACCGGAGTGTAAAGTTAAAGAAAATGAACTCCCAGGAAATACACATTCTTCCAATCAAAAAGCAACGGCTGGCTGCCTTTTTTCCAAGAAAGTAAATTATGGCTTTTTAAAAAAAAATTAAGATTATAATATTATGGGGAAAGATGCACTTGGTTTAAAAAATGCATTTAAAACTTAAACTATCTTTGTAAGTTATTTTTTGGGGGTAGTGGGGAGGTGGGAGGAAAGGATCAGCTCTAGATTCCCTGTAGGCTGATTTGGCTTCTTCTTCTTCTTTTTTTTTAATTTTCAACTTTTCCTGAAAGAGTAAATAAAAGCAACCTATTTTTCCAGTGGATTGCACATTTTTGCAGCTTTAATGGAATAACGGATGAGTCAGAGGGGGTAAAAGCTATTTTCACTGCCATAAAGTGCTTTGATGATGTAATTCCTAATAATGGGTAGGATGAATATTTCAAAATAAATGTTTGTATGTGCTAATTGGTTGCAGCATTCTGTCATTTGTAAGTTTGCTTTGATTAACTGGGTAGGTTTGGCCCAAAGTCTGTAAACTGTGAAGCATTTATCTGGGTTATAACTCTAAGCTGTTAGGTTCCAACAGACTGAGAAAAATTCTATTACCCAATAGCACCAGCAGGGAACTGCCAGACATACTACACATGATCACTTCACCCCTTTGGGGCCTCTTCTTCCTAATCTGTAAATTGAGAGGTTTCTAAACCCTGAATTCTATGGATTCTATTTGAATTTTCCTTAGAAACAAACAGGGAAGAATGCCTGGAAGAGAAGAAGTAATGTTAGGGAGGCAAGGTCATCTGATGGAAGGTTAGCCCTGGCTCTAAAGAAAGAGAACATTCTGCCTCTGGCACAATCTATGTAACCTTGGGCAACATTCAACCACCCTGGGCCTCCATTTCCTTTTTTTTTTTTTAATGGGATTAGATAAGAGGACCTTGGAGGGCCCTTTCAGCTCTTGAGTCTATGATCCAAGGATCTCTATTCCTGAATCTGCTTTGAAAGCACCCAAAATTCAAAGGTGCTACTTAGCCTGGTCTGTCTGATAGAAAACCCTTGGGGTGGTCATGCAAGATAGGGAGAAAGTTGGTTGCCAAATGGGTAAGGAGAATTCTCATTTTTCCAAGCTTGAATCAAGATAATGGGACAGAAAGCGTGGTTCTTTGTTAATTTAACTATTTCTTAATGGGTGCCCACAGGAGGAAAAGAAACATTGTAACACTGTCACCTGCCAATGTAAAAGCCACCCACGCTAGCTAGTATGTGGGAATGTGAACTTAAAATAAATCTAGGGGTGGCACCTGACACATTGTGTCTGAAAATGTGCCAGAGGTAGGTTACTTTTATATGTGTGCTTTAAAGCTTAAAAAGTGTTCACTTACTGCAATTCATGAGTTTCCCTCTGTTATTATTGACCACAAACAGGAAAAAATGCAATTGGGCAACTGTTCTATGGCTTTCATTACCAGGCCTTCTGCATACAGGTTTACATTTTTAACTGTTTCTATACCATGCACATAATTGTAGTCTTACGCACTGTTTGCTTTTTTTTTTTAACATCCCAAATTTTGGGGTTTTTTAAGTGCTATACAATAGCAAACATTTAAATAGCAGCTTCCTGTCAGGTTAACTGTTCCCTTCTGCTACCCTGAAGCCAAACTGAATCTTTTCTGCTTTTAAATGGTACAAACTTTGCCCATTTCTGTGCTCTGCTTAGGTTTCTTGAAATTTTCATTTTGTTTTTGTCCTGAGCAGCCAGTCTTCGTTCTGATTCCAAATAAGACAAAACTGTTGAGTTTGGGGGCGAGTTTTTATCACCTAATCCTTGTTCCTGGAGAGAAAGGTGGGCTTATGGTTGTTTCTGCTCTGTAGGGAGAGCTCATCTCCTTCTATCCCTGCATCCCTCCCTCACCATTCTGGATGTATTGAGAAGACTCTTAGCTCCCCTGGCACCAGAAGGGGGAAAAATAATTGTAAAAAACAATAATCCATTTTCCAGGCAACTGCTTTAAAGGCCCTCCTGGGTATAGGTGCGTACAAAAGTGTTATAGGAGTAATTAACCACAAAATTTCCCTCCAAGGGTTTCCTTTGATTGTAGCTGGAAAAGTTCAGGCTCTTTTCACTTTAGGTTACTGAGTCCTGGGAGAACAGGCTAGAACTCAGCCTGAGGCCACGTGTTGTATTGGCCTAAAAAAACACTGATGGAGGGGTAGCTAGGTGAAGCAGTGAACAGAGCACCAACCCTGAAATCAGGAGGACCTGAGTTCAAATATGACCTCACACACTTAACTAGCTGTATGACCTTGGGCAAGTCACTTAACCTCAATTGCCCTGCCTTCTCCCCTCCAGAAAAACAACAGTGATGGAATTTTTAGCCCCACTCCAGCTATCGCAGCCATTAACTGGTCAATGACTGCCACCATCCTCTGGGAGGAGGCAAGAGTGCTGGAGCTCGATCAGCCTGAGCGAAGTCATCTTTGCCAGACAGATGTGGAGCAAAGAGACTACAACCTGCTACAGTCACCATCTCCCCTCTCCTTCTCACCTTCCTCCATCTGTGCTACTGAGTGGCAGGGACCCTGGCAGATCCAGGAAGGTGCTTGAGTTGTCAGGTTGTCTTGACCTGCCTCCATTTGCAGCTCCTTGAAGGCAGGGACCAAATTCTTGCCTTCCTTTATAATCCCAGCATTTAGCACACTGTCCAACACATTTTTATTGTTGTTGTTCAGTTGTTTCTGTCGTGTCCAACTCTTCATGAACTCCTCTGGGGTATTCTTGGCAAAGATACTGAAGTAGTTTGCCATTTCCTTTTCCAACTCACTTTACAGATGAGGAAACCGAGGGAAACAGTTAAGTGACTTGCCCAGGGTCACACAGCTAGTAAGTGTCTGAGCCCAGATTTGAACTCAGGGAGATGAGTCTGTTTGATTCCAGGCCCAGCACTCTGGGCCATCTAGCTGCCATGGGCTTATTATTAGTTATTAATGTGCTCAATACATAGTAGGTGCTTAATAAATGCTTGTGGTTGATGCTGCTGCTGGCAGCCAGTGGAACTCTAGAGTATCCTGGGAAAGTGGATTCTTTGTAGGAGGGATTAGCTGTCACTAAAGTGACAGTGGGGTCTTATAATATTCCATTCCTTCCATCACTCCCCCACTCATTTCACAAGTGACAATTTTTTTTAACTGGTAGGCATTTCATAACTGCAAATAATTGATGCACCCAGGAACTTTGTCAAAAGTCATAAATCTGTCACCTGTACATTTCAATATTGAAGCTAAAAAAGAAGACATTAAGGGAGGAGGAATACATGTATCAGCAAGCTTTAACTGATATTTTCCTTTCCTTAATCCTATTATAAAATATAAGGGTACCTCCCCTGCTACCAATTTCTTTCAGCAAAGAGGAGGCACAAACTAGTGGTCAGTTTGAGTTTCCTAATGTGTAGTTCACTCTGGCATTTTGCCCAGCATTGCCCAGTTGACAATGAGGAGCCCTTGGGTACAAAGGTAACTCAAAATAAATTATTTCCAAAATTTTTAACTATTTGATTTTGTTCTTTTTTTTTTTTTTTTTACATTAGAGTACTGACAGTGTTCAGGAGGGGATTAAGGTACTATCAAAGTGTACATCAATCTGAAAGCGTCATCTTCTGGACAGTTCACTAATCAGAAACTACTGAGCTATGGATCACAAGTTCTTTGTAGGTGTTTGGTGATTCCATTTGGCTGTCCAGTTCAGTGAATCCTCAGCAGCCCTTCTACCTGCAGAGTTTGACCTGTCAGAGTGGGGGAGTCGGAGGCTGTTTGTTTTTTTATAGCTTTTCTTTGTGTTTCGTTCCTAGTATTCGACCCTCTTTTCCACCCATGCTGCCTCTCTCCGAAAAAATAAGTTTGGAAAAATTGACCTGCCCCACAATTAGAATTTCCAAAACTTTGAAAATTTAAGCTTTAGAAGAGAATTCAAAATTCATTTGGGTCAAACCACATATAAAGCAAAAATTATTTCTCTTAAGAATTGTGAAGTGGTGGTTCTTCTTGAAGACCTCCAGCGATAAGGAACCTTTTGAAGTGGCTCATTCTACTTTTGGACAAATCCTCTTAAGTTTGTTTGTTTTTTTCTTCTGAGACAAAAGCTGCCTCCTAATGATCTGTCATTGCATCTAATAGGACCTGCTGGGGCCAAGTCTAAAACCTTTCTGATATTTGATAGTCCCAATCACATCCCAAGTCTTTTTTCTTCTTTAGATTATACATCTCCAGTTACTTTCTATCCATCCTTCTGTAACATGAACTTCAAGTCACCTGACTAGCCTTTTGAGAAATGGAGTTAGTCTCTGGAAAAGTCACACATCACCATTCCAAAAAAAATAATGCACAATGGATATTGGTTTTTATTCTGAAATTATGAAGGGGAATAATTAACAGAAAGCAGCACCTGTTTCGTTTGCTAGGTGGGATTTGAGCTGTGTATAGTAAAACCTAGTTAGACTATAGAAAAAAAAAGAAAAGGAAAATTTTAGAGAGCTCCTGATCATGTTCTGACAACTGAAAGACGAGAAGCAGTCATTCACAATGATACTAAAGATATCTAGGTGGTGTAAGGGCTAGAGAGCTACCTAAAGTCAGGAGACACCTTAATTCAAATATGGTCTCAAATGTTTGCCAGCTGTGTGACACTGGGCACATCATTTAACCTCTGCCTCAATTTACTCATATGTAAAATTGGGATGATAATAGCCCCTACCTCAGTCTACCCTCAATAAGTTAGGAAATTTCCTTTAATTAGAATCATCTTTACTAGGATTTCAGCATTGAAAGGGGCCTTAGAAATGACTTTGACCAGAGGCTCTTAATCTTTTTTTTTGTATCATCATTTAGCAATCTAGTGAAGACTATGGTTGCTTTCTCTGAGCAATATTTTTAAATGCATAATATAAAATGCATAAGACTACAAAGGAAACCTATTATATTTTTAAAAAGATGTTAAATAAGGGTTATGATCATGAAATACTAAAATAAATCAAATGCCTTGTAAACCTCAAATAATAAATGCTAGCTTTTTGTTACTAAATCAGGAAAAGAGTTGAAGATGCTCCCTCCCTTTTTTCCCCCTTCACTTCAAGGCAAAAACTACAGTCATTTATAGAATTAAAAAGATGCACTCTAGCAGATGTAAAGTGGGAAAAAAAAAACCCTTGTCATATGAAATCTATAGCAGAAAAATAATAGTCCAAACAGTTAAGGATAAGAGGGTCTCTTTTTATCATGGGATGATGGTTTCCTCCGTAACTAGCTTGTGATATCATATGTAGACTTCTGATGCTGTAAGGGGCCTTAGTTCAATACCCCTCATTTTACAGAAAAGACAACTGAGGCCCAGAGCTTTCTAGGGAATGATAACATGTGTTTTGTCCAACTGTTAAAAACCAAGTTTGCAAACTAAGGGGATTTGGTTGTTTAGTGGTTTTCAACAGTTGGTACCACTGTGGAGGGGTTTCTTGGCAAAGATACTGGAGTAGTTTGCCCTTTCCTTCTCCAGTTCATTTAAAAGATGCAGAAACTGAGGCAAACAGGGTTAAGTGACTTGCCAAAGGTCACTTAGTGTCTGAGGTCAGATTTGAAATCAAGTCTTTGAGACTCCAGGCCCAGAGTTCTATCCACTGCACCACCCTAGCTGCCCCAAAACTAAGGGGCCATGGTTGTTATTACAGTAAAGTCTTGTACTTTAGAGCTCCTGGTGTAAAAGTCCAGTTTGAATAGTGAAAAGTCTTCATTGTGGAATAATTGTAAATAAATTAATTTTTATCACTTACCAGTATATCCCAGCTAGTTGTTACCCTTAAAGCAACTGATTCAATGGTCATGAGGACTGTAAGGCTGTAGTCCTGGAATACCCAAGTCCAGACTGTTGTAGTGGGTAAAGCATTGGATTTGGTGTCGAGGTCTGGATCCCAGATCTATAGGGTGACCTAGAAACAATGTTAGGTGACCCAGTGGATAAAGTACTAAGCTTGAAATCAGGAAGATAGCTTTATGAGTTCAAATCCAGCCTCAGACACTCATTACCTGTGTGACCCTGGGCAAGTCACTTAACCTTGTTTGCCTCAGTTTCCTCATCTGTAAAATGAATTGGAGCAGGAAATGACAAACCACTCCAGTATCTTTACCAAGAAAACTCCAAATGGGATCACAAAGAGTAGGACACAACTGAAATAACTGAACAATAATATCTTTGTCCCTCTGGGCTTCAATTTCTGCAAATATAAAATGAGGGGATTGGACTGAGATCCCTTCTCGATCTAGGAGCCTGAAAATCAAAGAAACAAAGCCTCAGAGGACACTATAAGTTTTAACATACATCTGCCCTCAATAAACTAGGAAAATTCCGTTAACCAGAATCATCTTCAATAGGATTTATTCCATCAGCGAAAAGGGCCTCAGAAACCACTTTGACCAGAAGCTCTTGCTCTTTTTTTTCCATACCATGGACCCTTTGGGTGGTCCTAGTGAAGCCTATGGACCCTTTCTCTGAGTAATGTTTTTAAATGCTTGAAATAAAATGCACAAAAGAAAGATGGTATATCGAAATAAAGATGTAATTTCCCCCCTATCCAAGCTCATGGACTCTCTGAGATCTATCCATAGACTACTTCTGCAGAACCCAGGTTAAGAATGGCTAAACTAGACCAACCCTCTTATTACAGATGAGGAAACTGAGTCAGCGAGGTGAATACTTGCCCAACATTACACAGCTAGTAAGTGGCTTAGCCACAGCTCAAATTGAAGTCTTCTAAGTCCAAATCCAGCCTTCCACAGTACCATGCTGCCTCCACTGCCACACTGAAAAACTGAGGTATCATTCACACAAACTGTCCAAGTATTAACTACTAAGGGGCCAGCACAATATTCAGTATTTGAATCATGCTTCTCACATAACCCATATTACCTTGGAAAATTTCCTTTATTTCTCTAAACTTCAGTTTCCTGTCCAATAAAATGAATGGGATTAGACTAAGTGAGTTCTAAGGTCCCTTCTGGCTCTCTCCAATGCTCCAATGGCTCTCTAATCTCAATGGTGTATCTTCCAGAGATCCAGATTATGACCTATCCATGTCCAATGTTTCTTTATGTTATACCATAAATTTGCCCACTCATCATTCAAGGGACCCTCCTCACTTTCTTTTGAAATCAAGAAAATATCAATAGAGAATACAGCCAGCCTGTCTTCGCCCATTGAATATTTCTAAGACAACTTACTCAATCCTACTTCTCCATCCTAATTCTTTGTTTGCAATGTGTCTGCAGCCTACTCATCCATACCGTGTGCCTCTTTTTCCATTGCCCTCTGGGTGAAACTCATTTTTAATTCTTTCAGCTTCAAAGCTCTACAAATAAATAAAAAAAAATTATTTAAGCTAGCAAGCCAATTGTTTATATGTAAGTGATTTATTTAAAGCCCTTAAAAGTTTGTTCTGAAGCATTTTAAGCATTCCCCCCTTCAATCCGTTTACACTGTGAAGAAAGAGTTTGCTCAGCAAAAGAATCTTGTGCCAAGTGCCTGTTCAGATTGTCCCTGATTACAAATTAATGAAGTCAAATTATTGAGCCAAAACTCGAGGCTATTTCAACACAGCTATGTACAATACACCCAGATATCATCTCAGACTCACTCTTTTGTCAAAAGCAGATGAAGATCTGCTTTAGAAATAACTGCTTTCCTTCCTCCAAAAAAAAGTTTTAAAAAATAAAGAAAAGAAATAGCAAAAATATTGTTGTGTTGTCTTTGCCTTTTTAAAAAGGAGGCAGGGGGCAGACTGTCTGGGTCACTCAAAAGCATTTATTTTCTTACCAGAAAGAAAATCTAAAATAGAAATTGTTATAAAAACAAAAGAAAGGGGGAAGGGCTCACAGCTGCTGGGGACAAAGGAACAGGGAATATTAAATAATTCTCTTGTCTTTGAAGATATTAGGGGCATATTCAGCAAAAATGGCAAACCCAGTGCTGAGCACTACACTTCAGGCAGAAAGGCTGGTGATGTTGTTAGGGAAATGAGGTTGTGCTTGACTCCAAACAAAATAGCAGCCATTTGTTATAATTTCTCAAGAGAATTTAAGCCTTGTGCATGATGCCAGCTTTCAGGCACTGTTATTGGCACTCTGGTGTCTCAGAAGAAAGCAACTCCCTTTCCTGCCCTACAGAAAACAAATTCAACTCTTCTCAATTTCTCTGAAGATTTAGGATTAAATTAAGGTGAAATCTAGTATCTTGTGGAGGAAAAGACACCTGCAGAGAACCAAGTACAATCCCATTTTGTTCCAGAAACTCCAAGAGGTTATTAGCAAACCTAGGTTATAATGAGTACCAACTATGTGGCTGGCAGTGTACCCAGTTCATTTTATAATATGGAAAATATCAACAATTGTTTGAAACAGGGCAGAAGGTATATCACGAGCTGGGACCTAACCTTTTTTGTCTCATAAAAGTCCTGCTCCAATGTTTCATCATCAGGGAAAGATGAACTTGAGTTCTTGAAGCTATTCCAGCAGAACACAAGCCCTGGTAGGCTCAACTGAATTGGACAGATATTACATATAGGTTATACCAGCCTAACTTAATCTGCTAAGTTTTGTCAATAGAATTTTGGTGATTGGGGTTTTTTTCCTACTAGAGTAATGTAAATAAATAGACACCTAGATAAATAAATAAACAAAACAATAAACAACTGAATAATCAATGAATGAATAGATAGACAGACAGATAGATGATAGATAGATAGACAGACAGATAGATGGTAGACAGATAGATAGATAGACAGACAGATAGATGATAGATAGATAGATAGATAGACAGATAGATAGACAGACAGATAAATAGATAGGTAGATAGATAGATAGATGGTAGACAAATAGATAGATAGATAGACAGATAGATAGATAGACATGCACTCAGATGTGCATTAGTCCATCACCAAATCCATACCTTTCCACGGCTGGGATGCTCTCCCTTCTCACCTTTGCCTCCTGGCTCTCCCTGCTTCCTTCAGGACTTAACTCAAACCCGCTTTCTGCAAGATGCCTTTCTCAGTCCTCTCCATGGCTAGTGCCTTCCCTCCATGATGACCTCCCGCTTACACTGTATATATCTTGTCTGTACGTAGCCATTTACGTGCTGTCTCCTGTATTAGAATATGAGCTCCTTGAGGGCAGGGACCATGTTATTGCCTTTCCTTACATCCCCAGGGCTTAACACAATGTCTGGCAAAGCATAAGCACTAAATAAATGTGTGTTGACTGACTGACACCGACAAAATCACACCCTTTGGGCTTGTTTTTGTTTTTCTTGTCATACAGGAAGAATCAACCAATACCAGGAAACATACCCAACTAGGAAGCAGGATGTCATAATTCAGATCCCTAACTTCTGTCCCAAGTCTCCTATTTTCTCACCACCAGTCCTGGTCTGAAAAGGAGGAAGATGGTCATGAAGAGTCAGACATGACTGAACAACAACCACCCAGAATTAGTGAGAATAAGGACAATAAGAGTGAAGGGGATTAGAGACATTATCTCTACATAGTCAACCACAGTCTCTAGGACATGAACTATCACCTATACTTGGGCGCCTCAAGAAGGTAAAGAGGAATGAATGTGCCATTACTGAGAGTCTGAGTGAATAAAAGTTTTCTTTCTTGACAACTGACACAATAAACCTAGAGAAGTAGAGCTCACTGTCAGTACATTAGACTAATGGGAAATCCAATGGGCGGGCTAAAGAATAAAAAGTCTAGACTGCCAAACATTTTTCAAGGAATTCAATTTTCATTAACTTTTGGGTACTTAACAATACTTGGAACTAGGCCAACAATCTGTTACCTAGTAGTGGTATTTAAGGGAATTACTTTGGAATAGGACTGGATTATTTATAAATAGCATATCAAGCCTTTTATAAATAAACAGGGGATTCTAAGGTAATCCAACTTGTTTCAAAACTAGATGTTCTCTTGTGTCATTGGAGAATGTGCCATGCTGTTTGATATTTTTATCTGTAATTTGGATGAAGGTTTATCACATTTGGGTAAAATGGAGATAGGAGATAGCTCCTAGACCTATGATTTCAGTAATATAAGGAAATTCCTGATGAGGGAACTCCCTCAGGTATACAAAAGGTACAAAATTTTGGTCCCCAGTGTGGTACATTCTCTACAATTTATAGTCTAAGAAAGTTGCCTGGGGGGCGCCAAGAAGTCATGACTTGTCCAGAACAGATAACAAATATATTGAAGACAGATATGGTGAATGGCAAAAACAGACCCAAAGAGTCCAGAACAAGTAAAACTATTAAGATGACTCTGAATGAGATTTAAGTATAAAAGTTCTCATCGACTAAAGTCCTATCCTGAAGCTTCATCCTGTCACTCAGGTAACCCTTAATTCTGAAGAGGAGCACAAACAAAAAAGTTCTCAACTCATTTAGAATCAGCCTGGAGCTAAGCTGTTGTTTAAGGACCAACCAGGTTAAATTTGGAGACATGCGTGCATCACCCGTAGGAGACTGGATGGTTTGGTCATAGCACCTGTCAAAAACCACCTACCAATTCAATCCTTTTCAGTTCAACAAATCGGTTAAGTGCACAAGGCTTTGTATTGAATGCTGGGCATACAGAGTCAACAACAAAATAGTTCCTGTATTTAAAGAGTTTATATTCTACAGAGCAAATTCAACATTGCACAGGCAAGTCAGTACATATTAAAGAAATTATTTAAAGTTCAAGCAGAGAGGGAGGAGGATGAAGGAGGGCTTCACAGAGGAGGTATTAAAAGAGCTGGCTTTTGACAAAAGATGAGGATTCTGAGGGCAGAGCCAAGGCAGGGAGTGAGGAGCAAAGTACAGGAAGCTCCGCCTTCACCAAACACTCCAACAAACAGATCTGGAAATGTACTAGACCAAATCCTGATTGAGAAATACAAGAAAAAAAAATCACAGTATATCATTTGTCCAACTCAGGTCAGTATAGGGAGACAGATGGAGAGGTCTGTGGACACTGGTGATGGGGGTCTGACCAGAAACCCTGAGGTGCAACTGTGCCAACTGGCAGCTTTTCACCCACTACTTGGTTTTGAGTCACAGATCTGGGGCAGACTGAGGAAACGACCTGTGCCCAAGAATGAGGAGCAGTTCAAAGCCCTAGCTCCAAAACAAATAGTAACAGTGTGGTTCAGACTCCAGGACAAAGCAGAGTTTCAGTATTAATTTCTAACCCTATCTGAAACTTGTAGAGGAATCATCAGGGAAGGAATCTCACATCAAAGGAGACCTTGCAGGTCTGTTACTCTGAACCAGCAGACCTTTCCTGCTGGCTGACGGTGGCTGAGTCAAGAAACAAGTCTACTGTTGCTCAAACCTTATTCCAGTTCTGGAACTTGCAGGACTCAGATGAAGTAGTAAACAATCAGGCTTTGCTCTAGATAAGACTACTTTGAGAGCACTTATAGCTTATAGCTTCCTACCCTTAGCTGTCCTTGAGATCCTAAAGCAGAAGACTCAGTACCTCTGAAAAGCAACAATAAGACCAAACTAGACCTTCTCTCCAGAAGTGCACAGAGCCTGGCTCTAATATAACATCCAAAATCAAGACAGAAACTGGAAAAATAAGTGAAGAAGAAAAAAGAATCCCACCACAAAACTATTCTGGTGACAGGAATGTTCAAATCACGAATCCAGAAGAGAATTATCCCAACACAACATGTATAAGCAAACCCTCAAAGGATACCACAATGTGGGCACAAATTCAAATAGAATTCTTAGAAGACATGAAGGAAGAGGCTTTGTTTGTCTTTTTAAGATTAAAAATGTTTTTATAAATTAAATAAGCACTCTAGAGGAAACAAATTAGAAAAGAAATGAGAGCCATGGGAGAAAAAATTGGAAAGGTAATTAATAGCTTGGCACAAGTAGTACAAAACCTTGCCTAAGCAACAGGCTCTCTGAAAATTAGAATGGACCAAATAGAAGACAATGACTCAAATTAGACAACAAGAAATGTTTAAAAAAAAAAAAAAGGTCAAAAGAATGAAAAAAAATGGAACAACTAACCCAGAAAATAGATCGAGAAGAAGATGATGGAGTGAAAGTCAGCATGTTTGCCCGGTTCACCCAACATACTTCCTCCACAACCTAGAAAGCGCACCATACTAATGGATCAGTAAAGAAAAAGTTACAATAAGTCATTTTCATATCAGCTTAGAAAGATACACAAAGAGGTCTGCTAACACTGTAGTGGGAGTTGGTCAGGAGCATGGTGCAATGTGATGACAACAGTGGTGGGGAACCAGTGTGGGGAATAGGAATGGGTGTTGGATAGCATCTCTATCACCTATTACCCAGTTCTGGGTCACAGTACCAGAGTAGAGAGGAGTGTTTGGAGCAAAAGAGGCCTTAGTTGTGGACAGCGGAAGGAACAAGTTCCAAAAACTTAGCTGTGTGACTATGAGCCCAAGTAGAGAGAGGACTGAATTTTAATCATTAACACTACACAGAGGCTACAGTGGAATAACCAGGGCACGATGCCGAGACAAAGAGGGAGTTAAGCACTTCAGTTGCTCTAAATCTGCAGAATTTCCCAGGAGGGTAATAGTAACTGAGTCTAGCATGAGTCTATTGAAATTATTTTTTTCTTTTGTCCTTAGTTTTCAACATTCACTTTTATTAGATTTTGAGTTCTATATTTTCTCCTCTTCCTCCCCTCCTCCAGATGGCATGAAATCTGATATAGGCTTTAGATGTAGAATCCTATTAAACATTTCCACATTAGTCATTTTGTAATGCAAAAGAAGAATCAGAACGTAAGAAAAAAAAACATGTGAAAGAAAAAGCAAAAAAAAAAAGAGAGAAAGAAAATAGTATGCTTCAATCTGCATTCAGACTCCATGATTCTTTCTCTGGATGTGGATAGCATTTTCCATTGTGAGTCTTTTGGAATTGTCTTAGATCATTGCATTGCTGAGAAGAGTTAAGTCTATCAAGGGTGGTCATCACACAATGCTGCTGTTACTGTGTTCAATGTTCTCCTGGTTCTGCTCACTTCACTCAGGATCAGTTCATGTAAGTCTTCCCAGGCTTTTCTGAGATCTGCCTGTTTATCATTTCTTATGGAACAATAATATTCCGTTATATTCCCATAGCACAACTTGTCCAGCTATTCCCCAATTGATGGGTATCCCCTCAATTTCCAATTCTTTGCCACCACAAAAAGAGCTGCTGTAAATATTTTGTAAATGTGGGTCCTTTTTCCTTTTTTATTATCTCTTTGGGATACAGAAGGAAGAAAAATACCACAGGACCAGATGTATTTACCAAACATTAAGAATAAAAAATAATTCCAATACTATAAAAAATTGTGAAAAATATGGAAAAAAGGAGTCATACCAAATTCCTTCCAAGACACAAATATGGTCTTGGTGCATAAATCACAGAGAGTCAAACAGAGAAGGAAAACGATAGTGGAGGAGACGGTCTTCATATTCACCTGGAGAGGCTTATACAAACTGATGCCAAGTGAGAAGAGCAGAACCAGGAAAAATTTGTACACAATCACAGACACATCGTACGTGTGACGACCAGCTTTGATAAACTGGACTCTTCTCAGCAACACAGAGGTATAAGACAACTCTACAAGTCTCAGGATGGAAGGACAGATCTACATTCAGAGAAAGATCTAGAAAGAACAGAGTTTAAATGGAGGCTGAAGCAATCTACATGCCATCATTCTTTTTCAGGTTTGGTTCTCTTTCTTTTTTCCCATTGTTCACTCCATTGGTTACAACCCTTCTATACAACCAGACTAAAGTCCAATGTGAAAGTATGTGCAGATCCTGTACTTGACTGCACGCCGCCATGGGAGAGGGGGGAGAAAATTTGAAACTCAAGGGAATGTGGAACTGAATGTTGTAAACTAAAAGTAAATAAACAAATCAATTAAAAAAAAGAAAGAAAACAATAGACCAATTTGCCTAATGAATATTGATGCAAAAAATTAAGCAAAGGAATTAAAGCAATATATCACAGAGATCACAACCTACTACCAGGTTGGATTTTTATCAGGAATGCAGAACTGGTTCTATATTAGGAAAACAATAAGCGTAATTGACCATATCAATAACAAAACCAACAAAAATCACATGATTAATTCAATGGATGCATTAAGAGCTTTTGATAAACTACAAGACCCATCTCTGTTCAAAAAAAGACACAGGAATAAATGGAGCTTTCTTGAAAGTGATAACTAGGAGCAAGCGCTGTCTGTAATGAGGATAAGCCAGGGGTCCCTCCGAAAAGACCAGTAGTAAAGCAAGGACGTCACCATCACTATTCAAAATTATACGAGAAATTTTAGCTACAGCAAATAAGACAAGAAAAAGACATCGGAGGGGCGAGCACAGGCACTGAGGGAACAAAATTATCGCTTTTCGCACATGTTACGGTGGTTTGCTCAGACTCCTAGAAGTCAGCTAAAAATATTTTTAAGAAATTTATGCTTTGGTTAAAATAACAGTAACAATAATAACTAATATTTATATAGTTCATTGTAATAAGCCACGCACCGTGTGACAAGCACTTCACAATTATTGTATCATTTGATTCTCACAACAACCCTGGGAAGTAGGTGCTTCCCATTTGTTGTCCACATTTAGAAATGTGGAAATTGAGGCAAACAGAGATGAAATGGCTTACCCAGGGGCATGCAGACTCCATAGCTACACTATGGAGTACCTGAGGTCACATCTGCACACAGACCTTCTGACTCCAGGCCTGGCACCCTCTCCGCTGAGCCGCCAGCCAACAATTTCAGCAACATTGCAGGATATAAAATAAGCCTGCACAAATAATCGTTTTTATATATTACCGACAAAATTCAGCAGGAAGATATAGTAAAAGAAATGCCATTTAAAATAACTACAAACAGTATGAAATACTTGAGAGTCTACTTGCCAAGTCATGCACAGGATCTCTATTAACACAATTACGAAACAATCTTCACACAATTGAAGACAAATCTAAATAATTGGAGAAATATTAATTGCCCATGGGTAGAACAAACCATTATAATAAAAATGACAATATATTAATTAATGAATGAATTTGTTCAATGCCATACCAATAAAATTACCAAAGAATTATTTTACAGAGCTAGGAAAAATGATGACATTCATCCTGAGAAACGTAAGGTCAACAACATCAAGGGAATCACTGAAAAAGGTGGGAAAGAAGAGGTCCTAAGCAACACCACATCTCAAACTATACTACAAGGCTATCATAATGAAAATAATTTGCTACTGGGTAAAAAATAGAGAGTTTGATTGATGGAACAGAATACACAATATACAATATACAGAATATTGGTACACAATATACAGAAGCAAATGAGCACAATAACTTAGCACTTGATAAACCCAAGATTCCAGCCTTTGGGACAAGAATTCACTATTTGACAAAAACCGTTGAGAAAACCATAAAGTACTGTGGCAGAAACTAGGCATAGACTAACATCTCACACCATATTATTGCAAGATAAACTCAAAATGGGTTTATGATTTAGGAATAGAGGGTCATATCATAAGCAAATCAGTGAAGGAGGGAAGCAATCACCTTCAGTTAACAGGGAAAGAGTTCTTAACCAAACAAGAAAGAGAAGTCCCAGGAGGTAAAATAGATAATTTTGATTACATAAAATAAAACACACATTATATAAAATATAAAAAGCACATTCACTCGAGGCATCATCCTTGTGATGTAATTGGTCCTCTTTGAGAACAAAAAACATATAACGGCAAAATCACATCTTCTACAAGAAGTTTTCCCTAACTTCCTCCTTTAACTATTTCCTATATATTTTTTGGTATATATTTGTCTGCATGTTGTGTCCCCCATTAGATTATAAACTCCTTGAGGGCAGGGACTGTCTTTTATCTTGCTCTGTGTCACCAGCATTTAGCACAGGCCTGGCACAAAGTAGGTCCTTCGACAAATGTCTGTTGACTGTCTTCAGACTCTGAGGTCCTAGGGAAACTCAGAGATGACCTAATTGATCAAAAATTTCTTTTACAATATAATCAACAAACGGTAATCCAATTTTTACTTGAAGAAGGATAGCTTACTTTGTCCTGAGGCAATCTATTTCATTTTTAGATAGCTCTAAATTGCTGGGAAACTTTCCTCACATTTACTTGAAACCTGTCTCACAGTAACTCATACCCACTATATCTGGTTTTACCCTCTGGGCCCAAGTACAACAGATTAATCCCCCTTCCACAAAATGGTATTTAAATACCTGAAGACAGAAGTCCAGTACCCCTTAACTTCTTTCTGCTTTGTGCTGAAGAAGCCCTAGTTCTTCCATAGATCCTTGCATGTAATAGTGGTCTCGAGGTCCTTAAGGTGATATATGAATATATTTCTATATTAAGATATATAAATATATTTCTATATTATATGTAATATATAAATATTAATTTTGTTACTATTATTGTTATTTCCACTTATAAAACTCTCATTTTTTTTTGTCACAAGAACTTGCCTAACCGTGCCTCCCCATCATGTACTTGGGAAGTTTTTGTTGTTGTTTTAATTCAAATGTAGGACTTTACATTGATCTCTATTGAATTTTATTTTATATTCAATCAATCATTCTGAGCTCCTTGAGACATTTTTGGATTTAAGCTCTGCCATTCAACATTAGTTGTTTCGTCCAATTATCTATTATTTGCAAATTTGATAAATGTTCCATTTATGTTAAACAAGACAAGGACTGATCCTTCAGGCAGGCATTCCACTAGAAGAGACCTACTTCCAAATTGACATAGACTCATTTGGGTTTGGTCATTTAACCAGTTCCAAACATATCAAACTTTACTATTGTCTAGCCCAGTGGTTCTCAACCTGTGGGTTATGTTCAATTTGTAACAGTGAAAATACATCTTGCGTATCAGATATTTACATTACGATTCATAACAGTAGCAAAATTACAGTTATGAAGTAGCAACAAAAATAATTTTATGGTTGGGGGTCACCACAACATGAGGAACTGTATTAAAGGGTTGTGGCATTAGGAAAGTTGAGAACCACTGGTCTAGCCTATCTTTCCATTTTTTTCCCACAAGAATAACATAAAAGACTTACATCAAATGCTTGTTAACATCTAGATAAACATGATAAAACACACTTCCCTCCACTTATTAGAAGAGTGTGAAGATTGTTTTGCTTAACTGTTTTTTTTTTTGTCCAAGGGAATTTTCAAGGGTGTGAAATTACATTGGGAAATGGTATAAGGTGGCCTAAAAACCATAGTTATCAATGAAACTGCAAATTAATTTTTAAAACTTAATCTCACTAAATTAGCCCCTCCTTGAAATGAAATAAAATCCAGGCAAACTAGATATGCAACATTTCCCTGATCAATAAGTTCCGAAGTATGAAGTGTGAAAGAAAAATAAAGTTTGTCGGGCATGATTCCATTTTGATGAAGCTACTTTGACTTTTTAGTGATTGCTGTTTCCCTCTTTCATGTTCATTAACCATCCCTTTAATCATTATTTAGAAATCATTTTTTTTTGAAAGTGGAAGGCAAGGCAATTGGGGTTAAGTGAGTTGCCCAAAGTCACACAACTAGTTAGGTGTCAACTGAGACTGAATTTGAACTCTGGTCCTCCTGCCAGTGTTCTATTCACTGTGACACCTAGCTGCCCCTAGAAATTTTTTGCAAAGACCTTAAGCCAAGTTCACTGATCTATAATTTACAAATTCCAGAGCCTTTGTAGGAGCATCTAGGTACAGTGGATAAAGGTCCTGAAGCCAAGATCTGAGTTCAAATCCTGTCTGAGATCCTTACTAGCTGTGTGACCCTAGGTAAGTCACTTAACTTGTTTGCTTTGATTTCTTCAACTGTAAAATGGGGCTGTTGTGTGGATCAGGTGAAATAATGGCTTTGTCTAGTGCCTGGCACATAGTAGGTAGTTAATAAATGCTTGCTTCCTTCTTTTTCTTTTTTGAAAATCAGGACAACATTTGTCCTCTAATTCTGTGGGGCTTCTCCTGTTCTACCCAGATGCTTAAGAAAATTTACGTAAGGAACTGGAACTTGGAATGAGGGTCTTTAAGACCAGTGCTCTGGAAACTTGAATGTTTTATTTCCCTCCCCACAATGGGGATTAGCCCCCCAAACAGGGCAGCAAAAAGGGGAAGCAAAGAATTTGGGGGATAATTACTTTTATTATAAAAAAAGATTCTTTACATTACAAAAGAATTCACCACAGGGTTTTTTTCTTTTAAACAGGGTATTTTCTTTGGTGCATTCAGGACTCAATTTTTCAGGAAATAAATCAAGGCACACCTATAGTAGAATATTTGTAACAATAACACATTTATATGGCACTTATTTATATAGTTCACAAAACATTTTTCTTATGGCATCTCTCAGAGGTTTAAGAGATTTGTCTGCCATCACCCACCTAGTGGTTAGCCCACTGCCTAACACATAGTAGGTGCTTATTAAATATTTGCTGACGGACTGACGGACTCACTGACTGGTTGGTAAGATGGCATTTGGACCCATTTGGACTGCTGACTTCCAATCCAATCTAGTTCCGTGTCCACATTGCTGCCTCTCAAGGTATAAGAAGGCATTTTTTTAAGAGCAGAAAACATAATTGAATATTCTCTTTTGTTTTGTTATCCTATAAACTACTCAAGCTATTTCTCAAAGAAACTGAGGTCAGGGACACTTTTCCTCTCTAGCTTTGCCAACTGAAGTGCTTACTTTTAAAGTATTCATGCCACGTTATGGAGTTTCTTTATTGCAGAAAGTGTCAGGGAGAGAGCAATGAGTGAAGTCCTGCAGGGTCTAAAACAGACAAGATCTATGCCTCTCTTGATTCACCTTCTGGAAAGAAACAACAACCTGATACCCAGGGATCCCAAAGGGAGAGGTTTGGGTTCTAAGTGAGAGACAGCCGCTACTTGTCTGGTGTAGGAATAGCGCTCTCTGCTGACGCATCATCCCAACTACCGCAGGAGAGAATGTGACGTATGTCTTGTGTAAATTTGACTTTCTATAGCTGGAAACTGTATGATTCAGTTTCCCTCACCCTCCTCTCTTTTTTTAATGGTGAGGAAACTGAGGCTCAGAAAGGTTACCTCATTTGTCCAAGATCACACAAGTGATCTTAAACAAGTCATGTAACAGCAGATGCAAATCCAGGTGCTCTGACATTCATTTTTAAAAAGTGGTGAGGGATAGTGGTGGAAAAGATGCGATTCTGTCAACAACTTACGTCAACTTTTCAAATCAAAGACTGCTTTACTTTTTACTAATTGAAATGTAAACACTTCCAGGAAGAAGGAAGACAGGAGGGAGTAAGAGGAGAGAGGGAAGGAAGGAAAGGGAAAGAGAAGTGGGGGAGGGGGGCGGGAGGACGGAGAGGTTTACCAGCAAGCCTGGGGGGGTGGCTGTTTTTGTTTTTTATCAAAAGTTACCTTTCCCTAAGAAATGGAAGTGAATAACAGGGAAAACAAAGTCAGAGACTTGGAGTGGCAAGGCTTAACCACCAAACCAGCTGCAATTTTGAGACCTGAATTATTATCGACTTAGATGAATTAAGAAGACATGTATATCCAGTCATGGGAAGGCTGGTCGTGTTACTAATTAGAGCAAAGAAATCTCTTGGCAGGAAGGGACTCACACATTTCAGGGGCTGTGCCAGAGGGATGGCAGAATGAAAACAGGTGCAATAGGAAGGTGGGAGAATAAAAGTATTTTTTAACGAGAATTATTTTTCCCTCTCAAAGAATAGAAAAGTCCACGAGAGCTCTGGAATTAAAGGCTTTTATCACAGCATTCTTCCTCTTTAAAGATGGATTCTCACTAAACAATGGTATGCAAAATCAGAAGGAAAGAGGGGAGAAGGACAGGAGAGACAGACAGTAGGACTGGCTGCATCTAATAAAAACTAACATTTATATATTGCCTACTGTCTTCCAGGCATTGAGATATTATTATTCCCTCTTTCGTGTTCACTAACCATCCCTTTAATCCTTATTTAGAAATTTTTTTTTGAAAGGGGAAGGCAAGGCAATTGGGGTTAAGTGAGTTGCCCAAGGTCACACAGCTAGTTAGGCGTCTACTGTCTGAGACTGGATGTTCTTCACAATTATTGTCTCATTTGAACCTCACAACAACCCTGGAGGTGGGTGCTATTTTTATTCCCATTTTACAGATAAGAAAACTGAGGCAAAACACAAGTTAAATGACTTACCCAGGGACACATAGCTACTAAGTGTTTGAGAATAGCCTTGAACTTGGGCCTTCCTGACTCCAGACCCGGCATTCTATCTATGGCACTAGCCAACTTTCTATAAAAATATCAACTTGGGGGAATTAAAGTTTTCTCATAATCGTTCTAGTTTAACTGTATGATGTTTGGGTGCCCTGATGTAAAGGTTAATGATAGAAAAGAAAGCAGCGGAAAGCAGATAACTCTCCAAAGAGACATTTTGTAGTAATTGCTCTAGTGGAAGAAAGACGATTTCATTTCTCTTTGCATTCAATCGGTCTTTCAAGCCTCTAAGAAGCCAGCATGACACCCATTTGCCATTGATATATAGATCATCCTTTATCTTGGGAGATCTGCAATTCATGACCAACCTGAAAGCTTCTATGTCCTAAGGCCAGCTCGCTGGGGAGTTCAGAGTTGTTTTTGCTTTTGGATATGGGCTGAACTTCCAGCTTTTCTGGTTGGTTCTAAAAGCACTGTCCTATTTTTTTTTTAACTTGACATTTTAATTCTGAGAAAGCAATGGGGAAAGCAGTCATTAAAAGCAAGAAGCTTAAAAGTTCAATTAGAAATACTGCAGGAAGCTAAGTGCCCTGGACCCTTAGGCAAGCTATAAAGTGATTTTTTTTTATTTCCTTTTCAATAGAAAATGAGTGGTGTTTGACTGATTCCTTGCTGTAATTAACCCAATAACTTAGGTTACTATTACTGTGCCATCTACCAAGCTACAGAGACAGAAGGTAGGATAGGCTCTTTAGAATAGATGCTAAGGATGACAAACTTAACAGAAAGTTTTTAAATAAAAACTACTTTCCCATCATTTGCACCTTGGATATTTCTATTGCATAATGACATCAAACACAGTAACAGATGGGGGAGGGGCGCTTAGAACTGATAAAACTATATAAAAACAAAAGATATCAGAGAAGAAGAAATGTTTGTTAGAAACTACAGAAGAAGAAGGAGGGGGAGGAGGAGGAGGAGGAGGAGGAGAAGGAGGAGGAGAAGAAGAAGAAGGAGAAGAAGAAGAGGAGGAGAAGGAGAAGGAGGAGAAGGAGAAGGAGAA
>CM053580.1:189316676-189386397 GCA_028627135.1 Pseudochirops cupreus | reverse complement strand
AATATATATCTATAATAAATGTAGACAAATATAAAATACTAATTGCATTTTCCTGTTAACATTTTTTTAATCAAAGAATTGTCAGGTCCCAGTTAGTAGATCTGAGAATCTCTAATGACACTGAATATCTCAGAGAGCTGTGCCCTAAAGAGGATAACTGAGTAGAAGCAAATTTTAAAAAAGAAAAGTCTACTTAGAAAAAAAGTCTACTTAGTAATCTTGCAAAATATATCTATCTTCCAAGCACAGATTCATACTCTCAACAGGACTATAAAATTTAGAAGTTAGCAGAGGGTAAAAGAGATACTAAAATCTGAAGCAAGGTTATTATTGGTTTTTGATCAAGTCTCCACGAAGTACACTAAAGGGCCAAATTAAATGGCTGTAGTGCCAATGCAATATTCACAGCACCCATAGTCACTATAAATATACCTGCATGGTGCTCAATCACAAAATATAACAGACTCTCCATATGGAAGACAGAAACAAAATATTTATTCAAACACCAGAAAACCAAATCCCCAAACCAGTAAGCCGATTCCATCATAGTAGCAAAGAATTAATAAGCCACAACAACACAGAGAGCCATACCATCTTTTAGCCTTCCCACAAACCAACACAAGATCAATATTTATTCACAAGCCTATTTGTCTCCCTCAGAAGCATCCTCTCCTCCCAACCATCTAACTTGCTCTGGCTCCCAGCTTCCCGTGGGCTCTGCTCCACCCTTCAGCAAACTCCTCCCACCACAGGCTCCATGTGATTACATTCAACCTATTAGGGGGCAGAGTATATCTTCAAATTCCCTTAGGCTTATTAAGGGGTAGGGAAGATCTTCAAAGTGCCATCACCATTACAATGGCTCAAGCTTAGAGAACATTATATTAGAAATTATAGTGTGTGGCACAGAGGAAACAGAAGAAGAATGTAAAATGATTTGGGTGAAAGGATTTGAATCAAGAGCACATGAGAAAGAACTGAGAAAGGAAAAGTCTCTTCTGTATAAGAAAACTGAAGAAACAAACTAGCAGGCTGTTCCTAGAAATTACAATTGTTTATGCAATTATCTGCTTAAACAAAGGAACAAATAAACATGGAACCCAATAACCACCCTGATAATACATTCTAGATGGATCTGCCAAAATTTTAATATTGTTGTACCAATATTTAATACTGGTACAAGTTAAGTGCGTAAATACATTAGGGTGATAAGATGGAATAAATACTGAAGCTGGATTCAGAATACCTCACTACATTGGCCAGTTACTAAGTGGGTAACCTGTTTGACCAGTCTGGGCATCCGTTTCCAATCCTTATAAAATAAGAGGTTTGGACTAGAGGATTTCTAAGGACTCTTCTAATTCTAAAGTGTTACAATCCTAATAAGCATACTAAAAACTGTATACGAGGACATATTAAACATATAATCTTTAAATTCAATTTACAAAGTCACAAATCAGATGCCAAATATTGCTCTGAAGAAAGTCCAAATATTTGACCTTTCTGAATGTGATCCTTAACAGCATTCACTATGTGAAGAACCTATTCCCTTTGAAATCAATGATTGGTCTAATGAGAAACTGATAAATAATAATTATCTCCTTTCTACTGAGGTGAAATGGATTCTCACCGAGTAATCGGTGCTCTGAGGAAGTATCACTGGGGGCAAGGAAGGATTAATTAAAAAAATAAAGTTTCCCCTTACATGGTTCATGGGACAGAAATTAATATATGGCAAAATGAAATGTTTCTATATTCAATTCCATATTAGACTGAGATCAATACACTGCTCTATTCTGCTTAGCCTGCAATTACAGGAAAACGCTGGCCCTGGGAAATGTCATCTCTACCCACTCTGTCTAGCTGGGTACTCCTCTCCCAGCACTCAAAGAAGGTCATGTTAAAGGGGACCCTTCAAAGCAAGAAGGCCTCGCTGGGTCCGGGAAGGTTTGCTGGCTGCCCTCAAACCAATCCATCTTTGGGCTGCAATGCACGAAGTCCATTCTTTTGGTTCCGCCTTTCTAACTTTTCAAACGCCCTTGATGCTGAGACAATGGCTTGCATACTTTGGCTCCCCTGTTTCATTTAATAGCGGGCAAAAAGAATTCTGAGCACTAAGTCTAGGCATTAGATTGGCCTGGAGGCTTTTGTTATTGTTGTTTTTCTGTGTTTTCCTTCAATAAACTGTTTTCAAAGCTTCTTAGGGGCACACGCAGTGGTCATTATTAGCGATTTCCTAAAAGCCCTCCCTTCAGCTCTAGAATGTTGTACCAGGGTGAATTGTCAGTATTCTCTGTGCCGAGACGTGCCAGAGGAATGCAAGGTTGGCAGCTGATGAACGCCCGGGGTGCGCCATCATCTTACAACTTGGCTCTTGAAAATACAAAGGATTCTGAAAGGCAGTGCCTGATGGTTATGCTACAAAACTGTCAAGGGCCTTTCGAGACCGCCATTCCTTTCTCTGAATTTTGAAGGAAAGTAGTCAGACACACAAAGGCTAGGGGCCGAGGGGGGTGGAAGAAACCCCCTCCTCACTAAAAGCAGAACAAGGACCACTACCACCAGCACTACCACCACCATCACTACCACCACCAACAATAAAAGAACCCTTCCTGCCACCCAGGGTTGATTCGGATGCTGAAAATGAACAGTTGAGGGAGTGCAGCTGGAGAGGCTTTTCAGAGCTCTGGCTGTTAATTAATTATTTTCCTCCTGGAATGCAACATTCTTCGTGTGCTCCTGTAAACAATCTGCCTTTGCCATGGGAAAGAAAATGACCTCCTTCCAACAAGCCTGGGTGAGGTCAGCCAAAGTTCCTGTTTTGGGGGAAGCTCCTTATGTGATCTGGGAGCCCTAGGACTTACCCAGTCTTATCAATCATCATCTTTGATCCCAATTTCATTATTCCATCTATTCATATAAGGAGGCCCGACATTGAATAAAGGCCCCAGGAGTTTTCCACTTATACCAAGTATAAAATGACCTAGTGGAAAAGTTTTTCATGGGAGTGACCCCCAAGTTTGCCTTTTGCCAAGTCTCCATGATCCAGAAACCATATAGGGGACAAAAGTTTCAGAGTCCTCCCCTCACATAAGCAATAGAGTTTGGGAATTAAGGGTGAACTTAGGGCAAGGAGACACCCAAATTCCTATTCTACCTTTGACACAGACTAGTTGTGTGACCTTGGGTAAGTCACTTACTGTGGCTAAGATGAAATGGGATACTGTATGTAAAGCACTGTGTAAGTGTCAATTATTTAAAAGGGATTTTTAAGACCAAAGTTGAGAGAAAAGAACTGTTAGGTTTTTAAAAAATCTTTTCTTTTCTTCAGATTGGACCTTTATATCCACTTCTCCAGGCCCCTCCCCCCAACTAAACACATATATTTTCTTTCCTCATCTTACTGGAAGGTGCCTGAAGTTCTGTCCATAGATCCTTATCTCTTAATTGTAAGACTCTGATTATTATCCAAATGCAAAGATCCCTAGGAATGAGAGACTATTTCTAATGTGCTTAGCACAGTACCTGGTACTATGTACATAGTAGGCACTTCTTCCTCCCCTCTAGGAAGGGTAGCACTTTAAGTTTTTACTAATCACTGATATTTTAATGGGCCTCAGTCAAACTGAGACCTGTTAAAGACCTCAGCGTGAAAAGGTTAAGGTCCCACACTGTATTCTGGGCCACCTCGGGTCATCCTGATTCATATCTGGCCACTGGACCCAGATGGCTCTGGAGGAGAAAGTGAGGTTGGTGATACCCTCGATCACTTAAATCCACTGGATTTAAGCGGCATAATGGCATAACCTCCCTGATGTCATGGTCTTCCTCAAGAACAAAAGACAAGAAGCAGCAAGTATTTCAGTGTTTAAGAAAGTTAATACAAGCAGGTTTTTGATGGGGGTGGGGTAGGGCGTGAGGGCACTAATGGGCTTTATGGAAAGAAGGGGTTCCTAACAGAGGCAAGGCTGACTATTTCACAATTTGCTGGGTATCAGCCTTGCTTTGGCTCACTCTCTGGAAAGCATCCCAGCACAATGGAAGCAGCCTTTAGGTTCAAATCCTGCCACATATACCTTTGTGACCTTCATCTCTTTGGGCTATAGGGTCTTCACTCATAAGATGAGGAGGCTGTGCTAAATAAACTCTAAGGTTCTTTCCATCTTTAAATATTAAGGTCCCTTCCAATTTTAAATGATGAGTCATTATAAGTTATGGAGTAACTAGAGGTTTGGGCAACCATAACTTTCCTGATAATTCATGGGGAAATGAAAAATTTAGCGGAATTAAATTCCATAAGCATTTATTAAATACCTACAGTATAGAAAGCCCTGGGAAACCAAATATAAAATATAAAAAAATATCCCTTCCATATTGCTTGGGTTAGGGATGTGGCACCCCGCAATCTGAAAAATTTCTGTACAATTTTTTGGCCCTCCCTTTGTACCAGAGAAGAAGACTAAATAGTAATTGGTATTAAATAAATGGTATTAAAATATAAAATATGTTGATATCATGCAATACTATATATATATTTTGTGTATTTCTGAGTTTCTAGACTTTTCTGTGTTGTCTACCGGCCTTTGAATGTTGTCTCCTGCTTCTGAAAAACTCCCCAAATACTCCCTTATAATTTCTTATGTCAACCTGTGTTATATTGAAATCACAATGGGGAAAGTTGCCATGTGGAAGGCATAATTGTAGTCCCTGCTTTCAATGAGCTTACATGTTAAGGAAGAAGTACAATATGGACACAAATAAATAAAATGCAAGATATTTTGAAGAAGAAACACTAATATCTGGGGGTGGAGAGGAGGATGAAATTAGGAAAAACTTGAATAATAGGTGATACCTGAAATCAACCTGAAAGGAAGCTGGAGATTCTAAGAGGCAGAGGTAAAGAAGGAGTGTATTCTGCAAATGAGAGATAGGTTCTGCAAGGGAATATTGAGTTGTAGGACAAACTAATAGACAAGTTTTCTTTTTTTTTTAAAGATTACAAAAAGGAATAATATAAAATAATTGAGAATGAGAGCGTTAGACCGATGGAATATGTATTTTATCTTAGAGCCAATAAGGATCATAGATTATAAGATGATAAAATTAGAAGCTTTAGATGTCATCTGGTCTAATACTTTCATTTTATAGATTAGGAAACTGAGGCAAATGGACTTGTCCAAGGTTATAAAAATAGTAAGTAGATGGCAGGATTAGGATTTGAACCCAGATCTAAAGGTAGGGCCTTTTCTAGTGGACCATGTTGCCTCCCAAGATTGTTGAGCTACTAAAGATTTTTGAGTAATATGGTCATCCTTGTGCCTTTGGAAGATTATTTTGACATTTGATGTATAGGAGAAGATTAGAGAGAGGAGACATTGGAAACAGGGGGCCTAATTGGGAAGTTTTGCCTTAGTTCTGGAAAGCTGATTAGGACCTGGCCTATGGTGGTAGCCATATGGATGGAGAATCAAATGGAGCCTGAACTGAGTCTTGAAGGAAGATAAGAATTCTGAAGCTGAGATGAAGAAGAAATTCATTTTGGGCAAGGAGGACTATTTGTATGTATATCTGGAGGCAGGAAATTGAATGTTACTTTGAGGAAACAGTTAATAGTCTAAATTTGACTGGTATATAGAATGTATGAAGGAGAATAGTAGAAAATAGATTGGAAAGGTAGACTGGAGCCATAATGAAGAGAGATGAAATGGTAAGCTGAGCTTGCATTTTACCCTAGAGACCAGAAAACTACTGAAGGCTTTTGACAGAGGAGTGATATGGTCAGAATTGGACCTTAGGAGAAATCTCTTTGAAGTTTTTTCAGCCAGCTCCTAAATATAGGGACTTACATGATGAAGATTTTCAAAATATTATTTGAATATTTTACATGGACTATAAAACTCCTCCTTTCCCTTTGACCCTTGGAAAATCCCTTCTCTGCATTGCATCATATTTCGGAAGTGGTGTCTCTCCAACAGAATTGAAAGGAATAGATATATTCTAATCAGGACACCTCACTTCTCCCCACTCCACTCACCAACAACCAACAGGTATTAGGTTGCTCTGGTTCATGGAAACAACCTACCAGTCATACCAATGCTAAGAAGGGAGGGGATGTGACAATCTGAATTTTGTACTGTCCAAGATTCACTTATTGATTCATGAATTGGAGCATCTCAAAGCCTTATCACTAAATTGTGTGTGTGTGTGTGTGTGTGTGTGTGTGTGTGATCTCTCCTGTTCTCTGTCTCTCCTGAAATAACTTTGTATATAGTATGAATTCACTTATTTGTTACATACCCTCAGTAGAATGTAAGCTACTTGAAGGCAGAGACTTTTATCCTTGTACTCCCAGAACCTAGCAGAGTGCTTTGCATAAGTATTTAATAAATAGTAGTTGATTTTTCAGCTGTTAAAATGAAATTATAGTGGGCTTTCCAAAGATCCTCTGCATCATGGAATATTGTGAAGCAGCAGGGACATGGGAGTTTTGAATGGCTATAATTGTTCCTGTATTGGGAAAACCATTTCTGAGATGTAGACAGAGTTAGGATCCTGGTCCACCACCATCCTAGCTGTTTAGACAATAATCTGTGACAGATGATCACCAAATTCATCCAAGTTATTTCAATGACAATTATGGATTTGCAATCTAATTTAGTGGACCAGATACAGGAAACATTATTAAATTAGGTATATGGATGTGTTCATGTGCCTGACTGAACCCACGTTTGTGTTCCTGGCCTATTGATAAGAAGAAGGATCATATATGGAGCTCATAAATACTACCGCTGCTGCCAATTTAATTTCTTCAGTAGCTGTTCTTATCATCCTGCCTAGGGTGCCTAGAGGTGTGTAATATAGGAGTATTCCAGTTGAGTTAAATCAACAATTTCAAATCATATAATAAGGGATCTTGAGTCCTTCATTCATTCAACAAACACTTATTAGGTATCTATTGTGCTAAGTCACTAGGATAAATGAAAAGATTAATAATGTATGGCTTCACCTCCCCTAACACCCCATTTTGTAATCTAGTAAAGTAGAAGCAATAGAGCTTGCTTTAAAACCTAATCCACAGAAAATTTTAAAGCATCTATTATATATAAGACACTGTGCTAAGTACTGGGCATACAAATATGAAATGAGACACAGATCCTGTTCTCAAGGAGCTTACAGTCTAGAGGGACAGACTGGATATAGATATATGTATATCTGCATATGTTTACATAAATTCAGATATACACATACATATATATACATATATGAACATATTTACATATAATAATATATGTATATGTACACACACACATACATACACACTCAGGCAGATAGTGTTGGGCCTGGAGGCAGAAAGACTTATCTTCCTGAGTTGAAATTTGGCCTCAGGCATTTCCTAACTGTGTAGCCCTGGGCAAATCACTTGACCCTGTTTGCTTCAGTTCCTCACCAGTAAAATGAGATGGAGAAGGAAATGGCAAACCCCTTCAGTGTCCTTGCCAAGAAAATCCCAAATAGGGTCATGAAGAGAGGAAAAAACTGAAACACTGAACAACATCACACATATATGTATAACTATGACACAAGGCTGCATGTGATAAAGGGAAGTTCAAGATGGGGAGATAATCACTCACTGGGGTAGGGATGGGAAAGGAGCAATAGGTGAAAACTTTATGGGGATGGTTGAAGGTTGGGATTTCAAAGATGTAGATGTGGAAGTAAAAAATTCATTCTCAATATTAGATCTGAGATAGAAGAGGGAAAGGCAAGAATAAAGGGTAACTAGCAGTTCAGTTAGCTGAATAAGTAGTACAGTTGGCTTAGTGTATATAGTAGGAAACAGTATAAGAAGGTTTTGAGTGCTAGACTGAAGTCAAATTGTGGAGACTCTAAAATTCCAGGCTAAGGAGTTTCCATTTTATTTGGTAGCTAATGAAAAGCCACTGAAAAGCTTGAGTAGAGATTTTACTAAACAGTGTTTTGGGAATATTACTGAATTAACAACATAAGAGGATAGACTGGAGAAGGGGATAGACTATAGGTAGGAAAGCCAGTTAGGAAGCTATTGCAATAATCCAGCAGAGAGGTGATGGGAGTTTGAACTAGGATGGTGGCAACGGAAATGGAGAAAAAGGAACAGATGTGAGAGAAACCGACCAGAGAGAATCAACAATAATTTGCAATCAATTGGGATGTAGGAAATTGAGTCCAAAATAAGCACAGAACCAAAGCACTTGGATTACTGGGAAGATGGAGGTAGCATCAATGAAAAGAAAGAAGTGAAAGGGTAAATTTGGGGTAGAAGATGAATTCAGTCTTCGATATGTTGGGTTTGAGGTATTAGTAGGACATCTAGGTAGAAATTATAGGATTACAGAGCAAGAGCTGGATGGGATATAATCCAACCTGCTCAATGTACAGATGACATCTAGAGAGGTAAAGTGATTTTCCCAAGGTCACACAGGTGGTCAGCATCAGAGGTGGGAACTGGAACCCAGATTCTGATTCCAGAACCAATGCTCTTTCACTATACCATGTTGCCTCCCTAGTGTCCTGAAGGCAGATGGAAGTGTGGATTGGGCACTCAGGAGAAATATTCAGACTGGAGATACAGATCTGAGAGATATTTATATAGAAGTGATAGCAAAGCCACGATGTGTGAGCAGCTGTGGTTGTCCAGCAAGCACTTGAAAATCAAAGACTGATGCTCCATTGAGAGGGTGATGAGTGGTGGTGGCTAGATAGTCACAGATATTATCTGTAAGATGACAGGAGTTTAGGAAGATAACCAGGTAACTGGATTTAAGACTGACACTGGGGACTAGAGACCATTAGTGGAGTTGTCCAAAGATTAATTATTACTGGTCTTGCCCTTCTGCACCCTTTGGAAAACTTCCCACTACAGTGGAAAGAACACTGGATTTGGAGCAAATCTTGGTTCTATTGCTATTACCTGTGTCATCTGGGGAGGCCTCGGTTTCCTTATTTATAAGAAGAGGAGGCTGGACTGAAGCTTGGGATGTGAAGTGTATCAATGAACTTCATGTTTGTCAATCTAGTCCTCAACCAAAAATCATTCTTAATCCTGAACCTGGGCTGGCACAAACTTCTCTTCATGAGGACAACACGATTAAGCATTTCTCCCCTACCCTTAATTTCTCCTGTTATCTTGTTATCATGATTTCTCAACTAGTCTCTGTCAGTTCCCCTTTTGTTGTCCACATTTCCCTGCTCCTTTTTGAGATCCCAGGGTCCTACAAGCTCTTAGGTATAAATATAATGATTTGTCATTTAAGGACTCTTGGGGCATTGAATATGTTTGGGATTCCAGCAACTTCTCTCTTTCAACCTGCAGTATGGACAACCAACGATTGGGAGAAGTTGAAGCACATTATTGCTGGGCTTCATTTGCTAAAAATGTTGCCCTTCAGAAAACAGAATTTTGAGTATCAAAATAGCACTCTGGAATCTCAAGATCAGGCTCTGAAGCTTACTAGCTGTGTGGCTTTAAGAAGATCATCTCACCTCTCCACGCCTTATTTGTAAAGAAGAGGAATTAAACATTTATAAAAGAAGAAAGTTCAAAATTTTATAGACCAAGCTGATCATACAACATTTTTTGGCTTAAGATATATTGACAGATCTTGTAATTAGCTGGCTCAAGAAAGGGGGTAGGAATCAGGGACATTCTGGAATAAAAGGGAGGGAATTTAGCCTAATGAAACTGATGTCACAATAAGCACTTTTGGTAAATGTCATTTCATGTTTAATTTTTTTTTCTTAAGGGAGGACTAGTATGAACACAGACATTTTCTCATGGAAATTCCATTAACACTGTGCAGAACACCAGAGACCCAGGAAATACAATTTGGGAAACAGTGATCGAGATAATTTCTAAGACACTTTCTAGTTTGAAGGTCCTATGAAAGTAATTCACAACCATCTGACATACCAATATTCCAACTAACATATTTGGATTTTATTCAGCATAAGAAGAATTGAATGAAACATGTAGTCTTAGACTTCCCATGTGGGAAAAGTATCTCAGATGAGTCAAATGAAATTTTATTTTAAATCAAGTACCTCCTTTTGCTGAGGGACCAGAAACTATCCCCTGATGGGGGAAAAAAAAGTGGGAGGTTGAGGAAATAGAGGGGAATGTCACCTCTTTAAACTATTTCTAGCAAAGACTGGGATTTGGACAGGCTATTGGAAAGTTATCTACCATATTAAAATCCACATATTTGGCCAGATCCTGCAGATGTGGGAGGAGCTGGAAAGCAAAGGCCTACTTAAGGCATCTTCCCTTTCAGAGAAATATGTCTTTCCTGATAAATCTCCTACCAAGGGAGTGCAAAGGGACTGTTTTTCTATTCTGGTCATTGAGACAGTATCTGAATTCCCTATCACTCTTGCTTGATCCCACTTCTTTAATCCCTATCCTAAAAGTAAAAGACCCTCACTATTTCCTTCTTCAGTCAGTCACTTAATTGCTATAGAGATGGAGGTTTTATTTTTTTTAACTATATTGTAAAGCAGATATGACATTCATTTTTTGAGGACCATATTGATTTGGGTCCTTACCATAAAGACTCAATGAATTTGGAGGTAAAAGGGACCTCACTGGTTAACTAGTTCAATTCCCTCATTTATAAATGAAGAAACCAAAGCCCAGAGAGTAGAATACATTTGTTCAAGGTCATACTGATAATAAGAGACAGAGCAGGGGTTTATATTTCTAGCTTCAAATTCAGCCCATTTTCCAATATACCAAGTTGTCTCCCACCCTGAACTTCAAGGCATTTTAACCATAGATCTGCTATCTCCTGATGTTATACTACCAATAATAATGATAGCTCCCACAACATAGCAGTTTATGATTTACAAAGCAATTTACAGTCATTATCTCATTTTATACTCCTCTGTCGTCTCCCTTTCCTTGTAAGGTCATGCAACTTTTTCTGCAATTGGAAAATAACCAATGTGACTGTTTTCAGAACATACATGTGAGTATAAACACAAACTGTATTTTCCAACCTTTCATTCTCTTATTGGCAAATAGCATACCCTAGAAAATCATCTTCTTCTTTGTTCCTGGTACCAGGCTTCCTAGCTTGACAGAACTCTTGGAAAGCTATGGCTTCTTTGCATAAAAAAGGGTGCCATAGTTGTGGGCAAAATGGAACCTTGAGTCATTATAATTGCTGCCAGTCTGCCTTTGGTCCCATGCAAGATTGGACTTAACTTTCAATGAAGCCCCTAGTGGACATCTGCGTAAACTGCAAAGCAACCAAACAACTGCCAACCTGCTCTAAAGCACATTCCCAGGCTATGGCGGGAGGGGACTGGAAGTTCATTGTTACAGTGGGGTATGGAAACTGGCACTTAATATGCCTTATTATGTGATTTCTGGAACATCACCAGTTGCCAACAGTGGCAGAATTCCATACATTCACACTTGAAAAGAAAACATTAAAGAAAGAGACAAGAAGCATTTTCATTATATACAAATATAGAGGGGCTCTACTAAATTATTCCCTTCCTTTCTCCCTCTCTCCCCCTCTCTACATCTGCCTTTCTTTCTCTGTCTCTTTGTTTTTCATTCCTTCCTTCTCCTTATTACACAAGCTATAAAAGATGGCTCTCATCTGATGTAACAAAGATACATTTATTACTCTGTTTTTAAACTTATCAAAGTCACTTAACCAAACAGGAAGTGTGCTTGTCATGGATGGAGCAAAGAACCAGGAGTGAGAAGACTTGATTATAATCAACTAGCTGTGAGACCTTGGACAAGTCCTTACAACTTCTTGAGCTTCAGTTTTTTTTTGGTCATCTGTAAAATAGAGATAATAACCTGCCCTGCCTAGGATTGTTGAAGAGATCATAGGAGATATTGAATACGAGGGCACTTAAATTGCTCTTCAAATGTAAAGCAAGGCTAATAGAAATGATAGAAATGATAGAAAAGGCTAAGAATGATTTTCTTCCTGCTGGCTATTTTTTCATCGGGCTCCAAAGATAAGCGTTCAAGAATCAGCTAACTAAAGGGATAATACCAGAGGATATGAGATAATGTTAAACCAACAAAAACAAAGAAAAAATGAAATAGAAGGGGTCATGAGAATAAGCAGTTATCAAAACTTTGCTTCGTCATATCTATTTACCATCACTGCACACTCAGTCTCCACGGGCCATCTTTTTGTTGATGTAGCTTATCTTCAGCAAAATATTTACACATACTTTAAAATGCCAGATAATGTGAGCTCAGGATGCTGAGCACTGACGCAGCAGCCTATGAGCCATGATTGCCTAGTTCAGAGCAAGCGACCATTGGGTCCATTACAAAGAGGAGAGGTGAGAATTTCCATTTCCAGAAATCTTTGCCATGGGGTCAACAAATTCCTAGGTTTTGCTGCGAATCCAGCTTGGTTCTGTATGCATTTTTTCTACCTGACTTTGGAAATAATAGCTAAATACAGTAGAGCCTATAGCGATTAATAAATTAGTAATGATTAACCATGATATTCATTTTTACTCCTCCCCCCCCTTTTGATTGAAGTTCTTAAGCCATTGTTCATGCAAAGATGCTTGTTCACTTGGAAAGTGTACTGAATCAATTAAGCTTTTCATTCCTACAAAAGGAATATTCATAAAAGTTTGGCAGGCTGCAGAGAGAGACCAAATGTGTGCCATGTACAGGGTGACAATCCTTTCCACCACACACCTTCTCTCTCTCTCTCTCTCTCTCTTTCTCTCTCTCTCTTCCTCCACCTCCCCTTCGCCAAAATCTACTCCACGGACAGCCACAATTGAAACACAAAGCAGCAGCTGTTTGGCAACATTTCTAACCCTAAACAGCAACTGTGATGGGATTTCATTTCACTAACCATGCAAACCTCTTTCGGTACCGGTGGAACAATAGTCATGGTTTAAAAGAAAACCACACACACACACACACACACACACACACACACACACACACGCGCACACACACACACACACACACACACACACACCAAAACAACCTTCTCTCTCTTCCTTCCCCACAAATAACTCTCTACACATACGAAATTAACTCCTTCGACTGGAAAAGACATACTAAAGGCAGAACTGAAATGCATCCAAATTCAAGGAACGGTAAAGCTGTTGAGCCCTGAACATGGCAGACAGCCCAAACTGGGAAACCCTGTTACCCCAAGAATTTGTAAGTCTCAGCTCTAGGCATTTGATTCATGGGCAAGAAGAGATCATGTTTGTATCTGGGGATAAGGTAGAGAGATGATAAGCATGAATCGGGCAATTTGGCCTATGACTTAGGATGCGATTCTGTGTGATAGCAAAAAGTCACAAAGAGGGATTTGGCAGAATCCAAGTTTCAACGAAGCTTTCCAGTGCGGCATGATATACGTCAACAGAATCCATTTTTTGACGGAGCCTGGAAGGCATCATTTTCTTCCGGCTAGGGCAAAAAAAGCTGCAGCTCCACAATCTCTTTTCCCAAACGCAATTTTATTACTAAGGAGTCACTCCCAACGCTGCTGCATCTGCCCTAGCCGCCTCCTGCTCCAATCCTTTAGCTTAGTATCTTCCAAAAATGACTTACACATACGCACAAAAAAATCACTTTCCTACCCCTGCCCCGCCCCGCCCCACCCTGCAGCCCCCTACAAAGCCTCCTTTCTGTTCCAACAGAACGTTGCCTATTCCTAAGTCTCTACCAAGCATCACACTCCTTTGGAGGGGCCGACCTGTCAGTAGAGACAACCTGAGAAGTGCTCACCCTATTCTGGTTGTCAGTCTTTTAATGTTACCTTCTAAGAAATGACAGGACAACCCACTCCCCACCCTACATATCCTCCCCTAAATCACCGCTGCCTTTTCTTTCTCAACAGCACCATCAACGCCTCCAGGCACCAGAGTACCCCAATCCTGCCCCGTAAACAGCCTAACCAGCACCTCTCACTATGATCAGTTTGCTTCTTCACTTATGCCCCTCCAAACCCTACCTCCGCTGATTTCGCGGCCCCCCGCCTCCCCCACCCCCAGGCCCTTTGCTTTCGGTATCGGTATCCTGTAACCATCTCCTCTCCCTCTCAACTCTTCCCCTTCCTCCTTTCTTTCCTCGTCCCCCATCTCCCATCCCCAAACAACAAAAACCAACTATCACGACCCAGCATAACCTCTCTCCGTCCCCCCACCCCTCCCCCCACCTCGGCCCATCACCACTATGATTTCTTCCTGGACTTGGACCCTCTACCTGCCTTCCACCACGCTCCCACTTGGATGGATATTGCCACTGCTCCCGTAGGTGTGACAGCTACACAACGCATCCGCGCTCTGGTGTGTGTTGTGTGTGTGGGGGGGAGGGAGAGTGGGTGATCGTGTGGGTGTATGTGTATGTATGTGGCTCTGCAGAGCCCAGTGCCTCCAAGCGCTGCCTTCCCCTCTTCCTCCAGCCCTGCTCTCTCCGTAGCTCTGATCGCTGCCCGGACTTTTACCTCGCGCTGCTGTTTCCGGACCTGCAGAGATGCTGCCGCCGCCGCTGTCGCCGCCGCTGCAGCCGCTGGGAGCTCGCAGGGGAGCTCCTTCCATGGACCGCAGTGTCACCTCGCTGGTGGCGCCTGCCTCTGCTGCCGCTGCTTCTGCTGACGCCGCCGCCAGCGGAGGGATCAGGGGACAGCGGCTGCCCCTCACCCTGCCCCCACACCAGCACCCCCTTCCAACCTTGGAGCTCCCGGCGGAGCGCGGCCCCCTCTCCGCGGCTGTTGCCTCCTCCGGGGGGCCGGGGCCCGGGCTGGGGCTGGAGCTCTCCCTGCTCCTTCTTGCCTCCTGGCTCGGGCTCCTAGTCTGCCTGCCCTTCCGTCTCCGCGGGGCCGCCGCCGGGGCCGCCGCCCGCCTGGCGGGGGGTGCACAGCTGTAGGAGTCGCAGCCGCTGTCGCTGTCGCCGCCGCCGGGAGTCTGAGTGTGCGTGTGCGTGTGTGTGTGTATGTGTATGTGTGCGTGAGTGTGTCTGTGTGTGTCTATCTCCCCAGCTCTCTGCCTCTCCTCCTCCTCTCTCTCTCTCTCTCTCTCTCTCTCTCTCTCTCTCTCTCTCTCTCTCTCTTTCTCTCTCTCTCTCTCTGGCTGGAGCCAAGTGGGAGGGAGGAGGCGGGGAAGGGGAGGGCTTGGGGGAGGTGTAGGAGGACTGAGAGGAGGAGGAGGAGGAGAAGGGAGGAGGATAGGAAAGGGGAAAGGGGAAGAAGGGGAAAGGAGTAGAAAAAGCTGGGACAGGTGTCCTCGTCTCCTCTGTGGGCCAAGCTGGAGAGTGAAAGCAGGAGGAGAAAGAGACCAAAGGGTGAGGAGCAAGGGGAGCCCGTCAGCGAGTCTCCTGGGGTCTCTCCTTGAGAGAACTTGAAGACAGACGAAAAAGCAGTGAGAGGAAGCTGTGGGTTTGGAGGACGGAAGGGTGAGGGAAAGAGAAAACTGGGAATCAAATCCAGACATGAGAATGATGACAACTACAGTCAGGACGAGAGAAAAAGGCAATGATGTCCGAGAAGAAAGGGAAGGACAGGATAGAGAGGAAGGGAAGAAAAAAAGGCTACAGCAACCTGAAGGAGACATAGACACAAAGAGACATTTCAAATGTGGATTGAGATTTTAAAAAAGATCTCTCACCACTCAAAAGTAGAATTCCCTCCCTAAAACAGGATCTTAGACTATGAAAACCATTTCTAGGTGGACTTAAAAATGGTAGTTTTATAGACCCCCCCCCCAAAAAAAACCAAACCCTCAAACACAGAAAATAGTGCTGGGACAACACAAGACGCATCCACATTACACTAAAATCTGTAACAGTTTTGCCTGTTTTTTTTTTAAACCAAAAGCAAAGAAATACTTTTTAGAGAATAAGATGGAACAAATCAGACATTTTTTTAAAGGCAGAGAGTAGCCTGAATTCCATTGTTCCTGCATAAATTTTGAGCCTATACAAATCCAAACGTTGAAAGTGGCAGTGGTAATGTTCTGATATAGAATTTGGTGTCACCACATTTGATGCTTGTCCTTATCCTGGGAGATAGACTGGAGACAGTCAGGTCCAGTTAGAATTAGTGGGCAAATGCAAATTTCCACTTTAAAAGGGTCTGTTTCTAACTGGTTTATCTTTCAAGCCCAATGTGACATTTTGGGGGGTGTTGAGAAGGGGAGGAACTTAATTTCCTTTTCTGAAAGGAGGAAAAAAAGGTAAAATTTAGCATTGTACAACTTATATCAGGGCAGAAAGGAAAAAAATAATTATGAAATAAAACAAGTCGATAGGAAACCCATGTTTCAATGTACAGTAGAGGTTTTTAATTTTGCCTCCCCATCCACTGATTAATAGCATCTTTAGAAGGAAATGTGTTCGTACATAAATGTGTCATAGGTAGATTCAGTGAAAAAAGGCCTGAATTTGAAATCCAAGGATGTAAAATTCTGTCCCTTAATAACTATATGATCTTGGCCAAATCACAACGTCTTGGTGCTTCAATTTCCCATTAAACTAAGTTCTTTAAGAGTAGGGACTATCTTTTGCTTTCTTTTTGAACCCCCATTGCTTAGGACATTGCCGGTCACATAGAAGTAGGTTAAAAATGCTTATTGACTGATTGACTCATGTGTAAAATGACCAGTAGGAATAGTGGACCCCTGAATTCCTTTTTAGGTCTAAATCTATCATCCAAATGATTTAATTAAAAATACTTTCTTTAGGAGATACTTTACTTATTCGGAGAACACTTGCCAAATATTTCAGTTCAATTTAGTTCAAATTCAACAAGAATTCATTAATCACCTCCTTATGTGTGAGGTACTATGTCCCTCTCTCAGGTCGATTACATTCTGCTGGAGTGGTTGTGGTGGTGGTGGTGATGGTGGTAGTAATGATAGCAGTTAGTGTCGTCTCCTAGGTGCTAAAGACCTTGCAAAGTTTAACTAATAGTAACAATTCACATGTATAAAATGCTTTAAGATAGGCAGAGCACTTTTTTCCCCAACCACCTTATGCAATAGTGAAAATACTATTGTCCCCTGTGACAGATGAACAGACACATAAGAGAGGTTATGTGAGGTTAAAAGACTTGCTGTGGTCACAACAGCTAGTAACTAAAGTATTGAGTTGGATAGTTATGCTTAGACAAGTTCATGGCTCATTCCAAATAGATAACAATATTTTTTGGTTCTGACAAAACCTCTACAGAGGGCTATAGAAGGTGACCAAGGTTCTTTGATGCCACTTTCAGAGGGAGAGCGTCTGATCACAATTCTCATGTTCTTACATCTTTTGTCATTTGCAGAAATTCATTGACATAGATACCTACAAATAAATAACAAGAAAAACTGAGTCAAGATTTATATAGGACTTTACAAATAAAAAGCACACATTCCCCTTCACAAAACTCAGCGACTCTCCATTTCCTGCAGGATAAAAAACAAGCCCCTTAGCTTGGCATTTAAGGTCATCCACACACAGTCTCATTCCCACTTACCTTTCTAACCTTATTTCAAATTGGGCCCTTTCAGCACTTTATGTTCCAGGCGCAGGGCACAAACAGCTGTTCCCAGATCTCATCCTGCTGTCTCCTGCCTTTGTGCATTCACCTGGAATGCACTCCCTCCTGTTCTCTGGCTAGTAAAATCCTTCTCTTCTTTCAAGGCTCAGCTCAGGTGCCACATCCTCAATGATTCCTTCCCTGATCTCAGCCACTGAAAGTGATCTCTCCCTCCCCAGTTTTTCCTAGAGCACTTAGGTTGGAGCTCTCCTTTTCCGCTATCATGTTTTCCTTTGCATCATGCTTAATGGTGTGTACATGGCATGTCTCACTTAGTAGTCTATAAACTCCTTGAGGTTATGGACTACCTCGTTTTTCTACTTTGTGCTCTCAGAACTGATACAGGAACATAGTAGGAACTTAATTTTTTTTCGTATAATTAAATCATCTTATTTGATTCTCACAATGGTATGAGGTAGATAGTGCACATATTCTCTCCAAATCAACTGAGCAAAGTTAAGTGACATCTAACATCATACAGGTAGTAAGTGGTGCAGCTTGAACCCAGGTCTTTCAAAAGCTACATTGTGCTGCCAACATCAGAGTCCCATCCAGCGCTGTGTTGGAGCCAGCCTAGAACCTTTTCCCAAGAACAGATTGTTCAGTTTTCAGTGTGAAATTTACACCTCAGCAATTGGCAACTAATCATGGCTTGATTTATCCTTTTGTTGTTTTTCTAGACTTAAGAAAGTGTTAATAATGCAAATTAAATTGAAAAGTGTCTTGAATATCCTATCCCACCCCTAAAGTTGTTAAACATTTACCAGCACACCGGTGGTTCCAGACCCAAAAGGCATTTATGACAAGTGTCCATCCTCTGTCTAATGAAAGCTTCCATGAAAACATGGATTTAGGTGAGACTATGTTACATGGGCAGGAACAAAGAACTGAGGAGAATAAAGGTAACTGGCCAGGAAACAGTATCCACAGTGTTTCCACACTGGCATGTCTTCCCCTCTTCCCCCACACCCCCCCATTCTCCTAGCAGTCTAAGGTTTGTTAATAATGTGTTAACACTGCTATTAAGAAACTAGTTTTAGGGGGCGACTAGGTGGCGACTAGGTGGCGTGGTGAATAGAACGCCAGCCCTGGCGTCAGGAAAACCTGAGTTCAAACCTGACCTCAGACACTTAACACAAAAACTAGCCGTGTGACCCTGGGCAAGTCATTTAACCCCATTTGCCCTACCTTCCCCCCCTCCAAAAAGCAAAAAAGGAAACTAGTTTTGCACGCTGCTGTGACCATTTATATGAAGCAGAGGAAGGAAAGAGGAACAGAAAATAAGTATGATGGAGAGGAACTGATGGGAGTCAGTTGAAGTAGGTGGTGGTGGTGCTAGTTTAGGACACTGAGATGGAAGAATTCTGTCTTTGCAGTTGATAGGGTGGTTGAATGACAGAGGAAAAGTAGCAAATCTAAAATGCAGCATCATCTGCCTACTATTGCCATTATGGGTGAAATCTGACCCAGTGAGAATTTGGTATCAAAGAAAAAAAACTAAACCCAAAAGGATAATCTCTAAAGTCCCTGACAGCTCTAAAATTTTCTGATTCTGAGAAAGAAAATTGGAAGGCTTTCAGGTGTGTTTGCTTTATTCTTGTTCTGTTCCCAAGGCAGATCTTATAAAGGATGGAAAAAGAAATCTACAAAATGCCCCTAACTGCAATTATTTTAAGATTAATCAAGTAGACAATGATGATAAAGTACTGCCCTCCAAGGCACTTTATAGACGTTATCTAATTTCATTACACATACTTGCCAGGTAGGTGATTATCACTGTTCATATTTTATAGAGGAAAAAACCAGGGGGTCAATCAGAAATGTGGTTCCCCAAAGTTTGCTCAGGGACTTCATAGCAGGGCAGAGATTAGAATGGAGAGCTCCTGAATTCCAAGCTTGATATAAACACATAAATGTTTTGTAGACATTTTTTAAAACCTAAGAAACATATTGTACTGAAAGAATGATGCCAGATATGAGATATATCAGCTATCTCTCTGGTAAATGAACAAATAATGTGTTCTCTATTATGTACATAGGTGGTGTAACTATGAATAGAGTGCTGACCTTGGAGTCTGACAGACCTGCATTTAAATCTCATTTTCTCACCTTACAAATTATATGTCTGTGGACAACAATGACAACTAGCATTTAGATCATGGTTTTAAGATTTGCAAAGCATTTTAGTGACATTTTCTCATTTTATGCTCACTCAAAGTCTGGGAGGTGAGTGCTATTATTATTATTCCTATTTTTCAGAAAAGGAAATTGAAGTAATTAGAAGGTAAGTGATTTGCTTAAGGTCACACAGCTAGTAAGTGTCTGAAGCCATAGTTGAACTCAGGTCTCGTTGACTTCAAGGCCATCACTCTACTGCACACTGCACCACCTAACCTCTGCCACCTGCCTCTTAACCTCTCCAAAGCCTCAGTTTCTTTATCTATAATAATGTCTGCAAAGCCTACTTCTTAGGGCTGTTTAGAAGCTCGAATAAGACATTGTGTAAAGTGCTTTGCAAATCTTTATACAGTCAATGAATTTTTTCTTTATTCTTTATTTCTTTAAAGAAATAAATGAAAGAAATGAAAGAAATAAAAAATTAATTATTCATTTTTGTTTATGCAATTATTTATTCAGTGGCTACTATGTGCTGTGCATAATAAATATAAATAATGAATCGACCTTTACTTTCAAGGAGATTACATTCTATGCATTATATAAAGATCAGTTATTATTGCTATTATTACATTATTATTATTGTTAATAAATGATATTTATCTCTGATTCTCTACCATTGGTGCTTATTACACAGGAGGGGTACTTAATAAATCACAATCCGTATAGTACTTCAAGGTTTACAAAGCACTTTTCTTTTATCTATCTTGTGATATGATTAGTGCAAATTTTAGCGTTCCCTTTGAGAGATGGGGAAACTGAAACTCTGTAAGGTTAACTGATGAGTCTTTGAGACAGAATTTGAGCCAAGAACTTCTGTCTCCAATGCACTTTTCAACACTGAACCATGCTGTTTCTCTAAATAAATATCAATCACTGGCCAGTAATTACCAAATGAAGGCATTTTTTTCTTTTGGAGGAGATAGACTGGGGAGAGGAGGGCTGACTGGGAATAAATTCTGATACTGTTTTGAAGATCTACCTTTTATTTTCCCCAATACAGTAAATTTCAGATTTTATCCTGTTTATATCCTAAAACATACCTTTTATCCAGGTTTTATTTATCCATAGTCACTTCCACATCAGTGAAAGTATTGTTGCCAATAGCATGCATAGGACATTATATGAAGGTTTACTGTTATCTGATAATTTGTGCTTGGTTATCCATTTCTACATATTGAGGTTTTTCCTGAATCTTTTCTTTATACCATTGGTACTTGTGGGTTTAGTAGACGAGAGGCCTGGATTGGATATCTGGAGAGCTGAACTGAATTCTGGCTCTGCTCTTTTTTTAATGGTCCTTCCTCCCTCCCTCTCTCCTTTCCTCCCTCCCTTCTTTCCTTCCTTCCTTCCTTCCTTCTTTCCTTCCTTCCCTCCTTCATTCCCTCCTTCCTTCCTTCCTTCCCTCCTTCCTTCCTTCCTTCCTTCCCTCCTTCCTTCTTTCCTTCCTTCCTTCCTTCCTTCCTTCCTTCCTTCGTTCCTTCCTTCCTTCCTTTCTCCTTTCATTCCTTCCTTCCTTTCTTCCTCTCTCCCTTCCTCTTTCCCTTCCTCCTTTTCTCTCCTCCCTTCCACCTTCCTCCCTCCCTTCCCTCTCTCTCTCTCCCCTCCCTCTCTTTTTTTAAAGTTTCTCTTCTTTTCTTTTCTTTTTTAAATTAAATTTTATGTTTATTTTTAGTTTACAACATTCACTTCAACAAGATTTTGAGTTACAAATTTTCTCCCCATCTTTCCCCTACCCACCCCAAAACAGGGATCCCACTGTATGCCCCCTCCCCCAATCTGCTCTCTCCTATATTCTCCCTCCTCCCTCCTCCCACTTTCCAGTAGGACAAGCTGGATCTTCATACTCCAGTGCCTGTATATCTTATTTCCCAGTTGCAAGTAAATAACAATAATATTTTTTAAATATTTGATTTTACAACTTTGATTTCCAGATTCTTTCCCTTCCTCCCTCATCTCCCACCCTTACTGGGAAAGTAAGCAATTCAATATAGGTTGTGCATGTGTTGTTATGTAAAACATTTCCATAGTGGATATATTGTAGAAGACTGACTATATTTCCCTCCATCCTATTCTGCTCCCACTTGTTCTATTCTCTACTTTGATCTTGTCCCTTTACAAAAGTGTGTGCTTCTAACGACCCTCCCCCCAACCTGCCCTCCCCTCCATCATCCCCCTTCTCATTCCCTTCCCCCCTACTCTCCTGTAGGGCGAGATAACCAATTTAGTGTGCATGTCATTCCCTCCCTAAGCCAAATTCAATGAGAGTAATGTTGCCTTCCTGTTCTTCCCCTCTATTGTCACAGTTATCCCTTGCCTCTTCTGTATGAGATAATTTACCCCATTCTGTCTCTCCCCATCTCCTCTCATTATATTCCTCTCTCACCTCTCCATTTCACCTTTTAAATATCATCCCTTCCTATTCAACTGATCCTGTGCCCTCTGTCTATGTATACCTGTACACATCTATACACACACTCACATATGTATTCAGATGCACATATACCCTCCTATATAGACATATATATGTATGTTTCCCTTCAACTGCCCTCATACTGAGAAAAGTTTCATGAGTTATAATTATTATTTTTCCCTATAGGCATGTAAATAGTCCAACTTTGATAAGTTCCTTATGATTCCTTTTTTCTTTTTACCTTCTCATGCTTCTCTTGCTTCTTGTATTTGAGTGTCAAATTTTCTATTCAATTCAGATTTTTTCATAAAGAATGCTTGAAAGTCCTCTATTTCATTGAATGACCATATTTTCCATGAAACATTACACTCAGTTTTGCTGGGTAGTTGATTCTTGGTTTTAGTCTTAGCTCCTTTGACCTCCAGAATATCATATTCCAAGTCCTTTGGTCCCTTAATGTAGAGGCTGCTAGTTGCTGTGTTATCCTGGCTGTGTTTCCACAGTATTCAAATTGTTTCTTCTTGGCAGCTTGTAATATTTGCTCCTTGATCTGGGAACTCTGGAATCTGGCTATTATAGTCCTAGGAGTTTTCGTTTTGGGATCTTTTTCAAGAGGTGATCGATGAATTCTTTTAATTTCTATTTTGCCCTCTGGTTCTACAATATCAGGGCAATTTTCCTTGAGAATTCTTGAAGGATGATTTCTGGGTTCTTTTTTTGATCATGGCTTTCAGGTAGTCCAATAATTTTTAAATTGTCTCTCTTGAATCTATTTTCCAGGTCAGTGGTTTTTCCAATGAGATATTTCACACTGCCTTCTATTTTTTCGTTTGTTTGGATCTGTTTAATAGTATCTTGATTTCTCACAAAGTCATTAGCTTCCATTTGCTCCCATCTAACTCTGAAGGAATTATTCTCTTCAGTGAGCTTTTGAAATTCTTTTTTCCATCTGGAAAATTCGACTTTTTAAGGCATTCTTCTCCTCATTGGCTTTTTGGGCCTCTTTTGCCATTTGAGTCAATCTATTCTTTAAGGTGTTATTTTCTTAAGTCAGGTTGTTGACTCTCTTTTCATGATTTTCTTGCATCATTCTCATTTCTTTTCCCAATTTTTCCTCCACTTCTCTTACTTGATTTTTAAAATCCTTCTTGAGCTCCTCTATGGCCTGTAATCAATTCATATTTTTCTTGGAAACTTTAGTGCAGGAGTTCTGACTGTGTTGTCTTCCTCCTGTTCCATGCTTTGATCCTTTTTTTCCCCAGAAAAGGAATCTAAAGTTGGATTGCTGTCCTTGCTTTGCTTCCTTTGCTTGCTCATGTTGTCACTCAATTACTTGACTTTTGAGCTCTTTTGCCACAGTAGAACTCTGCTTCCAGAGGGGAGAGCTTTGTCCCAAATAACTGGGGTTTTCACAGCTGCTGGAGCTATTAGGAGGGTGCCATTTATGCAGCCCCCACCATCTTTGGCTCACTCACCTCAGGAACACCACCCAAGACTGTGATCCAGATCCAGGCAGATTAAAGCAAGAGCGATTACCCTCTGAATGTTTGCTTGGCCCCCCTAAGATCTGCAGGCCAGGATCTCTGAAGCAGACATGTGTCAGTGGCTGCAGGGCCTCTGCACTTCTGCTACTTCTAGCTCCAGGGCAGGAGCTGGACCTGCTCCTCCATCCCCTCTGGTTCCAACAGAATTCTACACTGACCTCTCACTTTTTCTTTGGCATTTATGGGTTGATAATTCTGGAAACTACCACTGCCCCTGGTGATCCACTCTCTTGAAGTCCTCTGCTGGTTGGGGCCACCTTGGGGCTAAAACCACGGCAGGGCTGGGCTAGGCTTCTAGCACACTGTGATGAACCCTTCCTGTCTGCCTGCCAGGCTGCCGTCAGCAGGAGATTTGTTTCTCTCTGTCACTTTGTGGGTTCTGTAGCTCTAAAATTTGTTTAGGGTCATATTTTATAGGTATTTGAGGTGGTTATAGGGGGAGTCATGGAGTTTTCCTGCTTCTTCTCTGCCATTTTCTCTCCCTCTCTTTCTTTCTTTCACTAGGTAAGGATGTTTCCTCTATAAAAGAATCAAGGAGTTTGTTGTCATTGTTGAGTTGTGAGTGATTTTTCATGACCCCATTTGGGGTTTTCTTGGCAAAGATACTGGAACTGTTTGCCATTTTATTCTTCAACTCATTTTACAGACAAGGAAACTGAGGTAAACAGAGTAAGTGACTTGCCCAGGGTAACACAACTAAGTGTCTGAGGTCAGATTTGAACTCAAGAAGATGAGTCTTCCTGACTCCAGGTCCAGCGCTCTATTCACTGTGCCACTTAGCTTCCCCATATTGGAGTGATTTGCCATTTCCTTCTCCAGATCATGTACAGATGAGGAAACTGAGGCAATCAGGTTTAAATCACTTGTCCAGGGTCACAAGGCTGTCTGAGTGTCTGAGGCCAAATTTGAATTGTTGAAGATAAGTCTTCCTGACTTCAGAAAGTACTATTAATATTAGTTAAGTGACCTCAGACACATTGTTTAATGTCTTTTGAGCCCCAGTTTTCTCATTTCTAATTAAATTTTTTTGTCACTTTGAGGAAATTCAGTTCTACAATAGTGCAGCATCTTTAAATCCTAGAAAATTGCTTGGGTCACTGAGAGATTATTAACTCACTTAATTATTAACTCACCCAGTGTCAACTATCCATACATATTTGAGGTGGGCCTTAAACTACAATCATCCGGACTCTTGAGTTCACCCCCTACTCATTCTACCTCTCTCCACAAAATAAGGGATAACAATATTTCTATTTACCTATAATAACAGGTCACTTTCCATTACCTATAATAATAAGTCACATTCTTCTGGAAACAAAGGAGATGCTCATTGATTGGAAAATGGCTAAACAAATCATGGTGCACAACTAAGGGAATATTGCTGCTCTATAAATAATGATGAACATGAAGATTACAGATAAGCATGAGAGAGACTTACATGGACTGATGCAAAGTCAACAGAACTGTGTGGTGGTGGGGCACAATGTATGTATTTAAGAATATAGACATATATTCTGTAACATATGTATTATATGTACATACAGGGTACCTCCAAAATCTTAATGCACTTTTAAGCTTTAATAAGTTTTAAGCTTAAAACTGCATTAAGACTTTTGGGACATCTTGTATACATAATTACTGCCACAAAGCAAATGGAAGGAATGATAAAAACATGGAACTGAATGCCATGTGATTGTAACAACCAGACTTGGCCCTGAAGAATAGATGAAAAGGTATGCCTCCATTTTCTTTGCAAAGGTGGGGTGCTATGGGTGTAGAATACAGCAAATAATAGCAGATGTGATGTGTTTATTAACTTTGTTGAATCGCTTTTTTTCCCTCTTTTGTTCTTTGTTCAAGGGAAGTTTCTCTAGAGAGACGAGAAGGAAAGGATAGGTTTAGTAATAAGACCAAAAGCTGTTAATCCTTTTATTAAAAGTCACTTTCATTTAGTCCTTTAAGGTGTCTGTTGCTTTCTTGACAACAACCTTGTAACACAGGAAATGCAAATATTATTTATCCTAATTTCTTTTGGTTCCAGACCTTTGGTTTGATATGGGGAATTCCCTGTGCAGAATCGTCCTCCACATTTGAAGATGTAGGTTTTACAGCACTTAAAATCTTAGAGAGTTACCTGGGGCAATGAAAAGTTAAGTGACTTGGCCATGGTTAGTCAGTTAGTATATGTCAGGGTCAGGATGACTAGAACCCAGATGTTCTTGATTCTAAAACCAGTCTTCTGTCCATTATCCCCGTGATGCCTCTTCATATGTTTTTCATCTTACAGAGAAGGAACCTAAGTCTCAGAAAGATTAAGTTATTTGCTAAGTATAATATGACTAGTCAATTTTGGAGAGGGGATGTAAAGTGCTTTGTAAATCACAAAGCATATTTAAGTTTTTAATTGCTATAATTATTTTACCACAGTATTTCCCCAATCTGGCTTCCTGATGGGTAGACACTTTCAAAAAAATGCAGATTATGTGGGTTATGGGCTAAAATTTCTTTTTATTTAAATGAAAACTCTTCTTCTAAGAGACTATTCTTAAAGCAAACCTCTGGAAAAAAACCTCACAAACATTAACCAAACCAGTGACCTTATGTAAGGTGATTATTGTGCTTTAGATCTAAAAGGGCATTAGAGATAATTTTGTTATATATTTTATGTAACTTTCATTTTATTTGACCTTTTCAATTAGGTAAAATTTACTTTATCTTTTTATTATCTCTTTCCTTAAAAAAAAAAAAGAAAACCTTTGTCACAAATATGTGAAAATAGCAAAACAAATTCCTGCATTGGCCACGTCCAAAAATGTGTCTCCTCTATCTTGAGTCTATCACCTCTCTGTGTAGAAGTAGGTAACATACTTCCTCATTTGTCCTCTGGAATTGTGGTCACTCATTGCATTGATCAGATTTCTTTATGTCTTTCGAAGGTGTTTGACTTCACAATGCTGTTATTGTACTAGACAATTTTGTTTTCCCGGTTCTGCTTTCTTTACTCTTTATCAGTTCACATATATCTTCACAAGTTTCTCTGAAACTTCATCGTAGTATTCCATTATGCACTGTTCAGCCATTCCACATTTGATGGAGGGTCCCTTACTTAGTTCTTTGCCACTGCAAAAAGAGCTGCTGCTAATATTTTCGTCCTATGGGTTCTTTTCCTGTTTCTTTCATCTCCTTGGGTTTTCTTCCTAGTACTGAGTCAAAGAGTTTGCTTAGTTTAATGGCTTTTGGATATAGTTCCAAATTGCTTTCCAGAATGGCTGGAACAATTTCCAGTTCCACCAACAGTGCATCAATGTACCTGTTTTCTGCCATCCTTACAACATCTGTTATTTTCCTCTTTGTCATCTTTCCCAGTATAATGGGTATGAAGTAGAACCTATGAAGGGAAGGGGAAGGAAGAAGCTTTTATATATACTTATGTGCCAAACAGTATGCAAAGTGCATTACACATGTTAGTTCATTAAATCCTCACAACAGCCTGGGAGATAGGTGCTACGAGCTGCCTAAATTTGCCTTCTTAAAAAATTATTAGTGATTTGAATTTTTTGTTTGTTTGTTTGTTTTGAACATGGCTATTGATAATTTGATGCAAGTAGGTGGCTCAGTGCATAGAGTGCCAGACCAGGAGTTAGGAAGAACTGAATTCAAATCTGGTTTTAGATGTGAGTTAACTGTGTCACTTAACCTGGACAAGTCACTTAACCTCTATTTGCCTTAATCCACTAGAGAAGAAAATGGCAAACCACTCCAGTATCTTTGCAAAAAAACCTCATGGACAATATTATCATATGATGATCCATGAGTCACCAAGAATCAGACACAACCAAACTACTGAACAACAACAACAATTGATAACTTGCATCTCTTCCTTCAAAAACTGCCTGTTCATGTTCTTTGACCACTCATGACTAGATCTTATTCTTACAGATTTGAATCAATTCCTTATTTATTTTGAGTATGAGATATTTGTCAGAGGAACCTGTTGCAAAGACTTTAGAAATCATTTTGTCCAACCCTCTCATTTTATAGATGAGGAAACTAAAGGATATTGATGTCGAATGACTGGTCCAAAATATATAGGACAAAAATCTGGACTACTTTACCATTCAATATGAAATGTCTATGTATTTTGATAAATACATTTTAGAAATTATTTGCTATATTCATTTATATGCCCTTAAGTCAATTCAACAAACTTTTATTAAACACCTTCTATGTGCAAGGCATTGTCCTAGATGCTGGATACACAGAAATGTGAAGTACTCTTTAAACCTGAGGAATTTATGTTGTGCTAGGAGGATGCCCAAACAAGAAAATTCAAAGTTTGGTCCTTTTTTTTTTTTAATAGGGCAGAGGTACTTGTGATTTCATTGATGTAGTAATGAAGGTTCTACAACATATTGGCTTAGAAAGTTGTCTGGGGCAGAGAGATTATGACACCTCCAGGGATCACACAGCCAGTTGAACTTGAACACAGATCTTCCTGACTCCTGGGTTGACTTTCGATCCATTAGAGCTCTGCTACTTTTCAAATGTGGGAAGCCACCAAGTTTGTTTTTTTTTTTAATGGAGTGTTCAGGGAAGAGCAGCACATCTGATGTGAGGGCTTTCCAAGCCCATTTCAGGGTTGTTCAACCATCTTCACCCAACTCTCACCTGTGACTCTAAGAAGTTGCAGCTTGAGGAACAGCTACCCCCTGGGTTAAACTAGAGTAATCAATGAGCTTCAAACCCATTGGTGTGTCAGGGGGGGTATAGAGCCAATGCAATTTTTACAACACTCACGATCACAATAAAGACTGTGACTATAAATATCACATGATATTTGATCACAAAATACACCAGATTCTCCAGGTAGAGGACAGAACTAAAGCATTTATTTAGACACCAGAAAACAGAATCTCAAAACTAGTAAGCCGATTCCATCACAGTACCAAAGATATTCAAGAGCCATAATAATGCTGAGAGCCATGGCATCCTTCAGCCTTCCCACAAACCAATACAAGATCAATATCTACCTCACAAGCCTGACTTCTTGCCTGAGCATCCTCTCTCCCCCACTGTCTTGTTAGCTCTGACTACCAGCTTCCTGTGGGCTCTGCTTCACCTTAGCAAATTCCCTCTATCACAGGTTCCATGTGATTACATTCAGCCTATTAGGGGGCAGAGTTTACTTTCAGAGCAGGGGAGTCTTCAAACTCCCCCCTAGGACTATTAAGGGGCAAGGAAGATCTTCAAATGCCCTTTCTTATTACAGGGGGTGTCTACCCAAAGTATGTGAACACTTCCCTCAGAGGAATGGACAGATTAGATCAGTTTGTTCTAACAACTCACTGTGAGGATTAAACGAGATAATGATTGTAAGGCACTTAGAACAGTGCATGGCAAATGGTAAACGGTATATAAATGTTAGTTATTATTACTACATACACAGTTACACAAAACAATTTCAAAAGAGAGAGGGAATATTTCCTGTAGGAGAGGGAAGTCATACTGTGGAAAACTAAATGTTTTGTCCTATCCTAGAGGCAACAGGGATCCATATAAGATTTTTGAATAGGAGGGAAATGGGGAGATCTTGATTTTAGGAATATAGGGGATGAGTTATAGAGGAAAACAACTGGAAGTAGAGAGACCAAATTGGAGCCTCTTAGGATGGTAATATTCCTGGCTAAACTGTTTTCTAGGAGTTAAGGTACTTTGGAAACACAAGGGCGTCATTTAGAAAAATATTACTCTGACAATCTATTAACTACCATTTACTGTTCTTGATATTATGTAATTATATGCCAGTACGTAAATATATGCACTAGCAGTACAAAGACAAAATGAATCATTCCAAGCCCCCAAGAAATTTCTTACTCTACTGGGGGAAAACAACATGTACAGATACATGTAAATACAAAGCAAATTCGAGGTACAAACAGTTCTTATTTTATGTGAATTTCCATTAAGCAAACTCAACATCAATTAAAGAATTCTGAAAGATATACTTATTTTAAAAAATAAAGCACCTATGTTAACGTTATTACACAGTACTGTACTCTGTCTCTCTCCACTTCTGTCCCTCGACTTGGCATTCCCTGGCCTCTCACTCCCCTCACCCCTCCAAAACAACAACAAAAAAACACAAAAAAGAAACCCTCCAAGTGAAAGAAGAAGAACGAATGCACAGAGAGACCACCATGGCTACCATGGGAAGGGGGCTTTGCTTGAGACCTCCAGTGCCAAGAGGCACTTTTGTTCTTCATTCTCTGTCCCCAGTCTTAACATGTCCTTGAACTGTGTAGGAGCCCCCTCCATCCACTATCCTGTGAAGCCTCCTTCCTGACACTCCTTCTCCTTCCCCCCCTTTTTCCCTTCTCCAAGTCCCTGGGCAAAATTGTTTCATGTGGAGGTCTGCAGAACTGAAGGATCCACTTATTTCAAGTGAGAATTGTCTGTAATTTCCAAATGGAGCAGTATAGGTCCATTGGGAGGGATGAGGGAGGGACTCATGTTGGGTCTGGTTCTTGAGCTGAGCTTTGAAGGGATCTAGGGCTTCTAAAGGGAGAGATGAGAAGGGAGCATGGATTGTCATGGGGAAACAGATTGCAAAAGCACAATGTAAGAGATGGATCTTGTGTATGAAGTACTACATGGGTCAAATTGACTAAAGCACAGTTAGGGACCCATTACAGTTGTCTGGGTGAGAGTTTGTGAGGACTAAACTTGGCAAGGTATTCATGACAGGGGAGGATATGAGATTCTGTGTTGGTAGCCTAGATTAGATGGGGAATGAAAGGGAATGAGGAACTAAGAATAATTTAGATATTGGGAACGTAGATAATTGGAAGAACGTTTTGTCAATTCAAATAATGAAAAGACGGGTGAGATTTTCTGGGGGCAGGGACTAGGGTGGGTGGGTTGGGAGAGGATGGTGAATTCTGTTTTGGACATGTTGAGTTTAAGATGCCTGTGGTCCCAGAGATATTTGTTGATGTCGTTCTAGAGCTCATATAAGAATTGGATATATAGTTCTGAGAGTTGTTTACATGGAGAAAATAATTAAACCCGAGGAAGTGATCAGGACAGAGTTTCAGTTTTGGTGTGGGACATGCCTGATAATACAGTAAAGGAGACTGAGAAGGAATGATCAGATAGGTAGGAAGAAATGCTAGGAATCACAGACAGACAGACACAGAGGTTAACATGAATGATTGAGATAAGACTTTGGGGGCAGCTAGGTGGTGCAATGAATAGAGCACTGGCCCTGGAGTCAGGAGGACCTGAGTTCAAATCCAGTCTCAGACACTTGACACACTTCTAGTTGTGTGACCTCAGGCAAGTCACTTAACCTCAATTGCCCTGCCCTCCCCCCTCCAAAAAGAAAAAGAAAAGATTGATCAGATTTGGCAATTAGGAGATCCTTGATATCTTTGGAGAGAGTAGTATCACATGAGTCAGGAGATCTAAAGCCAGATTGAAAGGGATTGAGTACAGAGCAAAAGGCAACAAGGCAAGAAGGTAGAGGCAACAAGAATAATCAGCCTCTTCTGAGCTTGTCTGAGACAAGAGTCTGAGGGGAAAGTAGAGTCAAGTGAGAGTCTGTTTGTTTTTTAGTATGGGGGCATGTTCATAGATAGGGAAAAGCCCAGTGGATGGGAAGAGATAGAAGAATGGAGCAGAGAGAGGGTTATTTCAGACACCATCTGCTGGAGGGAGGTGGGATGAGGTGGGACTGAGTGCAAACACAGAGCATTCATGGTCTCCGTGAGAAGACAACTCTTTGCCACAGGCTCAGGCAAAGGAAGGGCAGTGCTGTTGCTAGAGTGCTGAGGCATAGAGTCAGGAAGACTTATCTTCCAGACTTCAAATCTGGCCTCAGACACTTGCTGCCTGTGTGACTCTGGGCTAGGCATTTAACCCTGTTTGCCTCAGTTTCCTCATTTGTAAAACAGGCCAGAGAAGGAAATGGCAAACCCCTCTAGTATCTCTGCCAAGAAACCCCCAAGAGACCCAGAGAGAGACAGGAACGACTGAAAAATAACTGAACAGGGTAAAACAAGCACGGTATAGTGGAAAGAACCCTGAAGCGTTAGCCCTGTGTTTGAGTCCTACCTGTGCTTCTTATCGTCTGTGTGCCCTTAGGAAAGCCATTTTGCTTTTCCAGGGCCTGATTTTCCTGGACTGTAAAATGAGAGGTTACAATTAGATGATTTCCAATGTCACTTCCATTCCTAAACTCTATAAGAAGCTCAGCGTACTGAAAGAATGAGTGGAGCACATCCAAGCGCCTACCCTATAAGCAGGAACATCACTTCCTGGCTTAAAAATGTGTGGAGAAGTTATGATGCTTTAATAATGTGAGCCTTCACCTCAGAGTCCAGCTATTAAATCACAACTGTGAGAGAAGGTGAGATGCCAGAGATTTTGGAAAGAATATCAGCTTTATAAATGACTGGTGTGAGAATTAGTAAATTTATATAAATAATTACTCAGCATGAAAGAATCTAGGTTCATGTCCACAAAATATCATTCATGTGATACCGAGATGATTCACCGAGAAGAATGATTGGTTCCCTTCGCTTGTAGGGCAAGATGCTGGCATCAATAACTTGACAATTCTGCAGAACAGGAGGCGGGCCTGACTTCGCAAAACTCCTTGGGAAAATACAACCATTTCAAACCTACTTCTGTAGTCTATACTCTGGAGATACGCTCTGCCAACATTCCTGGACATCCTGGCCTTACCCAATGAGGTCCATTGGTGCAGAGATGATGCAACTATAATTTTATTTGTTCTAGTTACTGCCACTGCTGCAATTCTTAACAGAATATTGAGACAACTATTTTGATAATTTAGGTTTATTAAGCACCCAAATTATAATCTTTTGACAGTAATCTTCCACTTCCACTGAGCCTAGGGACTCAGAAAAACTCTTGAAAAGATGTAAAAACTATATAATAGCCTATAATGTCCAACTATAAGCAATTATGTCAAAACTAATAATGTGTAGGTGGTCATTATGACTCTGTCTATGTACTCATCTGTGCTTACTGCCATTTCCTTTATCTTAGAGTAGGGATTATCAACCTGGGGTACACAGAAGGAAGGGGAGCTAGGTGGCCTAGTGGATAGAGCGCCAGGCCTAGAGTTAGGAAGACTCATCTTCCTGAGTTCAAATCTGACCGCAGACACTTACTAACTGTATGATCGTGGGCTAGTTATTTAACCTTATTTACTTCAGTTTCTTCATCTGTAAAATGGGCTGGAGAAGGAAATGGCAAAACTCTCCAGTATCTTTAGCAGGAAACCCATGAAGAGCTGGACATGACTGAGATGACTGAACAACAAAAACATGGAAGGATCTATAGATAGAGTTTAGGAAATATGTGAACTGGATTGGCAAAAAAACCAAACAAAAAAACCCAAACCACATGCTCATTTCAATATAATTGGTTTCTTTCGTAATTCTACATATTTTGTTTTATACATTTCAAAGCATTATCCTAGAAAGGGGTCGATAGACCCCTTGCCAAAGAGGTTCATCACAAAAATATAAATCTCTGCCACAGCATCGTAGACCATGATGGAAGAGATTTCCACCTCAAGTGTCATTTAGTTCAATCTCTACCCAAATCATAAATCCCATTCACAAAATCTCCAACAAAATGGTTTTGCAGCTTCTGTTTGAAAATCTGCAATGAGGAAGAATTCACTGTCCCAGAAAGCAGCCTGGTTCAATTTTGGATAGATGTAATTGTTGGAAAGTTTTCCCCCCTTTATGTTTAATGTGAAATCCACATCCCCATGACCTCTATCTTTTGGTCTGACCTCTTTTAGGGAAAAACAGAACAAGTCTAATTTTACTGTTACATTACAACTATTTCAATATTGGGAGACAGTTATCCTGTCCCCTCTATGTCTTTTCCAGGCTAACTATCACCAAGTCCTTTAGTTGATTCTCAAAGGACATGGTTTTAAGTATCCTCACCATCCTCCTCCTCATCTTCTGGATGCTTTTCATCTTACAAATAGCCTTCCTATAAAATGGCACCTATAACTGAACAACATACATAAGAAATGGTCTGACCAATATCCATCAAAGTAGGACTACAATGTGCATCACTTTGAACACTCTGTGGTTATTAATGCATCGATTTTTGGGGTTGTCGTGTCATGTTATTAGCTGATATAAAACTTACAGTCCTTTAGATCCCCCAGGTCTCTTTTATATAGCTCATTTTCTAGTCATGTTTCCATAATCCTATTAATTTACAGTTGATTTTTTCAACCTAAATGCAGGAATTTACATTTATTCATATGAAATTTTACCTCATTGGAGATCTGAAGCTGTTTCATTTCTGTTTTGATCCTAGTAAAACTACCTATACAATAGGTATAATTATTGACACCATCTCAATCATAGATTTGTAGACTTTGAGGGTCTTAGAAATTATCCATTTCAATGACCTAATTTTATAGTTTTATGGTTTCTCAAGGTCACAGAGATTATTGACAGCTATGTCCTTTTCTTTGCTGGAAACACCTTTGGGCTTCAGGAAGGTAATGTGGCAGAACATTGCTTTATATCCAGTGGAGGCTGACAAATGCTTGTTGAAGCTGCTGTTCCATGATTGTCGTAAATGGGTTTCTTGCAGAGGAGTGCTCAATATTCCATGTGTTTATACCTCAGAAATTGCCAACCACTACAAATCAGGACTTGATTGTTTTGCTGATTGTTTAGATCTAAGAAAGTAACAGAAACATTGTTAATAATGCAGTTTAAACTTAAAAGTATGTCATATATATATATATATATATGTGTGTGTGTGTGTATATATGTGTGTATATGTATACATATATATGTATATATATAATATATATGTGCGTGTGTGTATACATATATATATATATATATATTTATATTTGTCATTTGACAAATGTTGACTGAGAAGTTGCGCTGGACAGGATCTGTGGCCAATGCAAAGCAATATAAGATAAAATTTCTATCAGAGTATTAGAGGTGAGCAGGAGAGGAAGAAATATTGTAAATGTATTCTTGATTAGTGACTTCCTTAATGTAGGGAGCTCCTGGTGAGGAATTTCCTCTGCCAACGTAGAACCATACCTGTTCTGTGAGAAAAATGATATTAATCACCGATGATTTGGGGAAATCCAGAGTTCCCTAGTTTTTCTAAAGTCCCCGTGACAAAACTCAGTCTCTAAAAGTTGTGTTAACTTTATCCTCAATTGTGGATAAACCTATCCAACTTTACAATGAATTCTATCTAAGGTGAGGAAAACCTTGTGCTTTACACAGATTTGGGTGAGAATAAATTCTTAGATTAGATTGCCCAAGGCTGGGCAATTTAGAAGTGAATGATATAATCAAAGTTCATTAGAATGGGTCCACCCCTCATTGTAATATTCATTTTCTCACATTACTTGTTAACCAATCAAAGCTGATTGCCATCCTGTGGAACAACCACTATTCCAAAGGCATATAAACCTTAAGCCTGCTGTCATGAGGGTCTTTGGCATGTGAGAGTACCACTGACCTCTTTTATTAAAAGGCTAGCATTATTAACAAAATGATTAATTACCCAGAAATTATGTCTCTTGAACCTCTTTTTTTTTTAATCCTCGTAAGTTTCTACCCTTTGGCAACCAAACCGTTCACATATTGAATGGCAATATTTTTATTTTTTTATTAGTTCAGTGGAGTAAAAAAAAATTTCCCACTTAACGACATTTCACTTTTGTAAGACTTTGATTTCCAAATTTTTCTCTTCCCCTCACTCCCCTCCCCAAAACAGCAAGCAATCATGTTAAACATATTTCTGCATTAGTCATGTTGTGAAAGAAAATCAGAACAAAAGGGAAAAACCACAAGAAAGAAAAAACAAAAAAGAAGTGAAAATAGTATGCTTCAATCTGCATTCAGACCCAATAGTTTTTTTCTCTGGATGTGGTTAGCATTTTCCATCATGAGTCTTCTTTTGTCCTGGATCATTGCGTTGCTGAAAAGAATTAAGTCTATTATAGCTGATCATCACACAGTGTTGCTGTTTCTGTGTACAATGTTCTCCTGGTTCTGCTCACTTCACTCAACATCAATTCATATAAGCCTTTCCAGGTTTTTCTGAAATACACCTGCTCATCATTTCTTATAGCATACATATTCCATTACATTTATATACCACTCCTTGTTCAGTTTCCCCCCAATTGATGGCATCTCCTCAACTTTTTTTGCCACCACAAAAAGAGTTGCTCTAATTATTTTTGTACATATGGGTCCTTTTCCCTTTTTTATGATGTCTTTGGGATACAGACCTAATGGTGTTGTTGTTGGATCAAAGATTATGCACAGTGATATAGCCCTTTGAGCATAGTTCCAAATTGCTCTCCAGAATGATTGGATCATTTCACCACTCCACCAACAATGCATTAGTGTTTCAATTTTCCCACATCTTCTCCAACATTTATCATTTTCCTTTTCTGTCATATTGGCCAATCTGATAGGTGTGATGTGGCACCTCAGAGTTGTTTTAACTTGCATTTTTCTAATCAATAGTGATTTAGATTGTTATTTTTCATATGACTATAGATGGCTTCAATTTCTTCATCTGAAACATGCCCATTCGTATTCTTTGATCATTTATCAATTGGGAAATGACTTGTATTCTTACAACTTTGACTCAGTTCTCTATATATTTTAGAAATGAAACATTTTTCAGAAACACTGGCTGTAAAAACTATTTGCCAACTTTCTACTTTCCTTCTAATCTTGGTTGTATTGGCTTTGTGCAAAATCTTTTTGATTTAATGTAATCAAAATTATCCATTTTGCATTTCACAATGGTCTCTATTTCTGGTTCAGTGATAAATTCTTCCCATGTCCGTAGATCTGACAGGTAAACTATTCCTTGCTCTCCTAATTTGTTTATGGTATCACCTTTTATGTCTAAGTCATGTAGCCTCTTTGACTTTATCTTGTTATACAATGTGAAAGTTGATCTCTTTTCCAGTTTTCCCAGCAGTTTTTGTCAAATAGTGACTTCTTGTGCCAGAAGCTGGAATCTTTGGGTTTATCGAATGGTGGATTGTTATGGTCATTTATTACTGTGTCTTGTGATCCTGGTATATTCCATTAATCCTCCACGCTGTTTCTTAGCCAGTACCAAATAATTTTGAAGACTGCCACTTTACAAGATAGTTTTAGATCTGGTACAGCTGGGTAACTTTCCTTTGTATTTTTTCCCGTTAATTTCCCGTGATATTCTTGACCTTTCCTTCTTGTTCCAGGTGAATTTTGTTATCATTTTTTCTAGCTCTATAAAATAATTTTTGTTCATTTGATTGGCATGGCACTAAATAAGTAAATTAATTTAGGTAGGATTGTCATTTTTATTATTTTAGCTCGACCTACCCATGAACAATTGATATTTTCCCAGTTGTTTAGATCTGCCTTTATTTGTGTGAAGAGTGTTCTGTAATTGTGTTCCTATATATAGTTCCTAAGTTTGTCTCAGCAGGTAGACTCCCAAATATTTTCTATTGTCTGTAGTTATTTTAAATGAATTTTCTTTTTCTATTTCTTGCTACTGTGATTTGTTGGTAATATATAGAAATGCTGATGATTCATATGGGTTTATTTTATAACCTGAAACTTCACTAATGTAGTTAATTATTTCAAGAAGTTTTTTAGTTGATTCTCTGGGATTCTCTAGGTATACCATTATATCATCTGTAAAGAGTGATAGTTTTGTTTCCTCATTACTTATTTTTCCAATTTCTTATTCTTCTCTTATTGCTAAGACTAACATTTCTAATACACCATTGAATAATAGTGGTGATAATGAGCATTCTTGTTTCATTCTTGTTTCACCCCTGTTCTTACTGGGAAATCTTCTAGCTTATCTCCATTAACTACAATGCTTGTAGATGGCTTTAGACAGATGTTACTTATAATTTTAAGGAAAACTCCATTTATTCCTATACTCTCAAGTGTTTTTAATAGGAATGGGTACTGTATTCTGTCAAAAGCTTTTTCTGCATCTATTGAGATAATCATATGATTTCTGTTAGTTTTGTTATTGATATGGTCAATTATATTGATAGTTTTCCCAATATTCAACCAACCCTGCATTCCTGGTATAAATCCCACATGGTCATAGTGCATTATCCATGATAAACTGCTATCATCTCTTTACTAATGTTTTATTTAAAATTTTTGCATCAATATTCATTAGGGAAATTGGTCTACAGTTTTCTTTCTCTGTTTTGACTTTTTCTGGTTTAGGTATCAGCACCATATTTGTGTCATAAAAAGAATTTGGTAGGACTTTTTCTTTGCCTATTATTTCAAACAGCTTATATATTATTGGAATTAATTGTTTTTTAAATGTTTCATAGAATTCACTTGTAAATTCATCTGTTCTTGAAGATGTTTTTCCTTAGGGAGTTCATGAATGGCTTGTTCAATTTCTTTCTTTTTTTTTTTTTGAAGGCTGTTACTTTTTTTTATTATATTTTTAATTTTTTAAAATTAATTAATTTATTTTCTTGTTTTACATCAATCATTTCCATGAGATTTTGAGTTACAAATTTTCTCCCCATCTTTCCCCCACCCACCACCCCAAAACAGCCATCCCACTGGATAACCCCTCCCCCAATCTGCTCTCTCCTATGTCCTCCCCCTCACCCCTGTGACTTTCCGGTAGGGCAGGATGGATCTCCCTACTCCAGTGCCTGTGTATCTTAATTCCCAGTTGGATGTAGATGATAATAATAATAATAATAATAATAATAATAATAATAATTGTATATACATATATATATAAACATATATATTTTTAACATTTGATTATAGAACTTTAAATTCTAGATTCTTTCTCTTCCTCCCTCATCAGCCACCCCCACTGGAAGGACAAGCAATCAAATACAGGCTGTACAGGTGTAGTTACGCAGAACCAATTTCTTTTTCTAAAATGGAGTTATTTAACTATTTTATTTTCTCTTCTTTTAATCTGGGCAATTTATATATTTTTGCAAATATCCATTCATTTATGTAGATTGTCAGATTTATTGGAATATAGTTGAACACAATAGCTCCTAATTATTGTTTTGGTTTCTTCTTCATTGGTGGTAAATGCACCCTTTTTATTTTTGATACTGATAATTTGGTTTCCTTCTTTATTTTTTTTAAATAAAATTAACTAAAACTTTATTTTATTGTGTTTTTTCCCATAAAACCAGATTACTTTTATTTATTAGTTTAATAGTTTACTTATTTTAAATTTTATTAAACTCTCTTTTGATTTTCAGAATTTCAAATTTGGTATTAAATTGGGGATTTGAAATTTGTTCTTTTTTCTAGCTTTTGTAGTTGCATACCCAATTCATTAATCTCCTCTTTCCCCATTTTATTCATGTAAGCTTTGGCCACATCCCATAAATTTTAATATGTTGTCTCATTCTTATTCTCTCTGATGAAATTATTGGTTGTCTCTATGATTTTTTGTTTGTTCCATTCATTTTTTAGGGTTAGATTAGTTAGTTTCCAACAAATTTTTAATCTATCTTTCCATACTCCTTTATTACACACAATTTTATTGCATCATGATCTGAAAAGGATGCATTTAATATTTCTACCTTTCTGCATTGGATTGTGAGGTTTTTATGCCCTAGCATATGGTCAGTTTTTGTGTAGGTGTCATCTACCGCCAAGAAAAAGCTATCTTCCTTTCCAGTTTTCTCCAGAGGTCTATCATATCTAACTTTTCTAAAATTCTATTTACCTTCTAAACTTCTTTCTTGCTTATTTTGTAGTTAGATTTATCTAGTTCTGAGAGAGGGAGGTTGAAGTCACCCCCCCCCCCATCTATTTCTTGCTGTCTATTTCTTCCTGTAATTCACTTACCTTCTTCTCTAAGAATTTGAATGCACCACTTGGTGCATATATGTTTAGTATTGATATTACTTCATTGTCTATGGTACCTTTTAGCAGATCAGAATCACTAACCCTGCTTGTTTGTTTATTTTTTTAACTTCAGCTAAAGCATGATATATTCTGCTCCAGTCTTTTATCTTTACTCTGTGTGTTCCTTTCTGCTTCAAATGTTTTTCTTGTCAACTACATATTGTAGCATTATTTTTTTTAATCCACTCTGCTATTCACTTCTATTTTATGAGAGAGTTTATCCCATCCACATTCACAGTTATAATTACTGTGTATTTCTCTCCATCCTATTTTCCTCTCTGTTTATACTTTTCTCTCTCCTTTCACCCTTTCCCTCCTCACCAGTGTTTCATTTCTGATCACTGCCTCTTTCAGGCTGCCCTCCCTTCTTTCAACCTTCCTCCCTTTTCTCTCCCCTTTCCCCTCCTACTTCCTTATCGGTATGATAAATTTCTATACCCAACTGTGTTTGTTATTCCTTCTTTGAGCCAATTCAATAAGAGTACAGTTCAAACAATGCTCACCCCCTCCCTTCTTTCCCTCTACTGCAATAGGTCTTTTGCGCTTCTTCATAAAATGTAATTTGCCCTATTCCACTTATTCCTTTCCTCTTGTCCTAGTGCAATCCTTTTTTTCACCCCTTAAGTTTTTTAGTGTCATCACAACAAAGTCAATTTATACCCACACCCTCTATCTATGTATACCCCTTCTAATTTCCCTACTAGAGATATAGTTCTCAAGAGTTACAAGTGTCATATTCCCATGTAGGAATGTAAACAATTTAATCTTATCAAACAACATGTTTTTTTTTTCTTTCCTGTTTACTTTTTTGTAGTTCTCTTGAGTCTTGTATCTGAAGACTGAATTTTATGTTCAGCTCTGGTCCTTTCATCAGGAAAGTTTGAAAGTCCCCTGTTTCATTGAATGTCCATCTTTTCCCCTGAAAGATTATGCTCAGTTTTGCTGGGTATAATCCAAGCTCCTTTGCCTTCTGGAATATCATATTCCAAACCCCCTAATCCTTTAATGTAGAAGCTGCTAAGTCCTGTGTAATCATGACTGATTACTTGATATTTGAATTGTTTCTTTTTATCTGCTTGCAGTATTTTCTCTTTGACCTGGTAATTCTGGAATTTGGCTACAATATTCCTTGGAGTTTTCATTTTGGGATCTCTTTTGGGAAGTGATCGGTGGATTCTTTCAATGAGTATTTTACCCTCTGGTTCTAAGATATCAGTGCAATTTTCCTTGATAATTTCTTGAAAGATGCTGCCTGGGCTCCTTTTTTGATTGTTGCTTTCAGGTAGTCCAGTAATTCTTAAATGATCTCTCCTGGACCTCTTTTCTAGGTCAGTTGTTTTTCCAATGAGATGTTTTTCATTTTCTCCTATTTTTTGATTCTTTTGATTTTGTTAAACTGATTTATTTTTGAAGGTTTTTTATGTTAGTATTTTATTTTTTCCAATTACATGTAAAGATATTTTTCAGCATTCATTTTTGTAAAATTCTGATTTGCAAATTTTTCTTCATCCTCCCCTTCCATCTCCCCCACTCCCTAAGACAGCAAGCAATCTGATTTAGGTTATACATGTACAATCATGTTAAATATATTTCTACATTAGTCATCTTGTGAAAGAAGTCTGAACAAAAGGGAAAAACTATAAGAAAGAAAAAACAAAAAAGTGAAAATAGTATGTTTCAATCTGCATTCGGACTGCATAGTTCCTTCTCTGGATGTGGATAGCATTTTCCATCACGAGTCTTTTGGAATTGTCTTGGAGCATTGTATTGCTTAGAAGAGCTAAGTCTATCATGTTTGATCATTGCACAATGTTGCTGTCTCTGTTTACAGTGTTCTCCTTGTTCTGCTCACTTCACTCAGCATCAGTTCATATAAGCCTTTCCAGGTTCTTCAGAAAGCATCCTGCTTATCATTTCTTTTTTAAAAAAATTAATTTATTTTTAGTTTTCAACATTTATTTCCATAAGATTTTTAGTAACAATTTTTTTCTCCCTGTCTTTCCTCTACCCCCATCCCAAAATAGCAAGCCTACTGAATGTATATATATGTATACATATATATACATATATATTCCCTTTAGCTATCCTCATACTAAGAAAAGTCTAATGAGTTACAATGATCATTTTTCCATGTAGGAATGTAAATAGTTCAATTTTAATAAGTTCCTTATGATTTCTTTTTCCTGTTTACCATCTCATGCTTCTCTTGCTTCTTGTATTTGAAAGTCCAATTTTCTGTTCAGCTCATGTTTTTTTCCTCAAGAATGCTTGAAAGTCCTCTATTTCATTGAATGACCATATTTTCCCCTCTAGTATTATATTCAGTTTTGCTGGGTAGCTGATTCTTGGTTTTAGTCCTAGCTCCTTTGACCTCCAGAACATCATATTCCAAGCCCTCTGATCCCTTAATGTAGAAACTGCTAGGTCTTGTGTTATCCTGATTGTGTTTCCACAATACTCAAATTATTTCTTCCTGACTGCTTGCAGTATTTTCTCCTTAACCTGGAAACTCTGGAATTTGACTATAATATTCCTAGGAGTTTTCTTTTGGGGATCTTTTTCAAGAGGCAATTGGTGAATTCTTTCAATTTCTATTTTGCCCTCTGGTTCCAGAAAATCAGGGCAATTTTGCTTGATAATTTCTTGAAAGATGGTGTCTAGACTCTTTTTTTGATCATGGCTTTCAGGTGTTCCAATAATTTCTAAATTACCTCTCCTGGAGCTATTTTTCAGGTCAGTGGTTTTTCCAATGAGATATTTCACATTGCCTTCGATATTTTTTCATTTGTTTGGATCTGATTTATAGTATCTTGATTTCTTATAAAGTCATTAGCTTCCAATTGCTCCAATCTAATTTTGAAGGAGTTATTCTGTTCAGTGAGTTTTTGAAATTTCTTTTCTGTCTGGCAAATTCAGCTTTTTAAACATTCTTCTCATTGGCTTTTTGGGCTTCTTTTGTCATTTGAGTTAGTATGTTTTTAAGGTGTTATTTTCTTCCATATTTTTGGGGGGGTCTCCTTTAGCAGGCTGTTGCCTCACTCCTCATGATTTTCTTGCATCATTCTCATTTCTCTTCCCAATTTTTCCTCCACTTCTCTTACTTGATTTTCAAAATCCTTCTTGAGCTCCTCCATGACCTGTAACCAGTTCACATTTTTCTTGGAGGCTTTTGTTGCAGGAGTTCTGACTTTGATGTCTTCCTCCTCCTCCATACCCTGATCCTTTTTGTCCCCCCAAAAAGATTCTATTGTCTGTATGTGCTTCCACTGCTTGCTCATATTGGCATCTAATTATTTGACTTTTGAGCTCTTTGCCACAGTAGAACTCTGCTTCCAGAATGGAGAGAGCTCTGTCCTAAATCGCTGGGATTTTTGTAGCCGCCAGAGCTATTAGATGGGCACCCCCTCTACAGCCCCAACATGCTCCGGCTCACTGGTCGCACACTGCAGGACCACCACCCAAGACCACGATCAGGATTCAAGCAGGTCAAAGCAAGAGTGCTTAGCCTCTGAATGGTTGCTTGGCCCCCTACTGTCTGAAGGCCAGAATCTCTGGAAGCAGCCATGTGGCAGTGGCTGCAGCCACCGCACCTCTGCCGCTTCTTGCTCTGGGAATAGCAGCTGGACCGTGCTCCTCCTGTTTCAACGAGTTCCACGCTGACCTTTTACATTGTTTTTGACATTTGTGGATTGAGAAGTCTGGAAACCGCTATAGTTGCTGGTGATCCAGTCTCCCAAAGTCCACTCCGGCTACGGCTGGTCAGGGCCACCCTGGGGCTAAAACTGCAGGCTCACTCAGGGCTGGCCTCTGCTCGAAGAGCGAAGAGCGCTGCAATGGACCCTTTCTGCCAGCCTGCTAGGCTTCCTTCAGCCGGAGATTTGTTTCTCTCTGTCACTTTGTGGGTTCTGTGGCTCTAAAGTTAGTTTAGAGTCACTTTTTATATGTATTGCAGAAGGTGGAAGCCAGAGCTGCACAGAAGTCCTGTTTCTTCCTTGCCATCTTGGCTCCACCCCCTGCTTATCATTTCTTATAGCACAATAGTATTCCATTACATTTATATACACAGCTTCTTCAGTCATTCCCCCATTGATAGGCATTCCCTCAGTTTTCAATTCTTCGTCACCACAAAAAGAGCTGCTATAGATGCTTTTGTACATGTGGGTCCTTTCCCCTTTTTAATGTTCTCTTTGGGATTGGTGGTATTGCTGGATCAAAGGGTATGCACACTTATATAGCCAAATTGCTCTCCAGAATGGTTGGATCAGTTGACAACTCCACCAATAATGCATTAGTGTTTGTTGGACTGATTCATGATGTCTCATAGACTCATTAGCTTCCACTTGCACAATTCTAATTTTTAAGGAATTATTTCCTCCTTTTCCATTTGGCCAATTCTACTTTTTAAGAGTTGTTTTCTTCAGTGGATTATTTTCTGTGTGACTAATTGCGTTTTTTAAGGAATTGTTTTTTCAGTCAATTTTTATCCTTCATTTTCCAAGCTATTGATTCTCTCTTGCAAACCTCTCATTTCTTTTCCCAATTTTTCTTCTACCTCTCTTATTTGATTTTTGAAGTCCTTTTTGAGCTCCTCCAAGAGGACTTTTTGGATTTGAGAACAAGTCACGTTCTCCTTTGAGGTTTTGCACGTAGGTGTTTTGACATTGTTGTCCTCTTCTGAGTTTGTGTTTTGATCTTCCCTATTGTCATAGTACAGCAGTTCTCAACCTGTGGGTGGCGACCTCTTTGGGGGTTGAATGACCCTTTCACAGGGATCGCCTAAGACCATTGGAAAGCACATATTTCCGATGGTCTCAGGAACTGAGACACCACTCCTCTATCCATCTCCAGGAGGGTCTGCCGACATGCAGCTATGCCCACATATAAGTATTAAAGGGTCGCAGCATTAGGAAGGTTGAGAACCACTGTCATAGTAGGTTTCTATGGTCAGGGCTCTTTGCTGTTTCTTGCTCATTTTTTAACCTATTTTTGGCTTTTAAAGTTGAGCTCTCCTCCTGGGGCACAGGGGCACTGCCCCAAGCTTCTTGTGCTGGAGTCTAGTCATTGGCTTTGTTTGATAGGGCCTCAGGTGCTGGCAGCTTGCCCACTGTGCTGGGGTGGCCTGGTCTAGTAGTGTCTGCTTTGCTGGGGTTCTGGGGCTAGCAATTTACCTTCTGGGCTGGGGCTGGAAGCTTCACAGCTGGCCTTCTGTGCAAATGAACTGCTGAGCAAGGCCTGCAGGGCCTCAGTAGCCGATCTGTGCTATGGCTAAGAACCTCCTCCCACTGGCTCTCCCAGACACTGTCTATGCTGGGGATTTTACCCAAGTGAGACTAACCTTTCCTTAAGTCCCTCCTAGTTATCTTAACCTGGAAAGTTATTTCACTCTGCCTTTTTGTAGGTTCTGCTGCTCTAGAGTCCATATAGAGGCTTGATTTAATGTTTCTGAGGGAAACTGGGGTGTGCTCAGATAATTTCTTAACTTTTCTCCACCATCTTCTTTTGAACTTATTAACTGTCACATCTGCAACTTATTGTTTCAGAGAACTGCCTGGGACACCAAGAAGTTAAATTACTTAGCCAAGGTCACACAATTAGTATGAGTCAGTGGCTATTTCTCTATTCACTGTGCCATGCTGTCTTTCAAATAAAGAGACAGAGCCAAAGCCAGAAAAAGTCAGAAACAAAGCTAGAATTAGAGAGAAAGAGTTATGAAAAGAAAATCAATAACATGAAAGATTATAATAAGAGATGACTTCTGACTGGGATACTTAAGGAGAAGCGGAAAAGTGAATTGTGCTTTGAAGGAAGCATAGAATTTGTATAAGTAGAGATAAAAGAGCATACCATTCCAGGCAAGAAGACCCTTTCAGAGGGGTCACAGGGGTCACCTAAGACCACAGGAAAACACATATTTCCGATGGTCTTAGGAACTGAGACACCACTCCTCTATCCGTCTCCAGGCAGATCTGCCCACATGCAGATACTCCCACATATGAATATTAAAGGGTCGAGGCATTAGGAAGGTTGAGAACCACTGGTATAAGCAAAGGAGAAAAGGAGGGAGGGTGTCTTCTACTCTCCCATGGGGCAGTGAGTAAATCAGATTGTATGGAGCAGAGAGTTTGTCTGGGGGGACAATAATGAAAAGATTGGAATGGTTGTTTGAGGCCATATTTTGAAGGATCTTGAATGTCAGATCAAGGGGTGCTGCCTTTGCCTTGTCCTTTCAAGGAGAGTCATTCAACTGTCTCTCATTGTTTTAGAAAGATTAATCTGAAAGCAGTATACAGGTTGGTTTGCAAGGGGAGAATTTGGGAGTAGGAACATCAGAACCAAGACAGACTATTGCATTCATCTGGCCATGCACTAAGATATTAGGGCAGAGATGGACAGTGGAGAATGGATTTGAAGGACTTTGTAAAGAAAGTCAACATGGTGACAGATTGGATGTGGGAGATAAAGGAGAAAGGAGGCATCAATGAAATTAAGTTTTTAGCCTAGGCAACTGGGAAAATAATGGTATCCTTTAAAGCAGAAATTCTTAGTCTGCAGTCTACATACTTTTAAAAATATTTGAATAATTATATTTCAATATAATTGGTTAATCCCTTATATATTTTCTGCATTTAGAAACATTTTTTGAAGGGGATTATAGACTTCATCAGACTGCCAAAGTGAGAATGCAGGACAGGAGGTCTCTTAGGTAAGTTCAAGGTGATGGCTTTAGATGTTCATAAGAGTTTGGGGTGATTGCAGGCCATCTGTGGGGAAATATCCAGAGGGTAATTGGGAGTATTGGACTGGAGGAATGAAAGAGGGAGTAAAAAGAAAGGGAGGGAGAGAGAGAGAGAAAGAGAGAGAGAGAGAGAGAGAAATCAGGGTTAAGCCATTATTACCTAGCAACCTCCCATTTTTCTAAACCATTTTGTAATCTATTTATATACCATTCTTCATTAATAAGAATTGAGAAGAGACTATTTATTGGGAGGATGGAGTTTTGGTGGGAAGTTCCTGAGCCTCGTCACACTTAATAAACCAAGAATTCACAGAGGGAAGAAGACTGAGCTGAGAAGTTTGAACTGTCTGCCATTATTAAAGTTTTCCTAAAAAGTGATGTAATGGAAATCCTCTGAGGAACAGGGGGAAAGTTCAAGCCTGCTCAGTGTCTGCTCCAATTCATTGGGAGAATCTGCAGATTTGTGAGCGGTAAGCTGATCCATGACTGTCTTGAACCCCAGAGTGAGAAATTTTCTGTTTATGCTTTTTGACTAAAAAGATCCAAACTGCTCCACCCTGGAAGTGCATCACCAAGGGAGAATTTCATTGTTTAAAAGTGCTTTCCAGTAAGGAAACCATTTCTATTCCTCACCCTACCCCCTACACACACACACACACACACACACACACACACACACACCCCCCAATTTGTGAAGACAAATGCAATCTGCTTGACAACATTGATTCTGTATCAGGCAGCCACAGTGTGCTGTGATTCTGCACGTACCATCCAGCCTCACTGAGGGTCTGGCTGCTCCAAGTAAGGAGACTCAGGCAGCTTTCTGTGTGAAGCCAAATCAATATGGTTGACCCTGAAGAAGACATATGTTGGAAAATTTTGGAATGGGGGTGGGGAGGACAGGCAGGGAGATGGAGGACAAGGCTGAAGGATTGGGAGACATTCATTCCATGGAGGCTTTTTACCAACTCAGAACTGTTATTATTTAGCATTGATATAGCAATTTGCACAGCATGGAGACAGGCTGGGGAGTATTGTTGGCAAGAGGCTTCAGTGTGTGTGTAGGGAAGGAGGGGGGAGAATAGGAGACAGCCCAGTGAGTGCCCTCAACAATTTCAGCTGGGGAAGAGCAAGAGGCCAGGAACATTTATTTCACTGGGTTTTTGCTCCTTCTTTGTTCTAGTCCGCCATGCTGACCCCTCTTTTTCTTCCTTCCTCCTTTTCCTTATGGCTATCTTTTCCTTTTTGTAGCTTTGTGTCTATCATCCTTTTTTTCTTTGTCTACTACCTATCTGCTGAGGTGAGCAGTTAGAAAAATAACAGTGTCTCCAAAGTGCTTTGCCAGAATTTCTGTTATTCTTCCTTATAGCCCTGAGAGACACTGTATTGTTACTGTCCTCATTTTAATGAAGAGGGAAAGAGAGGTGGCACATTGTTAATAACTTGCCCGAGTTACAATAAAAGTGACGTCAGTTCCCCTCATTGTCAGAGTAGTGGCTGAAATAAGACTGAAGTACAAATGATAGGGTTTTAAAAATCAAATTGGAAAATATTTTGCTTTTTAATTTTTACTTACTGGACACAACAAATGAAAAGGGAGAGGGTTATATTATAGTAACCCTAGCTTTAGTGGAGACTGTTAGCACACCCATGATGTCCACCTCCCTACTTCCTTAGAATTTATTCCCATAATTAAGTCTATCAATTAAAAATATAAATCTCATTTTAAGGTAGGAACTCCCATTTCTGTCATACCGGATGATGCATAAATGCAAAGGATGTCCTGTAGTAGACTAGACTTTCAGGGGTCCCCCAGCCCCATTAAGGAAATGTTCCCCTCTTCTACGAGGTCACTAGGCAGATATACAGGAGGAGTATAATCTTGTTTGTTGCTGCCTCCATTGGTCCTATGAATAAGTTTGTGCCTCTGGACATGGTCCTAGGATGAAGTCTTAATGAATAATTGGCCTTGGGCTGGGGTAGGGAGTGGTCGATTCCAAAGGAGGGTCCTTGCATTCTGGTTACATAAGAATTTCTGCTATAGGGAATATAAGCCTTATGATTTTCTTGTATCTTGGCTCTGTATGAAATGGTTCTGTAACGAACAGACTATTGAATACATCCCGTCTCTCTCTTTTTTATTCAGCTGGTTGCTAAGCCATACAACTGTGCTGGATACAGTAATGTCCTAAAGGTCTGCCTGAAAATTAAGGCCTTCTTAACATATCTGTGAATTGTTGGAAAGAAAGAACCTTTTGGAAATGAACCCTTTTTTGGGTCTGCATTGTTATCAGGACTAGTTTTGCCTATAGGTAGAATCCCTTTGGTTTGTTAAGGGATTGGGGAAGGTTCCTTTTGCCATTCAAGAACCTTCCCAATTGTCTGAAATTTTCATTCCACTGAGTCACATTGACCAAATCCCACAAGTCAGAGATTTATTTGAGTTAAAGAGTATCTTCCTTCAAAATACAAATAACTTTAAGGAGTAAACCATTTATACCTTAGTATGAATTGGTTTAATCAGATGACTTTTAACCTTAACACTAGTTGAGTTTAACAGTGGGAGAAAGATGGGAGTTTTGTTGGAGAAAGGGAAAGGATTTTGGAGTAAGGCAAATTTTCGAAGGAAAGCAAACCTGTATGGAGTTCCTGACTCTAGCAGGGGTTGGAGGGAGAACTTGGATAATCAGAGGACATGGACACCAGGGAGAAGGGCAAAATATGAGGAGTAAGGACACCAAAGACTGTCCTTTCCTTTGCAATATTGCCTAGAGCCAGCCTTCCAAGTCATGTATATGGCACAGTCACGTGGTAGAACAGAGTCCAAGAAGATGAGAAAGATGAGATTGCCTTTAACACAAGTGACCTTGATAGGGTCAATAAGCAGCCCTCTTAAGACTAGGGGTAGAGTGAAAATAACAATGAATTTGGCATCAAAAGTCTTGAGTTCAAGTTCTAATTCTTCTATTCCCTATTTGTGTGATCTTGGGTATGACCTTTTATCCTCTCTGGACCTCAATTTTTTTAAAGATTCCTTTCTAGCTTGAAATTCTAGGAAACTGGATTTCTTTGACCAGAAATCCTTGGTGTCAGTCAGTCTAACATGTTGCGCATTATCTCTGGAAGGTCCACAGTCCTGCAGCTGTGAAACTGTTTGCCATAGTGCCTGAGTAAGACAAGTGTCCAAGGAGAACAAGATGTGACTGGCGCCAATCCCATAGAGTAGCCTGCCAGCCAGTGGGAGTGGATCCAACCCAGAGGCTGAGCCAACAGGCCCCAGCAACTGACTGTGAACTAGGCTAGGCAGCCCCCTGGAATGGGTGCCCACACTTGTATGCTGTGCTACAGCTTGCCAAAGATGAGCCACCAGCTGAGTGGCTGATTATAATCTTCTTTGAATATAATAGATAATGAAAGCTAATCCAAACTGAACTAAGAATTCTTTAAAGGGACAGTCCCCCAAATGCTGCCTTTTAAAAGACCTCTTAGCATGTATCATTTCTCTTTTCCTCCCTCTCCCCACCATGAATGCTATAGAAATAGAAATTGTCTTCTGCTACAGGACATCTGGCTTCACCAGGAACATGCTGTGATTTCAAGCTTGCTGCCTTTGAGAAGCTTTATGGGCGAATTCTTCAGCCCTTGGTAGAACAATCAGATGCAAATAATGCTTCCTTTTTAGAACTCCCTGATCCTGGAAATTAACTTCAGCCCATCATTGTTCTCTCTATTTACTCCTTCTTATTTCATTTTCTCTTGAAAATAAATCTTGCCCCTGTCACTTTTGAACTATTTGGTCTTTTGGGGGAGGACATCTTTTCTTCTCTTGATGGAGATGCTTGATTGTCCTTTGAGCATATTGGTAGGAGGTCATAGGATCATGAATTTAGAGCTAGAGAGACTTCAAAGGTTTCTGAGTCCAATTCTTTCAATTTAACAGAAGAGGAATTTGAGAGCCAAGGAAATCAAATGACTTGCCTAGGGTCTCATAGTCAGTAACTATCTGAATAGGGTTTTGAACTCAGATATTCTCCATCTCCAAGACCAGAATTCCATCCATTATGCCACACTTTCTGCTGAACGAGGGCTTCACAAACTCCATGGCACATTTGTTTCCACCTCTTTCTAATGCTTAGCATGGCAATTCCGATGGTCACTTTAAAACTCTCTACACTTAAAATCTCTTCTAGCTGAGAACATCCCAGCACAATTGGAGGGAAAAATCAATGGCCATCTATTAGGGGTGTGCTAGTAAATGTTTAACAATCAACTCTCTAGAAAAAAAATGTACACAACACTTCTCAAAATTTAATCTGCCTTAGTAGTATAACATTTTCTCCATCCCTTTATTTTTTTAAATTTAAAATATTTTATTGATTTTTTGCTATTATATTACTTTTTTAAAAATGATAATTTTATTTAAAGTTTTGATTTCCAAATTCTATCCCTCCCCTTCCCCCGAAATGGTAAACAGTCAGATATAGGCTATACATGTGCAATTATGTAAAATATTTCCATATTAGTCATTTTAAACAAGAAGACTCAAAAAAAAAAAGGAAAAAAAAGTGAAAAATAGTATGCTTTAGCCTATATTCAAACAATATCACTTCTTTCTCTGGAGGTGGATCCTTTGGGATTGTCTTGGATCATTGTGTTGCTGAGAATAGCTGTCAACCACAGTTCTTCACTGAACAATATTGCTGTTACTGTGTACAACATTCTTCTGGTTCTGTTTACTTCAGTCAGCATCAGTTCATGTAAGTCTTTACAAGTTTTTTTGAAATCATCCTGCTTGTCATTTCTTACAGCACAATAATATTCCATTCCAATCATATACCACAATTTGTTTAGCCATTCCCCAACTGATGTGCGTCCCTTAGATTTCCAATTCTTAGCCACACCAAAAATTGCCGCTAGAAATATTTTTGTACAAATAGGTCCTTTCCCTTTTTTTCTTCATCACTTTACGTCTAGATAATGCATACAACAATAAATAAAACCTGGTATTTGCTGATTTCAGAAGTGTAAATATTCTCACTGAAAATTTAACATTCAGCTCTCCCAAGCTGGTATGGTTCCAACACACCTTTGCTTCTAGTCCAATACCCTCATTTTTACAGATAAAGAAACTTAACTCTTTTGGAGGTTAAGTGACTTGCCCAAGATCACATAAACATTTAAGCACAATGGTGCTGAGTGCCTGGGAAACAATGACAAATGGTCCCTACACTTGAGGAATTTCTAAAATATTCCTGTATAGGATTATGGTGGGGGTGGGGGTGGGCACTAGAGTCTTGGGACATCAGGAAAGGTTTTTTGGAAAAGGTGACAACTGATCTCAGTCTAGAAGGAAGCAGGGATTCTAAGAGGTGGCGGTGAGAAGAAATTACATGGCAGGCATGAGAGATGGCCTGTGCCAAGATGCAGAGGCGGGTGACAGAATATCATGCGAGAGGGACAGAAACAGGGTCAGTTCAGCTGAACTGAAGAGTATATGAAGGGTACTCTCATGTAATAAGGTAGATAGGGATCCGATTATGAAGTGCTTTAAAAGATAGAGAAGTTTGTGTTTGAGGCTGTTGGTCACATTGCATTAGGGAGTGACATACTTAGAAAAATCCTTTTTCCTTTAGGAAAATCACTTTGGAAGTGTTTGTGAGAGTATTCGGCGTGAGGAGAGACTTGAGGCAGGGAGACCAATTAAGAGCTCTTGCAACAGGCCCCATGAGAGGTGATGAGGGCTTCTGGGGTCATAGGATAATAGATCATAAACTCATTTCAGAAACCGGCAAACCCTACAAATCAGGGTTTGATTTATTCTTTTGTTGACTGTTTAGACTTAAGAAAGTGGTGTAGAAATTGTTAATAAGGCAGACTATACTGAAAAGTGTGTTGTGTGAACATTTATCAGTACACCCCCTGCACCTAACATGGGACTCAGTCTCAAGATCCCCTAGCACAATTAAAATGGGATCCAATTTGTAAATGTGTGTTTTACAAATGAAGCCTTTTCTGATAACCCTAATTTTTTTTATGCCCTCCTCTTCCTCAAATTTACTTCTCTGTGTACATATGGTAGAACGTAAATTCCTCACTGAGGGCAGAGAATTTTCATTTTTGTCCTTGCATCTTCAAGGTCTGCCATAGCTTCTGGCACTTGTTCAATTGAATTGATAATGTGATTCAGATGATCTCTAAAACCCCTTCCAATTCTAAAATTCCAAGATTTCCTATTAATAGTGGGGATAGGTATGCCTAGAAGGGTGTTTTGGATGGACCAGCTGACTCTGCATCACATGTTACCATTGGTAATGGGGAGATGGGTAAATGGGTAAATTGAGAGATAATGGTATCAATGATAGTAGTAGGAGGAAAATAAGCTATCCAGCAAGTATGCCCATGATAGAGGGTCAGGAGCAACTGTTTTGGATACATATTGTCTATAAAATGAAGCCCAACCATGTTATGGGTCCAGGATAAACTCTTAATTCTAGTATAAGACACTTTTCTAGAGCTGCATACTCTAGGTGCTAGTAAGAGGCACCTTATAAGTTCTAGAGCAAAGATTCCTAGCTTGGAGTCCACCATGGGGGTCCTTGGATAAAGTTCAGTACATCTGTGATCTTGGAGAGTGGAAAATTACATCCTTATTTTCACTAACTTCTAAATGAAATTTAACCTTTCCTTCAATTATGAATTAAGAAAACAAAAACAAAAAAAATTATACTAAGAAGGGATCATAGATTTCGCCCAACTGTCAAAGGGGTCCATGACAAAAAAAAATAGTTGAGAATTCATGCTTTAGACCAGTGGTTCTCAAGCTTCCTAATGCCGCGACCCTTTAATACAGTTCCTCATACTGTGGTGACCTCTAACCATAAAATTATTTTTGTTGCTACTTCATAACTGTAATTTTGCTACTGTTATCATAATGTAAACATTTGATATGCAGGATGTATTTTCATTGTTACAAATTGAACATAACCCACAGGTTGAGAACTCATACTCTAGAGTAAAAACTTTAGTGAGCAACAATGAGGCCTTCTTCACTTATTTTGTATATATCTTCCAGCATAAGACCATACACTTAGGAATCTCCCTCATTACTAGCAGATGGTAGTGATACGAATGTCATCTTGGGCCGACTTCATTGGTTAGTTTATGTTTAGACAGGGTTATTAGCGAGGAAAACTGTTCTTGAGTGGCAGGTCAGGGGAATGACAGATAGAGTATACGCTGATTTCAGTAAGGCTTTTTGTGGACATCCTTGTGGACAATATGGAGATATGTGGGCTGTGAAGTGGACTCAAGGCTAGATTAGTTACTGTATCCAAAGAATGATAATTGAAGGATAAGTCTGGAGAAAAGTCACTATTGGTATGTTTTAGTGCTTTGTCTTTGGCCTTTTTGTTCAACGTTTTCATGAATAAGTTAGATAAAGAAGACTTGAAAGGGCATCTAGGTGGTGCTGTGGATAGAGTGCCAGGCATGGAGTCAGGAAGACTTGTATTCAAACCTGGCTTTAGACGCTCACTAGCTGTGTGACCCTGAGGAAGTCCCTTAACCCTGTTTGCCTCAGTTTCCTCATATGCAAAATGAACTGGACAAGAAAATGGCAAACCACTCCAGCATTTTTGCCAAGAAAATCTCAGATGGGGTCACAAAAAGTCAGACACAATTAAAATGACTCAACATTGACAAAAAAGGAAGACATTCTTATGAAATTTGCAGATAACACAATGATAATACATTGGATGACAGAATAAGGGTTCACAAAGATTTCAACAACTCAGAATGATGAACTTGAAGGTAAAATTTAAGGAGCATGATGTAAATTCCTGCACTTGGGTTTAAAAACTTAACTGCATACGTCCAGGGTAGAGAAGATTTGTATTAATAGCAGTTCAGATGAAAAAGACCTAGGGGTTTTAGTTGACTCAATATTGGCTCAATATGGGCCAATGGCATGATGGCTTTAAAAAAAAGTTAATGTGAACTTAGTCTGCATAATTATCACCATCTGATTTTACCTATAGGGAAATTGATATTCAGGGAATTGAAATGATGTGCATAATCACACGGCTAGGAAGTATCAGAGCTGAGGTTTGAACCCAGATCTGTGACCCAGGAAACCTTTGCTTCCAAAAGTTTCTGTTTCTGGACCCAGGTAGAGCCAGGTTTTATCCTGAGGGCCTCTTGATCCTGAAGAGAAGGATTAGGATTTCTTTCTCTCTATGGCTCATTATACCCCCATCCTAGAGGAGAATTCCAGAGAACATTTATAAAACAAAGCATAGGTTCATATCTATGGTCTTCCTAAAAGGGATCTGAAAGCTTGTATACAGGAAAAATATTCCATATAAAAAGTAGATATAGGGCAGCTATTTATTTTCTCCAGCACAAATGAAATTCTTGAAACAAAAAAGACATACATTTGAATGAACAAATACTTAAAACTTGAAACAGCCCTGCCCATTATATTCTCCTGGTGGTTGTTCAGTTGTGTCTGACTCTTCACGATCCCATTTGGGGTTTTCTTGACGGGGATACTGGAGTGGTTTGCCATTTACTTCTCCAGCTCATTTAACAGATGAGGAAACTGAACCAAACAGCGTCAAGTGACTTGCTCAGAGTCACACAGCTATTAAGTATTTGAGGTCAGACTTGAACTCAGCAAGATGAGTTTTCATGACTCCAAGTCCTCCCAGTCTTCTACCCACTATGCCACCCAGCTGCCTTATATTCTCCTGGGGGGTGATGGTAAGGATAACTTTGTGGAACTACTGAACATACATTTGACATCATCCTCAGACCTATACTGTCTGAGTGACTCACAAGGTTTAGACCTATTAGCATCTCATGGACAGCTCTTTTGTTCCTTCACCTTCAGGATGGTTTTTTCCATGGTCATCTTTTCAGTAAAGTGATGTAGTTACAGGAAGTACCTCTCATTGGTGTCTTGGGAACTTTGAGATTCATGTGGTTGCTGACAAGCCTGGTGACACTCATTTTTTAGGATCTATATTTAGTGACCTGGGTCCAAGAAAGAGTCATAAAATAGTAGAGGCAGTAAAGACATGAGATTTATTTATAGAATGATTTTGTCAAGGATGTGTCTTGTTGCCATGAGCTTATAGTCACTTTTTTCATGGAGAGTAGAATGGAGAAAAATATTCTCTCTCCTTGCTGGAAGTACAAGGGAGATTTGTCTCAGTCCCAAGATGACATTTTCAGAAGAAGATTTGCACCCTATCTACAATTCTAGTGAGGAGGAAGGTTGTTTGACAAGAGCACATTCCACAAGACACTAAGTGAACAAGACTCTTGGACACAATCCCAAATCATGGGGACCAGTAAGGAGTTGCTGCATCATCCCACCCTAAGGTACAATGTTAAGACTTCTATTTTTTTCTGCCAAAAAAGAAGAGATTTTTTATTATATAAGAGTTACATATTTAGTCACAAAGAAAACAATTAGTTTGCATTACAAGAAGGTCTATGATATGCAATCAAATAGATTGATTTCAGGTAGGTAGGCCTTATACTAGAAGATGGAAAGTTTTTTTGTCAGGTAAGAGTTGAATGATGGTAAAAGTCCTTTATCAGATGGTAGAACTAAGAGTTCTGGAACAGATGGGAAAGCTGGTATAGTTCTCCAAAGGGAGATGGCTTTCTAAGATTTCTGCTAGGTATAACAAAAAGTCTAGCCTTCCATCGCTACTTCTGCAATCTATGGTTAGCACAGATTGCATGGACTTCTCATTTGCCTCTCTTTTCTTGTGTTTCAGCCTATGCATTTACCTCTTTCTCTATTTACTTCTTGTGTAGGAGTAGAAGTCAACACGATGGTGTAAAGACCAAAAAAATAGCATCTGTATTTTACTAAGGGGCCAGCCATGGAAACAGGCCAAAGCACATGTTTAGTCCTGTGAGAAGTATCTCCACTTTAGAAGAAATGGAAGGTAAGCTCCTTGAAGGCGGGAAATATTTGGGGCTTATTTTGTCTTTGTATACCTAGTGCCTACCACAGTATCTTGTGTATAGTATTTTTTAAAAATTGTGATTTCATTGGCATATGGAGCTTCCAGGGAGGAACTTCCTCTACTCGTGCAGAAAGGCCATTTATATGCAAATCTTAGAGAGTTGTGTCTGGGGCACTGAAAAACTGTATCTTGACTAGGATCACAAATCTAGTAGTATGTTTCAGGGTGGGAATTGACTCCAGGTCCTTGTGACTCTAAGTCTAACTCTCTATGTCAATGTGCTTAATACATGTCTATGTAATAGAATTTGTTGAAATATACATGGTACTTGAATTACGTATGTCTAATTTATGTATATACTGTATATATGAAATATGCTGCTCCAGTTGATGCTTCAGAATCTATAGGACATCTTTTCCTCTTTGCTTCCATTGCTTAAGATTGCCCTAATTCTTTTTCTTTCTTCTTCAACCTGATATTTGGGGCTTCTTCCTGAACTACCAAATTATGAGTATCTCCACTCCATCAAACCTGATCCTGTGTCAAAATGCCTAGAGTTAGCCAAGTTTAATTTTCTTCCAAAATACAAATGAATCTTCAGTCCTTCAGTTACTCAAAGATCCATTACCATTAGCACACATGGTCTAGAGCATGTGGGCGGACCCACCTGGAGATGGATAGAGGAGGTTCTTAAGACCGTTGGAAATATGTGTTTTCCGATGGTCTTAGGCGACCCCTGTGACCGCTGTGAAAGGGTCCTTTGACCCCAAAGGGGTCGAACTCAGAACCTCTGGTCTAGAGTCACAGCTTTGGATTTATATGAAGTGGGCTCAGTTTTGGGGAGATATCACAAATTACTTTCTTTGGCTCATGCCTCCATCCAGGATTTTCCCTGTGAAAATATCATAATATAGCCCATGTTTAACTGGGAAAAATATTTGAAGGAAATTTCTCTGATAAAGGTCTGCTATCTAAGATATACAAATATATAAGAACAATAGCCATTCCCACAGGAGACAAATGTTGACTATTTATGGATATGAAACAAACAGCTCTCAAAAGAAGAAATGCATGCTATCAACACGCATATGAAAAATGTTCTAAATCACTAATAATGTGAGAAATAAAAATTAAAACAAACCTAAAATTCCATTCATACTCATCAAATTAGCAAAGAGGACCAAAAAAAGGAATATTACAATTATTGGAGAAACTGAAGAATAGGCTCACCATTCTACTTTTGGTGAAGTAAATTGGAAATCTGCATAGCAATTTATAACTATACCCCAAAAGTCACTAAATTGTGCATGCCTTTTGACCTAACAATACCACAATATATACCCTAAGGAGATCAAAGACAAAGAGAAAGGTGCCATTTGTGCACAAATATTTATAGCTGTACTTTTTTCTTAGCAAAAAAATTAGAAAAAAAGTGGGTATCCATCAATGAGAGAGTGACTGAACAAATCCGATATATGAATATAATAAAATGTAATTGTGTTATAAGAAATGACAAAAGGGATTTTTTTTTTTGGAGAAACATGGGAAAAGTTGTAAGAACTGATGTAGAGTGAAATGAGCAGAACCAGGAGAATAATTTATACAATGACTACAATATTGTGAAGGACTTGAAAGACTTAAGAGTTTTGATCAATGCAATGACCAATCAAAACTCTAAGAGTCTGATGATGATTCATATTTCCCACCTCCTGACTCTGCATAGACGTTGCTCAACCTGCAAAACTTGCCATACTAAAGGAGTGGAAAGCCTGATTTTGCTCCTCCATGCCATGGCTCTTTCTCTTGTGGCTCTTTGGATATAGCTCCTTCTTAGTCCTGGAGCTAGAAGATAAAGTAGAGACGTGGGTCTGGAGTCAGGAAGTCTGCATTCAAATGAAGTCTTAGACACTTACTATCCATGTGACCCTGGGCAAACCGTATATCTTCTCTCTGCTTCTGTTTCATTATCTATAAAATGAGGATATTAAAGATACCCATGATTGTTGTGAAGATAAAATAATACTTGTTGTATATTGTTTTTTTGTCAATTGGTCACATCCTACTCTTTGTGATCCTCCTTAGGGCTTTCTTGGCAAAGATATTGGAGTGGTTTCCCATTTTCTTCTCTAGCCCATTTTAGAGATGAGGAAACTGAGGCAAACAGGGTTAAGGCACTTGTGTAGCTAGTAAGAGGTTGGATTTGAACTCAGGTCCTCCTGAGTCCATGGCTGGTCCTCTTTCCACTGTATCACCTAACCACCCCAAAGTGTGTACATCTACGTCTACATACATATGTATATGTGCATATATACAATACATAGGTATGTATATGTATGTGTATGTGAATATACACACATACATGCTAGCTGTATTATTATTATTGTTACTTGGTCCTAGGATTTGACTTTGTTCTGGAACTCCTTTTCTACTTTACAGAAGGTCTGGTTCAGATTTTCTCCACTATAGGGATTTCTTACTTCTGTACTGCTACCTCTCCCTGCTGGCATCTCTGGGGCCACATGCTTTTATTTTCTTTTGGGGTCATATGGTTCCCTGAATGGAGTGACATTGTAAGGGGATAGAAAACTGGAGAAACTGTGAGATTGTTTCTGCAGTGAGCCAGGAAATAAGTAAAACCCTTTTAAAAAGGAATAGGGTGGGGCAGCTAGGTGGTGCAGTGAATAGAGCACCGGCACTGGAGTCAGGAGGACTTGAGTTCAAATCTGACCTCAGACAGCTTGCTAGCTGTGTGACCTTGAGCAAGTCACTTAACCCTAGTTGCTCTGCCTTCCCCCCTCCAAAAAGCAATAAATAAATGGATAAATGGCTAAATAAATAAATAAGTGAATGAATGGATGAATGAATGAATGAATGAATAAAAGGCAATATGGGGCAACAGTGGGGATTTAAGCAGGTGCTTTTTTCACTGGCATTCTTGGAAAGCAAAGAAGGGAGTAACCAGTGAGTTATTTGGAAGAGTCCCATGGGTTTCCTCTAATACTTGGTCTTTTTTTTTCCTCCAGAACTTTACTCTTTGTGGTATCCTGGAGACCCTGTCTCCATCTTTCCCCAGCATCTTAAGTCCTTCCCTCCTTAAATCCCCTTATCCATAGTGACTTAGAGGTGGAAGATTCCCTGTTTCTAGTGGTACAGAATGGGCATGATGAGTGGAGGGCAGGCCCTTGATTGCAGAGCTGGAAAATGTGCTCTTAGCCTCCTGTTCCAGAACTTTAAAGTCATTTTTTCCATTTAAACATTGCATTGTGGTGGTATAAGATAGCACCTCAGATAAGAACAAGGGGAATAGGACTTAGAGTCAAATCTCAGATGCCTCTATTTTCAGTCTTCTTCACTCTTTCATTGGCCATCTTTGCAGCTGCTAGTACCACACCCGGCTTCTACTCTGCAGCTCTAGCTCTTAGATTGGGTGTGTACCAGTCTTAGTTCACCAGAGACAAAGGGTGTTTGTGTGTGTTTGTGTGTGTTTGTGTGTGTTTGTGTGTGTTTGTGTGTGTCTTTAAGACTGTGACAAATATAGAGGAAAAGCTAAAATAAAACAATTCAAAAGCACAGGATTGACACGTTTACAGAACACAGGAACTTTATTTCAAGGTAACTGCCATCTAGGCAGGGACTGGCACCATTTCTAAGAAGGCAATGTGCTTCTGCTCTCCTCTGTTTGAACCCAGATTCTGTGTGGCCTCCCTAGCTCCTATGACCTATTTCTATGTCTGAATGAGTATCCTGAAGTTGTTTTCCTTTCTTTTTTTAAAGAAAAAACAATTTTTGGTTGTTATTGTTGTTGTAATTGAAACCTGGAGTCTAGACAGCAATTGCCCCAGGGAAGGGACATGAGCCATTAGTCTGCAATGAGAAGAAGGTAGCAGAACAAATGGAAGGGTCAAGAAAAAAGACTGACCCCAGGCTATGTCTGTTATTGCCACTCAGCCAATAAGTTGGGAGTTAGGAAAGGCTTGAAAAAAGGAATGTGGTGGAAGGGCTATCAGAGGGTATGAGTTAGAAGGAGAGTAGAAGTTTGGGAGGGGACTCCACACTTTGGGCTGCAAGGAGAGGCTAGGCTCAAAGTAGGAGAGGCTGGTAACCTATATTTTGTGAATCTGCGACCACCTAACTTCCAAGGAGAAGGGGCTCCAGATGGTAGTTTATGGTAATAAGGTAGAGAAGACACCTTCACAACTAAGAAACAGACCATCACAAATAGTTGATGAATTTGCTTCATTGAAAAAAACACTGCAGTATAAGACAGTCAAGTAAAAAATGGAAGACATTTTCTAAGGTTAGAGACTTGAGAGCTCCTAGACACAGGGGTTATTAACTGGGAGTCTCTGGGGTTAATTCCCCCACCCTTTCTAAAATTATTTTTATTTTTTAGTTTTCAACATTGGCTTTTATGAGATTTTGCGTTCCCAAGTTTTCTCCCTCCCCCCTCCCCAAGACAGCAAGCAATCTGATATAGGTTATACATGTACAATCATATTAGCCATATTCTCACATTAGTCATGTTGTGAAAGAAGAGTCAGAATAAAAGGGGAAAACCATGAGAAAGAAAAAACAACAAAAAAGTTAAGATAGTATGCTTTAATCTGCATTTAGACTCCATGGTTCATTGTCTGGATGTGGACAGCATTTTCCATCATGAGTTTTTTGGAATTGTCTTGGAGCATCGTATTGCTGAGAAGAGCTAATTCTATAATAGTTGATCATCACACAGTATTGCTATTTTTGTGTACAGTGTCCCCCTGGCTCTGCTCACTTCATTCAGGATCAGTTCATATAAGTCTTCTCAGGTTCACACTTCCCAGGTGAAAGCATCCCTGCTCATCAAATAGTATTCCATTATATTCACATACCACAACTTGTTCAGTCATTCCCCAGATGATGAGCATCCCCTCAATTTTTAATGCTTTGCCACCACAAAAAGAAATGTTATGAATATTTTTGTACATGTGGGTCCTTTTCCCTTTTTAATAATCTCTTGGGGACAGAGACCTAGTAGTGGTATTACTAGATCAAAAGGTATGCACAGTTTTATAGCCTTTCAGTATAGTTCCAAATTGCTCTCCAGAATGGATCAGTTCATAACTCCACCAACAATGCATTAGTGTTTCAATTTTCCCACATCTTCTCCAACATTTATCATTTTCCTTTTCTGTCATATTGGCCAATCTGATAGTTGTGATATGGTACCTCAGAGTTGTTTTAATTTGCATTTCTCTAATCAATAGTGATTTAGGGCATTTCTTCTGAACTTTTAAAAAGAATTTGATATCTACATTTATTTTATGCGTTTAAACATTTTTCAGGGGAGTCCATAGGCTTCACCAGACAGGTAAAGGGGTCTATGACACAAAAAATCTTTAGAACCCTTGATGCAAAGAAGCAGTAAGTTTCTTGCTTCTTGAAGGCCAGAAGGAAAAATTTGGGAGACTCCAAAAGAGAGAATAATCTTTTTCATCCAGGGAATCAGGAGGCAAGGATGAAGCTTTCTCTTAGACCCATGGAGACCCATAGTCAACAGATTTATGGTGATGGAGGCACTTATAAATTCTTTATAGATCAGAAACTCAGGAGAAAGTCTGTTCTAGGATGAGAAGGAAGAATTGAAGGGGATATGGTGGGGAGGTGGTGCCTTTCAAGACCTAAGATTCCCATATACAGAGCTGAAGGTTAGGGAAACTGATTCTAGAATTCCTGGATACATGTAGCATTGGCAAACAGCCCATTGACTAGAAACTGTTGACTATTCTAACCTCTCACAATGGCAGAATTACCTTTATTTAAACTTTTCATTCCCTTTAGAACCTAGAACAATGCTTTTCACAAGTAGTGCACACCAGCCATTTGTTGAATTGAACTGATGATAGGCAGCATGGAATATTGAAGAGATCACTGGACATGGGCAGAGAAGATCTGAGTTTGAGTCTTGCTAATTAATGCCATGTTCACAATAGTAGTTACAATGGTCCTAAAAACACTTGTAACCCAAGTTAAAATAATTAGTTGATTTTCTTTTTAAAGAAAAGGGGCAATATAATGGAGCCTTAGTTTCATACTATTCTCTGCTCTGCTGCTCTAGGGAGTTTATATTAAACAAAAAGTTTAGAAATGAAACCACAAACACTCTGAACCCTTAGTTAGAAAAGTTCCTAATATTTAGGCAGAGGTTTGGCTCTCTGCCTTAATTTACATTTACATTTCTCTCTATCTAACCCCTGGTTTCTTTGTGGTTGAGATTTAATTCAGGTTACTGGAAAAATTTGGCTAAAGAAACAGCAGAGTGTATCACAGTATCTTTTAATAGACAGGAAGTGGGAGGAAAAGTGGGGGTGGGGCGGACAGGGGGTGGACAGATCTTTTCTTGGAGCTTCCTTCAGTCCTTGTGGAGGTGGGTACAACTGGTGGGGTCAGCTCAAGCCATCTGCTCCAAAGTACCTGCAGGGCTGGTGACTCATCTTTCTCTCTTTCTTCTCTACCACAGTTCAGTCCTCCTTCCTCTTTTTCTTTTCCCTGACTGTCACTGCTCTGCAATTTCTTTCCAGCTCAACTTTTGATATCCCTCCTCATTTCTTTCTGCTAATAGGCTCTCAATGTTTCTGGGCAGTTACATAGTATAGTAGAAAGAATGTTGGACTTGGAGTCCGGAGAACTTGAGTTCAAATGCTCTCAGACACTAGTTAGCCATGGGACCCTAGGTAAGTCACTTAACCTGCCTGTCTCTAATTTTGTCATGTGTAAAACGGGGTTAATAACAACTATCTTCCAGTGTTATTGTGAGGATGAAATAAACATATAATCATTTTATTTATTAATATATATTTAATATAGTAACAATAATTTAATAGTTATAAATATAAAATAAACCAATAACATAATTTAATATATTAACAATATAGTTACATATTTTCTATTCATATCATATTTTACACATACAATATATATATATATATATATATATATATATATATATTTACAAACCTTAAAGTGCTATATAAAATACTAGGCATTATGATTATGCCTTTCTCTGTTTCCTTCTCTGTAAAATGACACTAATAATGCCTCCTACCTCCCAGGGTTATTGTCTCTAATAAGAGTATATGAAGCACTTTGCAAGCCTTAAGATGCTGTATAAATGCTAGTTATCCTCATCATCTTCATTATCATTATCCTTGGACAAATCACTTTACCTTTATGGGCATGTCAGTAGGGACAGTACGGTATATTGTTTCGTTCCCACAAAAGTTATTGGAAGATAATCAATAGCTGTGGAGAAGCTCCCTTATCTTATTTTACAAAGACACGGCCTTCCTGAACCTAAGACGGCGGCCAGAGGGAACTAGAAAGGTGGGGGTGTAGTAAACAGCTCTAACCTTAGAGGTCAAGTATCCTCACTACCACACCTATGTAATTTGCATATAATCTGCATATAAAGAGGGAATGTAGGGAAATAAAGTGAGGAATTTGAATGACCTGATAGAACAGAACTGTAGAACCTCACCCCTGCTTCTGTATCAGTGTGTGGGTGTTCCTGGTGAGCTCCTGGTGGGTGATCTGCTCTCTCATGAGAAGGGTAATAAACACCTTCCTCTGCCCGCTCTGTTTCCGAGTTCTTTCGGTGAGAAGGGGTTTGCCGTATTAAGGGGTATATCACATGGATCTTCCTGAGGGCCCCCAAGGAAGCGGTGGACAACGGAAGCTCATCCAGGCCAACTCCCTGACCCTACCTGGGAAGTCCTGTGATCTCCACAAGCGTGTTTCTTGCAGGCACAATTTCCTTTATCTTGTTGTAATGGTGGTAATTGGGAGAACCCAGCTGATTTCCTCTGATTAGAGCACATTCCATGCGTGTGGAGCTGAACTGGGCTCCTTGGTCATGTCTGGTGACATGTGGTTCAGCCCTGAGGGACTTAGACTTTGGGATGATTGAGCAATATTCCTTTTTTTTCCCTTGGTTGCTGTAACAATGGTGGTTATGGTGGTAATGGGTCCTGTTCCATAGAGGATTGGCTGTTGGTCAGCAAATGCTACCCACTTAGTAGAATTTAAAGGAAGTGACTTCTGCTCTACTCTGTTGTTTCTCTCTTTTGAACATGTAGCTTGGGACTCTGAGAACTCTTTTTCCAACTTGCCATCCTTTCTTTTCATCCCCACTCCCCAACCAACAGTAGCAATAGTTGAAGAGGTTACCCATAAAATATAGAGGGTAGCAGTTAGGGGTGCTCGAGACCCCAAAATACCAACACACTGGGTCCTGCCAATTTGAATTCTACTCAGCCAAAGAAAAGTAAGTTTATTAAAAGATCTCCATATTGGGTAGACTCTTAAGGAGCCTCAGTACCTGTGATGTTTGCATTGGTCAAGCCAGCCAGAGCAAGTCTGTGCTAGGTCATTCTATGGCGTTCTCACACACGGGGGGGGGGGGGGGGGGGGGGGGGGCAAGATGGGGTCTTATATACAGAAAGGTTGTGGGCGGAATCCAGGGGTGGTCTAGAGGAGGAGTTTGGGGAGGGTCTTCAGGAGGAGTTAATGAGGTCAGGTAACAGTTGATTTGGGTAGAGATAGGCTCAAGGGTTGGAAGCAGGTGGATCATGGAGGGGTAGACTATTAAGAGTAAGAGATTTAGGCCTAGCTATAATGCAAGGCTTATGGCCTCAGGCAAATGCCTCATCAAGTGGGAAGATTCAGTTAGAGCTCAAGGGGGTTCCCAGAGCCTGCTCCTCATCAATGGTAACAACTCACACATGGCAGTGAGCAGGTTGTGCTGGGCTAGATGGCCTGAGCCTGGATCCCAAGCCTCTGGCCACTTCTGCTTTGTCTCTTTTCCTGAGCATGGGTGACCACACATTAATTATGAGATGAGGACTTTTTGAACCCAGTGGGGGCTGCCTCAAGAGCTCAAGTTCAGGTTAGTGATTGGCCACAGCTTGACTACTCTTGTTGGGGAAGATGGCTCTCAGCAGAAAGATGAGCCTAAGCCACATGCTGGCTTGCCAGAAAATAGAGACATTGATTGAGTGAACAGAAAACTCAAGTGAAGGTGAAATAACTCTTAAGTAGCCCTACGAAGTCTTTCATTTTTTCAGTTTCAGCCTCTTAGTGTGGTATGGTGAGTGCTAAGGGTTATTGTATAACATTCTAAGTCTTTGTCAATGAGGAACATGAGTCTTTTGGATTTAAAACATTTATTTTGTTTGGAGGAAATAGTTGTCCTAGATCTGATCTAACGCAAGTAATTTCTATGTGTATCTACTCTACTTTTCTAGAAGAGAACCTGCTGATCCCTTTTGGTGAGACCTCAGACTTGAGCCAATCCTAAGCTTTAAATGATTTCTCCTGGAGCACCAGGGTGAGCGTATACTGAACCATAGAGTATGAGAAGATTCTGAAGCCTTTCTTTGGGGCCTGGGGACTCTGTCTGATCACATGATCTCAGAGCTTGGAGCCCTTATTGGGAAAGGGTACCTCAGCATCCCGGGTCAGTGGATTTTTTTTTTGAGGGGGGAAGGTAAGGCAATTGGGTTTAAGTGATTTACCCAAGGTCACACAGCTAGTAAGTGTTAAGTGTCTGAAGCCGGATTTGAACTTAGGTCCTCCTGACTCCAGAGCTGGTGCTCTATTCACTGTACCACCTAGCTACCCCTGCCAGTGGATCTTCACATAAGTATATGTAGAGTGAATATAAAAATAAAGAAAATGTAGCTTAGAAAAGGGAAGACATGCAGTAGGAGAGAATTAAGAAAGGCTTCCTGAAGAAGGTAGTGCTTGAACTATTGAAGGAAATAAGGGATTTTATAAGGTAGAAATGTGTAGGGGGCACATTCTAGGCACAGGGAATGACCAATGTAAAAATATGAAGACAAGAAATGTGTGAGTAGCAGCAAGACCAGTTTACCCACACTATAGTTTACAGGAAGGAGAGTAAACGTCTCGGTGTTGAGAAAGAGGAAGAAGGGAGAATGAAGGGAGAGAGAGACAGAGACAGACAGAGACACAGAGTCAGAGAGACAAGGAAAAACAGGGAGAAACAGAGAGACAAAGAGAGACAGGGAGACAGAAGAGAGAAGCAAGGAGTGGATTTTGAGAAGACGGTGGAATAGGTCAGAAAATTCTGAGCTCTCAGGTCCTCCTGGGACAATTTGAGATCAGAAGAGAAATCCCAGGACTAGGTTTGGTCCTTGTGAAGAGTAAACACCTCCAGGCTAGGTTCCCTTTTAACAGCAAGCTGCCAGCCTCTTAAACAACTAGTGGCAAGCCCTGGGGTTAGTTGGTTTGAGAGGCTGCCTCCACCCCAGCCACCAGAACTTTTGCCCCTGGGGATAGTGAGGGGTGTTGGCTGTCTGAGTCCTGAAGATTGAGGGAACCTCTGCTGACCAGGAATGCCAGACCCCACTGTGCTGCAAAGATTGGCAGGGGGAAGAAAGAATCAGTACATGTCCAGTGAATGCAGAAGTCATAAGGCAGAAAGCCCTGGCTGTGGGCACTTACAGGAGGTTGGAAGTTTGGCTTTGGTTTCAGGCTAGAAGGAAGAACTGAAGACCTGGGGCAAGAGGCACCATTTCCTATACCCCAGAGCTAGAGGGAATTGCAAATTAATTAAGCTATCACTTAAAAAAATGCACAGCCAAAGATGAAAGAATCCAACTGTAGAAACATATTGTGGGAATAGAGATGACCTGAGTTTATCTTCAAAGGAGGATATTGAAGTAAAGAAACCCCCAAAGAGTAATGTCAAATGGTCACCTGCCCAAAAAGAATTTATAGAAAATCTTAAAAAAGACTTTAAAAATCAAATGACAGAGATGGAGGAAAAACTAAAAAAGAAAATAAGACTAATCCAAGAAAAATAAGAAGAGTATGAAAGGAAAGTTAACCAACTAGAAAAGGAGATCCAGAATCTTAAGGAAGAAAATGACACCTTGAAAATTTGAATTGGGCAAAGTGAAGCCAGTGAAATTATAAGAGATCAAGAAATGATAAAACAAAATATGAATAATGAAAAAATAGAAGAGAAAGTGAAACATCTTATAAGAAAAACAAAAAATTTGGAGAATAGATCAAGAAGAAAAAGTATAAAAATAATTGGATTAACTGAAAGTTATGATCCAAAAAAGAATCTTGATACAATAATACAAGAAATAATTAAAGAAAACTGTCCTGAAGCATTAGAAGAGGGGAAGGGGAGTAGAAATAGAAAAAAAAAATCTATTGATCATTCCTTAAGAGAGCTCCTATGAGGAAAATTCAAAGGAATATCATAGTCAAATTCTGAAACCCCCAGCTGAAGGAAAAAATATTAAAAGCATCAAGATTAAAACAATTCAAATACGATGGTGCCACAATTAGAATTACACAAGACCTAGCAGTACAAACATTAAAGGAGTGCAGGTCTTGGAACACAACATATTGAAGAACAAAAGAACTGGGGCTCCAGTCAAAAATATCATACCTTGCAAATTTAAGTATTATTTTTAACAAAAAAAAAAATGAACATTTGGCAAAGTCTCAGACTTTCAAGACTTTGTTAAAAAAAATCCTGACCTGAATAGAAGATTTGACATACAAGAACCAATAGAAATAAAAGGTATATAACGAAGACTGATTGTAAGGAATCCATAAGGACAGACTGTTTACTTTTTATATTTGTAAAACATATGTCTAAGATTCTTACTGATAATTGGGTAGTTCATAAGAAAGATTGGGGTAAACCTGAGTATGATATGAATTTAAAAAGTAAAACTATTTAGGAACAGCTAAAAAGAGTAATTATTTTATACAAATGAGGTGCAGGAGAAAAAATTGATACACAGGAATCAGATGGGGGAGGAGGGCTGGTAGTTCTGGTAACCTACTTTCACCAGGAATGGGTTTAAGAAGAAATAATATATATATATTTAAAAGAGTCTTCTCTTTTATATAAGAAATAAATATTAAAAAGTCTTCTAAATTCAAAAGAAATAAAACAGTAGGGGCATAGTGAGGGGGAGAGGACAAGGGAGGAATCTTTAGAGGGTAGGGTAAAGGAATAGGTAAATTGGTAAATAAAAGGGTGTTTAGATTTATGGTAATGGGAGGATAGGGAAGGGTTCATTGGAGTGGGGTAGGCAAGTCATAGGAGGGCAAGGTAGTGGATAAAAGTAAAGTAGAAGAGGAAGGAGGGATAGGAAACAAGAAATATGCACATATATAAAAATAAAGATCAGTGGTAGAATAGGTTTGGGAAAGTATATGTCTATATATGTGTGTATGTGTGTATATGTGTATGCATATATCTATAGCTATGGAGAAATATATCTAAACTTCATTGTCGACTTCTAGAGGGGTGGGGGAGGGTATGTATATATTTATAGCTATAGAGAAATATATTTTAACTTTATTATGGACTTCTGGGGAGGATTAGGGGGAGGGAAAAAAAGAACAAAGTAAAAAAGTGCACAGCAGAGAACAAAAGAAAACACAAGGAAGCAAAGATGGACAATTCTCAACACATCTAATATTATTATATATTATATTACACATAAGCTTTCTTGAAACAAAATTTGTTTTTACATATTTTGACTCCTCTCATGTTCTGCAATACACATGACATGCTTTTTTTTTCTTTCTAACTTTGTATTTAAGTTCCAATATTTAAGTTTGTGATATGTTTTTGTTTCTTTTCTCTACTCTGTATTTGTGTTTTGGTGTTTGAGTCTAAAATAAAATTTTGGAAAAAAAAGAAGAGAAGCAAGGGAGAAGAGACAGGAAGAAAGAGAGACAAATAGACAAAGAGAAGAGAGACAGAAAAGAGAAAGACAGGGAGACAAACAGAGAAGAGAGATACAAGAGAGAAGAGACAGAAAGAGAGACAGAGAGAAGAAAGAGATGGGCAGACAGAGAGAGAGAGAAAGAGATGGTGAGGGAGAGGAAAGGGAAGGGGAGAAAGGGAGGGAGGAAAGATGAGGGAGGAAGAGAGTGGGAGATAGAGAGAGAGAGTAGAGAGAGAGAGAGAGGAAGAGGGAGAGGGAGAGGTGGGGTGGGAGGAAGGAGAGGGAAGAGAATGGAATAATGGAATCTCTAAGTGAACATAACTAATTCCTAGCAGGTTTTTAGGATGTATTATTAAAGAGGTGTATCAGCAATGCAGTATTCACAATGCCTACAGTAACTATAAATATGCTGATATAGTTATTAATCACAAAATGGAACAGGCTCTCTACATAAGAAATATAGATAGTGCATTCATTTAAATACCAGAAAACTGAGTCCCAAAACCAGAAAGTCAAAGCCAACCCAGTAGTGATGAAGTTAGCACATGTGGTCAAA
>CM053580.1:189290960-189316176 GCA_028627135.1 Pseudochirops cupreus | reverse complement strand
ATTCATTACAGTAAGAGCCTAGCACTGTGCCTCACAATTTCTAAGAACTCAATGAATATATATTGAATTAAGTGGAACATTGAGGGAGTTGAGGAGGGAGGGGTATAAGCTAGCAGAAAGTGATACTATGTGTGGTGGGAGGATCAGACAATTGGGAAAACCAACAGGGAGACAGCATCATAGGACTTGTGAAAGATAACTGGTGTCATTCCTAATCTTCCCCTCATACAGACAGACAGGTACACATGGAAGCCCATGCTAAATACCCTCTCTTTGGGTTTCTTATGTTACTTTGACACCAATAATGAAACTGCATATGTATACTAGACATTATGTGTGGGGTGTGTGTGTGTGTGTGTGTGTGTGCGCGTGTATGTGCGTGTGCATGTGCGTGTATGCGTGTGTGTGTGTGTGTGTGTGTGAGAGAGAGAGGGAGAGAGGGAAAGAGAGTGAGATTCTCCTCAGTTAAAGATTACTCATTTTTCACTCAAAGAATATCTAGTTACTTTGGAATAAATTAAGATCAAATTACTTTAACCAGATGTGTGCTGGGCTCACTGAAAGCTGATTGTTAAATTTTTAGTGTACTTACACCTCAGGAATCAGCAAACTTCACATCAAGGCTTGATTTTTTATTTTGTTTATTATCTATAATTAAGAAAAGATGGAGAAAATACTAATAACGCAGATCAAATTTGTGTCTGGTATATTTTTTTTTCAGAAAGTTGACTGTTAAACAAAATTTACCAGCACACCCCTGATTATAACTATCCTTGCAGCATTTCTTAAACCCCCATATGGGGTTGAGAAAAATTTGGGAAGAGTAAAAGATTTCTGAATGCAAAATGATCAAAAATTAGTTCAAAATTGGGGCAGCTAGGTGGTACAGTGAATAGAGCACCAACCCTGGAGTCAGGAGGACCTGAGTTCAGATAGGGCTTCAGACACTTGACACACTTACTAGCTGTGTTACTTGAGCCAGTCACATAACCCCAATTGCCCTCCAGAAAGCAAAACAAAAAACAAAAAAAACTTCTTTCATTTCTGTTATCTCATTTTGTCCTCTCATTTTCTCCAAAAGGAACATTGAGTGGTTTAAGTGACCTAAACAAAATCACAAAGAAAGTTGGGTACTAGAGTTAGGATTAGAATATTGCTTTATCCCTTAACCATCCAGAATACATTCTGAAATTAGATTAGTTAGAGTTATATTAGATTGTGAGTTTCTCATTAGATAGTGAGCTCCATGAAAGCAGGGATTTTTGTTTCTATTTCATTGGAACCCCAGGACTTAGCACAGTGCCTCATACATAGTAGGCTCTTCATAAAGGTTTACTGAGTAATTAACTGACTAACTGGAGTTCTAACCTAAGGACCAAAGGTCAAAAGATATCAGAGAAGAAGAAATGTTTGTTAGAAACTATAGAAGAAGAAGAAGAAGAGAAAAGAGAACCTCTAGATGTAGACTGCCTTAAGATTTGTCTCTTTCCTTGTACAAAGGGAAGAAGGGAACAGAATGAAATAGTCTTATGCAGCACTTATACTGCATTTGTCAGTTAAATGCATAATAAATTCCGTGTAGGGCTGAATTACAAATACAACACTGATTTTAACCCCAATTTAAGGCAGTACCATCTGTGTTTTAAGAAAATAGGAATGATGATTTTCCCCCCACACCAAATACTAGAATCATTTAAATCCTCAAATTGGGTTTGGAATTTAGAGATAAGGTGCATAAGATGCTGAAGAACAATCAATGGCAAGTAACTTTGAACTTTGAAAAGGATGAGTAAAAAAGCATTTATTAAATAACTATTGAGCGCTAATTCAGGTGGATGGGGAGTGCATGGGGGGGTGAATGGGTGTTCAAGGACGACTAGCTCCTCTGGTATGAGGGCTTGCCCAGGCCTTTTCAGCTCCTCCACCTTTGGTGTTAAAGGAGCACTTTACCTGTGGCTTGGAGAAGCTATAACATGCAAAAAGAACACACTCTGGTAAACTGCCTCAGCAAGATGGGCTAACCCAGGTTGAGGGTAGCCAATGGGCCACAAAACTTTTGGGGAAAACTTCTCCCACTGGGATGGGTGGAGGAGAATAATTTGTTCCAACAGTCATGAAAGAAGCTTAAACAGTCATTGTGGGGTGCTTAGAGCTTGGTCAGACATCAAAGATGGCAAGGTCATTCACTGCATCCTGGGCCATCACTGGTCATTCTGACTTTTTCCCTATTACTGGACTTCAGTGACTCTGGAAGAGGGAGTGAGGCTGACTATTTGTGCAACTGTACCTCATTTAAGAGCATGCTGATCCCAGGGGCTTCAGGGGTGGTCTCTCCTATTAAGAGGTGTCTCAGCTCTCTAAGCTCACAAGCAATCAGGTTCAGTGGTAGGGGAGCCTAGATTGCAAAAAAAAAAAGGCGAGTTCTTTCTCTCTCATTTGTCTCTGGATCTTTATACTCCCAGCAGAACCAAATCACTGAAAGAAAACGGGTCTGACTCATGTCTAGTGTCTCTACAGAAGAGAAAAAGGTACTCAAAGTACAATGTAGATGAGGTATAGGACAGCTATTTATTTCCTTAGCACAAAAAGTGCTTAAAACACGATGACTCATAATCAGTCATTGACAAAACTTTAAACATTAAATGGTAACACGTGACACCTATTATGCTCTCCTTGGAAATCAAAATTTGAAACATTTTATGAATCTGCTAAACTCCCATTTCACTGTCACTCTGACTCTTCACAATTTGAACAAATCCCTCAAGGTTCATATCTTACAGAAAACTCCTAATTCTAGTCTGCTCCCACTAACCCAGGTTGAGGGTAACCAATGGCCACAAAACTGTGACCCAAGAGTTCTCAAGGTCTTAAATTCACACAGCTGCCTTTAAATCTGGAAATGTTCATGTTAAGAATACAATTCAGTCACCTAAACAGTTATGGAAAGAACAGCAGTGACAGCCAGAGTTCTGATTCTAGGCAGCACATGTGCCCACTGCCATGTACAAGCAGCTGCTGAAGGGTTAAACAGGTGGGAGAGGAGAGGGTCTCTCTCTCCAGAGAAGTACAAGAAAGAGCCTCCAAGCATGTACCCACCCACATGTACCCCAAATGGGAAAAGAGAAAGCACCAAAGGATGGCATCACTCCTTTTAAAATCTAATGAGTATGATGGGGTACAGGCTCTGGAAACTCCCTTGAACTCTCTGGATCTTCTCACTAGATCTGGCATTCACCTGAAGCCTTCCATTATCACGATGATTGAATCTCTGTTACCCTTAACCTAGCCCTCCATTGTCTGTAGCCTTCCTCTTAAACTTAAACTAGCCTACCCCTACATTATCTCCTTTTCCCACCCTTGATCCCATCAAAATCCTATTCTCTTGGTTCCAGGATTATGACCTCAGTCCCATAAAGATCCTCCCTAGACTTCCCTTCAAGATCCTCCCTGGACCCCTCCTCCCATCACCCCAGACTACTAGACCATTCCTAGATCCCTCCCACAGTCTTTCTACATGTAAAATACATCTTGCTTCTGTGAGAAACACATCTATGGGACTCACAGGACTTCCCAAGCAGGGTCAGGGAGTTAGCCTAGATGAGCTTCCACTGTCCACTGCTTTCCTGGGGGCTCTTAGGAATACCCACATGAGACACCCCCTTAAAATATCAAACTCTTTCTCACTGAAAGAACTCAGAAACAGTGTATAGAGGAAGGTGCTTATTACACTTATCAGGCAAGGAAATTTGTATGGTGCTCACACCCACACTGAAACAGAAACAAGAGTGAGGTTCTACAATTCTGTCCTTCCTTTACTTAGGGTTAGTCAAATTCCTTACTTCATTTCCCTACATTCCTTCTATATATACAGATTATATTCAGATTATATAGGCGTGGTAGCGAAGATACTTGAGACCTGACCTGCATGACTCTTCTAAGGTCCCAGCTGTTTGCCACACTCCCACCTTTCTAATTCCCTCTGGCCATTGTCATAGTTCCAGGAAATTCTTGGTCTTAGTAAAATAAGATAAGGGAGCTTCCCCACAGCTATTGATTATCTTCCAATAACTTTTGTGGAAGGAAAACAAGATACCATTACAGCCCTTCTTACACCTCTGTGAAGGCACTCAGGTTCTATCTGGCCTGCTGGCATTAGCACCACAAATGCTCAGGCTCCTTATGAGTCTACCCAATAGGGTGAATCTTTAATAGATTTGGTTTTACTTTAGCTGAAAGACTTGAGTTGAATTTATTAGGCAGGACCCAGTGTGTCGGCATTTTGGGGTCCTGAGCACCCCCAAACCCCAAATCTCAACAAATGGGCTACTCTTTCTGGCTCAGTGGTCAGTTGTCTTTGATGTGCTGACTCAAGAAAGTCCTTCAGTGCTGAACATATGTGTCCCTAGAAGGAGCTGGGGAAACTAAGCTCAGGACTTCATATGCTCCATGAAGTGTGCTCCAATTCAATCCCTGCTACGCTGGGAAAACAGGAAAATTTCACTAATGCAGACTAATTAGAGAAAAAAGCAAGTAGGTATTAGAGAAAACCCTCAATTATAAACTATTTTAACATAAATGAAATTTTACTACCATCAAGTGAAGTACTATAAGGTCCTTAGTTCATCTCTTTAATAAGCCACTAAGAAAGATTTCCAATTAGCAAAACAATTATTTGTACACAAATAGGAGCTTCCAAAGGGCTTAAGGGCACCTGAAAACAGTATTTCTTCTCTTAGAAGTCTGTGGTGTATCAGGAAGGGCACTGAAGTAGGCCTGGAGAAATTTGGGCACCAAATTCTGGTTAAGTGTGCCAGCTGGTTGACCTCTCTGGGCCTCAGTATTCCCAGTTGTAAAATGAGGAATTAGGGTTTAGTCCAAATTACCTTTACTGTTCCATTTTTCCTCATTAAAATTCTACAAAGTGCTTTTAAACATTCCACCCTTGATGCTGTTTACTCTTGCCCTCTCTGTGAACAAAGGATTTCTATGAACAAAGCAGACTTCTGTCCAGCTCCTGTCCAGCTTCCTCTAACTTGAAATCAGTAGAATTAATTCATTCGAAGGAGTAATTTATTGTTCATTAAACAGAAGGCTCAGGGTTACTTGTCTAGCTTGAAGGCAGCACAGGACAGTGAGGGAAACCCCAGAATGGGTATTAGGAAGTCTTATTCAAATCCCAACTAAAATCCCACCTTATATACTACATAGGAAGCCTTCCCCAACCCCTTAATTCCAGGGCCTTCCCTTTGTCATTTTCTATTTATTCTCTACAGAGCTTGCTTTGTATAAGTTTGTTACCATCTTATATCCTCCATTAGAATGTAAGCTCCTTGAGGGCAGGGGCTGCTTTTTATTTCTTTTTGTATCCCCAGAACATAGGAAGTGCTATTAAAAAACTGTGTATTGTTTGAGTGATAGTCCCAACTCTGCTTCAAGGTTGGACTAGATGAGTTCTAAGATCCTTTCCAGTTCTAATGTTCTATGATTTGTGATCTTTTGCTATTCTTTCCCCAGAGGAAAACAATGTTACTTAACTTTCCTGCTCTGAGAAGTTCTCTGTTCCATATGACTTCCATTCTGCTTTTCTGGTTCTCTTGGTTTGGTCTCAACTGAAGAGGTTAGGGTTAGGGTTGCTCTGGAGACCCCAAAATACCAACATGCCGGAGTCCTGCCGAATGAATTCGACTCAAGTCTTCTCAGCCAAAGAAAAGTAAAGTTTATTAATGGTAACTATGATGCTTTGGGCAAACAGGCCAGAGTAAGTCTGACACAGAATAAATCTGTGCTAGGTCATTCTCTGGTGCTCTCACACACATGAGGACAAGAAGGGATCTTCTATACAGGAAGGTTGTGGGAGGAATCTAGGGGTGGTCTGGAGGAGGAGTTTGGGGAGGGTCTTTAGGAGGAGTCAATGAGGTCAGACTCCAGTAATGAGTTTGGGGAGGGTCTTCAGGAGGAGTTAATGAAGTCAATGCAAGGGTGGATTGATATTTTGATAGGCTCAAGGGTGGGAAGTAGATGGACAATGGAGGGCTAGGCTAGTGACAGAGGTTTGGGCCCAGCCACAATGACAACCTTATGGCCTCTGCAAATGCCTCATTAACTGGGAAGATTTAATCAGACTTCAAGGGGTTTCCCAGAGCCTATACCTCGAAGATTCAAGGAGAGCTCAAGGGGGCTCCACCTCCTCATCAACCAGAATGGCTGCATCTTCATGATATCATTCTCTCAGAGCTTGTTTTCAGTTATTCTGTTCCATCTTTTAAAAAAAAGTCAAATCAGGCAAAAGCTTGACCCTTGATCATTCATTCCCAATGCTATCTGACAAGAGCCTTGTGAATAAATGAGTTTCCAGTGTAGGCAGAGATTACTGTTTTGTTAATTTTGAATGGATGAAAATAGACAGCAATCAACAAACCTTTGGCTAAGGGGAAAAATCCCTTTAACAACCATTTTCCTTCAATTACAAGGAGGACAAAGAAGCACATTGCACCATGTGCTTGAATAGATGCTTTATTATTCAAAACAAGCATCAAAGAGCATTATGTCCCCTATAGAAAATATGCAATCAGTGTTTAATTCAATGGTAGGATGCAAATTTAAATTCCCATAAGGGGAAGGCTGTTAATGCCATTTAAATTGGTTGTAAATTACAGATAATTCGCTAGAGACCCGAATACAGATTAGTGGAGTATTGCTTTAGGAATCCAGTCCTACTTTGAACTTATTGTGGATTTATCTATGAAAAATAAGACCTTGAAGGCTTGTTTACAGCTACATTTTATTGCCCGTCTTCTTCATTTCTACAGCGAATATTTCACTTTTAAATGCCATGAAATGGTTCAGCTAACATAAGTAAATGGCATTATGTTTAAGATAGATTAGCACTTTTAGAAGAGTAGCATTTCCTCACCAAAACATACGTAACATACATATATGTGCATATATGTACACAGAGAGAAGAGGATGAAGGTATAATATATAGAGAATATATGTGTGCATTTTCACATGAATTTAATAAAAAAAGCATTTTTCTAGTCAACTTTTCTAGCATTAGATGTGGTTGGCAAATTCTGAGGTTACAAGACAACCGGCATTTTCAGGAACTTGAGACCTGTAATAACTCTTGCTACTTAAGTATGCCAATTACATGAAAATTATCTCCCATTTTCAGAGACTGACTAATTGTCATTGGACTGCAGTTTGAATAGTATACTTATAACTGATGAATTCAGAGCAACAAGGCCATCACAAATATCTCATGCCAAAATGCTTCCCAGTCAAAGAAGATTTTGGAGCTCCCAACTAGAGAAGGACATTTTTACACTTCTTAGAAGTAATTCATTCCTTGCTCTGGCACCTCCATCAGGTAAAAAATAGATTTCTGAGTGTGATATGTTTGATTTAATTAAAGCCTGATTTGGCTTATAATCCTCAATTTTCTGTTTCTTAGAACATGTATGACATTATTATCTACCATATTTTTTGGTATGCAATCTTTGAGAAACAATATAGTAAACAAAATGCATAATGTATAGATGTATATTAAATATATATATACATATAGAGTACATTTCAGGATTCCGAATGGTTAGGGAATGGGATATTTTAGTTAACTTAATATTCAAGTTAAAGGAAACTTACTTTATAACACACATTATCCATTTTGCAAGAATTTAAATACAACCAGATATCCTTAATTTTAGACCTAGGCTGAACAGATTTTTATCTTTTCTTTAATGATTCAAAACATGCTTCAGGATTTTATAGTAGCTCAGGGCTATTCTGAAGAAGAATTCTCATTGTACAGACCTATAGGATTTACATAGAATATATAAGGTGCATAGGAACACTGTGGATACCAGATGCATGAGATTAGATGTCCATAACTTGTTCAGGGAGAACATCTTTTTTTTTCTAATATTCTTAGAATTTAGCTTTTTAAAGAGCCACATTATACCACATTTACGTCCCTACAGTCTATTAAAGTTTAAAGTAGAACTAAGAATTTTGAGATACTCTGTATATCCTGTTTACATAGAGAGAAGTAGATACCTTCCCTCCTTCTTTGTAAACAGAAGACTTACATCAAAAAGGGAAAAGGAAGAGGAAATAGCTGTTGGCTCAGTTTGGTACTTTCATGGACTCAGATTTTCTAGAGACTCATGGATTCTGGGAATGACAATGCCAGCTGGTGCTTCACTGCAATGTGTCTTCAAGAACTATAGGGGTGGGATCTGTTTTAAATTATACAAAGAAGGACAAGGAGAGAGCAGCTATGGGGCTCAGCCTGGACCTACTATGGTCCCAGATCATCTGAAGCCTGATAGATTTTGGAAATGGTTCAGGGGATGCAGTTGTCCTATGAGAGGACAAAAATATGAGAGTTCCAGAAACCGAGGTAGGCCACAGCATTGGGAAGAAAGGAAAAATTTAATCTGATGGTCTTGGAGCAAAAGCTAGCTGGCCATTTTTCAAGTGTGTTATAGAGCACTGGGGTCGAACTCAAAAAGAAATGGGTGCCATGAAACCACGTATAAGGATCCCTTTGGGCTGCATATTGACTTAGAAAACTACGTATTGACATTTTCTGTGCTCTATTATATTTTTATTTATTTTTGTTAAATATTTCCCAATTACATTTTTATCTGGTTCAGCACATTTGGGTATGTTACTGGCCCTAATGGGGACAGCCTTCTTGGTTTTTGATGCCTCTGCTATAGAATGAATACTTATTCAGGTAGGAGTTAGATAAGATGGATTTGGGGGGGGGGCCTTTCCAACTCTGACATTCTGTGATTCTGTGATTAGGTTTGGAACATATATTTTTATTTTCAGAACTCCTTTACACTCTTAAAAATTATTCCGAATGACGGAGATTTTGTTTATAGGGGTTATGACTATCAATGTTTTTATTTTTTTCTTAAATAATTTATTTATTTATTTTTAGTTTTCAACATTCACTTCCATAAGATTTTTAGTTTTAAATTTTAATCCTTTCTCTCTCCTCTCCCCTTCCCAAGACAGTGTGCAATCTGATATAGGCTCTACTTGTACATTCATATTAAACATTTTCACATTAGTCATATCGTAAAGAAGAATTAGAACTAATGGGAGAAACCATGAGAAAGAAAAAAAAACAGCAAAAGAAAAGGAGAGCAAATAGTAGACTTCCATCTGCATTCAGACTCTGAAGTTCTTTCTCTGGATGTGGATAGTGTTTTCCATTATAAGTCTTCTGGAGCTGTCTTAGGTCCTTGATAGAGCAAATCTATCAAAGTCAATCATTGCACAATGTGGCTGTTACTGTGTACAATGTTCTCCTGGTTCTTCTCATTTCATTCAGCATCAGGTCATATAAGTCTTTCCAGGTTTCTCTGAAGTCTATCCGTTCATCATTTCTTATAGCACAATAGTATTCCATTACATTCATATACCACAACATGTTCAACCATTACCCAATTGATGAACATCCCCTCAATTTCCAATTCTTTGGATAGCTGCTATAAATCTTTTTGTACATTTGGGTTCTTTTCCCATTTTTATGATCTCCTTGGAACACAATCTAGAAATGGTATTGCTGGGTCAAAGGGTATATCAATGTTTTTAATATTAGAAATTAAAACATCTTAGTATTATTACGAAAACAGTTTTGACCTTGCAGATTCCCTAAAAGGGTCTCAGGTATTCTGGGGTTCCTGGACCAAACTGGAACCACTGATATGAATCATATGATATCCATATTAAGTTGTTTTTCTGAATTCAACCTCCGAGTCAGTGACATTTAGTGGAAAGATTACTGTTCTTAGAATCAGTGAACACAAGGGATTCTTATCCACACATTCCTTCTTCCATCTCCTTGCCTTTGTATGGGGCTGTCCACCAAGCCTGGAATCCACTCCTTTCTACTCTCTGCCTTTTAGAATCCCTAACCTCCTTCACACTTAACTCAGATGCCTCTTTCTATATAAGAACTTTCTATGATTTCCTCAGATTCTAGTGATTCTCCATCAAAATTACTTTGTATATACTTTGTATACAAAATTACCTTGAATATGTTTATGTGTACACACATTATTTTCATTGATAGAAAAGAAACTCCCTACAGGGCAGGAACTGTTTCATTTTTGTGTTTGTATATCCAGCATTTAGCACTATCCTCCCTCACAGTAGTCATTTCATACGTTCTTGTTGATTGGTTCTAGTTCCAGTTATGTACTAGCTGTGTGATCTTGAGCCTCAGTTTCCTCATTTGGAAAATGGGAATAATAATATTTTTATTATCTAATTCTTAGTCGTGGTGAGAAAAATATCCTTTGTAAACCTATAAAAATGTTGGCTATGAGTGTTGCTCGTATGTGCTTGCGTTCTTACATCTGTCTTCTTTTATAAAAGAAAAGTGCCGAAGTTTGTGGGTCTTTTAAAAATTATTTCAGCTTTCTGATTGTTCAGACACTAAGAGAAAATTCTCTGTTTATAAGAGAAAGAAAAGGAGAGAGATTTGTGTGATTTTTAACTACATTAAGTCACTCTGACAAAACACCTCATTTCACATTACACCAAGTCAGGTGCACAGGTTATGGAATAAAAATAATTTTCAGTTGTGAGGAGCTCCATGTTTTCAGCTTTGACATGTTCTGAGCCAGTGTATTTCAAATAGAAATCAAAAGTGAAGGCCAAGTTTCTTAAGATCTTTCTTTTTCCAGCTACTCTGGGAGTTTGTTTTTCTTAAACCCTATCAGTTTGTGCTGGAGCAGAGAGAGAGAGAGATTGTCTTCCTTTGGCTCTTAGCCCAGCCTGTGAGAGTTAGGGGGATAAGGTGGACACCAAAGGTGGAAAGCAGCCCTGAAAAGGGCCTCCATTGTCCATCTCTATAAAGGTAAAGGAAATAAGATTGTCCTGTGACAATCACAGGGGGAGGAGGTCTCTCTCTTAGTCATTGCTGGCAAAATTCTTGTCAGGGTCCTCCTTAATAGGGTGATCCTTCACCTAGAAGATGGTCATCCACCTGAGAGCCAGTGTGGCTTCAGAAAGGGTCAAGGAACAGTCAATATGGTGTTTGCTACCAGACAACTCCAGGAAAAATGCCAGGAGCAGAACACAGGTATGTACATAGCTTTTGTAGATCTGACCAAGGCCTTTGAAACTGCCAGTCATTCATAAGGGCTTATGGAAAATTATGTCAAAATTTGGTTCAGTATTGAACATCAATTTCAGGACAGCATGCTTGAGTGGGTTCTGGGTGATGGACAATGCTCTAGGGCTTTCCCAGTCACCAATGGAGTGAAACAAGGCTGTGTGCTTGCTCCCATGCTTTTTATCATGATATTTTCAGCCATGTTTTCAAATGCCTTCATTGAAGACAAACATGACATCAATGTCAGTTACTGCACTGATGGTAAATTCTTCAACTGGAAAAGGCCAAGACCAAAGTGGAGGGAGTGTTGGTGCATGATTTTCTGTCTGCAGATGATTGTGTACTCAATGCATCCTGTTAAGCTGAGATGCAACAAAGCATGGATCAATGCTTTGCTGCTTGTGCTAATTTTGGCCTAACAATTATTACCAAGAAAAAACAGGTGGTCCATCAGTCACCACTACCACACTATCTGTACACAGAACCATCAGTTAAAGCAAATGCAGAAATTTTGAATGTTGTAGATAAATTCACTTACCTTGGTAGTGTACTTTCCAGAGATGTACACATTGATAATGAGGTTGACACATGCATTGCCAGAGCAAGCTCAGTGTTTGGGAGGCTCCAAAGGAAAGTGTGAGAGAGAAGAGGTATTAGACTGACTACCAAACTGAAGGTCTACAGAGCCGTGGTGCTGACCTCATTGTTGTATGCCTGTGAAACCTGGACAGTGTCATGCCAGGAAACTGAATTGCTTCCATTTGAATTTACTTAGGAAGATTCTGAAGATCACCTGACAGGATAAGATGCCAGATGCTGAGGTCCTTTCCTGATTTAAACTGCCAAGCATTCAAACTCTGCTTCAGAGAGCACAACTCCAAAAGGCTGGCCACATTGTTCAAATGCAAAACACATGCTTGCCAAAAAGACTATTTTACGGAGAACTGACAGGGCAAGTGTTCACATGGTAGTCAGAAGAAATGATACAAGGACACTCTCAAGGTCTCTCTTAAGAACTTTGGAATTGATTGTGTGACATGGAAGACACTGGCACAGGACTGCTCAGCATGGTGTGCCCACATCAGAGAAGGTGCTGTGCTCTATGAGCAAAGCAGACTTGAAATAACTCAAAAGAAACATGAGATACACAAATTTAGAGAATCTACCCCAAATGTTCACATGGATTATTTGTGCCCGACCTGTGGTACAGCCTTCTGAACTCATATTGGTCTGATCAGTCACAGTCAGATGCACTGTAACTTGACTCTAACATAGCACTGTCATTTTGGTCTTCTTCAAGAATGAAGGACAATAACCAATAAGCCCAGTTGGTGCCTATTTGTGCCAATACTGAGTAACTGTTACAGAACAATCATTCTTTAGAGCAGTGGTTCTCAACCTTCCTAATGCCGCGACCCTTTAATACTGTTCCTCATGTTGTGGTGACCCCCAACCATAAAATTATTTTCCTTGCTACTTCATAACTGTAATTTTGCTACTGTTATGAATCTATCTGATATGCAGGATGTATTTTCATTGTTACAAATTGAACATAACCCACAGGTTGAGAACCGCTGCTTTAGAGGGTAGGGAAGGGCAGTTCTGTTTCTTTAGGAAGATATAACCCATTGCTTCAGCAAGGTTATATCTATATGCCTGCCTCGGATTTTGTTGCTACCCCTTGCTTCCTGCCTACTCCCTGTCCTTCAGGCCCTTACTGAGAGAAGTCCTGAAGGAAATGATGAACAGTTCTACATCTCCCTTATCATGAGATGCCGATATCACAAGGGAGTTTGTGGCCAAAGAGAGATCTTACCAGCTGAACCCAAAAGAGTTGGACGCGGTTAGTAATTAGCATTTGGGTAGTGATGAAACTAAATCAGGATAAGAAATAACACCTTGTGAGGGTGCTGGCTCACTTACAAGTAAAACTTAACCTATATAATGATCTCAAAACCACAACACAGTATAAGAGGGTTATACTGAAGTTGCTCCAATATTTGGTGGGAAAATTGGAACCAATGTATATGAATATTGTGTAGTGTTAATGAACAACTTGGCTTTGCTAAGATGGAGCTATTCACAATAATTAAGGTTTGAGATATTATATTTGAGGTGTGGAAAAAGTACACAAATTTTTCTTTGAAAATAGATTATGGTACAATCTGAATTTAAAATTTCCAAAAAACATTCATTTTGTATTATATTTACTTTATTAAGTTCTGGAAAAGGTATGTTTGAATGTATTAGTGGCAGAACTTAACCATTTATTATACCATCAATGCCTTTTCTTCACACTAGGCTTTATATAGACATCTAATGACATGTTTGAAGAATTTGTCCTTTTCTACTCAAAATTTTTTTATAAAATATTCTGCCTTTAACAAATATTTATTTTTTCCCTAAAAAAAAAGAGAAAAGGTTGCTTTGAAAACACAACCTGCTTAGAAAAACTTTTTTTGTGTGAGTAAGAGATTTTATAGATTAAACATCAGGCTGAGTACATATTAAGGAAAATTCTAACTTTCTAGAAAATTGAAATGCTTTAGAATTTTCTCAGAACATATGCTTTACCTAACTACAGAAAAAAATTGAGTGAATTTTGCAAGGGCAGACATTCCAAATTCATACATCTTAGAAGTATGAATAGACTAGATCTCTCCTACTTTTCTTTATTCCTCTCATACTGTAATTGGTTTAAAGTATCTCAAATTTATATCAATTCTGCCATATAAATATACATGTATATATATAGAAACTAAATTGTAACTATGAAACAGATAATATATTTTAAATGGCCAATAAAAATTATTAAAAAAATTTAAAAGGAGATGAGAAGGGACTGCTAGGTGGTGCAGTGAATAGAGCACTGGCCCTGGAGCCATTGAGAAGGACCTGAGTTCAAATCCAGCCTCAGACCCTTAACACAAAAACTAGCTGTGTGACCTTGGGCAAGTCACTTAACCCAAATTGCCCTCCAAGAAAACAAAAAAAAGCAAAAAAAAAAAGGAGATGAGAAAATCTAAGTCTCTTTATAGATGGGAACTATGGGTGTGAGACATTTCATGTACTGTCAGGTTCAGTTCAGTCTTGTTTAACTTTTTCCCACTTTCCTTTAATTTGTTGTTCTCTGTTACAAAGTAACAAAGTTTCCTAAGTAGGAGGGAGGGGTCAAAATACTTTTGAAAATGAAAATTACTTTAAAACAAAAAGATACCAATAAAAATTGTAAACGCTAGTATTTTAGGAAATTGGAAATCTAGTTCCAGTTTTTCAGTAAACTACCAAATCACTTCATCTCTGTGGTTCTCATCAATAAGAGAAATGAATTAGAATATCTTTAAATTCTTTTCTTTCCCTAAAATTATATAATTCCATGTACGATGTTTGGTAGATTCTTCCTAGACAATGAACTATGAGAACTAATGAAAGATTAAAGGACTACTAGGATGTAGGTTCTGTCTTTATTAACTAAGATATATCAGTCTAATTTGTCTCAATTCTAAACTCAAGAGAGTCATAGAATCTCAGAGTTGGGAGGGACCACAGCAACCATCCAATCCAACAACAACAGTAACAACAAAAGCCTAAACAAAAATCCTCTCTACAATATCCCCCAAAAGTGGTCAGTCAGACTTTTCTGGAAGGGCTCTAAATGAAGGCAAATTTATCTCAAAGCAGTACATTCAAAATTTTGGATGGTTTAAATTGTTAGGAAGTTTCTCCTTTTGCCTCCTCAAAACTTCCACTCATTCTTCATAAGTCTGTCCTCTGGGAACAAGATGAGCAAGTCAAATGTCCCTTCCAAATGACAGCCTTTCAAGTATTTGAAGACAGTTACTGTGCACGCCTGTTTTCTCTTACTCATTATATTCATTATATCATTATATAGTCATAAGGCATGATCTTTAGGCTTTTTTTTACCAATCTGGTCACCTTCTTCAGGTTACTTAAAGTTGATCAACAACTCTCTAAAGACATTTGGAAATGTACCTGGGAGCTCCATCACCTATAGACCCTCGGTCCTAGGCATTTTGTTAGTCAATGTTCTCTTTAAAGCAAAGCTTACAAGACCCACTGAAGTGTTTATTTTTGTTCTGGCTTGACTTAACAATAACAACAGAATGTTTACCCTATATATATATAGGGTAAACATAACCTATATATATACTGTAATAAGATAACCAAAAAAGCTAATATGATCTCAGATACCATTAACAGAAGCATAGTGAACAGAATGAAGGAGGTGATAGCCATACACACACACACACACACACACACACACACACACACACACACACACATCCTATACTTAGATTCAGTAAATATACCTTCTTTGTAGGATAAGTGGATCTGAGTAGAACTCATACATAAACAGGTAGCTAATGTTTCTCACATTACAAAGCTGCTTTTGTCTTCTACGGTTATCATGATATTTCTGCCTGATCATCTCTTTCCCACCAGGAAATGACTCTATTGTTCCCAATCAGGAAGTGTACCTCAACTATTCTCTATTGTTCTCACATTTCAGTTGCTTCCTGCTGGGCACAATTGCTACTCCAGCTGGTTTTCAATTATCCAGATATCTTCAGGATCCCCTAATATTTTGTCAACACACACTAGGGATGTTGTGGTTAGTAAGCCTCTCCCCTGCAGGGGAGGTTACAGCCTTATTAAACAGTACTTTTAATTGCTGCCACCATCCACTGAGGAATACTGTGAAGGATAAATCTCCCCTCTGAACATTGGGCTATATCTCTAGGCTATATATCTTTTGTTCTTCTACTGTACCCAGCTATAGCTCTCAGTTGAGGTGCTGTCTTCAGAGTTACCTGCTATACTGTTGTCTTCTGCTAGATGGAAGACTGCTGGGAGGGATGTAAGCTCTATTCATTCAACCTTTTCAGTCAATGGTTATGAAACTCCTCACATATCTTTTCAACCATCCCTCTCATCCAATCAATATAAAGTTACTTTCAACTATTTAGTCAGCCCTTTCAGCCACTGGATAGGAAAATGATTCTCACAATTAAGCGGTACCACCATGTAGTAGAGACCAGTTAAGATCAAGCTAGTTCTTAGAACACTTCTGCAAAACCCTTTTTCTTTTTTCTGTTTCCCCTCTTGACCTCTTCTCTACAGCCTCTTCTGAGTCCCTCTGGATGAGGTAAATATCCTTTTGGGCTAAAATTTCTTAAAGAGAAAAGGAGAACCCAGTGAGGTTATAAGAAAACTTAATTTCACTCATCACCCTCCTCTATTTTATACAAATCTCAATGGCTACACTGAATGGAGAAATCTAAGGTCACCTTTGCCTCATCTCTGCCCCCTATTCCTATGCCAGGAACACATCCCAGGCCTCTTGATTTTACTAAAATGTGGTGCCCAGACCTGAACAGGATAATCTACATGTGATCTTGCTGGCACAAAGAAGAGAATGGCTATCACCTCCTTCATTCTGTTCACTATGCTTCTGTTAATGATGTCTGAGATCATATTAGCTTTTTTGGCTATCTTATTGCACTATTGACTCATATGAGCTTGTGAGCCACCTCAAGTCCTAGGTGTTTTTTTCAGAAGGTTATTATCTACCCATCCAACCCCACTCCATACATGTGTAGTTGATTTCTTATACTACTGAATTTCATCTCATTATATTCAGCCCAATATTCGTTGTTGATGTTGACCATGTTTAGTTGTTTTTAGTTGTGTCCAACTCCTGTGTGACTCCTTTTGGGGTTTTCTTGGCAAAGATACTGGAGTGATTTGCCATTTCCTTCTCAAGCTCATTTTGCAGATGAGGAAACTGAGGCAAGCATGGTTAAGTGACTAAATCTAATAGCCAAAGTCCTGCTAAGCTCATTGCAAATCTCATTGTTGTTTTTGTTCAGTCATGTCTGAGTCTTTGTGACCCCATATGGCAATTTCTTGACAAAGATACTGGAGTGGTTTGGCATTTCCTTCTCCACTGAATTAAGGCAAATGGAAGCTACATGACTTGCCCAGGGTCACAAGGGAGTGTCTGTGGTCAGATTTTAATTCAGCTCTTCCTGATTTCAGGCCCAGAAGGATATCCACTGTGGCACCATATTAGTTATCTCTTCAAGTATTATGTCATCTCAAAATGTGATAAGCCTGCCACATGTGTAACTATTCAAGTCTTTACTTTTTAAAGTAAAAAAGCATAGGTCTAAGGGTAAGTTCTTGGAATAGCTCAGTAAAGATCTACCTCTAAGATAATATTTATCTATGAAATGACTGCTCTTTGATACTAGGTATTCAATCAGCTCAGAATCAACCTAACTAACCTAACTATCATATAGTCCACAACTCTCCATGTTATTTCAGTGTCTGAAATGTAGATGAATATGTCTATAACATCCCTAATATACCAGTATAAATAACCCTATCTAAAAATGAAATGAGATTGGTTCTTTATTAAACCAACAAGACATTTTGTGATCTCCATTTTCTTTTGTAAATCTTTACTACTCATTTCCTTCATAATATGTTCTATAACTTTGTCTGGAATTTGAGTCAAGTTCATTGGTCTATAATTTTCAGACTTTATTCTCTTCCCTTATTTGAAAATCAGGGAAATGTTTATTTACCTTCTTCCAGTCATAATTCTAAAGTTCCCTCTCGTTCTCCTTTCTAATAATTTGCAACAATGACTTAACAGTCACATTCTCCAGTCTTTTAGTACCCTGGAATATAATTATCTATGCCCAGTGACTTGAATACATCAATGGCAGCAAGGTGATCTCTGTTCTTATTCTTGATTTCAATTTCATTTTTATTCAGTCTTTTCCATTCCAAAGATCATTTTTATTAATAAGAAGAACACAAAAGAAAATAAACTTTGAGGGCAAAGAGAGGAGGCTATTTTCCCTTTCTTGATGTGAGTATTGCCATTTTAGAATAAAGCTCCATTTCAGTGTAAACAAGCAGTCACATCTAACTCCTGAGTTTTGCCTTCCTTTATCACCAATCTTAGGTAAGGTCAACAAAAAAGACAGAATCAACACTGTCTTGAACTCCTAACACCAACAACAGACTAAAAGATTTGGAAGTCTTTGTCCCTTCCTGTGGAACACAACAAACAGCCCTCAAGGCCGGTGGCTGGTTGGAAGGCCAACATGTCTTTTTTCTGTATACTATAAATACCTGTGGGAAGTGGCTTATATAAAGAAGCTCTCTTGCAACATAGGAACTTCCTTTTTCTGTGAAACAAATGATATTTCTCCTTGGTTTAGATAGTAATTTTGAATGAAATAAAGACTTTTACTGACTTGTACCCTATATTGTTAACAGGGAGTTTTCTTTCTAGAAAAACAAAAAAGAGATTATTGTCTCTGCTTTCTCTGTCATTCATAATCATTAACTAATCAACTAACCAACTAATAAGTATTTATTAAGTACCTACTATATACCAGAAGTCCTATCTACCCTAAATGTGATATATCCTTTCTTTGATCACTTCTTTCCCCCAATATAACTGACCCTTTTTATAGTCCTTAGCATTCCCTCCCAGTGTCAGCTTGCTCTGACATTGTATTTTTATCAGATCACATCACTATTTGCTCGTTTTCATCTTCTCTTCTCTGCCCTTACATTCATTCTCTGTTCACCAATTTGAAACACCTAAATTGAGTGAAGAGCTACCTGTGTATACACTTTGGTCTTTTTTTCCACATGAACACTTTGCCCTTTTTCTTGTTTCTCTTTGTGTTTTCAGAATTTCATTTTTAAGAGTCAATTCCCATACCTCCTGGTCTGATGTGTCCTTTTAGAACTTTATAGCATGGCCTGGAGGAATAGAGTGCTAGACTTGGAAGCAGGGGAACCTGGTTTTAGGAGGTCCCACCTCTGACCCATGCTAGCTGTGTGACTATAGGCAAGACACTTAACCATCCTGCACTTCATTTTTCTCATCTCTAAAGTGGATTAATAAAATATATAATGCCTACTTTATTATGTTGTTATGAGGTTGAAATGAGACAAGGTAAGTGAAAGCAGTATGCAAACTCTAAAGTACTATATAAATATTAGTGATAACAACAAGGAAAGAATCCTATGTATTCTTTTCCTGAAACTTTGCAAATCACATGGTCTTCCAAAAATTTGGTTGCATTTCAACCTATGCTCAACTTCCCTCTTCTGCATCAGGAATTCTAAGATGTTGTGGACACTTTCCCTTAATATTCCTATTCAGATCTAAATCAACAATTTCTTTTTGGTGTATGTTAGAACCAGGTTAAGTATAGCAGGAACCCTGAATGCTTCTTTGACCTTTTAAAGGATGAAATAAAAGAAAATAAAAGCAAGCCAAGAATTTATTAGTTGCTTTGCTTATGACAGAAAGAGAATTCCAATAAGGTCCCCATTCCCATCATTACTATATCACACTTTCAGGTCAAACTTACAATCAATTTCTAGAATTCTTCATCCATTTCCTTCTTCTTTCCAGGTAGTCTATAATCAACTCCCAGATAATATTATTTCTGTTTCTGCTTATCTTTACCCAAATGCTCTCCACCATATTTGCCCACCTGAATTATCTCATATCAATAAATCTTGATATATAATGTTTTATTCTGACCTAGCTTTTTTCTCTCTTGTTCCATTTAACTAAGATATACCCAATCTACTTGTGTATCCCATCCTCTCAAATCTAAAAGAATTTAAACTTATAGGCTTCAGACACTTACTAGCTGTGTGATCCCAGGCAAGTCCCTTAACCTTGTTTGTCTCAGTTTGCTCATCTGTAAAATGAGCTTGAGAAGGAAATGGAAAACCAGTATCTTTGCCAAGAAAACCCCACATGAGACTACAAAGATTCAAACATGGCTGAAAGAACTCAACAACAAATGTTCCAGACACTGTGATAGGCATTTTACAAATACAATGTCAGGGGACATAGCATGACCAGATCTATGTTTTAAGAATATTTGTTTAGCAGCAGTGTGGAAAAAGGATTGAAGAAGGAACAGCCACATGTAATGGCAAGCAAAGAAGTACTTAGTGCTTTGTTTCATCTATTTAGTTATTTAGCACCTTATTTCAGTTCAAGTTTCTTTTGAGCCTTGCCCATGATTATATCAAGTCTTTGTTAAGAAACAGAACTTGTGAACCCCACAGTGGGAGGGACTTGCTGATGCAACAGGAAGGGGTGGAACAGGGAGAAGCTAATGACCATATATAAGGAGAAGCCCAGGCTGGGAAAGTGCAGAACTGAGAAGAGGACACTTGTGGTAGCAGAGTTGAGAAGGAGAAAACCTGTAGTATCCTGACACTTTGTCTGTCTTATCTGTGTTGATTTGTGTTTGTAATACTTTGTACAGAAGCCCTGGGACCATACTGGAAGCCCTAAAGGAGGATTTTCTTGTTGTCTGTTTACAGAAGTCCTGGAGGAGGGTTTCAGAGGTCCTGAGACTACACCTGACAATTCGTGTTGAGTTCTCAGACTTTGTTTGTGAGTCTGTGTTGATTGCACAAGCAGAAAGAGAATTGATGATGGTGCCGGCAATGTGCACAAATGTTTTGGCTCTGTTAAGTTTTGTCTTCCCAGAAACAGAAACTGTGAAGGACTTGAGGTGGACTGAACACTGTGAGCTTCAATATGGAATGGGAACTGGATAAGAAACTGGACACGGAGCTGGATGAGGAGTTGAGAGCTGCCTACCTTTGAATCCAGGTGACAGGTAAATTCAGGCAAAAGCCGGGACCACGGAAGAGAAACCATGGAATCTGAGAGCCAGCCTCAAATCAAGATAAAAAGACCTCTCCTTGGGTACTTAATGCTGAGTGAGAAGACCATGATTTACTGTGGCCTAGGGGTGGGAGAATTATGTACTTTGTACCTTGTACCTCTTAAGGATAATTGAGTTAAGGATGATTGGAAAGTAATCTCCAGTCAAGAAGAAAGGAGACTTTTTGACTGAGAGATTAAAACACTGTGACTTAGGGGTGGGAAAATTTTGACCTTTGTACTTTGTGTCCCTTAAAGAGGCTTGCTCTTTAAGGATGATTGAGTTAAGGACTTACTGAATGATATCTTTTGCTTAAAACTATGCAGCTGCTTTGGTGAAAACTATGTGGCCACTTTAGTGATAAGTTGTTATATTATATCACTGTCAATGCTGTACTTTGGTTTCTGTGAATGTTTTGCTTTAGTTTATTGCTGGATAAATAGAGAGTTCACTATACTATATGATCAGAACCTTAAAGCTGTTCACAATAGCAGTCCTCTGGAAAGCTGCTTGTGCTCAGCTTTACACCATGTTTAAGAGAGAACAATTAGGATGCTAATGAAATAGTCCAGAAGAGAAGTGATGGGGCCTGGAGAAAAGTGGTGGCCATGTGAAGAAGATAGATGTGACAGATATTATGAAAGCAGAATGACAAGACTGGCTAGGCTCCTCCATATGGTAGTTAGCTTAGTATGTCAGCGCTCTCCTCATTTTTCAATTTAAAGCTCTTTTTATTAAATTCATAAGACTTCATGCAAATATTTTTTTTACATCCCTCATTAGCTATACTTCATTCTTGGTTAAGTACCACATTATTCCTCTATTTCAAAGTGCGGTCCAGAAATTGATGGTTGACTCCAACAGAGGATAGTTTGTAGATAAAGTAAGCTGTCATTTCAATCCTCCATGTAACAGTTACCCATAAAGCCCTCAGAGATCAAGGGTTTTAAAGCAAGGTCTCAGAATTTAAAATGCTTATCACAATACCTTCATGGTAGTTCCAACTACTTCTCCACAGAAGTATCCTTCCAGCGATGCTTATGTGGTGGTGAATCACAGGATCTAACAATTTCCAAGGAATCAAAATTTGGTTAATTCATAGGGCAATGGATAGGTGTTAGGGGATCATAAATAAGCTTAAATGTAAAGGCGTGAGAAGTAGCCTAGAAGATTGTATCCAAGAGATCTACAAAGAGAAAGGGAGATGGGCCAGTCGTGTAATGGGAATAATATGGGACAACCGATGGGCAGCCCAGTTAGTACATTGGCACGCCCACATACTGACAAAAAGTTGTAGCAGAAGGCCTCCAGTATATTCTGTGGACCCCCTGTAGAGGATTTATTAGAAGACATAGACAAAAGTCATATGAGATGAGAACATGTGGATAAATTGCAGTCTGCACCATTGGAGGGAATTCCTGTGCTGATGAGTTCATAGAGTTATTGAAGTAAGAAATTGTGAAAAGTAAGCTATGTCACATGGAGAGTCACTAGACACAATATTTCTCAAATTTTTTAGTCTCAGGACCCCTTTATTCTCTTAAAAATTATACCCCAAAGAGCTTCTGTTTACATGAGTTACATCTACTGATACCTTATTAGAAATTAAAACAATTTAGTATTATAACAAAAATAGTTTTGTCCTCCTAGATCCTCTTAAAGAGCTTCAGGAATCGCCAGGAGTCTCAGATCACACTCTGAAAATTACCACATTAGAGTAAAAATCAGAAGCCATATGGGTACTCAGGAGTCTGAAAAAATTCCTATCAGGATTCTTTTTCCAGGTATCAAATTTTGAACTCAGAAGGTTAAAAATTGTTTTCTTCTGGGTAGAACTGTCCTTACCCTTTCAGGGAGAGACTGTCCAGTGTAGTACAGCCCAGAAATTCTTCCTTTTGCTTATCTCCAAAGCTTTATCCAATACATTAATCCCATTTTCTTCCATTCTAACTCCAGGGTTAACCTTCAACATACATATATAAACCATAAACATAAACAGACCATAAACAGTTGACCTCTTTAATAACATAACTTTTCTCTCTTCTTTCTCCAAACTAATTGTAATCTTCAATGCGCTTTTCTGAAATCCCTCTGTAAGAAATCAATATAATTTCATTTAATTCAACAAACCTTGACTGACATGAGTCTATTTTAGTCATAGAATTTTGGTTGAGTTTCAAGATCTACACCAGTATGATTTTTGAGTTTAAACACTGACCTTGAGTAAATTTCTTGACCCATCTGAGTTTCATCTTTCACATTTATAAAATTAGGATGCTGAATGGGATATAAGCTGAAAGGCCTCTCCCAACTCTTCCATTCTATGGTAATTAATGTAATGTTCAAGTAATGTGAGAAAGACACAAATTTACTTTTTTGCATAATCAAAAAAACTCTCTATTGTCTCTCCCTGTGACACATAGGTTGTTTAGGCTGGTTTCCATCAAAAGAGATCTTAAACCTTTCACCCGACACTTGTGTTTAGTAGCACATTCAATCCCTTAAACCAGCTCAGTCATGAAATAGGATTCCAGGTCCTAATTCAAATAGGGTAATACTCCATACCATGATCCTCCTCCTGACTGCCATTTTCAAGACCTTCGCTTACCACAAGAAAGAGATGGGGAGCTATTTAAGAGAGGGAATGGAAGGTGAGTGACGGAAAGTAGCAAGAGGAGAGTTGGGAAAATAATCCTAAAAAGTCCAAACTGCTGGCTCAGAGTTCAGTCAATGAACTAAGATATTTCCTGCAGCACCAGGAATTGTTATTTTGGAAACAGAGAGCTTGGAAGGCTGAAATTTATGCTGTATTTAGGGAAGAATGAATCTACAAAATGTTTCAAAAAACAAAAACATTACATGCTGTCTTAATACTCTAACTTTCCCTCCATTTTGCTAGGTAATGCAGTGGATGGAATGTTAATTTTGGAGTCATGAAAATCTGAGTTCAAATATAGATACTGCCTGTGAAATCCTAAGCAAGCCAATTAATCTCTATCAGTCTCAGTTTCTTTATCTGTAAGATGGGGTTAATAATAACACCTATTTCTCAGGGTTATTGTGAGGATAAAATGAGATATTTGTAATGTGTTTTCCAAAAATAAAGCATTACATAAATGCAGGTTAATATTATTTTTACTTGTATACTATAAGTGGTGTGATTTTTGAAATACAGAAACAAATTAAATTTTATTTTCAATGACTCGTTTATTTACTTTTAATTTACAAGATTCAGTTCCACAATCACTTGAGTTTCAGATTTTCTCCCCTCCCTTCCCCCCCTCCCCCCATGGGGTCGTGCAATCATGTATAGGATCTGCAAATACTTTCACATTGTACAATAGTCTGGTTGTATAGAAGGGTTGTAACCAATGAGTGATCCCTGGGAAAAGAAAAAAAAAGCAAAACCAGACATGAAAAAGAACGATAGCAAGAAACAAATTAAATTAAACCAAAATAAGAAGAAAAAAAAAAGACCAGATAAATCGAGTTCTCGTTTTTTTAAAAAACCTCTTGAAATAAGGTGTATCAAGATTATTGGAAATCCAAAGCAGAGATTATTTTCCTTAAACAAATACCATTAAATATTATCCTGGATTTCAGTTTCCTCAGCTCTAAAATGAGAAGCTTGCACTAGATGGCTTTTGAAGTCCTTTTCAGCTATAAATCTATGAGCCCATGAGCATTATCATTTACAATAATCATTATAATAAGGGTTTTGCATGAAGTAGTTTAAAGATGATTTAGAAGTTGTGCTTGATAAGGCTAGTTATCATGGTATCAAAGTCAGAGAACCTTCATTTGAATTCTGAATCTGATGCTTATGACTTGTATGAACTTGGGCATCACTTTTTTTTTTATTGATAACAACCACCTGAGCCATTACTCTCTTGAACCAAACAAGTCTTTAGGAATGGTTCAGTGTTCAGTCGTGTCTGATTCTTCATGATCTCATTTGAGTTTTCTTGGCAATGATACTGAAGCGATTTGCCATTTCCTTCTCCAGCCCATTTTAAAGATGAGGAAACTGAGGCAAACAGGGTTAAGTGACTTGCCCAGGGTCATACACCTAGTAAGTATCTAAGGCCAGATTTGAACTCGGGTCTCCCTAACTCAATTTTCTCATGTGTAAAATGAAGGGTTGGAATAAATGGCCTCTGAGGTGGCTACCAGCTCTAGATTCACAATGTTAGAATGCATATGTCATTAGATTTTACAATATCTAATTATATATAATATAATAAATATAATATCTGATTATATATATATATGTATATATATATATACATATATATATATATATATATATATATACACAAAATCTAAT
>CM053580.1:189242338-189283978 GCA_028627135.1 Pseudochirops cupreus | reverse complement strand
CAATTTACTAGGACAGAGGGGGAATGCCCATATCTGTTCCATAATGAAACCTAAGAAAGGAGAAGAGACAAAGAATTCATGCAGTGCCTACTCATTTGATCCTCCCATGAACCTTACAGAGAAGGTATTGGTTTTGCTTGTTTGTTTGTGTTTGTGTTTTTTTTTTTTGCTTTTTGGAGGGGGGAAGGTAGGGCAATTGGGATTAAGTGACTTGCCCAAGGTCACATGCTAGTTTTGTGTTAAGTGTCGGAGGCCACACTTGAACTCAGGTCCTCCTGACTCCAGGGCCGGCACTCTATCCACTGAGCCACCTAGCTGCCCTAAAGGTATAGTGACTAACTCATTTTATAGTCGAGCGAACTGAGGCAAACAGAGGTTAAGAGACTTGCTGAAGGTCACACAGCTAGTAACTGAGGCTGGATTTGAATTCAGGACTTTCTGATTCCAGGCCTAGTATTCCATCCACTGCACCACTGAGCTGTCTCAAAAATGGAAAGTGACCCCTAAGCTGGAATTGACATCATTACTATCTAGGCTCAGAAGAGTATAGCAGACCCTTTGACACAAATGATGGATCCTTAGCTCCTTCCATACATTTAAAAAAAAATAATTGGGACAGATCTCATCTGTTATTTCAAATTTTCTACCATTTAAGGCATCTGTCCACAATTGATTTAAAAAAAAGACAATTAGTTCAGGTTATATAGGAAACTAACCTCTACACAGGAAATAATAATCATAGTGATTAAGAAGATTAGATCATCTGTGCCTGGAAGTCAGTGGATATTTGGTTTTTGCAAAAAAGGAGATTCTACTCAGTGCCCAAGAGCCTTTGGGAGTAAATCTTGCCCTTAGGAAGAAAAAACACGTCTCCTTTCTGGCCACTAGAAAATCATTTCTATCAAGAGAAGTGCCGAAAGAGAAGGATTTAAGACTGGAACGGACCTTAGAGTATCTAGTCCAGGGCGGGGAACCTGAGGCCTCAAGGCCACACGTGCCCCTCTAGGTCCTCAAGTGTGGTCCTCTGACTGAATCCATATTTGTATCCTCAGACTAAGACAGTGCCTTCCATGCACTATAGACCAGATAAATGTTGTACTTCATTGAATTGGAATAAATAGAGTGACTTGTCCAAGGTCACACTTAAGTGTCAAAGCTGAGATTTGTGACCAAGTCTCCTAACTTATTTATTTCCCCACTAAAGTATCTCTATCACCTGAAGTTTAGGAGTGGTTGTTGTTGCTGTCGTTCAGTCATGTCCAACTTTTCAGAGTCCCATTTGGGGTTTTCATGGCAGATACACTGGAGTGGTTTTGCCATTTCCTTCTCCAGCTCATTTTACAGAGGAGGAAACTGAGGCAAACAGGGTTAAGTGACTTTCCCAGGGTCACACAGCTAGCAAATGTCTGAGGCTAGAGTCAAAGTCATGAAGACAAGTCTTCCTGATTCTGAGTTGAGTCCTCTATCCACTGCACCCCCTACCTACCCAGGAGTGGGCTTCCTTCCAAGATGACTGTCTGAATTCAAGGCAGACTAATCATCTCCCAATTACCTATTCCAGCAAAACCTTAAAATTTGAACCTGAACAAAATAATGAACAAGAAATCCAATAAGAAACTGCAGTTAATGGCTTCTATCACCCTAGAACTGCACAAAAATCACCCAGAAGCCAACAGGCAATAAGAAAGATGTGTTCTCCAGCAAAGCAAGCCAGAATGACCAGCGACAAGACATGTATAGCCTATAAGTCTCTGTGTCAGTGTGATCACAGTCAAGATCTAAACTTTCTAGAACAAAAATAAAATACTTCAAGCCTCCAGATAGAAGTAGTTCATGGGCAACAGTACTAGAGCTGGGATCACATAAGACCTGGCAGCTTTTACTAAAAATGAAAAATATTAGAATATGATATTCTCAAAGACAAAAGAGATAGGCTTACAACCAAGAATACCTTACTAAGTAAAGGTCTACAGGGGGAGGAATAGAGGACTATTTAATGGAATATTTGAATAGTGTACCATATTTCATAGAACAGAGAACTTTCAAACATTTCTAATGAAAAGATCAGAGATGAGTAGGAAATTTGAAAGAACACAAGTGTTCAGAGAAACCCAGAAAAGTAAAGTTACTCTCTTAATTGGGATACATAAGATTAAGAGTATACCAACATCATACTATAAAAACAGATCCAAACAAATGAAAAAATAGAAGGCAATGTGAAATATCTCATTGGAAAAACCACTAACCTGGAAAATAGATCCAGGAGAGATAATTTAGAAAGTATTGGATTACCGGAAAGCCATGATCAAAAAAAGACCTTAGAAATCATCCTTCAAGAAATTCTCAAGGATAATTGCCCTGATATTTTAGAACCAGAGGGCAAAATAGAAATTGAAAGAATTCACCAATTGCCTCTTGAAAAAGATCCCAAAAAGAAAACTCCTAGGAATATCATACCAAATTCCAGAGTTCCCAGGTCAAGGAGAAAATATTACAAGTAATCAGGAAGAAGCAATTTGAATATTGTGGAAAACCAATCAGGATAACACAAGATCTAGTAACTTTTACATTAAGGGATCAAAGGGCTTAGAATATGACATTCTGGAAGTCAAAGGAGCTAGGATTAAAACCAATAATCACCTACCCAGCAAAACTGAGTATAATGCTTCAGGGCAAAATATGGACATTCAATGAAATAGAGGATTTTCAAGTATTCTTGATGAAAAGACCAGAGCTGAACAGAAAATTTGACTTTGAAATACAAGAAGTAAGAGAAACATGAGAAGGCAAACAGGAAAAAGAAATCATAGGGAACTTTTTAAAGATGAACTATTTACATTCCTACATGGAAAGATGATAATTGTAACTTATGAGACTTTTCTCAGTATGAGCATAGCTGAAGGGAATAGTTGAAGGGAATATATATATGTATATATAGGAAGGTATATGTGTGTGTGTATGTGTGTACATGTATACGTAGACAGAGGGCATGAGATGAGTTGAATTTGAAGGGATATCTAAAAAAAATAAAATTAAGAGGTGAGAGAGGAATATAGCGGGAGAAGGAGAAAGGGAGGGTTAGAATAGCGCAAATTATCTCACATAAAAGAGGCAAGAGAAAACTGTTACAAGGGGAAGAGCAGGAAGGTGAAAGGGAATGGGTCAACCTTACTCTTATTGGATTTGGCTTAAGGAGGGAATAACGTACACACTTAATTGGGTATTTTACCCTACAAGAAAGTGGGGGGGGGGGAGGGATGATAGAAGGGAGGGCAGATTGGGAGAGAGGGTAATTAGAAGCAAACACTTTTGAAAAGGGACAGGATCAAAGGAGAAAATAGAATAAATGGGGGGCAGGATAGGATGGAGGGAGATATAGTTAGCCTGAGCATCAAGAATTTCAACCTATTGCCCCTACCTCTGAGCCCAGACCCTCCTTCTCAAACTCTATTTAATCTTGATGAATAAAAGTGGACAGTTAATTGATACTAATCTTTTGTTTTTTCTGCCTGAGGTAAGGCAGAAATTTTCTCAATATCTAAGGAAGTGTTGCTTTTCTACTCTAAATGGGCATATCTATTTGGAATTTGAATTATTTGGAATAGAAAAGGCCACTTTTCCTAGATTTTGAGAAAAGACTTAACACAGTGGAAAGAACACTGAATCAAGAATTAAGAGATGAGCTCTAATTCTGGTGATCCTGACTAGCTAAGTAATATGTTGTTATTGTTCAGTCCTGTCTGACTCTTCATGACCATCTTTGGGGTTATTCTTGGTAGATACTGGAGGCAAGCAAGGTTAAGTGACTCGCCCAGGGTCATATGGTTAGTAAGTGCCAAATTTGAACTCTTCTTCCCGACTCCAAGACCAGCACTATTCACTGCAGTGCCCCTAGCTGCTAAGTAGTATAACTTTGGACAAATCATAAGATCATAGATTCATCTGGAAGGGACCTTAGAAGTCATTTGGTTCATCCTTCTCCTTCCACAGATGACGAAAATGAGGCTCAGAAAGGTTAAGTTCATTTGCTCAGGGTCATTCAGATAGCAAGAAACAGAGCCCATGTTTCTATCATCTCACTCATTTTCTCTCTCTGGGTCTCAGTTTCTTTATCTCTTAAAATGAAGGATTTAGGGGTGGCTAGGTGGCACAGTGAATAGAGTTATCGGCCCTGGAGTCAGAAGGACCTGAGTTCAAATCCAGCCTCAAACACTTACCTTAATACTTACTAGCCATGTGACCTTGGGCAAGTCACTTAACCCCAATTGCCCTGCTCTCCCCCTCTAAAAAAGCAAAAAATAATAATAAAAATAAAATAAAATGAAGGATTTGGACTGGATACCCCCTAAGTTCCCTTCCACCACCCAACTCCATGAGGACGGTCTATTGTGATGAGGGTTGGCTGCTGGAAACCAGCACTTTAAATGCTCGAATGCTGAGAAATGCAAGCAGGATGGAGAAGTCATTAATTAGGTTATCACCACTTTCTCAAACATCACAACTAACTTGCTGATTTTAATGCGCATTTATTTGTCCAGTGGGGCTCGCTCCCATTAGACTCGATTAACGCACAACAGCAGCTTTTGCCCTGTGGTTTAGCTGCTGGCTGCGGTTGACTGATACCCACGCTTTTGACCCCCTGCTGCGTATCTAAACTGTACAAGCTGCAGTGAATGCGTTTAATCTACATAAAAAGAACACGAACTGCACGTTAGCCTTTTGGAGGCTAGTAATCAGTTTTTCAGTTTACTGTGCGTCATCCTGGTCAGGGCAAGGATGGAAGGATCCAGCGGGAGATGCAGAGACGGCTGCCCCCAGGGCTGCAGGGAGAGATGCAAAGAGACGCGGTTAGGGATGCAGGGAAGGATGTTGGGATGGAAGGGGACTTGGTGGAGTTGTTTTTTTTTCTGAGTCAGGTGAAAAAGAAGTGTTTGCATTTTAGTTGCATTTGATCTTCTAGTTTGATGACCCCAGTAATTTATATATTGTTCATCTTTAGCGCTTGCTGGGCTCCTGCTGCGCAGCTGATAACGTAATTTACTGCCACCCGGCACCCGAGCCATGGGGGGAGGGGGGAGAAGAGCTGACGGCTACGCGCTTTTTTTTTTTTCCTCCTGCTGCTTATAAAATTCTCTCTCCTCCTTCCCGTTAGAGCTGATGCCAATCACTATCTTCGTGTGCAGGTGGGACTGAAAAGACCAATAAATGAAGCCCGGCTTGTCCTTTTGTTTACGTTTAAAGATTGTCATTTGGTTTCCCGCTGCAGATGCTGTCAGCAGACGCCTGTGCTGTTTGTGAAAGGGGGTGGGGGTGAAGGAGGGGTTCTGCGCCATCCCAGGGCTCTCCACTTAAGTGGCTTAAAGCAAATCAGTCAGAAAGAACCTTGCACATAGGAGGTCCCCCCACCCTGCGGTCCTTATCCCTGATCCTTCTTCCCTCATATTCCACCACCACTACTGCCCCTCACCTGACTTTGCATGGAAAGGAAGTAGAGTTAGCAGGTTAGATGAGAAAAGTGGAATTAGCACCTTTTGGGTGAGTTAAGGGCAGTAGCCTGACTCTTTTGGTGATTTTTCAAGCATCCTATGAGCTTAAGGGAAATCTATAAGGAAACGAATTTCTTTGAGTGTTAGTTTTCTATTTTCTTCAGAAGTTCATTCAACCAGGAGCCCCAACCTGCTCAAAGAGGAAAGACAATAGTGGTTGGGAACTTGGGGAGGGGGAGCTGCCAAAGGGCACTGCTTTCTTTCTACTGAAGGGCTTGCTTTCGTGGACAGTCATAGCAACAGAGTTGGAAGGGACCTCAGAGGTCAACTAGTCCAGCCTTTTAATTTTTCACCAGGAAACCCAGACCAATGGAGGGTAAGTCACCTGCCCAAGATCACACAGGTGGAGTCACAGGCAGGATTTGAAGTAAGGTTTCCCAGTATCTGAAGGCTGCTAGATGGATAGAACACTGGGCTCAGAATCAGAAAAACATCTTCTTGAGTTCAAATGCAGACTCCAGCTAGCTGTGGGATCATGGGCAAGTCACTTAACCCCTTTTGCCTCAGTTTCCTCATATGTAAAATGAGCTGAAGAAGGAAATGGCAAACCACTCCAGTGTCTGTGCCAAGAAAACCCTAAATGGGTCATGAAGAAATGGACACAATTGACCAAATGATAACTCTCAGTGTCTATGCTCTTTTTATAACATCTCCTTCCTGTACTCCAGAGACTCTCTATATACACATTTTTTTGAGGGGAGTAGACTATCAGTAGCCTTAAAGGACTTTTTGCTTTTTATCCCAATCTTCAAGGCCTTTTCTAAAACCGAAGGCATTTCCCCTTCTTGCCTGAGCCCAGAATCTCACTCACACCCTCCATTCCACTACTCCTTTCTCCCAGCACTGGCAGGTTCCAGCATTCCATTTCCAACCCATGATTATAGAGTACCACCTATATGTATATCTTTGTAGTCCTGCATACCCATTGTGCCACCATAGGTCAGGGGTTCTTAACCTTTTTTGTGTATGTTCCTAACCTCTTATGTGTATTCTTCACAGAATAATATGTTTAAACACATAAAATATAACCCATAGGATCACAAAAAATACATTGCAATGCAATTAGCAAAATACTTTTTTCTTAAATAAGTTGATGTACCCCAGATTAAGAACCCTTGCTCTAGGAAGTAAAATCAATTTTGAAGGTGATGAACCCAAAACAACTTGGAATGAGTGCAGGCAGCTTTCTCCTTTGGCATGGTACTCTAATTAAATAACATAATGCGTCCTCATCATACATGATAGGCAAAAGAGTATGAGACAGCCTTGAATACAGAATCACAGGACCTGAATTCAAATACCTATTCTGACCACTTGTATTATTTTGTTTTTGTTCTTCAGTCTTTTCAGTCATGTCCAACTCTTGATAACCCCATTTGGGGTTTTCTGGGCAGAGATACTGGAAAGGTTTGCCATTTCCTTCCCCAGCTCATTTTACAGAATGAGGGAACTGAGACAAACAAGGTTAAGGGACTTGGCCAAGGTCACACAGTGAGTAAATGTCTGAGATCATATCTGAACTCAGGAAGATGAGTCTTCCTGACTCCAGGGCTGGTGCTCTATTCACTTCACCACCTAACTACACATGTAGTTGGCTATATTTTGCAATACACATTGAGCCATATAGCTCAGTCTAGCAGCATAGCATAATGGATAAAGAGCCAGGCTTAGAGTCAGGGAGATGGGCTCAAATTACGCCTCTGACATAAGCTGGCAGAATCACTCTGAACAAGTCATTTAACCTCTCAGTGGTTCAGGCACTACTCTAAGACTGTAAAATCTTCATTACTAAAGGAACTTTCCACACCAAAGGTTCTCCACCTTAATGGAATGAGAGCTCTGCACCCCCCAAAATTTGACTAATATATTAGTTGCTAAGAATCAATTTTTTCTTGGAAGCTCCATATTACATGGTTACATAATATAAATTTATTGTATGACTTTTATACTACTATACACAATCTGTTAAACTGATATTCCTAAGATAGAGGTCTGACCAATTCATGTTCCTGTTCAAGAAGATTGAAGATCACCCCTAACCTAAAATAACTCCACTGTTTGGCATTGAAATATGGTTCCAACCTCACTTTCCAGGCTGATTACATTTTACTTCCCCTTACCTTACATGCTAGCACAATTGGCGTCCTCATTGTTCCCATTCTATCTGTTACTTCTCTGCCTTGGCATGAGTTGGTTCGCAGCCTGGAATGTCCTCTCAGCTCACAAATGTCTCTCAGAACCCCTGCAAGGCCCAGTTCGTGTCACCTCCTACAAAAGACCTTTCTTGATTCCCTTGATAGTTACTAGTAACATCCCTAAGCACTTTGAAAACCTTAAAATGCTATATGAATGTTAGCTGTTAGTGTTATGTGTTTTGCGTATGACTTATCTATGTGCATGCATTACTCCAAGAGAATGTAAGCTTCTAGAGGGCAGAACTACTTAATTTTTGTATCCTCACTGCCGAGGTCCTGATGCCTTTTTTTTTTTTAACTCAAGCATAAATTGGATTTAAGTGAGGCAGAGTTGCACAGTCTTTGGCCTCACTCTTTCTTCCAAAGTCATCAAAATCCAGTGGTGACACAAAAGTCAAGATAACCAGCAATGGCCCAGGATGCAGTGATGACCTTGGTGCAAGTTCTAAGTACTACATAGTGCTTGCTTCTGCCTTTTTCATGGTCCATTGGAACAAATTGTTCTCATTTACCCATTCTTCCAAGAGAATTCTTTTTTAGTTTCTTTTCAGAGAGGGGAAGATAGGGCAATTTGGGTTAAGTGACTTGCCCAAGGTCACACGATGAGTTTTGTGTTAAGTGTCTGAGGCCGGATTTGAACTCAGGTCCTCCTGACTCCGGTGCTAGTGCTCTATTCACTGCACCACCTAGCTGCCCCAAGAATTCCTCTGATATTTAAGATAGACATCCCCCCCTATTTCACCAACAGGTTTGAGGTCTGTCTGTTACCCCCCTGTCTGCTTAAATGGCTTAGTGGAGTGTGGCCACTGTAAACATTACAGCTTCTTGGAGCTATGGATGTGAGTTGGGTGAAGGTATTGGTCAAAGGTGGATGAGCAGCCCTGAAAAAGTCTTGTCAAGGCCTCGCACCAGAGGTCCTAGTCTGCCCTGACAACTCATACACACCATGGGTGATATCATGCAGTTCCTACATGGTGTAGTAGAAAAGACATGGGGTTGGGAATCATGAACCACGGTCAAGGCTCTATCACTTAGCTAGCTGTGTGACCTTGAACAAGACATCTAACTTCTTTAAACTGCAGTTTCTTCTGTAAAATTAAGGGTTTGATCCATATGATCTCAATGTCCTTTTCTGGCTCAGATATTTCTATGCTTCTAATGTTAAATCTGATGAAGTGAAATGTATATCAGTAAAGTAGGACGGTGCCTAGATGTTTTAGATCAGGTCTGTATTTCTGAGTCCCTCTTTTTGCTCCTGTCAACCTAACCCACCGGTTATATACCTCCACTTTATCCCACTAATCCCTCATTACTAAAGGACCTAACCTGTAGCCTAATCCACAGAACAACATCTTTGGTGCAGCCCAGAGGAGGATCATAGAATTTTGCTCCAGGATCTCAACAAAATCCTGAGTCTTGCCAAGCAAACAAAATATTCTGGCAAAAGACCAGAGGGCAACAATAGTACTTTTAAAGGCTCTCAGTTCCCTTTATGCTGTGGAGTATTGGCAGTGGAGTTGGTTTCAATTTAAAATTTTCCTTGAAGGAAACATAGCAAGCATACATATCCCCCAGTGTGGGTTAAATAAAACACTGAGTAATGCTACTCCACGACATGGCCAACTGACTTTTTTGTGGGGGTAAGTCAAATGAAAGCCATTGCATGTAGAGGAGAGCCTTTGATGGTTTGCTCAGAAATTCCCTTGGACTTCCAAAGTAGGATGAGTATGCTTAATTGATCCTTCGGAAGATAGTTGTTCTACCCTCCATGGTTTTTTAGTATGTTTTCCTACGCGTTCCTGAGGTGTGCCTTTTCTATTCACTAATGAAGCCATTGTAATATTTTCAGTTGATATGTGACATAAAACAAAGAGCAGACCTGACTGAGCAGTTTCCATTGCAGTTATTTGAAGTTATTTCAACTCACAAGGGACAAAAATAACTGAGATTGAGAAAGAGATAAAACTACTGTTTTGATCATGTGCAGTGGAAACTCCAATGGGTAAAATAACTGGGCAGTAAACTAACACCAAGACAATTTTCTTCATCAGAAAACTCCTTGGGAACATCTGGTAGACAGCTATAAAGTTTTCTTGTTCTTGTTTGGGTTTTTTCAATGTCCACTGGGTTTCTACCAGGTTAAGTGTCTTCTGCTTTTTAAAAGACTATACCCTATGTTCAAAACACACCATAAATTAAATGACTGTTAAGAATTGCAAGCATGTCTTGGTACTTGTCATTTGTACCTGGCCATACTTTAAATGATGTCAGTGGGAACATCAGAAACATAAACTCAAGACATTTTTGATGACTTCAACAACAAAGAAAGGAAAAGGTGCTGACAAATAAATATTGGCTCATGCAGAGTAAGGTAGTAACGCCTATAATGCTTTCAGCTTCTGATTAGTGATTACCTACGGAATGGGCTCATCTGCCAACAATTATATAAAAATAATGTCTAGAACTTTTCCTTCAAAAAACTCATAGTGTCTTGGGGAGTTGTCGTTCCCAAATATCTTAATGGCCTTCTCACTGTATCCAAAACAAAATGGTGAAGCTAAGGAATCTATGGACCCAGCTTAAGAATGAATGCTTTTCCCCCAAATACTCCAACCTTAAAGACGCTTAGATACAAATTTCAGAGATACTGAAGCTGTGATTTATTTTTAAGAATTCATGACTAGACTTTAAGCAATGAGAAAAGCTAAGAAAGTTTTGTCAGTGCTAAAAGTCTAGCAGAAATAAAACACAGATGGAATTCACAGGAGCTTGGTAGGAGTGAGGGTCAAAAGGGACAATGATTGAGTTTTTCTGTTGACTCCTGTCCCGTCTCGTCTTTCTTATTTATACCTCTAAAATATTGGGCCAGTTTCAAAAACAATCACCCGTTTGGTGACTATGTTCACATATAGTAATAGTTTACATTTATGTAGTCCTTTCCCTTTGATCTTCAAAACAACATATTAAGTAGGCACTAGTATTATTCCAGTTTACAGACAAGAGGAGTGAGACTGAGAGAGATTGCCTTACCCAGCATCCCACAGCTAATGTTTGAAGTGGGATTTGAATCCACATCTTCCTGACTCCAAGTACAGCATTAATTTATCTGCTGGACCAAATAGCTGCCTATACTAGATCATGACGAAAGATATATAAGAAATAAAAGGCCTAACTCTGTAGTAGCGAGCACCCTAGCATACCCAGGATGGCTGCTAGCACAGGTTCTTTGATCTGCTTTTCTAAAGGAAAGCAACTCAAAAGGGGTTAACAATCTTACTTTAATCAAACATGTATCATTTACTTAGTTCAGGGGGAAAAATCAGCACCCTAAACTTCAGAGGAAATACAAACAGAGGTTACAAGCAAACAAAAAAAATACAGAGAAAATAACAGAATTCAACAGACCGACAGACAGGGCTTCTAGCTGTCTGATCATCACATACCTACATAGTTAGTTACCAGAGAAAGAAGCACCAACATCTGGGTTTTCAAGGGTGGGGGGAGCTCAATGGCTGCCCAGAGTCTCATCTGGCCAAATCACAAAACTCTTCCCAAAGTGAGCCCTAAAGCAAAATCTCTTCTAAGGGAGTATATATAGCCTTGTCCAGGGTCAGAGGACATCACAACCTTCATGACCCGCTGCCTAATTACAAAGCAACAAAAAGTGGACCTTCCTGAAAAATATGCCTCCCCTAAGCAAGTTTCTCATGTTGAGCTCCGAGTGAGGCCTATTAAGTGGGGGGAAGATCTTCAAATTCCCTTAAAAGCTTTCATAACATTTATGGTCTAGTTTAGAAATTTACAGAATTGAGGAAGGGAAAACAGTAAGAAAGAATAACCAGCAATAAGGCAAAGGGGACTGTGCACTGCCCTCCCTATCAGCCCATTGTGCTATTGGATATTATATTGGATTAAACTCGACTTAGACTTTTGGGTCTAACCCAGTGGTCCAATGCTGCAACCCTTTAATACAGTTCCTTGTGTTGTGGTGACCCCCAACCATAAAATTATTTTCGTTGCTACTTCGTAACTAATTTTGTTACTGTTATGAATCATAATGTAAATATCTGATTTGCAAGATGTATTTAAATTGAACATAACCCACAGGTTGAGAACTGCTGGACTCTAACCAAACTCAATAGAAAAAATAATTCATTACTGAACAGTCTTGGAACCACCATATGAGGAAATTCATAGCACTTAGCACACTTATGGGACGTAAGTGCTTAATAAATGTTAGCAGTTACTGTTGTTAGTTGTTCAGTCATTTCAGTCACGTCTGACTCTTCATGACCCCATTTTGGGTTTTCTTGACAAAGATACTGAATGGTTTGCCATCTCCTTCTCCAATTTATTATTATTGTTGTTGTTAATCTAAATGCTCTTTTCCCTTTCACGATACTCGACTGCACCTCTACCTCCCTCATCAAGGTATAGTCAGTAGGGTCTTCTTTCACAACAGTTCCACTCCATACAGTTCAAGCCTATTCAACAAAAATTTATTACATTTATGCCACGTGGGTGGGGCACTCTGCTTGGCAAAACTTCTCTACACTCTTGGTATTTATTGTTTCACAGCCTTCCCGTGGATGCCCAACTCTGACTGGAGTTGAAATTTTTCTCTCAGCCTTCCAGGTCTTTGTTACCACTTTCAAACAGCTGGAACAACTTTGCCTAATAATGTTGTGCAGTCTTGTTATAGCTCATTTTCCCCAAGGAGCTAAACCAGAAGCATTGGCACCCAACTCTCAATTTGCTCCCCCACTCCCTTCCCCGTTTTGACAACAGAGAGATCAAAGAAAGTTACCATGGCCAGATTATCCATCCACATTCCTCTGCTTAGCTCCCTCTTTCCTGCAGGGTCCTCCCACTATCCCTGGAATAAGTAGAACTCCAGTGCTGAGGAGGAAGAGATTGCAACAAGTTGAATTTTGGTTGGTTCCTTTGTCTTATTTTTCAGTTACTTTGATTCAATAAATGCAGAGTATGAAGTGCTGGGAAAAGAGGCTGGGGGATTTGAATCATCCCCACAGAGATGAATGGTGGGAGATAGTGGTGGAACTGAATGTATAGTTTGTGACCACCTGCTTTTCTCTGAGAAATAACAGACCAAAAAAAAAAAGCTTGTAAAATGCTTGGCAAATATACGGCATGCTATAAATGCTAAATAATGGTTTCCTACAGTATTCTAGTATTAACACTTTCCATGTGTGACTAAGCCGAGGAGAACAGGGAGAGCTGGCTGGCAGGAATCAACAGTTTTCTTCCCAGAGCCAATTGTATGTGCCCTGCAGAGTACATCTATCTGATAGCTATATATCTAAATGCCCAAGTAGCATACAGAAGAGAAGCAATTCAAAGCCCAGGGATAAATGTCTTTAAATTTGGATCATTTCTTTAAAGCTAGAAAGTTCTTTGGAAACCATCTAGTCTAATCCCCTCATTTTACAGAGAAGAACAATTAGAAGACTTATCCAAAGTCACACAAGTAGTATCAAGGGTAGGATGGCTTCTACCTACCTGAAAAGGTTGTTGTGAGACAGTGTTTCTAAAGTGTTTAGGACAGTGCTCGGCACTTAGTAGGCTCTTAATAAGGGCTAATTCCCTTTTCTTTCCCTTCCTTCTAAAAGTCTAAGAGAACAAAAGAATATAAATTTGTAAATATAAAGATATATACATTTATACACAAATATATAAATAAAAGAGTGGGCTGCTTATTAGCTAGAGCAGGAGAAACAAAAGGGAAAAACCCTATTTGAACCAGCTTCTATCTGGAAACCTTCCTATGTTTAAAAGGTTAGCAAAGAGGGCTGCAAGTAGTAGAATGTAAGTTCCTCAAGGGCAGGGACTATTTTTTCATTCCATCTTTTAATTTCCAACTCAACCCAGCTTTGCATGTTGTTATCATTCAATTGTTTCAGTTGTGTCCACTTCTTCATTTGGGGATTTCTTGGCAAAGATACCAGAAGTGACTTGCCATTTCCTTCTTCAGCTTATTTTACAGATGAGAAAACTGAGGCAAAGTGAAGTGACTTGTCCAGGGTCACACAGCTATTAAGTGCCTGAGACCAGCTGTGAACTCAGGTAGATGAGTCTTCCTGACTCCAAGCCCAGTACTCTATCCACCTACCATAGTAGGCAATTAATAAATGTTTGCGTCATTGGGTTGGAGGAAATCCTTTGATCTTGGACAAGTCTTTTAATATATGTAAATTCAGTTTCTTCACCTGTAAAATGAGGTCAAATGCCACTTCTCTCCCAGATTTTTGAGACAATGGCTGTAAATCTCTTTGTAAACCACAAGCTATACGAGAATGTTTGTCATTGTAATAAAACTAAAAGAGATTCATAGGGATAATTTCAAGAGTTGATTGTGACCGGGCCCCAGTGTAACTAAATCAACAATTTGTTGTGTAGTACTTTACAAAATATGATTTTCATTTGAATTTCACAACAATATGAGACAGACACTGCTGTCATTGTTATCCTATTTTATAGATAAGAAAAGTGAGCTACAGAGAGGTAAAGTGTTTTGCCCACAGTCACACAACCAGTGTCAAAGGTATGACCTGAAGCTAAATCCTTGATTCCAAGTCCAGAATTCTATCCATTATACCACCATTATATTTTCTAAATCCTTACAAGAAGAATCATTCCCTTCCTCCCTTGCCCCCCAAAAATAGAGCAGTGCCATCACCTAACTTTTCCTCAAGAGTTTGTTTGTTAAGTAAATTAATCAATTAGAAAAATCCCAAAGGGATAAAGTTGGAGAATTGTAATTTGCATAATCGGTCTGGAGGCTGTCTTTGAATCCCTTATTAGATTCATTGCCTGTGTCTATATCCTGGAATAAAAGAACCACGAAAAGACCATATGGCTAAAATGAAAAGAAATTTCCTTTATTAGGTTGAACAAGGCATTTTTATATACAAAGGAAGTCTGTCCTGAATAAAGTTGAGTATAATGATTAGAACATCAGGATAGTCTAGAAGAAAATTTGCAGAATGCTTTTTTTTTAATTTAAAGGTAATCATTATGATCAGAATCATTTTCATTAATTCATCCATTAATCAATCAAATGATCAGTTTTTTGTTGCCCAGAGAGTATTTGGCCTTGAATTGTTCAAAGGATAAGTGCTTTCCTAAGAGGCACATACTCACCTATGGGAAGCAGATAGTTCTTGCTGTTAGAAGACTAATAGTCCAGCTTGTTAAGAAAGGCAAATATAACATAATTTCCCCAAATGCCTATAAATTATCTTTTAAGAGTTCAAGCCTAAGCAAGAGCGCTATTTTGCCACAATTACAGGTTTTGACACAGTAAAAAAAGAAATATTCGCGACAGGGTTCTTTGTTAGCATAGGGGATTTAGGAAGGAGAGAGGCTAAAATGAGCCTGGAAGGAGAACAATTAGGTATCTTGAGTGGAGTTTACTTATGCTTGAACTCCAAACCACCCCAAGCTATAAATCACCCCACCACCATCTCATGAGCTCAACAACAGCTGGTAAAGCTGTGAGATGCCAAAGAGAAAGAAAGAATTAGCTGATTCATGCCATACCTTCTAGAATCACAGAGAATATGTCAAATTCTTCTCCCAGATAGCTGTCATTTGAGTATTAGAACTCATCCATCACATCCTCCCTAGGGCATCTAGGTGGCATAGAGTGGATTGAGCACTGGGCTGGAAGTCAAGAAGACATATATTCAAATCTAGCCTCAGACGCTTACTAGCTGTGCTATTCTGGGGAAATCACTTAACCCTGGTTTGCCTCATTTCCTCCACTGTAAAATAGAGATAATAATAGTACTTACCTCCCAGTGTTGTTGTAAAGATCAAATGAGATAATCATTTATAACATATGAGATAATCATTTATAACACACTTATCACAGTGTGGCACATAGTAGACACTCAATTAATGACGTTTCCTTCCTTTCCAAGCATCCTCAAATTTTTTAACCATTCTTCATATGACCTTGTAGTGCCAATGCAACATTTACAGCACCCACGATCATGATAAATATAACAACTGTGACTATAAATATTTCCACATGGTGCTCTATCACAAAATACAACAAACTCTCTATATAGAAGACAGAATCAAAACATTTATTCAGACACCAGAAAACCAAATCCCAAAACCAGAATCTGATTCCATCATATTAGCAAAGAAGTTAATAAGCGACAACAACACAGAGAGCCACAGCATCCTTTAGCCTTCCCACAAACCAATACAAGACCGACTTTTTCTCACAAGCCTGACTCCTTGCCTGAGCATCCTCTCTCTTCCACTGTTTCTCTGGCTCTGACTCCCAGCTTCCTGTGGGCTCTGCTCCACCCTTCAGCAAACTCCTTCCACCATAGGTTCAATGTGACTACATTCAGCCTATTAAGGGGCAGAGTTCATTTTCAAAGCTGGGAAGGTCTTCAAATTCCCCTAGATTTATTAAGGGGCAGGGAAGATCTTCAAATTCTTATTACCATAACAGATCTCTTCTTATATGGCAAGATTTCAAGTCCTCTGACTATCCTGCTTATCATCCTTTGTGTCTATTTCAATATATCTATCTGCTTTAAGCCCAGAAAAGAGCACAATACTCTCGATAAGTTCTAAAAAAACCTTGAGAATACAATGAGACTATTTTGAAGACCTGAACATTATATTTCTACCAATGTAACCTAATGTTGTAATTATACATCCTATAATTGAAGTGCTGAGCCTATCCAGTCAAACAAAACCTCTCTGCCTTTTTCTTTTTTTAATTGATAGATTGTTCCTTAACAAAACAAAACTATACATAGTCCCCAAGAACACTTAAGCAGGATAACAATAAAAGATTGTGAACTATTATTACATACATGTATTATATCTGCCACATATTGAAAGAAATGAAATGATTCAGCTTTAAGGAGGTACCAATATTGTACAGTGAATTTGATTTGAGTTTAGTTGTTGTCTTCTTTCATATAGATAAAGTCAATGTGTATACTGTTGTTTTGGTACTTCTTTCTTCACTACAATAATTTTCACATCACTCTTCCCATATTTCTTTAAATTATTCATTTTTGTCCTTCCTTTTGGAACAATAATATTCCATTCTACTGATATACCACAATTTATTCAGCCTTTCCTCACACACATTGTTGGACATATAGTTTGTTTCCAGTTTTTTACTCATACAAATAGTAGTGGTATGAACATTTTTGTGAGACAACAGAATCTAAGGGAATGAACACTTTTGTTACTTTTATTCTATGATTCCGCATTGTTTTCCAGAACAGTAAAGCCAATTCCCAGTATAGCCAGCTCCACTAGCAGTGAATTAACATGCCTGTTTTCACACAGCCCCACCAACATTGAGGTTTTTAATCTTTTAATATCCTTGCCTAGTTGAATGGAAGTAAGATATTGTTGATCTAAAATCTCTCGGCATTATTTTAATTTGCATCTCTCTGCTTATTATCAATCAATAAACATATGTGCCAAGTACTGTGCTAAGTGTTGCGGAGATAAAAAGAGGGAAAAGATAGTTCCTGCGTCAAGAAACTGACAGTCTAATAGAGAGACAACATGCAAGCAGATATATACAAAGAAAGCTATATGCAGGATAAATAGGAAATAAATAAAAGAAGAAAAACACTGAAATTTAGAAGGGTTAGAGAAAGCTTCTTGTAGAAAGTGGGATTTTAGTTGGGACTTAGTTGGGACTAAAGGAAACCACAGAGAACAGTAGTCAGAACAGAGGAGGTAAAACATTCCAGGCATAGAGAACATGCTAGAGGGAACACTCAGAGCTAAAGAGATGGAGTATCTTATTCACAGAATAGCCAGAAAGCCAATTTCATTGGATTGAAGAATATGTATTGGGGAATAGGTAGGAGAGGTAGGAAGAGTCTAGGCTATGAACACTTTTTCAAATAATTATTTATATTTCTACTTTTGAAAGATGCCTGTTAACATCTTATGACAGTTTTTTTATCTCTTAATCTTATCCAGTTTTGCCAATTCCCTATAGATTTGGATATTAGACTTTTGTCATAAATGTTCAATGAAATTTTAACCCTCCATTCATAACTGAATCCATTTAGGTTCAAGTTTTTATGACTGTTGTTTGACTTTTCTACAAACATGTTATATTGTTTTGTACGTTCGTTAGAATTCCAGAGAATAGCAAAGAGAGATAAGAAAGTTTTCTTAAATGAGCTATGCAAAAAAATAGAAGAAAACAATAGAATGGGAAAGACAAGGAATCTTTTCAAGAAAATTAGAGATACCAAAGAAACATTTCCTTCAAAAATGGGCATGATAAAAGACAAAATAGTAGGGACTTAACAGAAGCAGAAGAGAGTAAGAAGAGGTGGCAAGAATATACAAAAGAACTATGCAAGAAAGATTTTAACATCACTGATAACCATGATGGTTTGGTTACTGATCTACAGCCAGATATCCTAGAGTTTCTTCATCTGTAAAATGAGCTGGAGAAGGAAATGGAAAAACACCCCAGTATTTTTGCCAAAAAAATTCTCATATGGGATCATGAAGAGTCGAGCATGATTGAAATGACCCAACAACAATAATCCTTAACAATAAGCTTTCCTTCCCAACTTTTAGTAAAGCACTATTTCAACTTCTTCATGGAGCCCATCAAAGACTAGTTATTCTCATCCAAATGTGGTCATTCAGCCATCTATGATGGTGAAAACATATCCTTATAGAAGTGCTGACAAATTAAATCAATCTAATAGCTTTACGCAAAAAGGAAATGAGGTTAATTTGGCATAAGTTGTTATAATGAACCAAAGCATTTGATATTGCCAACAAAAATTGAGGTAAGGTAGAAGAAATAAATTCAGGGCATTTCCTTTCTCTGCTACGCTGAGTCTGAAGTATCAGCAAGACATTTTAGTGTAAGAATGATTATCAACCAACCAACAAACATTTATTTAAAATCCTCTAAACTAGAAAGAAGAAAACAAGCATTTATCAGACACTTACTACATGCCAAGCACTGTGCTAAGCACTTTATAAATATTATTTCATTTGATCCTCACAACCATTGGAGGTAGGTGCTATTATTATTCAGGTTCAGTCCCCTTTGAATGTACAGCCCCAGGGTCACGCAGCCACTAAGTGTCTGAGGCCAGATATGAACTCAGGCCTTCCTGATTCTGGGCTCAGTCTTCTATCAACTGGGTATAGAAGTAAGTACCCAAGAATACCCAGGGTGGCTCCTAGCACAGGTCCTTTTATCTGCTTTTCTAAAGAAAAGCAACTCAAAAGAGGTTAACAATCTTAGTTTAATCAAACATATATCATTTACCTAGTTCAGGGGAAAAAGTCAGCACCCTGGACTTCAGAAAATACAAACAGAAGTTACAAGCAGACAAAAAAAAATGCAGACAGAGAAAATAATGCAATTCAACATACCAACAGACAGGGCTTCTAGCTCTCTGACCATCACATACATATAGTGTTAGTTACCAAAGAGAGAAGCACCAACATCTGGCTTTTCAAAGCCGGGGGGCTCAATGGCTGCCCAGAGTATCATCTGGCCAAATCATACAACTCTTCCCATAAATGAGCCCCCAAACAAAACCTTACCCTTGGTTGTGTATGTTTGTGTGTATGTATGTATATATGCCTCTAGTATTTTCCCCCACTCCAATTCCTCCTTAACAAAGTTGCTAAAGTGATTTTCCTAAATACCACATTGCTAACCTACTCATTAAACTCCAATGGTTCCCTGTAACTTCTGGGATGAAATAAAAATTCCTATCTGACTTTTAAAGTCTTCACAGCCTAGTTACAACTTTTCCAATCTTGTGGAATATATATGTATACACATATACATATATACACACACATATACACACATATATACACACACACATATATACATATATACATACATATGTATGTGTGTATATATATATACATATATATATATATAATCCCCTGTGGCTGACCTCAAAATGGTTTCTTTCTTTAGAGCCAGCCCTTGGTGATCCAGGAAGATGGGTTTTACTGATAGGAGCTTCCTCCAAGACAATGGGCTGGCTCTGATACTCAGGGGTTATTTTTGGAGTAGCTTCCCTTTGTGCTAGCCTCTGAAAGATGGCCTTCATTAAGAATTCAGTATTTTTCACCTTTCTACCTCTTCACATTTGCCTCTTCCAGTTATATGAGTGTCCTACCATCCCCCATTCTCCTTGCTATACTGACAGAAACAATGGTGGTACTTTTATGGAAATAAAGAGGTCAAGTAGGAAATGATTTTCAGGTAGTTTCAGGAAGTCAGAGATAGTTTCTGGAATCATTTGTGTATAAATGATACTGAAACTACAAAGGTGGGAAGAATCCTTAAGGGAACAATCATAGAAGAAAAAAGCGATGGACCTGAAGATTTCTTTGGTGACTATCACCCCCCTTGGAAAAGGGAGACTACATTGTAGGAATATAAAATGAAAAGAAAAGACAAGTACCTTGGAAATCGGAGTTTAAAAAAGTTTCAGGAAGGTATTTGTTGTTGAGTCATTTTTTAGTCACGTCTGACTCTAGAGAGTCAGACTCTTTGGGAGTTTTCTTGGCAAAGATACTGGACTGGTTTGTCATTTTCTTCTCCAGCTCATTTTACAGAGGAGGAAACTGAGGCAAAATGGGTTAAATGACTTGCCCAGGGTCACACAACTAATAACACTCTCTTTGTTGTTTGTTCTTCCTTCTCAAAGAGAGCCATGACATCAGGGAAGCGATGTCATGATGTGCAAGTGAAATGGATTTGTGAGGGAGGGCTATGCAAAATCACCAGCTTCACTTTCTCCTGTGGATTTATCTGGGTTCAATGGCAAGATTTAAATTAGGATGACTGGAGATTGCCCTGGATGCAGCAGAACTTGTTTTTTTTAAGCTAAGATCTTTAACAGATGTCAGTTTGACAGAGGCAATGCCCATTTAGTGATTAAGGCTAGATAAGAAATCAGTGACACTTGTGTCAAGAAGATAAGCACAGTCCAAAATAACACATAATTATCTCCATTTTACACACTGGGAAACTGAGGCACTGAAAGTTTCAGTGACTTTCCTATGTTTGATCAACTGAAAAGTGAGAGCTAGAAATTGACCCCCGGTTTTTTGATTCCAGGTTCAGCTCTCCTGTCTCTACATCCTTGCTGCCTCTCAATTGGATTAAACACAGTCTAGGGGTCAACAAAGACAACAAAGGAGAAATGGCCTAATACTTGGCCTCGAGGAGGTCACTTAAGGTGTTTGCAACCTCTGGGACACAAAGGTACCTAGACAGAAAAGCCCTGAGCAGGGGATTAAGTGGCAAAGACTGCACATTCCAAGGGGGCTGAACCTGAAGGTGAAAACATTTTTTGTTAACCTTTAACAAAGAAAGCAGTAGGAGAGAAGATAAGTTGTCTGCTCCCTGAGGAGGAAACAGGTACAATCAAAGAGAGATAAAGAGATTACTGAGAAGCTACTGTAAATGATTCCTTTGCCCCTGTCTTCTCTAGGGAATTGATGGCTCAACTGTCCCTCCCACTTCTTTTCAGGGCAGTGAAGGTGCAGCTCTAGGACAACTGAGAAAAGGGCAATGAAACAACTTGGGAAATTAAGAAGGCTATAAATCACCCCAAACAGCATGGCATTTGTCCAGGAATTCTAAAGGAACCAGAGAAAAGGAGTAACTAAGCTGCTAATGAAAACACTGTGTCTAATTCATCACTGGAAACAGGACTTTAGACAGTGCTGTACTCAACATTTTAAATGTGAGGGAGGAGAAGCTGGCTAGTCTGCGGAAACTCATTCATCTGTGGAAGCACATCATGCTCACTGCAGACCCATTGCTTTGATAGCAAACAGAGTCATTTAAAAATCAGCATTAATCAGATATCTAATTGAGCTAAGTACTGAAGAGGTCAACTGATAAACCAAGAGAGGAGAGGACATAGCTTGGTGAATGTTATTCATCTTTTTTTTTAAGACATTGGGAATGAGTGGTGTCTTGACTTGCTTATGAATTGGATTTAAGTGAGGCAGAGTTGCACAAAGTTGTTAACCTCACTCTCTTTTCAAGAGTCATCAAAGTCCAATGGCAAGCCAGTATCAGGATGACTGGTAATAGCCCTAGATGCAGTGGATGACCTTGGCATCTTTGATGTCTTGCACTCTAAGCCCTTGATAATGCCTGCTTTGGCCACCTTCATAGTCATTGAAACAAATTGTTCTCATGTACCCATTCTGCCAGGGAAAGTCTTCACTTGCTTGGAGTAGACATCCCCATAACTCACTGATGGGTTTGAGGCCTCTTGGTTTACCCTTAATATGATTTAACTTTGTCTGCTGAGAGGGTTTTACCAGGGTGTGGCTGCTCCCATGCTACAGCTTCTTGGAGCCGCAGGTGAGAGTTGGGTGACAAGTGGACCAAAGGTGGATAAGCAGCTCTGAAAGGGCTAAACCCACTCACCAGAGCTGCTAGTCCTCCCTGGGAACACTGTACACCCAAAACAAGCTTGGTGAATAAACAAGTTTTTATGGAAGATACCAACTCCTGAAGATCTTCTCTGAGGAACTTGTAAGTGGTGACCATCCATTGGTGAACAGAGGTCAACTGAGAAACATCATGGCAAGATCATAAAACTTCCCAGTACCTAGTAAGCGGTACTTGGCACACAGCAGGCTTAATGAATGCTTGTGGTGGAACTGAATGGTCTGAAGATACTTGGGTGTGATTACAGAGTTAACTATAGGGGGAAATGGCAAATTCACCACCCTTCAGGCCCAAGCTTCTTTAATGCAGTAGCCAGACTTAGCATCTCAGAATATCTTATAGGACCATAGATTTAGAGCTGGAATAAATCAAGGCTTTATCTAGTCCAGGGGTGAGGAACCTGCAGCCTTGAGACCACATGTGGCCTTCTAGGGCATTGGGGGAGGCATTTTGACTGAGTCCAAGTTTTACAGAACAAATGCTTTTACTAAGGGTATTTGTTCTGTAAACTTTGGATTCATTCAAACTGCTGGACTTGAGGACCTAGAGGGCCACATATAGCCTTGAGGCCGCAGATTCCCCAGCCCTGATAGTTCATTGAACTAATTTTGCAGATAAGGAAAATGGGGTCCAAAGAGGATGACCTGCACAAGGTCACACAGATCGTAAGTAGCAGACCCAAGCTTTAAAGACAGGACCTACTGACTCCAAACCCAGGCTTCATTGCATGACACCACACCTTCATTCATCACTCAAATACCATGGGAAAAGTTGAAAAAAAAAAGGGGGGGGGGGAACTTCTTTATCTTTCTTCATATTCCTAACATTCCCAGCCACAGAAAGAGAAGAAAACAGCAAGGAAAGAAGTTTTCACTGTTTGTGTTTTAGTCACTCATTTAAATGCAGCCCATTTACTGAACCTCCTTTTAAAGACCTAAAGGAACCGGAGAAAACTAAAAATGACAAGAGATTAAAAGATGCCAATCTATTGAGTTTAGACAAGATTAGAGCGTTGCCTTTGTCCTTGGTTCTTCAAGGGGACCAACGACCTTAGAAGGGTGATGTCTTGACTTGCATGTGAATTGGATTTAAGTGAGGTAGAGCTATGCAAAGTCATCAACCTCACTCTCTCCTCCAGGGTCATCAGTGTCCAGGGGCAAGACACAAAGTCAGGCTGACTGTAGATGCCCCAGATGCAGTGGAAGACGTTGGCCTTTTTTTCAGAACAGAGCATAATGAATTCTGGAAGAGGCAGGGAAATTTGCAATCATGCTACGGATAGGAGATACAACTTACATGCAAGTAGTTGGTTCTTGCTACCCATTCAGGATGAATTATTTGTAGCTTATCCATGTGAGAGTTATTTCTACATAATATATGCTGCCCATCTCTATGAGATAATCTAATTAACAAGTATACACCTTACATCAGTATTTCCTCAGCTGGGTGTGGCAATGCATGCTTTTAATCTCTGGTATCAAGGAGACTGAGGCTGACAGATCTCTTGAGCTAAGGCAGTCAGAACTAAATCAGAATCAACATGGTAGTCTAAGAGGAGATGAATCAAGCTAGGTCAAAAAATAGAGAAGGGCAAAGTTTATTGTTGGGATCAGGGCACAAGAGAGTCTATGAATAGTCTGTATGCTTCCAGCCCTGGTGAGAAGGAGAAGGAAGAAGAAGAAGGAGGAGGAGGAGGAGGAGAACAAGGAGGAGAAGTTAATATTTTTCCGTTGTAACATGCTTGAAATGGAATTTTCAAACATTCATAAGTTTAAATTAGTCTAATCCAATTGTTTTCCTAACACACTCCCAATTCAAACTATTTCATAGTTAATGAGGTGGTATGGAATAATGGAAAGAATGTTAGACTTGGAGTCCAGAAAGATCTGGATTTGCGTCCCAGCTTTGATACTTCTGATTTGTAGGACCTTGAACAAATAAATCCTTTCACCCCTCAGGATCTCAATTCCCTTTCTATGAAATGGGGATAATATCTATGGCACATACTACACAGAGGTGCTATCACAGATGTTATTGTTACATATACATAATAAAGCTCTCTCATGATAATAAATCAAAAATGGATGGTAGGGTTTTTCTGAAATGTATACACACCAAAGACTTATTATGCTTGAATTCAGACAATATGCAGAAACTTACAACTGGGATTAACACCTTAAAGCATATAACCCTTTTGTTGCTAAAGTACATTTGTAGGGCAGCTAGGTGGCACAGTGAATAGAGCACTGGCCCTGGAGTCAGGAGGACCTGAGTTCAAATCCGGCCTCAGACACTTAGCATAAAAATTAGCCGTGTGACCTTGGACAAGTCACTTAACCCCAATTGCTCTACCTCCCCCACCCCAAAAAGGAAAAAAAATAAAAAATAAAGTACATTTGCATTTATTAACACATTTTATCTTCATGTTTTGTTTTGGTTTTTACTCAAAACGTTTCACAAAGGTGTCATGCCAAATCAGTTAGGTATGGCAGAAAATAAAGCATTGGAGTCAGGAAGACCTGAGTTTGAATCCAACCTCTAGACACTTACTAGCTGTATGACCCCTGGCAAGTCACTTAAACTCTGCTTGCCTCAGTTTCCTCATCTGTAAAATAAGCATAATAATAATCATTGAGCTTACTTCCCAAGATGTGAGGGCAATATAAAATAGTGTTTGTAAACCATTTTGCAAACCTTACAATGCTATATACATGTTAGCTGTTATTATTACAAAACATTCCCTATTCCCTGTAACGATACACATCTTGTTTTTAAATTCAATATCCACTCTTTCCGATCAATATACTCTTCTTTGTTCTTCAAAACTCTCATATTCCCCAAACTACCACATAAACAAAAATAAAACTCTATATTAACCCAGAAGGTTTATAAATATTTCTATCCAGGATGGACTCCCTTCTCCATTCTCATATTTGCCTTTACTACTGGGCTTGTCCTTTTATTCCAATTATCCCTGCTTCTCCTGGGAGAATGGGCAGATGAGAATAATTTGTTCCAATGGCAATGAAAGTGGCTGAAGCAGACATTGTGGAGTGCTTAGACCTTGGTAAGACATCAAAGAGACCAAGGTCATTCATTGCATCCTGGGCCATTGCCAATTGTCCTGACTTTTGACTGACCACTGGATTTCAATTACTCTGGAAGAGAAAGTGAGGCTGAGGACTTTATGCAACTTTGCCTTCCTTAAATCCAGTTCAGGAGTAAGTAAAGACATCATTCATCATGACTTCATTGGTCATTTTCCAAAAGGAAGGACCAACAAGTGATGGAGAAATGGAAGCACAGAAATGTGAAATGACTTTGGTCAGATTCACAGAGTTCATAGGAGTTGACCCTCCAGAGTGAAACCAAAGGTTTCTGCTAGTCAGTCTGATGCTCTTGCAGCTAAAATACAAGTACTCCTTATAATAAAAATAAAAATAAAAATAAAAAGAAGTCCTATTCTGGCAGGTAAATGAGATAGAAATTTCCACATCTGATGTTTCCATCTCACTGGTACAGGAGGAAACTACAGCAGGGCATACATTTAATTAGTTTCTACCTTGCCTCTTTCTATTAAGACAAGTGTTTTCATGCTTTTTTCTGTTGGGGACCCCTTTGGCAGTTAAGTGAAGTCTATGAACCACTTCTCAGAATAATGTGTTTAAATGCATAAAATAAAATACATATGATTGCAAAGGAAACCAATTATACTGAAACATAGTTCTCAAAAAAAAAATTAAGTTCTCCGTTCCCAAATTAAGAACTCTTGTGTTGAGGCAAATACCATATAGTTATTTATGACAAAGTAGGGAGAGAAGAGAAGGGAGGACATCCAGTGACAGCCAACTCAGTTGTCATATTCACAGAGATGAACACAGAAAAAGCTTCACAAGACTACAAGGCCACATGTGGAACTAGGAAGATTTAAAAAAATGCTAGTGGAACCAGTCCTCTACTAAAAATCCCACTATGGTAGAAAGATGACTTTGTGTAGTTGAAGCCAATGCCATTGGCAAAAAAAAGTCCTGAATTTCAAAGCTTCCACTATAGGGCTTAGCATTAAAATATCAGTCTTGCAATTCCAACACTAGTGTAGGTTTAAACAGTTTTATCCTAGGATGTCATAAGGTGATTAATTTCTAGGATCTAACAACTTTTTAAAAAATCATTTAACAAAAGAGTTCTTAATCTAAGGTTCTTAGGGGAGAAATTACATTTTAATTTCAATATAAGAATGTAATCCTATGCATTTAAAACATCAGCTGATGAATCTTGTTTAGGATTTCAGTGGTTCTCAACCTGTGGGTCGTGACCCCTTGGGAGTCAAACAACCCTTTCACAGGGGTCACAGAGGTCGCCCAAGACATCGGAAAACACATTTCCAATGGTCTTAGGAACCGAGACACAGCTCCTCTATCTGTCTCCAGGCGGGTCCGCCCACATGCAGTTACGCCCACATACAAGTATTAAAGGGTCGCAGCATTAGGAGGGTTGAGAACCACTGGATTAGATGATAAGACATATTCTTTTCTGTGGAAAGTGTGGTTTTGTCTTAGACAAATGATTAAGTCTCTGTGAATCTGGATGACCTCAGAATGAATTGGTGGATTTAGAGTCACTTGTTGGTGCCTCTCAGATAATGAGTTTCACTGATGGAGGCTTTATCCAGAATGAACTGATTGATCTTGATTCCTAGGAGCATAGACTTGGTTGGGAGAAGATACACCTGGAACTGGCCTGTAAGAGGTCATCTTTGTCAAGAACTCAGCACTTTTCATTTCATAACAACAACAACAGCTCTCTTTTCCCCTCTGATTTCCTTCCAGAGAGATCCTAAGAATTTTTAGGGGAGACTTCAGAGAACCACACAGCAGAGGTCAATATATATTTGCCTAATTGATCCCAAAGAGGAATTCCTAGACAAGGAACTAGGATTCCTTGAACTCTTGTTTCTGAAGAAAAGTAGGATCTTCCTATGTAACATGATCCTGGAGCCTAGCCCTCTAGCCAGAGAAGTGGGATTTCCAAGGCAATGTGCCTCTTTGGGAGAAAAGAGGACCATGCATGTTGTTCTAGATGCCAGGCAGAGCAGCAGCAAGGGACCAAAAACCAGGTTATGGAGATAAAAGGGACCTGGGCTTGAATTTTATGATTACAGTAAGTTATTTCAACTTGGCAAATCCAATGGGAAGGGAGTTGCCCATTTAGCTGCTATAAGCGTGTTTCCCTTCAGGGAAGGCTGAGCCCTTAGTGGATCTCTTAGGGGAAGGGGAGCTATTAAAAAGGGACTCAGAATACTGGATTATTACATACACAGCAGCCCCGTGTTCTATTCCCTTCCAAAGGAAATTCAAACCACGAGGTGGTGGATCTAGGGTAGCAAGTTACTGAGCTAGAGTCAAAGCCAGTTGCCCTAGCAACTAATGTGTTAGCACTATCCCCTATGGTGTCTCCTTCTTCATGTCTCTGGATCTCCATAATAGAAAGTGACAAAAGCAAGATTTGAACCCAGAGGACACAGAGCTGCGCTGTCCTGCCTTCCAGATATTAATTTTTTTTACTGGGGGGTGGAGAAGGGGGAGGGAAGGTTGGAAGAGTGAGAGGAGGAATGAGGAAGGAAGGTTAAAGAAAAGGAGAGGAAAAGAAAAAAAAACACAACAAAGACAGAAACAGTGGGTGTAAGACAATCTTTGAACAAGTGAAATAAAATTGTAAGATAAATTCAACCCTTGCTTTAGTAAGCAGAGATTGCTGCCCTCTGAGGGTCTTGCATGACTCCAATCAGACGGCTTAGGGACATCTATTTTATGGTGTCTGCTCCTCAGTGGCACTGACAAAAAATGACATATACATTATATGTGTGCATTCATATATATACATATATATATACATATATATACACACACACACACATATACATATATACACAATATATACATACACACACACACACACACACACACAGCAAGCTATCCAGCACCCGAGGAGAGGACCCTAGACTCCTTACTGGAAATATTGAAAAGCTTCATTTTATCTTTAACTACCCTCCCAGTGAGAAGCAAGTACTGGACAGGTCTTTGCCTCTGCTTTTCTTCCTTTTTATATGACTCATTTTAATTTTATCCCTACGCTTCTGCAGGGAACATGAGTCAATGTGGCTGTCATTTGTCACTCTCTTGTTTGTGACAAGGCAGAATCAGTGAAATGGTGAGACATGGAGATTTCACAGTTAACACGGGAATTACTGGGGATTTCATGGTGAGCTTCACAATAATTCCAATCTACTTAATAAGAGAAAACAATGCTGCGTAAATAAATCTCCTAAACTCTTAGGTAGAACCTGGGAAATTACCTGGTGGGACCCTGAAGTCCAAGCTATTTCTTTTGCTTCCAGGACTTTGAGATAATAAGTACCGAGGCCCTTCCAAAACTGTTGGAGAAACAATGGATTTTAGAACTGAAACCGCATGAAGCACCACTATTCAGAGCAGGCCACATTGGGAATCTAAACCAGCTGATGCTACCCCTTTGTGCCATTTCTCCCTCAATATTATAATTGTGCTTAAAATTTTTCATTTCAGCCTTTATTCAATTAGTCTTGGAAAAATGTGGGCTCTTAAGGGCCTGAGCCCAGCTGACAGCACGTGTTCCTATGACACAAATATTCTGTTTAATGTTCATGCCCTTTGCTATTAGTGCCATTTGTTTAGGGTTTGGTTTTGTTTTAAACATTGCTCTGAGAAAAAGCTACACCGCTAAACTCCATGGGGGTAGTTAATCTGATCTGCTAAAAATGTTGCTTTCAATCTAATCCTCTCCAGGGATTGAATTGGGAAATAAATATCTCACAGATTCTCTCTCTCTCTTTCTTTCTGTCTCTCTCTCTCTCTCTCCCTCCCTCCCTCTCTTTCCCTCTTCCCCTTTCCCCCAACTTCTTGCTTGAATCTCCACTGACACAATTCCAGGGCCATACAACTCCCATCCATTAGGCAGTTCCTCACCTTGAGAAGAATAAGGGATGGGAATGAGTGGGTGGAGGAAGACCAAGAATATACAAAATGATGTCGCTTGAGAGACAAAGATGGTAGGGGGATGAAGGCTGAGTTGTTCTGTCAAATGAGCCCTCATTTCCAAATTCCCACAGGTGAATCCCTTACAGGTGATTACATTTTCCAAACCAAAAACCACTGAATGAAAAATGATTATCTTTTTTCTCTTATTTGTCAATGGGGCAGAAGACTGAAGTTGTTAAGAAAAATCTTTAAGACCCAGAATAAATACTAGAATGTGAGAAACCTGGGAAGATTTGTATGAATTGATGCAGAGAGAAGGAAATAGAGCCAGGAAAACAAATTAGACAACAGTAACAATAATAATAACATTGTAAAGAAAAAACTTTCAAAGGCTTAAGAAATCTGATCATGTAGCACACCACCACCCTCCCTCCCTCCTCTTGACAGAGGTGATAACAAGATGCAGAATGAGAAATGCATTTGACCAATATAGTGCTTGGCTTTGCTTTATGCATATTTGTTTCAATGGTTTGGTTTTTGTTTTGTTTTGTTTTCTTGCAGTTGATTAGGTGGAAGAGAGAGAAAATAAGTACTTGTTAGCTGAAAAAACAATTTTTTAAAAAATGCAGGAATGTTTTCTAAGGCTGTCTGACTTAATAGGTCTCTAGAATCTTTCCCTTGATTCTATATAAAAGCTATCAGATTCTGAGGGGCACCACCCAATTTCAGTCTGGTAGCTTTCACAGATGAGGCGTTAATAGACATGTAGTCAATTCCATCCAAAAAAAATCCACCATTTATTATGTACCAACTATAGACAAAGCACCATGCTTTCTGCTAAGGATGCAAAGATGAAAGATAGTAGTCCCTGGTAAGGCAGTTACAGTATAATGGAGGACAGAAGAAGATACCATATGAACACAGCTAAGTGTAAAAGTTGTAGAGACAAAGGAGAGATCCAGACAAAGTATTCTGGGAAAAACTGAAGAGGGGGAAATGAAGAGACTTTCTGCTGAGGTGGGGATCATGAAAGGTTTTATATGGGAAGTAGCATCAAGCTGACCTTTGAAGAAGGAATAGGATTTCTGTAGAAGAGCATGCTCCAAGCAGGAGAGAGTGCATCCATAAACACTCAAGAAAAGGAAAGAACAGGAGGATATCCAGGAATAGCCAGCAGCTCAGTTTGGATGCAAGATAGAATATGGGAAGGGGAATGATACATACTGCATAAAAGTGATATGGTTAATCCTCTTTACCTAAAGAATTTAGCATTGGGATCTCTAACTTAAGAGCAATTTGGAAGTTTCTGAGCAAGGTTTCAAAAATTATCAGCGTATTAGGGAAATTTTACCTAACTAAGGGCTGTAGTCAGGAAGACCTGAGTTCAAACCCAGCCTCAGACACTTACTAGCTGAGTGACCCTGGACAAGTTACTTAAACCACTATTTGCCTCAGTTCCTCTTCTGTAAATTGGGGATATAGTAGAGAAAGAAATGGCAAACCACTCCAGTATCTTTGCCAAGAAAGACGAGTTCATGGGGTCATGAAGAGCCAGACACTACTGAACAACTAAGCAACAGCAAAACAATAGTAATTCAAAAGCATCATTATAATCATATTAATATTAATATATAATATATGTAATTATAATAATATTTCACATTTATATAGTGATTTTAGGTTATTTACTACTTTCTTAATAAAAATCATGTTAGACATGTATTATTATCCTTATTCTACAGATGAGTAAAGTGAGGATCAGAAACATTAAGTGACTTCCCCATGATCACACAGCAAACCTCAGAGTCGGTATTCAAGTACAGGTGTCCTGATCACGAGTCCTGCGCTCTTTGCACAACAGCAGATAAAATGTTTGATAGAGGAGAAACCTGCTTGACTTCCAAAGCTCCTTCAATCCAAGCTCCTTCTCCATATCTTCCACCATGCCCTACCAGAAGCCCTCAGTGACAGATGGCCACAATTATAACTTCTATGGAAAAAACAGCCATGAGTCACCTTCATACAAGGAGGAAAAAAATTAAATCCTTATCCAGAGTCTTTCAGATGTCACAACTAACCCCTTCCTCAAAGTCTTGCTCTCACTAGACCCTCTTCTGTGCCAATCAGAAATGGAAGCATACCAATGAGCAAATCAACTTTTTCCCAGGCAGTTATTTCCCAGTGTTACACTGGTCTCTACTAATGTTCTTTTTTTTTTTTAATTGATTTATTTATTTACTTTTAGTTTACAAGATTCAGTTCCAGAGTCCCTTGAGTTTCAAAATTTCTCCCCTCCATCTTCCCCCACCCCACCCATGGTGACATGCAGTCAAATATAGAATCTGCAAATACTTTCACATTGGATATTAGTCTGGTTGTATAGTAGGGTTGTAACCAATGGAGTGAACAACAGGAAAAAGGAAACAAAACCAAACATGGAAAAGAGCGATAGCATGTAGGTTGCTTCAGTCTCCATTTAAACTCTGGTCTTTCGAGATCTTTCTCTGAATGTAGATATCTCCTTCCATCCTGAGACTTGTAGAGTTGTCTTATAACTGTGCATTACTGAGAAGAGTCTACTTTATCAAGGTTGGTCATCACACATACAATGTGTCTGTGATTGTTCTACTAATGTTCTTAAGAACTACCGTCTTTGCACAGAATTGCTCCCCTGCCTGAAATACACTTCTCCCTCACCTCTTCCTAATAAAAGCTCTCCCTTTCTTCAGAGAACAGCTCAGCTCAGCCCAAGTGCTAGTTCAATTAAAAGGCATTTACTAAGCTTCTACTATGTGTCAGGCACTGGAATAATAGAATATGTAAAATCTCTTATCAAAGGAACTGGTTATTTTAGAAGGCATTTACATTTCTTAAATATAAAAGTAATTTCAATGTGAATTATAAATATAGTGTTCTCTGACTGAGATACTTTTCAGTTTAAGAAATAACAACGGTAAAAAGTCATTTTAAAATATCATTGTCCTTTAAAAGAGGCTTATATATGGATAACTATAAAATAATGGCTATAGACCCACCAAGCAAGCATGAAATTGATTTTGGCAGGGCTCTGAAGCCCAAGTTTGAAGATTTTGCACAATTTGTCCCTTTCAATTAAATATGAAAGATTAATATGGCACAGTGATGGTTGGCATTTGGTGTTGGGGTGGGTTATAAAAAAATGTTCTGTGTCCTGGGACTACTTCCATCCCATCCCTTCCCCTGTGACTTTTCTCTGAGCTCCTCCTCTGAGTTCTGTTAGGAGTTGAGCCTGTGGGAAAGATGTAGTTGGGTGCAGAGAGGAAGGAGACTGGGTTGTCTACCTCTATGAATAGCATACAGAAGCAAGAATAAATGTCCCTGGCCTGCTTCCTTATGGTGCCTCACTGCAAAGTCAGACTTAGCTGGCTATCTGGTCACCTGCTCCCCTCCCTACTTGTGACATTGATTTGAGGGAACATTAATTTTGAATTTCTGAAGAAACCCCTACTCTAAAAAAAATTTCTCTCCTAAAGTTGATCTGGCACCAGAAATTCCCACAATTAAGGATGTTCCATGACTTTAGAGGAATTATCTTTCCATTGACACTCTGCTGAAATACATAGGGAGTTCTGATATACTGGAGAGAAGACAAGAATAGCAATTAAGAGACATGGATCCCAGTCTTTGTTCTACTTCTAAATAATCAAGCAACTTTAAGGTAAAAAAAAAATTAACTTCTCTGGGCTCTGATTTCTTCACTTACAAAATAAGTGGGTTGGACTCGACAATCTTAGTTTGTTACCAGATAGATAGACAGACAGACAGACAGACAGGCTGAAAGACAGATATGTAGATAGATAAGTAGATAGATAGACAGATAGATGATAGATAGATAGACAGATAGATAGATGATAGATAGATAGACAGACAGACAGACAGACTGAAAGACAGATATGTAGATAGATAAGTAGATAGATAGACAGATAGATAGATAGATAGATAGATAGATAGATAGACAGATAGATGATAGAGAGAGAGAGAGAGAGATCAGGATAGCATAGAGGAAGCATTCAATATGTGTCCAACACTATGCTAAGTACTGGGGATACAATTAGGAGACTTCCAAACAGTTCCTACTCTCTGACCACTATCTCCCTTAATCTACCTTCCTTTTGATCATCCCCATCTCCCGTATCTCTTTATCTCCTTCCCCTCTCATTTCCCTGTTGAGTAAGATATCTTACACACACACATACACACACACACACACACATATGTATGTATATATTCTTCCCTTTTTGAACCAATTCTGATGAGAGTGGGTTTCAAATGTCACCTGCCACCACCACCACCGCATTTCCCCTCCACTATAAAAGCTGTTTCTTGCAAGCTTCTTTTATGTCAGAAAATTTTCCCCATTCTACCTCTCCTTTCCCCCTTTTCCCAAAGTATCCCTCTTTCTCACACCTTCATTGGGGAGGAGGGGGGGAGGAGATCATCCCAACATAATTAACTCACATTCATGCCCACTGTCTATGTAGACCTCCTTCTAACTGCCCTAACAGTGATAAAGTTCTTAGGAGTTATATATGGATCATCTTCCCATATAGGAATATAAACAGTTTAACTCTATTGAGTCTCTTATGATTTATCTTCCATGGTTACTTTTTCATGGTTCTCTTGAGTCTTGTGTTTGAACGTCAAATTTTCTATTCATCCCTGGTCTTTTCATCAGGAATGCTTAAAAGCCCACTATTTCATTAAATGTTCATTTTTTTTCCCTGAAGGATTTCAATTTCAATGGGTAAGTGATTCTTGGTTGTAATTGTAGCCCCTTTCCCTTCCAGAATATCATATTCCCAGCCCTCTACTCCTATTTTAATATGGAAAAATGCCAAATCTTATGTGATCCTGAGTGTGGCTCCATAATATTTGAATTGCTTCTTTCTGACTGCTTGCAATATTTTCTCCTTGACCTGGGAGCTCTGTAATTTGGCTATAATAATCCTGGGAGTTTTCATTTTGGGATCTCTTTTAGAGGTGATCAGTGGATTCTTTCAATTTCTATTTTACCCTCTGGATCTAATATATCAGGGCAGTTTTCTTTGATAATTTCTTGAGAGATTATGTCTAGGCTTTTTTTTTATCATGACTTTCAGGCAGTCCAACAATTCTTAAATTATCTTCCTTGATCTATTTTCCATGTCGGTTGTTTTTCTTATGATATATTTCACATTTTCTTCTGTTTTTTCATTTTTTGACTTTAGTTGTTTCTTGATGTCTCATGAAGTCATTAGCTTCCATTTGTCCCATTCTCTTTTTTTTTCTTTTTTGAGGGGGGAAGGTAGGACAATTGGGATTAAGCAACTTGTCCAAGGTCACACAGCTAGTGAATGTTAAGTGTCTGAGCCTGGATTTGAACTCAGGTCCTCCTGACTCCAGGGTCAATGCTTTATTCACTGTGCTACCTAGCCACCCCACCCCATTCTAATTTTTAAGGAATTATTTTCTTATGTGAATTTTTGTTCCTTCTTTTCCATCAAACCTATTCTGCTTATTAAGTTTATTTTTAGTATTTTTGTGACTCTTTTAATCAAACTGTTAATTCTCTTCTCATAATTTTCTTGCATCACTTTTGTTTCTTTTCTCATTATTTCCTCTACCATTCATCTCTTTCTTTAACTCTTTCAGGAATTCTTGTTGGGCTTGGGTCCAATTAGCATTTTTCTTTGAGGCTTTGTTTGTAGCTGTTTTCACATTGTTGTCTTCTTTCAAGTTTGTCTTGATCTTCCCTGCCACCACACTTTTTATGGTCAAGTTCTTTTTTGTTGTTGTTTGCTCATTTTTCTACTCTATTTCTTTACTTTAACTTTATGTTAAAGTTGGGTTCTGCTCACCTGGGAATAAGAAGGCACTATCCCAAGCTTCAGGCTTTTTTATGCTGCTATTTTCAGAGCTATTTCTGTAAACCTACAAATTTTCAGTGTTTCCAAGGTGGTGTGATTGAGGGAGAGGTATTTTCATTGGTCTGCACTCTAGTCTCTACCCAGGAAGGCCCCCTGCTCCCCTGCAGCCACAAGCCTTCCTCTCCACCCTGGAGCTGGGATCTAGAACTGTTTTGGGCAATAAAGTTGCCAGTCAGCACCAGTTGCACCCACTGCCAGAACTGACTACCTTATAATCTCTTTGTGACCAGTCATCTGACCCTCTTGCCATCTCTGAGCTGAGACTTCCAGAAACTGCTGCTAGTGCTACTGTTGCTGCTGCCCCCAAGCTTCACTACTGGAGCTCCTACCATGCTGTAACTCCCACCCCAGTGTCACAGAGCTCTCCTGCCAACCTCGTAAGTTGTCTTAAGCTGGAAAAAATGCCTCATTCTGACCTTCTGTTGGCTCTCCTGCTCCAAAAATTTTATTTAAGGAGTTATCTTAAAGTTGTTGGGAGGGGAATGTTGGGAGAATTCAGCTGAGCTGTTGCCTGTACTCTACCATCTTGGCTCTGCCCCTTAACAATTTGTACTTTCAAGGAGCTTATATTCTAATAGGAAAAGTCAAAACATAAAAAAGAGCTAGAAGGGGTAGCTAGGTGACATAGTGAATAGAGCCCCAGCCCTGGACTCAGGAGGACCTGAGTTCAAATCTGGCCTCAGACACTTAACACAAAAAACTAGCCATGTGACCTTGGGCAAGTCACTTAACCCCAATCGCCCTATCTGCCCCCCTCAAAAAAGCAAAAAAAAAAGAGAGAGAGAGAGAGAGAGCTAGAGTTGGAGAACAGGCGAGGAGGGAGAGGAAAGGTATATGTCAAAGGAGGTCAGATTGATGAGGAGGTAGGGCAATCAATAGACTTAGTTGAGCTGGGAATGAAGCTGTCCTGGCTAGGTGGTCTCAAGATAAGGTGATCTCAGCCAAGGATTCCACCAGTCAGGAGAGCAAGCCCAACAATGCTGATTTAGAGGTACAACAGATCAGAAAGTGAGTTAAGCTAAGGCCACAGTGGTTCTCAACCTGTGAGTCACGACCCCTTTGGGGGTCACATGACCCTTTCACAGGGGTCACCTAAGACCATCAGAAAACACATATTTCTGGTGATCTTAGGAACCAAGACACGGCTCCTCTATCCATCTCCAGGAGGGTCGGCCCACATGCAGATACGCCCACATATGAGTATTAAAGGGTCATGGCATTAGGAAGGTTGAGAACCACTGAGCTGAGGCTTTACAATTCTTTTCACATATGCCCCTTTTCTCAAAGTGCAGTCACTGCCGTAGTTCAGGACCTCATTGCCTTTCTACTGGACAAGTCTTTCTCCTCAGCAAGAGCCTGTTCCCTGGACTCCTTCTATTCAATCTCTACAGTGTCCAGTCCATCCTCCACGCAGCTGCTAAAATAATATTTCTTTTTTTTTTCCTTTTCTTTTTCCTTTTTGCTTTTTGGAGGTCAATTGGGGCTAAGTGACTTGCCCAAAGTCACACAGCTAGTAAGTGTGTCAAGTGTCTGAGACCAGATTTGAACTCAGGTTCTCCTGACTCCAGGGCCAGTGCTCTATTCACTGCACCACCTCACCGTCCCTAAAACAATATTTCTAAAGTATGAGCAGACCAGTTCACTTTTCTGTTCAAGGAGCCCCAATGGCTGCCTCTTCTATTTGACTTTTCATATGATTCACAATCTGGCTCCAATTTACCTTTTCAGAAGTACTTCACATTAGTCTCCCTCACAGCCTCTCCATTCCACCCAAATTGGTCTATTAGTTATTGTCCTTCTATACATAAAGTTACATCTCCTACCACTGTGCTTTTGCATAAGAATGTCTCCCTAAAGCACCTGATTGCACTTTGGTTGAGCCTCAAAGAAAGATAAAGCTTCTAAGAGGCAGGAATGAGGAGGGAGTGCATTGCTGGGAGATGGCCTGGGAGATGGCCAGGTAAAGGTATTGGAGATAGAAAATGGAGTGCCATATGTGAGAAACAGTAGGAAGACCTGTTTGATTGAGGTGTGTATAACACATAACAAGCCTCTAAAGGCAGAATGTGGCTATATTGGAAAGAGTTTTAAATACTAGTCAGTCAATAAACATTTATGAAGGACCTACTATGTGCCAGGTATTTTGCTAAATTCTGAGGATACAAAAGTAAAAGGCAGCCCCTCCTCTCGACAAAATCTAATGGGGGAAACAAACCTGAAAGTAAAAGGAAAGCTGTGGTGTTTACTGAGTGATAGAATGACGGGATCAGACTTGCTTTGTAGAACAATGACTTTGGCAACTGTGTGGGGAATCAACTGGAGCAAGTAGAAACTTGAAGCTAGGAAAATAAGAAGGCTATTGAGGGGCGGCTAGGTGGCACAGTGAATAGAACACTGGCCCAGGAGTCAGGAGAACCTGAGTTCAAATCCTGCCTCAGACACTTGATACACCTACTAGTTGTGTGACCTTGGGCAAGTGACTTAACCCCAATGACCTTGCCTTCCCCCCTCCAAAAAAAAAGACTATTGAAGTAGCACAAATGAGAGGTGATCAGGGCCATGTGAATGGAGAGAAGGGAAAGATGTAAGAAATATGGAAGTAGAAACAAGACTTGGCAATTGATTCAATGTATGGGGCGAATGATCGTGAGAAGCAGAGGATGATGGGAGCCCTGACAGATAAAGGAAGCATGTTGTCATATCTCTCCCCATTGCTAGTGTCATCCTCTGGGAAAGGACGTGGGATTAATTTTGTACATATGTTACACTTAGTCTTCTATATTCATGTATATGTTGTCTTCCCTCTAAACACATGTGAGCTTCTCAAGGGCAGGGGCTGTTTCGTTGCTGCCTTTGTATCTCCAGAACATAGCACACAATGTTTCACCCATAATAGCTACTTAATAAATGCCTAATAGGACAGCTACATGGGGTGGTGAATAAAGTGCCAGGCTTGCAGTCAGGAAGACTCATCTTTGTGAGTTTAGATCTGGCCTCAGACATTGCTAGCTGTGTGACCCTGGGCAAGTCACTTAACCCTGTTTCCCTCAGTTCCTGTTGTGCTGGGGAGGCCCTAGCCTGGAACTCCCTAATTGTGTAAACAAGTATTTGGGGGAATGTTACCGGATGCAATGATGTATCTGTATGTCATATGATATACTGGGTGTTATGCCATATATAGCTGACACGTTTTGGTTAAGGATACTGTTATGAATGTTATTTTCTAGTTTATCACTGAATAAATAGAGAGCGCATTATACTATGCGATTAGACCCTTAAAATTATTCACGGCAGTAGTCCTCAGGTGTGCTGCCATGATTGGCTTTACAACTCCTTATCTGTAAAATGAGTTGGAGAAGGATTTGGCAAACCATTCCAGTATCCTTGCCAAGAAAACCCCAGATGGGTCACGAAGAGTCAGACATGACTGAAAACAACTGAACAACAACAAACAAAATGTAGAATAGACAAAAAAATTCTTTTAAAAAAGCAATCTGGAAGCAGGTAGCAGGTAACAGACTAATACATGCAGTTGTATTAGCTAATTATCATATCATCAACTAATCTGAATAATAGATTTGATTATTAGATTACTTGTTATATTATTACTGAAACTAGGGGCCCGAGAGAAGAGGTTTGGATTGGTAAGTTATGATGTGTGTGTGTGTGTGTGTGTGTGTGTAATGGAGAATAAGGAAATAGCTGGAGCTTGGCACTTGGAGGACGTAGGAGAGCCAGTCTAGGTGGGGTGTAGGAAAGAAGGACCCTGAATAAAGAGAATAGATATGTGGGGGGGAGGAAGGAAGTGGGACGGGGAAGACCTAAAGCAAATCTTAAAGGATACTGAAGAACAACTTTTTCTACCTTAAAATGTTATCTGAGGTCCTCCGTGAAGGAAATTATCAATCATGAAATAGTTCAGTGTCGAGGACAGGGCACTGGACTTAGAGTCAGGAAGACCAGGAATCAAGTCCTGTGCCAAATTTACTAGCCATGTGTGATGTTAGAAAAGTCGCTCAACCTCTCTGTGCTTCTATTGACTCATCTGTAAAATGGGGAGATTGAAGTAGATGTCCTCAGAACTTTTCCAGCTCTTGAGCTCTGTGATCCTAGATATTAAATATCACACAGATATTAAAAATAGCATGCTGTGAAGTGTGGTACCATGGACAAAATATCATCTCTGAAGTTCAAGGATCTGGGTTCAAATCTAGCCTTCAAAGCTATCTGGGAAACCTTGGAGAAATCTTTTAATCAACCTGAGTGTTCAGTTCTCTCTTCAATAAAATGAGAGACTTTGGGCTAAATGGCCTCGAGGTCTCTTTGAGCTCCAGGTACCCTTGCACCTTTCTAAATAGAGCTTCAGTTCTTTTATGCTTTATCCCATGGCAAAGTCACCAGAACTATGTGGGCAAAGCAGCCAGCCCTCTCTGTTCTATCACATTCCTGAATGCAGAGCATGACTCAGTCTCCCCTGTAGCTATATCCTTAGCAGTGCAGTGGGCCATGCATAGTATCCTCTGAGTACTGGAAACCTGTCCTTAGAAATTCTGGGTCTGAAGTGGAAGGTTCACAGAGTCAGGAATGCTACAAGCATCATAGAATTGCAGCATTTTAGAGCTAGAAGGGAAATAGCTCATCAGCCATCTTGTCAAACTTATATCCCCCAAAAGAAGCCACTTTCCTAGTCATCATCATCATAACTAATGTTAATGAAGTGCTTTAAGGTCTGCAAACTGCTTCCCATATATTATTTCATTCAAGCCTCATAACCACCACAGGAAGTAAGTTCTCTTATTATTGCCATTTTACCGAGCCTGAGAAAGTCTAAGTCACTTGCCCAGGTATTGTGGATCAGGACAATGGTGGACCTGGAAAGACCTGAGTTAACCTCACCATCTTTCCATAACATAAGCCTGGGTTGAAGCTACATCAGTGCTTTGAGCTCTGGCTTAGATCACAGCCTGAGTTACATGGAGCCCATTGTGGGAAGATCTTGCCCAACAGAATAACAGAAATAGAGCAGGAGAGGCAGAGCAGAGGGAAGGACTTGCCTAAAGGAACTTGTTTGTGGGGAGGCCTGACAGAAAGAATGCTAGAGATGTAGGCACTCCCTGGATTGGTGATGAGTACCTTGTTAGATCTTACCTCCTGGTCTCCAAATAATGACGTTCCAAATAAATATTTTGATTTTGTCTTTGAGTAAGAAAGTTTATTATATTTTGCAAATCTACCCTGGAAATATGTATGCATATTCATAGCAGCTGCTATGGGTATCACAATGATGTTACAGCAAGTCAGTTAACCCTGTTTGCCTCAGTTTCCTCATCTGTAAAATGACCTGGAGAAGAAAATACAAAACTCCTCTGGTATCTTTGCCAAGAAAACCTCAAATGAGGTCATAAAGAGTCAGACATGACAGAAACAATTCAACAACATTCAAGCCCTCAGACTCAGACCAGAAGCAGAAGCACAACTGGGCCACTAGGGTCTCACAGCAACTGAATAGCAGGATTTGAATTAGGTCTTCCTGACTTTAAGGCATCATTTTACCCAAACTAGCCTAGTACACATGCAATCTCCCACCTCCATGCCTTTGAACTAACTGAGCCCCATGCCTAGAATGCACTCCTTCCTCACATGCCCCTCTTAAAATCCCTTACTTTCTTTAAGACTCAGCTCAAATGTTACCTCTTACTTGAGGCCACTCCTTAATTTAGCTCTCCCACCCAGCTGGACTTGGAGACAGGAAGAACAGAGTTCAGATTCTTCTCCAGATGGGAAGACTGTGTGACCTCAAGCAAGTCACTAATTTCTGTCAGCCTCAGTTTCCTCATCTGTAAATGAGTTTGGACCCAATGGCCTCTAAGGTCCCTGCCAGCTCTAAACCCATGATCATATGATCTTATGACCAGTTGGATCTCTTCCAAATCTCACATTCTATGATTCTATGGCTTTATCTTTGATTATCAGGAAGTGATAAAGGTCCAGGTCCTGGGAAGTGGGGCTTTTCAGCAATACTTTGCTGTGGAGTTAAGAGTACAAATTTGATTGGTTTCCTAGCAAAGCTACTCGAGAAAGCAAATAACAAAGGCCTTTTCAGTGACCAGTAAATAGCATGGCGGAGATTATTGTGAGTACCATTTTTAATCTAATCAAGCCCAGTACCTTGGAAAGCAAAGCAAAGACCACTAAAAGTCAGTATGGCTCCATTAAGAACAGGTCATGAAAGATTAACCTTATTTCCTTTTTTGACAAGATAATGAGACTTGTTGATCAGAGGAATTATGTATACTTAGATTTTGGCACAGCTAAGTATACATAATTCCTCTGATCAACAAGTCTCATTATCTTGTCAAAAAAGGAAATAAGGTTAATCTAATCAAGCCCAGTACCTTGGAAAGCAAAGCAAAGACCACTAAAAGTCAGTATGGCTCCATC
>CM053580.1:189226024-189242238 GCA_028627135.1 Pseudochirops cupreus | reverse complement strand
TACTTAGATTTTGGCACAGCTACTGAAAATCTCTCATTTTATCTTTGTAGATTAATCTTGTAGATTAGAGATAAGACCTATAGAGAGCTAGATAATAGCATGAATTACTCAACCCAAAGAGTAGTCACTAATGGGATGTATCTCTAATGGAATGCCCCTAAGATATGTCCCTGTCCCTGTGTGTTCAAAATTGTTATCAGTAGCTTCAATGAAGGCAAAATAGCACACCGGTCCAATTTGTAGGGGCAGCTAGGTGACTCAGGAGATAGAGTGCTGGGTCTGAAGTCAGGAAGACCCATTTTCCTGACTTCAAGTCTAGCCTTAGACCCCTGGTTCTCAACCTGTGGGTTATGTTCAGTTTGGAACAATGAAAATACATCCTGCATATCAGATACTTACATTACGATTCATAACAGTAGCAAAATTACAGTTATGAAGTAGCAACGAAAATAATTTTATGGTTGGGGGTCACCACAACATGAGGAGCTGTATTAAAGGGTTGCAGCATTAGGAAGTTTAAGAACCACTGCCTTAGACATTTATTTGCTTTGTGACCCTGGGCAAGTCACTTAACCTTGCTTGCCTCAGTTTCCTCGTCTGTAAAATGAGTTGAAGAAGGAAATGGCAAACCATCCCAGTATCTTTGCTAAGAAAGCCCCAAATGGAGTCATGGAAAGTTGGATGCAACTGAAATGACTAAACCACAGCAACCAATTTGTGGGTCACCACTTAAAGGGGAAGTTAGCATTCGGTATGATGGAGTCTGAATTCAAAAAGGTATCAATAGGCTAGAATGATGGGCCCAATCAAGTAAGATAAAATTTAGTATGGATCAATGCAAAGTTCTTCAGAGGATCCAAAAATCAACTCCACAAACATTAGACAGGGAAAGTGTGGTTAGTTAACAGTTTTTGTGAAGAATTCAGTGGCCAGTAAGTTCAACATAAGTCAAGTAGTGCCCTTCCTCTTACAACCACCTTGTGTTCTTTTTATATATATTGTATAGGTAACACTGGCTACCCTAACGCCTACTGCCTGCGGGTCGTTTTCACGATTTTACCCTTTCTACAGGGTTCTCCAGGACCCTTAAAGGGATTAAGGGAGATCTGGGCTCTGTGCAAATGACTCTACCCCCCAACAGTTTCCTTCAAGTGGAGAAGGGTCCCCATTACCCCAGTTCCATTAGCCACTAGCAGTGAGAATCATTTTTACAGAGAAATACTTACTTAAAGATATAATCACAAATATGCTAATTACTCCAGCAACACATGGGGGCATAATCCTCCTCCACTTTATACTACTTCAGCCTCTGGGGAGGAGAAGGTGATTATGTTCACTATCTTGGTCCTTAAAGAGCACATAGTCCCAAGTCCAAGACTCCCCTTGGACTCAAGTACCCGGTACCCTGACTTCTCAGGGATGCCTGGTTATGACATCCTGCCTCACTCCCAGCTCCAAGGTCACCTTGGTTCAAACTCCTGGGGCTCATTGGGACCACCTCTGGCACATGAAATGGAGGAAGGCAAATACCACAGAATAGAAACATACACCCTCAGATCCATTTGTTGGAGCCAGGGGCAAAAGAGAGATAGCAGGGGAAAGAATGTTCTTTGCCTCTCACAGGTTCAGTTCTTAGCATCCTAGCTGTGGGTGAATTGGGATCTTCACCCTACAGGTGCAGCAGATGAGAATGGCCAAAAAGTTCAAAGCAGAAAGAGGGAGGAGGCAGGTCAGCTCAGCAGTTTTAATGAGATAGGCAACCAACCAAAGGAGGCTGATGGGGACTACAGTGGGCTCCATATTAGGCAACCTAGAAATGCTCCAAAGACCCTTCAAAAGTGCCTCCATGTTACATGGTCCGTGCCCAGACCAGCCCAGGTTGTATGTATATACATACTCATATATGAGTATATATACACTCATATATACCTATTGTCTTCCCCACCTTTGTCTTTGTACTCTAGTGCTTAGCACAAGGTCTGGTTTTCATGGCTGAAGAAATTCTTGCTGATTGATGTGGCAGACAAAAGAAAAAATCCAGTGCTATCCTAGGCTCTATTCAAAGAGCAATCACATTGAGAAATAGGGAGGTAATAGTTCCACTATGCCTTGGTCAGACCATGTCCGCCATATTGCGTTTGGTTCTGGGCTCCACATGTTAGAAAAGACATAGATTAACTTGAAAGTATACAGAAATATTAAACACTCTGCGCCAGGAATTCTGCTAAGCACTGGAGCACTGGAGCACAAATACAAGCAAAATTAAAGAGAATTCTTGCTCTCAGAGTTTATATTCTAATGGGGAAAGCAATAGGTAAAAGAAGGCTAAAAAGGGTGAGGAATAGGAATAATAGTAGTAGTAGTAGTAGTAACAATAATAACAACAATAAACATTTATGTAGTGCTTTAAGGTTTGCAAAGTGCTTTAAAATATTTTCTTATTTTAATCTCACAACTCTGAGAGGTAGGTGCTATTATTATCCCCACTTTACAGATGAGGAAACTGAGGCATGCAGAGGTTAAGTGGTTAAGATTTTGACTGGGTACAAAGTACATCGTAATGACTGGAGCTGCCCCAAAGGAGAGTGTATCACCTCAGCTGCCAATGGGCTTCCCATTACTGAGGGCTTAAAGCAAAGACTGCACAACCACTTGCTAATGATACTTTAGGAAGGGATCTTATTTCAGCTCTCTTCCATAGCTAAGATCCTGTAATTCTATTATCTCAGATACAATAAAACAGCCTGTGCAGGCTGTACTGGTGAGGAGCAGAGGGGAGGAAATGCCACCAAATTCAGCCTTAAGGCTATGCCATCTTGTGAAGATGGATTTACATAAATAGGGATAGAAGGCTGGTTTGCAAAGCTGCAGAGGAGATTTCTGATGGATACACAGTCTGTCATGATGGTAGAACGCCTTTTGAAGGTGATTATAGTTAACTTTTAATCTTTAGATTCTAATCTTTAGAGAACTTAACAGGATAAGGTAGTGGATTTGCAGGCAGGAGATATGGATTCCACTTTGGTTCTATTATACATATACATTATCTATATGACTGGGAAAATAACTTCTCTCTAGGCCTCAGTTTTGTCAACTGTAAAAAGAGGTCAGATAAGGTGATCTCTAAGGTCCATTCTAGCTCAAAAGCTATAATCCCATGAGACTCTGTTCCTTTGTAAAAATACTTGAGCTGCTTCCAGGACCAGCAAGGCTCTGACCCATTCCTGTCTTGCTGCCCTTGCTAAAATCTAGTTGCGGCTTAAAACCAGCCAAATCCTGACTCTGTGATCAATCCTGGTGCCCTGGCTGAGTGCAGAAATGACTGGTGGCACCCAAAGAACAACTGGCAGTCTGCATTTCTGAGACTGTTGTATCAATTGGTATAATGAATGCAGGCGCAGTGGAGAATAGCTAATGGTTTGTATTTAATTATGTAGGCAGTGACACAAGGCTTTGAGGATGATAAAGTATCAGTTGGGTGAAGGAGAACTGCCAAGGATCATGGAGCACACAGAATAACTTGGGGATGGATTCATTAGCACATCGATTGACTAGAATTCCAGCCCAGGGATCACTATTCCGGGTCCCTGAACAGTGTTATTTTATTTGGAAGATACAGCCCAGACTTTACTTGGCAAAACATCATGAGAATAGTCCAAATGTGAGTTCTCCAGAGGAAGGCACCGTGAGATGTATTACCCTATAATTTATTCCCAATATAGACATTTTCTTTTTTAAGGATCAGTCAATTTCAATGGAAAGATACATCCCACTGAGAAAGGGTCAACAAATTTTCAGAGTTCTCTGCCTTTCGGGTCTATCTCTGTCTTGTCTTGCTTCCTAAAACTACCAAGAAGCCCTATTATTCAGTATCCGTCAATTCATTCTGATTTCCTTAATTATGAATTTATTTCTGATTAACTACCCACTACTCTCCACTTCTATTCATCCATAGATTTATTCATTCAGTGAACATTGATTAAGCACCTATTGCATGCAGAGCAGTATCTATGTGACGGGAAAAAAGTAAAGTTCGGAAGAGAAATAGTTTCTACCCTCATGGAATTCAGTTTAGTAAAAAGATGATACACAAATACAGATAGCTATGATGTGTATTACACGTGTGTATACTACGTAGAGAGAATTTATTAGATATTTATATATGTATACACATATTAATATTTTCTCTCCAGCCTTTATAAAAACCAAATGATAAAAGCTGAAAATGTGAGAAAAAAAAACAAAACCCTAATTTCTGACATGTTGCTCTCTCTTTGAGCCTTTTACTTTGCAAGGCAATCTCTGACACAACTATCCTAAGCCCTACATGCTTTACTTAGATCTGTAAAAGGAACCTTCAGTTTTTACTCAGCTGGTATTTCCATAGTTACATGTTTGGGGCTTATCTTTAACATGGCATCGTGCCCAACTGAAATTGATTAAAAAGCTTGGGATCTGCTTAGATTTCTTTCTTGATTCCTCTGGAAGCCAGGGTTAAGAAAGAAGGCTGTGGCAATAAGATATAGTCCCTAGAACAGTGGTTCTCAACTTGTGGGTTGCGACCCCTTTGGGGTCCAACAACCCTTTCACAGGGGTCACAGAGGTTGCCTAAGACTATAGGAAAACACATATTTCCAATGATCTTAGGAACCTCCTCTATCCATCTCCAGGTGGGTTGGCCCACATGCAGACACGCCCACATATGACTATTAAAGGGTCGCAGCATTAGGAAGGTTGAGAACCACTGCTCTAGAAAAAAGACACAGTTTGAGCTTATAATAGGACCTTGAATCTAGAAATTTGGCTTTATGCTACCAGACTAGTTAGAAATAATTACTAGTCGGAGCCATTTTTTAGAGACTAGTAGAAAGATAAGGAAAGAGGTTTTTATTCAAGGATCTCATGGATATTCAGAAAGGTCTTATGAAAGTCTCTGAATTCAGGAATAAGTCAGAATTCTTTTACTCATCAAAGATAGTCTGGGATTTACTGACAAAATGGAAGTGTGAGGTGGGAATTCAGAAATAAAAGGAATTAGAATGATGTAGTGGAAAAGGGTGATGGAGAAAGGAAAGCACCCTGGGGTTCTACTATTTCTGTAGGGAAAGAATTGCATAATTGTGTCTGGGACTGGATTTGAACTCAGGTGCTCCTGACTCCAGGCAGGGTCCTCAAACCACTGAGCCACCTAGCTGCTCCGAGAACATCTTTCTAAGCCTAAGTTTCTTCATCTGCAAAATTCCTTAGCCCCTGCCCTTAAGAAGCTCACATTCAATAGGGAAAATTGTAACAGGTACACAAACAAGTGATATAAGGTAAAATGTGATCAAGAAGAAGGAGAGACTTAATGTGCTCTAAGAAAACTCAAAGACAGAATGGTCATTCATTTTTTGAGTACCTAAAACATGTAGGTGCTATGAGTAATAAGAAAATTAATTTCCTTTGCCTACTAGAAGCTTATGGTTTCTGTGCCTCAGTTTCCTCATCATAAAAAAGTACTTGTGCTACTTCTATAATAACAACAGTTAGCATTTATATAGTTTTTTAAGGTTTTCAAAGTGTTTTTACAAATATCACCTCTTTTTTTTTTTTTTTTGCTTTTTGGAGGGGGGAAGGCAGAGCAACTGGGGTTAAATGACTTGCCCAAGGTCACACAGCTAGTAAGTGTTAATTGTCTGAGGTCACATTTGAACTCAAGTCCTCCTCAGGTTCCAGGGCTGGTGCTCTATTCACTGCACCACCTAGCTGCCCCAAATATCTCTTTTTACATTCACAAAAACCCTGAGAGGTAGATACTGTTACTATCCCTATTTGACAGATAAGTAAAACAAGGCAGGCAGAATTTAAATGGATTGCTCAAGGTCATACTCCTAGTGAATGTCCAAACCTGGATTTGAATTCAAGGCTTCTCGTTTCCAGGTCCAGCTCTTTCTCTACTCTTCCTCTTTCATACCATTGTTGTACAGAAAGAGCTTTGCAACCAGCTACACAGTGGTGAGGTCTTATTATACTTGTCCCACTTAAGGCTCTAAAGTGAGGCCAATGACTCTAGTCTCGGGCATACTCTCCATCTGACTGGGCACCCTGCATACAAAACTTATGTCTAGGTCCTGTGTGATAGGAAAGGAAGAAGGCTGACATTGGGAAGAAGGAAAGGAAAGTTTCTTACTCTGGACCTAGCAAGCATGAAGAAACTCTGAGGAACATAATTTACTATGACATTAATGAGAACATTCAGCAGATTTATTTATTCTTTTCTGCCCTGGGCCCTGTGTCTAGGGAAAAAGAAGAAGTGGGAAGTAGAAAGGAAAGGGTTCCCCTTTTCTCCATGCCCAGGAAATGCAGCTTTCCTTTCACAAAAGGAGAAGAAAGAAACTCATCATTTTATAAAGGATTTTGAAAGTCTACATTGGAACCATGAGTAGAAGGAAGGGTCAAACATGGGAACTGTACATGATTTTATCTTCTCTTGCTTATAAAGTTTGATTTGAGTGGCACCAGATAGTCAGGAGTCATTGACGCCAGACAAAGACTTTACTTTATAAGCAAGAGGGAGCCAGTGAATATTTTTGAGAAAAGAAGGACCGTGACCAGATCAGTAGATAAGTGAATGGTGTGAAGGATGGATTAGAGGAGAAAAGATTATAGGCAAAGATGCCTCATTGGAGGCTGTCACAATGGCCCAAGTCAGGCAGTCATTAAGATCTGTACTAGGCTTGTGGCAAGGGGAATCAAGTGGGGAGGACAGATGCAGGAGGGTGCTGCAGCCAGCTCCAATAAACTTGAAGGAATAGATTGTTAAATTTTCAATGTGAGTATTTACACCTCAGAAATTGCCTAATGCTACAAATCAGAGCTTCATTTGTTATTTTGTTAACTATCTAGACCTAAAAATGTTACTAATGCAGAATAAGATTAAAAGTGAATCGTGCATTTTTTTTTGGAGAGCCAGTAGTTAAATATTTACCATACACCACAATGAGTTATTGCAGAATGGGGAATAACTGTCCTATCAGGTGAATTCTGTAAATCAGTTAATGTAGATTTTGGCAAAAGGATTTGACAAAATCTCTCTTGGTACCTTGATGGACAAGATGGAAAGATGTGGGCTAAATGATGACATGATAAATTAGGGTTTGAACCGACTGGATGATTGTACTCAAAGAATAGGTGCCAGATACATGTGCAAATAGGTAGATTGACAGACAGATAGATTGATAGATAGATGAGAGATAGACAGACAGACAGAAAGATAGATGATAGACAGACAGATTGATACATAGATAGATGATAGACAGACAGATAGATTGATACATAGATAGATAGATGATAGACAGATAGATGATAGATCGATCGATAGATAGGTGATAGACAAACAGATTGATACATAGATAGATAGATGATAGACAGATAGATGATAGATCGATCGATAGATAGGTGATAGACAGACAGATTGATACATAGATAGATAGATGATAGACAGACAGATAGATAGATGATAGATCGATCGATAGGTAGACAGACAGATTGATACATAGATAGATAGATGATAGATAGACAGACAGATAGATGATAGATCGATCGATAGATAGGTGATAGACAGACAGATAGATTGATTGATACATAGATAGATGATAGATAGACAGAAAGATAGATAGATGATAGAGAGACAGACAGACAGAAGATGAATAGATAGATGATGCATAGGTAGAAGACATAAGTAGGTAGAGTCAGTGAATAAGCTTTTATTAAATACTAATTATATGCTAAACATTGGAGAGAAAAAACACAAACAAGATAGTCTCTCCCCTCAAGAAGCTTACATTCTAGTGAGGGGAAAAAAAACACATAAAGGGAAACTTAAAAGGATGGGAATGGTGTGGAACAATGTGGGAAGTACTGTGTAGGCCTGGACCTGAGCAAAATAATTCATAAACTGACCTATCAGACATAAGGGTACAGTCCAAGTTACCAGTGTGGAAGAAGCAGATCTGATGGTCTGAGTAGAGGAAGCATGGTAAAATGACTTATTATAATTAATGGCTCAAAGTTAAACACTAATATCTCGTAATTGTTGCCTTATTGGGGTAGAAGATTTATAGTCAATCACTTTAGATTTTATTCCTCCGCTCTGTTCTGTTCAAGATTTTTATCAATTGCTAGAATTAAGGCATAGATGGCTTGATTTTGAAATTTGCAGATGGTACATATTGGATGGTAGAGTCAAGAGCCAAAAAGTTCTCAATAGAGTAGAAAGAGACGTTGGATCTAGCATAAAGTCAATCAATCTCTCAATCAATGAGCAAACACATTTATTAAGTGCGTGTTCTATGCTCAGCACCGGGAATACAAAGAAAGGCACAAACATAGACCCACACTTTCTAGACATTTACATTCTAATTGGCAAGACAACATATATACATGCAGGTGTAGACAACATACTTACAAGGTAACTTTAGAGAAGAAGACACGTACAGCTGAGGGGACAAGAAAAGGTTTCCTGCAGGAGGGGAAATGCAAGGAATCTTAGAGAAAATGAAACCAGGCATTCTGAGAAGGGAGAGTGATGAGGGCAGAGCATTGAAGGCAGGGGAGATAGCAAGTGGGAAGGCCTGTGCCAGGGTGACTGGAGCCTATAGCATGTGTAAGCAAGTGTAAGTCAAGAGGCTTAGGCTGAGAAGATTTTTAAATGACAAAAAGAAAAGTTTTCATTTGATCTTAGATGTATTAGGGAAGCCTTAGTGTTCACTGATCAGAAGGTAGGGAGGTGGTAAACAGTGTACCTGACATTGGTCAGACATTTCAGTCACCTCCACCTCTTCAGGATGCCGTTTGGGGTTTTCTTGGCACAGATACTGGATTGGTTTGCCACTTCCTTCTCCAGCTCTTTTTACAGATGAAGAAACTGAGGAAACAGGGTTAAGTGAATTACCCAAGGTCACATAACTAGTGAGTGTCTGAGGCCAGATTTGAACTCAAGTCCTCCTGACTCCAGGCCCAGTGCTCTGTTCACTGCACCACCTAACTGCCCCAAGTTATCTGACATGGTCAGATCTATGCTTTTGGAAAATCACTTAGAAACTGTATGGAAGATTGATTGGAATGGGGAAAGAATTGAAGCACGGAGATCAATGAAAGATAAATATGAAGTCTTACATTGGAGTTAAAAAACCCAACCTCACAAGTTAATGGAAGATGAATGACTAGACAATAGTAGCCTGTGAGTTAACAGTTCTACATCATGGTCAACACAACCAGCATTATGTCGTGCTTGAAGCATGGTGTCAACAACCCCGGGGGTGATAACCTCACTGTCCTCAGCCTTCTTCAGACCACATCTAAAGTGTTGTGTTCTGTTCTGGGCCCACAATGTAGGAAGGAAATCGACAAATTGGATGGCACACACAGCAGTGAAGGGATTTAAGATCGCACCATTCAAGGAACCATGAAAGGAAGTGGGAATGTTTAACCTGGAGATCATGATGGCCACAGTCAATTATCTGAAGGATTAGACTGGTTCTGTTTGGCCACAGCAGGCAAATTAGGGACAGTGAATGAAACCTGCAAAGAAATAAATCTAGATTTGGCTTTAGGAAAAAAAATTCCTAACAATTAGCACTAACCACATGGAGCTGACAAACATGGAACCATCCAGTGAGGCACACTCCTCCTTCCGTTGTTACACGAACAATCCATACTTGAAAGAGTCATACATGTTTGTCCTCCTCATCTTCACCTCTTAGCTTCCCTGTCCCCCTTCAAGTCTCAACTGAAATCTCATCTTCCCTAGGAAACCTTTCCCATCCCCTTAATTCTGGTGACTTCCCTCTTCATAATTCCCTATTTATCTTTATTTTTTTGGAGGGGGGAAGGCAAGGCAATTGGGGTTAAGTGACTTGCCCAAGCTCACACAGATAGTTAAGTGTCAAGTGTCTGAGGTCAGACTGAACTCAGTTCCTCCTGACTTCAGAGCCTGTGTTCTATTCACTGTGTCACCTAGCTGCTCCATTCCCTATTTATCTTGCATATACTTGTTCATACATATTGGTTTGCTTGTTGCCCCTACCATCAGATTATGAGTTCTTTGAGGGCCTCCTTTTGCATTCCTAGCATTTAGCATGGTGCCTGGCATGCAGCAGGTACTTAATCAATGCTTACTGACACAAAGAAGACTATCTTGTAGATAATTTTGTGCAGAGTTATAACTAGAAAGGAGTGTCTGGGAATTTGCCTCATTTAGGTAGCAAAGTGGACAGAGCACCAGGCCTAGAGCAAGGAAGACTCATCTTTATGAGTTCAAATCTGGCCTCAAACACTTCCTAGCTGTGTGACCCTGGATAAGTCACTTAACTCTATTTGCCTCATTTTCCTCATCTGTAAAATGAGCTGGAGAAGGCAATGACAAACCTCTGCAGTATCTTTGCCAAGAAAATCTAAATGGGGTCATGAAGAGCTGGACATGACTGAAGATGATTGAACAACCAAAATTTAGAGGGCAACAAAATTTAACATATGTATTCCTTCAGCAATTAAAAAAAATCATAGTAATTAATTTCCCCTCAAGATCAACTAAATTTGCCTTAATTATTCCTTGTATTATGTTTACATTACAAAGGAAATTAGCAGGCACTTTTTATGCTTCCTACCCTGGGGACTTTCCGAGTTGCTTGTTCCAGGACACAAAAGTACTATTATTCTGATATTTTTGCTCCTCATGCCCAGGTTCCCGGGGTTCTAGGATGGAGATGTCAAACATGTGGTCCACTGGCCTCTCCAAAACCAAATGAAAATATTTAACAAAATAAATAAAAATAGAATAAAGCATCATATTTTAAAACTACCATGATACATGGCCCTTGGGAGCCATATGTACACATTCTCTGTTTCTATTTGAGTCGGACAGCATTGTTCTAGACCCCCTTGGAAGCATGGCTGGCACAGCCTTTGAAAGTTGAAAAAAGCTGACATGCTGAAAAATAGTCCCTGAGAATGTTATAATCAAGAAGTGCTGCTGATGGAGCATTTATTCTCTCTCCCACCTTCATTCCAAATTAGTTGCAAAGGGCCAGGCTCTCAATTTCCCATGACATTAATGGAAGTTTAGCAGGTCCATGGTAGACATTTTGTGGCTTAGAATGAGCACTGGTCTAAATCTCTCCTCTCCAACACATCACCTATCCACATTTTCTGACTTGTGTGTTTAAATGAGAGGTGATGCATCCATATCCCAAGAGCGATGGTCCAGATATCCTGAAAGAAAATGATGATCCCATATCAATCTATTCAGTCTAAAATTGAGGGGATAGAAGTGGGAAAGCAATATGGTTTGTATTAGAAATTAGGAAGTGGGATGATTTGCCCTTAGTACAGATATACCCTAAATACCTGGAAGGCAATGTGCCATTGTAAACACGTATTAGGTTTGGCAGTCAGAAGACCTGGGTAAGTTCTGATTCCAGTTCTGATAATAAACACGTTCACCTCTCTGAGCCTGTAAAATGAGGGGGTTGGGAAAGACCTTTAAATTTGCTTCCAGCTCTGAGATTCTATGATTTTTTTTTTAAGCAGTGGGATATTTTTAGAGACTCCTTTAAAAAAAAAAGGTTCTACGCCTTTTAAGACATAGCCATGAAAATAGTTTTCAAATAATCACGTCTAGAGAAATTCTTTTTAGGTCACAAATTTTGCATGGGCCCCAAACACATTTTCCAAACCCCACCCCTTCCTCTGTCAGCCATCAGTGCCTCCCTCTCTTGAACCTCCTGGTTCTGCTTCTAACTTTCCACACTTTGCCACCAAACCTCAGCTGCCCTCTGCCATACTGGCCTGTTTTTGCCATTGGTGAGTTCCTTCGAGGGTCTCCATTTTGGTGAGGGCCCTAGGCTTGCCAATCTTCATTCCCCTCCTGGCTCTGCTTCAGAATTTCCAGACTTTGACACCTTACCCCTTCTTTCACTCCTCCATTGGAATGTCTTTGACAGGAGGGACAGTCTTCCTTTTTGCTTATGTTTGCATAGCTAGCACTTAGCACAATGCCTAATAAATGCTTGCTGCCTATCGCCTTGCCTCCCCATAGCACTTAACCACGAGGGCATGGGGATGGGCATGGGCATTCGCCTGCTTCAGAGATATCCAGTTTCCTATCAACATGAATTTCCATGCAAATGAGACCAAAAGAGAAAAGAAATGGGAGAGGAATGGATTCGGTTTCTCTGTAATACTCTACTTGATTTTTCACTAAGTCCCTGCTAAAATTTAAGGAGAAAGGGGGAGAAGGAGGATGGTAATGTTTCCATTTTTCTTTTCTTAAGGCACGGGTAGTTTCACTTCTAATCCAGAGTTCTCTCTTCTACCCTGACCCCACTTAAATCTCTGACTATGACTGGGTAGGCTAATTAACAGGATGGAAGTGAATCTGGCAACAAGTCAAAGGTTCTTAAATCTTTCTACAAGGCAGAAAAACAACAATGACAAACTTAGGAGAGAGATATAAATAGACCCCCATCCTTTAAATGGTGCAAACCTTTTCCAAAACCCATTCAGAAGAAAAAGCTTATACTCAGTACTCTGTTCTCTGGTGTCCCTTTCTCTGGGCCTTGACCTCCTTGAAAGCTAGCCTCCACCCAGGCTTGGAAAAATTGCTTAAACTACTTGGCATAGTCCAGCTCTACTGGAGCCTCCATGTATCTCCATCACAGACCAGAACACAAGGGAATCAGATGTGACCTTAAAAACCATGGAGACCAATATAATGGAGGACTAGACATTTTCTCTGATGCTTACCACAAGTGATTCAAATTTTTTTTTTGTGGGACTGCTTTATAAAACTGGAAGGTTCATGGAAGTGGGGAAGAGAGGGGAAGGTTAGAGGGGAGAGTGTGATGTGTCCAGGTCAAATCGAGGGCTAGCAATGAGGCAAAGATGATCCTGTGATCCCTCAGGAAAAGAAAAGCCTGCAGAACAGTGTGTGAAGAGTATGGGAGGAGGATTTTAAAAGGGGGGAGGCCTTGTTTTAGGGGTGGGAGAGTGGTCCTTTGGGTAAAGAGACTTGAAGGGAGTTCTGTGAAGGGAGATGAGGACCCTGTGCTGCGTATTGTTTTACAAGGATTTCGTGTTTGAAAAGATGTCCTGCCTTGGGACTGGGAGGAATTGGAATTCTTGGGGGGCAGCTGACACTTGGGGAAGTAGGAAAGCATGGACTCAGGCAGGAGATTTTGAGGCAAATCAGGAGAGAAAGTTACTGAACAAAAATAAACACCCCAAAAGTAAAGATGAATAAATAAGGGTCTGCATAATCAGAAATTTGTAGAGAGAGATCCTGCCATGGGATAGTATCCTCTCTGAAAGAACAGGCATTTTTCTTAAAGTGGTGCACAAGAGAAAAAGGGAATCTGTGGGACAAGCTCTGTAAGGCAGTGGTGGAAGTTTTAACCCTATAAGGAATGCAGAGGAGAGAGAGAGACTAAATAAATATAGGGGTTATAAACCAAAGAATAAAGACCTTGAGCAGACAGAAGGAGAGGAAGGATAATGAAGAGAGTAAGGGTGCAAAAAAATGAAATTTAAAAAACTAATTAACATGGTTAGTTCAAGGAAAGGAGAAGAAGAGAATCAACTTAATTGAGAAGAAGGGGGTGGGGAGAATTAAAGCAGATGAAAGGAAATAATAAGAAAAACTCCAAAGGGAAAGGTGAAACAAATGGGATGAGGGATCAGAGGTGAGGGGAAGAGATCCAGGGGAAATAGGGCCACCTTTTAAAAGATTAGCCTAAAGTAACTGAAGAGACGTAGTACTGGGGTTGCAGTGGAAGAAGAGGAAAAATCATAACTTGGAAAAACACAATATTAGAGACAAACAAAGGAAACTATAAACTCCTCATAACTTTTAAGTTTGAATGGATTGTATAACTTAATAAAAATTTTTAAAGTGACAAATTGGATTTTCTTTTTTTTCTTTTTTCTTTTTTTGGTTTATTTACCTTTAGTTTACAACATTCAGTTCCACAGTCCCTTGAGTTTCAGATTTTCTCCCCCTCCATCTAGCCCCAACCTCCCCATCATGGTGGCATGCACGTGGATATAGGATCTACAAATATCTTCCCATTAATCATTAGTCAGGTTGTAAAGAAGGATTGTAACTGATGAAATGATCAGTGGGAAAGAGAAAACAAAACAAGAAAAAGAGACAGAGCAAGCAGGTTATTTCAATCTGCACTCAGACTCTGTATCTCCTTCTCTGGATGTGGATATCTCCTTCAATCATGAGTCTTTCAGAATTGTTCTATAACCTTGTATTGCTGAGAGGAGCCCAGTCTATTGAGGTTACTCATCACACATACGTTGTGTCTGTCATTATGTACAAATTTCTGCTGGTTCTGCTCTTCTCGCTCAAGATCAGTTTATATAAGTTTCTCCAGGTTATTATGAAGTCTGTCTGCTCCTCATTTCTTATAGCACAGTAGTATTCCATCACATTCATATACCACAACTTGTTCAGCCATTCCCCAATTGATGGGCATCCCCTTGTTTTCCAATTTTTTGCCACCACAAAAAGGGCCACTATAAATATTTTTGTACATGCAGGTCCTCTTCCCACTTCTCTGATCTCTTTGGGATATAACCCTAAAAGTGGTATTGCTGGGTCAAAGGGTATACACTTATTTGTAGCCCTTTGGGCATAGTTCTAGATTGCTCTCCACAATGGCTGGATCAGTTTGCAGCTCCACCAACAATGCATTAGTGTTCCAGTTTTTCCACATCCTCTCCAGCATTTATCACTTTGCTCTTTTGTCATCTTAGCGAGTCTGGCCGGTGAGATGTGGTACCTCAGAGTTGTTTTGATTTGCATTTCTCTAATCACTAGTGATTCAGAACATTTTTTCATACACTTATAGATGTCTTTAATTTCATCTTCTGAAAACTGCCTATTCATATCCTTTGACCATTTATCAACTGGAGAGTAGCTTGTATTCTTATAAATTTGACTCAATTCTTTGTATATTTTAGAAATGAGGCCTTTATCAGAGACACTGGTTGTAAAAATTCTTTCCCAATTTTCCACTTCCCTTTTGATCTTGGTAACATTGGCATGTTTGTACAGAAGCTTTTCAATTTAATATAATCAAAAGTATCCATTTTGCATTTTGTAATGCTCTCTAGCTCGTTTTGTCATGAAGTCTTCCCCACTCCATAGATCTGACAGGTAAACTATCCCTTGCTCTCCCAGATTGCTTACAGTATCAACCTTTATACCTAGATTATGCACCCATTTCGACTTTATTTTGGTGTACAGTGTTAGATATTGGTCTATGTCCAATTTCAGCCATACTATGTTCCAATTTTCCCAGCAGTTTTTGTCAAATAGTGCATTCTTATCCCCAAAACTGGGGTCTTTGGGTTTATCAAACAGTGGATTACTATAGTCATTGGCTGCTGAGTCTCATGTACCCAATCTATTCCATTGATCCCCTGCCCTATTCCTCAGCCAGTACCAAGTAGTTTTGATAACTGCTGCTTTGTAGTACAGATTAAAATCTGGTATGGCTAGGCCACCTTCCCTAGCATTTCTTTCCATTAGTTGCCTTGATATTCTGGACCTTTTGTTCTTCCAGATGAATTTTGCTACTATTTTTTTTAACTCTGCAAAATAATTTTTTGGTAGCTGGATTGGTATGGCACTAAATATGTAATTTAATTTAGGTCAGATTGTCATTTTTATTATATTAGTTCAACCCAGCCATGGGCAATTGATGTTTTTCCAATTAGTTAGATCTGATTTTATTTGTGTGAAAAGTGTTTTGTAGTTTTGTTCATATAAGTCTTAGGGTTGTTTCAGCAGATAGATTCCCAGATATTTTAGAATGTCTACAATAACTTTAAATGGAATTTCTCTTTCTATCTCTTGCTGTGGGATTTTGTTAGAGATATACGGGAATGCTGAGGATTTGTGTGGGTTTATTTTATATCCTGCAACTTTGCCAAATTTGTTTATTATCTCAAGTAATTTCTTAATTGATTCTCTAAGTATATCATCATATCATCTGCAAAGAGTGATAGCTTAGTCTCTTCTTTGCCTAATTTGATTCCTTCAATTTCTTTTTCTTCTCTTATTGCTACTGCTAACATTTCTAGTACCACATTGAATAAGAGGGGTGACAGTGGACATCCTTGTTTCACCCCTGATATTATTGGAAATGCTTCTAGCTTATCCCCAT
>CM053580.1:189204762-189225524 GCA_028627135.1 Pseudochirops cupreus | reverse complement strand
GCATAATTTACCCTTTTCTGCTTCATTCTTTCCTCTTCTTCCATTGCAGTCCCTTAATAAGGTTTTTTTATCATGATTTTGCATAATTTATACCCACGCCCTCTATTTATCTATATCCCTTTTAGATGTCACTGTAAGTATAGAACTCATGATATTAACAGGTATCAGCTTCCCATATAGAGATGTGAACAGTTTGCTCTTGTTAAATAACAAGTTGTGTGTGTGTGTGTGTGTGTGTGTGTGTGTTTTTCCCTTATTTACCTTTCTATGTCTCTGTTGGGTCTTGTAATTGGAGGTTAAATTTTCCATTGAGCTCTGGCTTTTTCATCAGGAAGGTCTGGAATTCTATTATGTCACTGAATGTCCATCTCCTTGCCTAATAGATTATGCTCAGTTTCTCTGGATAGGTAATCCTTGGTTGTAACCTGAGCTATTTTGCCTTGCAAAAAATCATATTCCAGTTCCTCTGATCTTTCAATGTTGAGGCTGCCAGATCCTGTGAGATCCTCAATGTGGTTCCACAGTATCTGAATTGTTGCTTTCTGGCCGCTTGTAATATTTTGTCCTTTACCTGATAGTTCTGTAGTTTGGCCACAATGTTTCATGGACTTTTCAATTTGGGGTCTCTTTCAGGAGGTGTCCCTGTGGATTCTCCCAATTTCTATTTTACCTTCTGGTTCTAGGATCTCAGGGCAGTTTTCCTTGGTGAGCTCTTGGAAGATATTGTCCAGACTCATTTTTTCATCATGATTTTCTGGTAGACCAATAATTCTCAGATTATCTCTCCTGGATCTGTTTTCCAGGTCAGTTATTTTCCATTGAGATATTTTACCTCTTTTTCTAATTTTTCAGTCTTGATGTTTTGTTTGACTGATTCTTGGTTCCTCATAAAGTCATTAGCTTCAATTTGGTTGATTCTAATCTTTAACAAATTATTCTCCTCAGTTTTTGAAGCTCCTTTTCCATATGCTCAGATTTCATTTTTAGTTCACACATTTTATTTTTTTAAGGAGCTGTTCTCTTCATTGTAATGTTTTTCTAATTTTGCAGTTTTGTTTTTAAAAGTGGTGTTGATTTTATCTTCTACCTATCTGACCTAGATTTTAAAGTTCTTTTTGAGCTCATCTAGGAATGCTTTCTGTGCCTGAAACCAGGTCATAATCTCTGTTAAGGCTTCAGCTGTGGGTGTTGAGTCAATACTCTCTCCTTCTCAATTTGGTTCCTCCCTCTCACAGTAATAGGATTCCAGAGTCTTTTGTCTTTGTAGCCTGCTTTCTTCCCATTTTGAGGTAGGACCTTAGCCATGCCCTTCATCCAGGGTTCCTAAGCCTTTACTGCTTAACATTTTTCTCTGGGGCAATAATTACTGTGTTTTCAGGGTCAGAGGGGGGCATTGGAGCAGCTGGGGTTCACTCTACCATCCTGGTCCCTGGACGTTCAAATAGGGACTTTTTAAATTTCCAGGCTTTGGATGGGTAGTCCCAGGAGTAGCTGCTGCCTTTGTCTCTTACCCAGCTCCATAGATCCCCGCCCTGTGGTGATAGGCCTGGGAACAGCCCTCATGGTTGGTGGATCAGCAGGCCTCATCAGGGGGCCACTCGGCCGCCATGTCACCCACGCTCATCTTCCTGCCAAATTGGATTTTAAAAAAAAAACCCACTACAATCTGTTGCATACAAGAAATACACTTAAAAACAAAGATATACAACATAAAACTAAGGGGATGGGAAAATTTTTACACTAAATCAAATGAATCCAAACAAGGAAGCAATTATGATATCTGACAGAGCAAAACCAAACATCTAAAAAGTACAGAGGGATAAACAAGGAAACAATATTGTGCCAAAAAGGAAACATGGAAAACAAACCAATATCAATAATAAATAAATATGTGCTTTAAATGCTTTATCATCCAATTTTTTAAATGAAATATTAGGTGAGCCCTAAGAAGACATAGACTAACACAATACAGACAGGAAACCTCAATATTCCACTCTCAGCTTTGGATAAGTCTTACAGAAGGATTAACAAAAAAGATAATACAGGACTGAACAAATTGCTGGTGAAACTAGAACTAAAAAACTTAATGCATCTTCTAAATGAGAGTACAAAAGAATATACATATTTCTTAGCACCACATGAAAGTTTCACAAAAATCGAGCATGTATTAAAGCACAAAGATATTACAAACAAATGTAAAAAAGACAGAAATGGCAAACACATCCTTTACAAGTTATAACATACTAAAAATAGCCATTGTTTTAGGGATCACATAAAATAGGCACAGACCCAAATGGAGAATTAACATTAAATCCTAAATAATGCATGGGTCAAAGAACAAATCATAGAAACGATGAATAATTATGTGAAGGAAAATTATATATGACGATAAAACATACCTAACTTTCTGGAATGCAACTAAAGCAGTCATCAGAGGAAAAATCTTATTCCTAACAAACATACATTAACAAAAAAATTTTTTAAGAGGACTAGTAAGCTGAATATGCATTTTTAAAAATTAGACAACAAATAAACTTAAAATAAGCATAAGATAGGAGATGTTGAAAATATATATCGAAATAGATCAATTATTAACCAAAAAATACCCATAGAAATAATCATAAAAGCTAAAAGCCATGTTTTTGAAAAGACTAATAAAATTGATAATCTGATTTAAAAGAAAAGGACAGAAAAATCAAATCAATAAAGTAGCAAATGAGAAAGATATACTCACAATAAAACCAGAAGAATAAGGAAAATGTTGTACACAGTTATATGCTAACAAAACTGAGAAGGCAAAAGAAACAAAAGAATACATTCAAAAATGTAAAACACCCAAACTATGAGAAGACTAGATAGAAATCATAAAGAATCTCAGAAAAGGAAATTCAAGTAACTGTAAAGGAACTACTGAAGAAAATATTCCCAGTCCTATGTATTCACTGGAGAATTTTATCAAACTTTTGCAGAACAATTAGTATGCATACTTCACAAATTATTCTCAAAAAATAAAGAAAGAAAGCACCCCATCAAAATTCTTTTCTGAAACAAAATTCTTTTCTGAAACAAACAAATACCTAAACCATGGAAAGCTAAAACACAGAATGAAAATTATAGGCCAATATCATTAATGAATAGTGACTCAAAAATTTTCAACAAAACTCTTCCTGCAGAAAAAGATTATAGTAATTTATCTAAGAAACCATTCATTATGACCAAGTCAGATTTATACCAGGGCTGTAAAGATAGTTCAACATTAGGAAAACAATCCAGTTAATCATGTTAAAGACCAAATCATCCCAAACCATAGGAATATCTCAACAGATGGAAAAAAAGCCTTTGACAAAGTACAAAACTCATTTATAATAAATAAAAACCTCACAAAATATATAGAGGGCCTTTTTAAATATCATAGAAAGAATTTATCTAAAACCAAAAGTATCATATGCAATGGGGATACATTAGAACTATTTTTAATAAAAATGGGAAAAAAGCAAGGATGCCCACTCTCCCTTACTATTATTTGATATAATTCTGGAAATGCTAGCAACAATCATAAGACAGGGGAAAGAAATTAAAGTCATAAAGGTAAGTAAAGAGGAGACAAAACTATCCCTGTTTGCTAATGATATGATGGCATACTTGAAAAATTCTAGGGAATTGGCAAAGATGCTCATTGAGATCATTAATAGTTTCAATAAAGTTGTAGACTACAAAATAAATCTTTAAAAATCTGTAACATTTCTACAGAATAATAAACAAAATTCAAGGAGCAAAAATAGAAAGAGAAATCCCATTCCAAATAACTACAAAATGCATGAAATACCTGGGAATTGATCTACCAAAACATTTTTTTAACTGTCTAGATTCAATTATGAAGTATTCCTTAAAGGAATAAAGGACAATTTAAAAGCTGGAGGAATACAGTAGTCATGGCTAGACCCATGCTCATATCATAAAAATGAAAATACTTCCAAAATTAATTTACACTTTTAATACTCTACCAATCAAATTAAAAAGGAGATAATTTATAGAACTTAATAAAATAATAACAAAATTCATTTGAAAAAATAAAAGATCTAGAATATCAAAGGAAATTATTTTTAAAAAGATATGGATGAAGGGGGAATGGCACTTCTAGACCTCAAACAATCTTATAAAGCAGCAGTCATTAGAACCATCTGGCATTGGTTTAAAAATATAGGATAGATCAATGCAATAGACTAGACAAGGGAAAATACAATAGAATGCAATAACCTAGTATTTGATAAAGTGGAAAACATAAATTACCTAGGGAAAAAACTCCTTATTTGATTTTTTTTAAACTGCTAGGAAACTGGAAAATGATCTGGCAGAAATTAGTCTTAGACCAACACCTTATACCATATTCCTCAATATATACTAAATGAATGCTTTTTAGTTTTAAAGATCATACTATTTTTAAAAAAAACTAGAAGAGAAACAGATCATATACTGCCCACAGCTATGGGTAAGAAATGCATTCTTAACTAAACAAGAAAGACAGACTTCTCTTGTTTTCAAAAAAAAAAAAAGGACAAAAAAAATACAGGCAATTCCAAAAGATAAAATAGCTAACCTTATATGAAATTAAATAGTTTCTATACAAACAAAATTAATGCACCTCAATAAGAAGGTAAGAAGTTGAATAGGGAAAAAATCTCTGTATTACCTTTATCTGATAAGGATTTGGTATCCAAGACAAATATATTTTACATGTATTTGTGTATGCAAATATATATCATATTTTTTATATATATACATATCCAATATATATTCCATAATAGATAAATGACCAGAGGATATGAACAGAAAAGAAATGCAAATCAAAACAACTATGAGGTTTCATTTCACACTCTTAAACTGGCAAAAATGACAAAAATGGAAAGTCTTTTCTTTTTTTTGTTTTGGGCAGGTGAAGGCTATGAATGACAGGCATACCAATCTACTCTTGGTGGAACTGTGAACTAGTACAACCATTTCTGAAGGCAGTTTGGAATTATGCAAATAAAGTGATTAAAATGCCCATACCCTTTGAACCATATATTTCATTAATAGGCTTATACCCCAATGAAGCTATTAAAAAGAAGAAAGACTCCATATGCTCCAAAATATTTATAGCAGCATTTTTGTGATAGCAAAGAATTGGAAACAAAATAAATGTCTATTAATTAGGGAATGGTTGTTGCACATTAATGTAATGAGATATTACTGTAGCAATGCATGTGATAAATACAGAAAAGCCTGGACAGATCTATATAAACTGATAAAGAGAGAAACAAGCAAATGCAAAACAAAAAACAAAAAACAAAAAAACAATATACACATTGGCCATAATAATGTAAATTCAAAGAACAACCACACACACACATATCCAAAGTAAATGTAACAAAATTATAAAATCAGACATGAGAGGCCACCCCCAATTCACCCTTCCATGAAGGTGGGAGGTCAACAGGTGTTGCACGAATTTTTGAACTTTCTGAATGCAGTGATCAGATAGGCTGTTTTTTTTTCTTTTGCTTTTGTCTTGAAAAAACGCTATTTTTTAAATACGTAATGGATCTCCGGAAGGGGGAAACAGAGGGAAACTAAGGATAACTGTGATAATGTAAAAAATTGTAGAGACTGATAAAAACTTATTTTTAAAAAAACCATGCTGATGAGATGGCTTCATTCATTTTATAAGTTCTTTTGTGTCCTAGAAGCTGTAATTCTTCTCCTAAGATGGCGATTGTTTTTTCCCTGGAAATCAAACAGGTTTGTTTACATGTCACTTACGTGTTGGAGCACAAAGCACATGCCGATCTTGAACATTTTGTGAAAGCAGACCGAGAACACAGCACCCGTCTGCTTTGCAGGCCTGCCTTTACAGATACCAAATGGTACATTTCCATCTCCTGCTCTAAACGGCATGCAACCAACAAAGAAGCCCCCTACACTTGCAAAGTCAAGCTTTGTGCAGAGCTCACAGCAGGCTTCAGACTCGAGATTTATGCCATCCAGGGCCTGGCATCCCTTTTTGCAGCATGTCAGGGGCACTGATGGATGTACAGTATGGAGAAGGCTGCTATTTTAATTCACACGTCATTGTTTTCCCTTTCTGTTGGCTTGGTCAGAATGCCTGGGGTACCCATATGAGTGGGCTGCATTCCATATTTGTAAAACAGGCCATCTTGCTGCAAACTGCTGTTTTGCCACTCCACTGAGCAGTAAGAACTTGGGGAAATAGATCGTATGCCTTATTTTTGTTTAAATACTTGAGCTTTTTTTACCCCTGCTTTTTTTTTTCCTTTATCAGCATTCCTCAAGGGAATGGAAGAAAGCCAAACTGATCATTTTTACCACTTCTCCAGAAATGTCCTACATGAAAATGATGACTCTTATACCTTAATTGTTTGCAGAAGCTACAAGCAGTTTCATTCCTCGATTTGGTGAACTTGCTATCTAAAAACACTTCAATATATCAAAATGCATTTTTTTGTCTTAGTGAATTTCCTCTTTTTCCTGGAATGTTGTGTTGTATCTGGTAGAAATGTGTCTTTGTTCCAGGAATGACATGGGAGCCTGATATGCTTTAAATACCATTCCTTTAAAATCCATACATCCTCTTTTATATCACAGCTCTCATTTGGTGAGGCATTTCTATGTATTATTGAATTAGCTCATATTTCAGTTTAATTTCATACAATATATTTTGTTTATATAGCATCGTACCAGGCTCAACTTGTATGCAATATATAATATACATATACATGTTTAAAATGATAAAGGGTGGGCATTGAAAACCCCAGCAAAATTCTCATATTATTAGAGTGATGTAATATAATGTAATGCAATAAAAATGCAATTTGTCCCCAGGATAAATTGGACACAATGCAAAGGTCACTATTTTCAGACCCTAATTTCTGAGGCACAGCCTGACATTTACATTGTATATCATTAAGGTCACAGCACATTTATGTCATGTGTGAGTTGGACTGATTTTACATAAATTGCATGGTTTCTATATTATGACTTACTTGGATCCCAGTATATTTGCATTATAATGTGAAATCAGATGGGTTTCCCCCCTCTATCACCACGACATTGGAGGTTCAGCAGTCAGAAGAGGGGCTTGGAGACTATTCTAGGGTATTGTCATTAAATAATCAGCTAGGTTCCACCCTATTTAAAGACCAGCTTTGTGGATGCTGCCATTAGACCTAGATGAATACCCTAATTTAGGGAAATGGATTCAAGAGCTATACATTGAAAAGAATTATGCCAACAACAATAAATTTCTCCTTTGAAGCCTTTCCTATAATTTTCTAGCCTAAGATATTGAAAATTATTTTCTCCTTAGGTTTCTTTATCAAGAGCTGTATCTTTCCCAAGAAGTTTCTCCCAGAAAACTCTTCAGTCTCTGGCTTTTTTATTATTGCCCCCCAGTTCTGCTAATGGTTTCCCATTGCTTGACCTTCCCCATGCATGGACTTGCCCTCATTTCATAGATATTGCCACTAGAGAATTAATTACTGCTTCCTCTGTGCTACTTCATACATCCTCAAATTCCTTCATCAGGAAAGATAAACTAATCCAATCCATTCATTTTGCACATGAGGAAACTAAGACCCAGAAAGAGTTCACATAGAGAACAAGTAGCAGAACCAGGATTTGAACCAAGGTCCTTTGAATTAAAATGCATGACAGTTCCTACTATACCAAGCTACCACCTTGGATCTTATTTGTTTACAAAAGGTAAATAGAGATAATCTTAGGCTCTTTCACTGAAGTTTTCGGTCACCTCAACATCTTCAAGTTCCATTTTCCTTTTGTTGGTACTTTGTTCCGCTTCTTTCTTCCAGCCTTCAGTATTCATTCACTCGTCACATACATAGTCACATCAAATATTCCTGATATTATTATTTACATGAATTTATTTTATTTTTAATTTGTGGAGTAAAAGAAGCATTTCCATAATATAGTACAATAAAAAGATCATTAAATATGAAACTGCAAATCGACAAATATACAACAAAATTACTGTGTAAATTTCTTTTTTTCTTCCCTCCCCCCCAATCACTCTAGAGATGGCAACCGTTGTAAACAAATAGATACATAGATATGGTCATTTATTCCATACATACTTTTATTTATCAGTTCTTTCTCTAGATGCAGAGAACATCTTCCTTCACATGAATTCTGTACTTAATTTGGGTATTTAGAATATTAAAAGTAACTTATTCACCCAAAGTCATTTTTAAAACACTATTGCTATTACTGTATACAATGTTCTATTGGTTCTGTTCATTTTGCTCTTTGTTATTTTGTGCGAGTCTTTCCAGGTTTTCCTAAAATCATTGAGCTCATCATTTCTTACAACACAGTAGTATTCCATCACAGTCATATACTACAACTTGTTCAGCCATTCCCCAATTCATTGACATCCCTGCAATTTCCAGTTTTTTGTCACCACAAAGGGAGCTGCTATAAACATTTTAGAATGTATAGATTCTTTTCTTTTTTCCTTAATCATGTTTGGAAGTAGACCAAGTAGTGGTGTTGTTGGGTCAAAGGGGATAGGTTGTTTAATAACACTTTAGGCATAATTCCAGATTGCTCTCCTAATATTATCCATTTAGAACAATATTAACTCAATGGAATGGTTCTATGGGTCATGAAGGACTGCTGAAAGCCAGTTCAGAGATTAGAGGTAAACAAAATAGGCAATTATTAGGATGCAGTGATGTTCATTGCAAAACAACTACAGAAGCTATAGGTTATTTTGGAGTATATCTACCAAGATTTGCCCAGAAACTATATGAATCCAACTATGAAACACACTTTGAAGAAATAAAGATAGGTTTAAATAATTGGATAAACATTAATTGCTAAAGGGTAGGTCAAACAAATACAGTAAAAATGACAAGCCTGACCAAATTAATTTAGTTATTCAGTGCTGTGCCAAACTTCCAGAGGAACATTTTATAGAACTAAAAAAATAATAATAAAATTCATGTAGAGGAACAAAAAGTCAAGAATCTCCTGGGTAATATTCTAAAAAATGGGAAGGAAAGGGCTCTATCAATACTGTGTCTCAAAATTGTAAGCCAGTAATAATTAAAACAATTTGCTGTTGATGAGAGAGAGAGACACACACAGAGAGAGAGACAGAGAGAGAGAGAGACAGAGAGAGAGAGAAAATGGGCAAAGGAGGGAGGGAAGAAGTCAGTCAGTGGAAGAGATTACGTACACAACATAAAGAGGCAAATATATATTTGATAATCCCAGTCACTGGGTGAAAGATATACTATTTGACAATTACCATCTGGCAAAACTAGATAGCAGTCTGGCAGAAATTAGGTTTAGACTAACATTTCATACCATAAACCAGGATAAACTTCAAATGGATATATAACCTAGATATAAAAGGCCACACTATAAGAAAATTAAATGACCAAGGAAATTACCTTTTGATTTAAGAGTTCATAGCCAAATGATAATAAGGATCATACAAGTTAAAGTTGTCAATTTTGATTATATAAAATTTAGAATCTTTGCACGAACAAAACGGATGCAGTTAAAATTAGAAGTGGGGAGGACTTCGTAGCCAGTTTCTCTGATAAGAGACTCAAATCCAAGTTATAAAAGAAATTGATTCAAATCTTTAAGACAAAGAGCTATTCCCCAGTAAATAAATGATCAAGGGATATGGACAGGCAGTTGTCAAAGAAAGAAATTACAAGCTATCAACAACTACTCGATATCACTAATAAAAAGATAACTAAAAATGTTAGTAAATCTGAGATTCCATCTCATACCCATAATATTGGAAAAGAAAATAAAGAGGGATATGACAAATGTCAAAGGAGCTATGGTAAAATATTAGTCCACTGTTGGTTGACTGGTCTCGTCATTCTTGGAAAGCAATCTGGAACTATGCCCATTAAGTACCAAATTGTTCATTCCCATTGATCCAACTATACAACTACTTGGCCTGTATCTCCCAAAGAAATCAAAGAAAGAGGGAAAGGATATATATGTGTATATAAATATTTATAGGGGTGCTTTTCATAGTAACCAAAAACTGGAAATTAATAACCCTTTAGGGCAGTGGTTCTCAACCTGTGGGTCACAACCCCTTTGGGGGTCGAACTACCCTTTCACAGGGGCCACAGGGGTCTCCTAAGACCATCGGAAAATACATTTTTCCGATGGTCTTAAGAACCGAGACACGGGCTCCTCTATCTGTCTCCAGGAGGGTCCGCCCACATGCAGATACACCCACATATGAGTATTAAAGGGTCATGGCATTAGGAAGGTTGAGAACCACTGCTTTAGGGTATCCTCCAACTGGGAAATGGTTAAACAAATTGTGATATATACTACTATAATGGAATATTACTGTGCCATAATAAATTATTGAATAGACAATTTAAGAGGAAACTGAGAAGACCTTTATGAACTGAAGCAGAACAAAGTGAATAATAAGAGAACAATTTGCCCAGTAATAAAAATATAGAGAAAAACAACTTTAAAAGACTTTAGAACTCTGATCAATGTAATGGTAAGCCATGAGTCCAAAAGAATCTAGATAAAACATGCCACTCATCTCCTGAAAGAAAGACAGTTAACTTAAGATGAAGAAAAAGACACATATTTTAAGATGTGGCCATTTGGGGAATTTGTTTTGCCAGACTTACGGCTGTGTATTGAGGGTACTATTTTTTTAAATTGCTCATTTCAGGGTAGAGAGTAGTAGGGACAAATTTTTTTAAAGAAAAGAAACACCCATAGGCTATTTATGCTATGATATGCTCCATTTATTTCAGTATAATTTATTGCTGTTCAGTGACATTGCTCTGAATTAAAACTCAGGCACTGAACCACATTACCAAAGAGGAATAGAAAAAATATACAGCATCATCTTGCTTTTGTATCTTTACATAACTGCACTGGTAAGACACATATGTTGTATAATAAGATAAAATATTTTTTTAAATAAAGTTGCCTGAGACACTGACTGGTGGCATAATTTGCGATTATGTGTCCTGTTATGCCATAATATGTCCTATTATATGTAATAGGCAGGACTCGAACCCAGGACTTCCTGATTGTAATTCTGAGGCTGTCTACTGCATCATATTATTTCTAATACACATATTTAGTGTCATAAAATTATTTTCATAAGAAGTCAAATGCATATGTGTGTTCTAATGACAGTTCAAAGCTTCCAGTGAGGTTTTGAAACACCACAGTAAGCCCAATATTTTTTTTTTTTTTGCTTTTTGGGCGGGGAAAGGCAGGGCAATTGAGGTTAAGTGACTTGTCCAAGGTCACATAGCTAGTAAATGCTACGTGTCTGAGGCTGGATTTGAACTCAGGTCCTCCTGACTCCAAGGCTGGTACTCTATTCACTGTGCCCCCTATCTGCCCCAGGCCCAATTTTCAAATCTTACATAAGGTACACAAATGCTTTACCTGTCTCTGTGGACACTTACTCATACTTTCCAGTCAACATCCTTAGGTCTAGAGCCTTCTCTGCCTGATCGCATATCAACATATAGGCCCTATATTAACATACAGTCGATTGAAATTATATATAGATTTCACTATTTCAGAAGTTTGTTTCCATTACTATCTGGTCCCAAATGACCATATCCTGAAGAACACTCAGGAGGCAACTTAATGAAGAGTCCCTTTCTCACATCCATACATGCTTAAATCCAAGTCATGGAACCCTCACTCTCTCCTATAAATTCTTTGAGCCAGTAAGACAATTGAAAAATCATTGTGAGAATGTTGAAAACAACTTGATGACACAACCCAGTGGAAATGCACATCTTAGCCTAGCTACCTTGTCCTGTATCCATCTCTCCAAATCTTGGCACAGTTCTGAGGGAGGTTAAGAGGGTCACCATAAGGAGAGAAGGCCATTTTAACATAGTATGCCAGAACACCCATGGGAGTCATTGTATCTACACCACAGCGGTTGCCTGATGTGCACCTAAATGGATTAAAAGGATCTAGTCAATTTTTGTCCCTGGAGGGTGATTGAATATGGCACAATATTTAATAGCACCCATGGCCAGCCAAGACTTGGGAGCCAGTTTCAAGTACACACCTCAGTAGCCATCTAGAACACCTTTCCCTTTTGTCCCCAGTGACACAAATCCTACTTTTTACATCAATTTTAGATGTTTTCCCCTCCAGCACTCACTCCAATTTATGGAGCATATAAAACCGTCACAAAGAAGGTGAGTTTCAGGAAATAACTGTTCCACATAAAGCTATAATACACATCTTTGAAAAAGAAAAATCAGCTAACGTATGTCAAGGACCCAGAGTCTGCTATTCCATATACCTATTACAAGAATAAGATATGGCATCCCCCATACACACTAGTTAAGCTCCCAGAAATAGCCATGTAGGATAATCACTGACTTTCCCCTTTGTATATGGAGTTCTCCAAGTAGCTAGATGCAGGGCAAGAGGGGATGATCTAACTATGTTACCTTGAACAGGTCACTTTCTCTCTCTAAGACTCAAGCTCTTCATATAACAAGAAAGATTACTATGGTCCCTTCTATGCTGAACATAACATTACATGATTCAATGAGTTCCTAGGCCCAGAAATCCTGTGTCTTCCAACTTCTGTGTCTGACATAATCATTGTAACCTTGGAAAAACCCTTGTTATCTCAGTTTTCCCCATACTTATCTCAATATATCAAAGACTTGAGGTCCAGTGTGGGAACGTCCTCCTTTAACAGATCAGCAACCTGTTTAAAACTTCTAGAGTTGCTTAAGGCTAAGAGACATTGAGTGATCTGCCTATGGCCACAGATACGTCAGAGGTGGTATTTAAACAGCCTCTTTTTTTTCCTATCCATGGAGTAGGAATATTAGTTCAAATGCCCAGGGAATCCATTCCAGGCTTGGAGGGTGCTCCCAGAGAGAAAACCTCTTTTTCCAGTGGGTATAGATCTTGGAAAACAGAAGAAAGAAGTGATAGGTATGATTGCTATGCCAATTATGAATAATGGAAGTATTGCCTCTTAGATCGGACACAATCACTTAGTGAACCCATCAATCAGCAATCATTTATGAAGTACATACTGTGTAAGGCATAATTTTCTAGGTACTGGGTATACAAATACAAAAATTAAACAGTCCTCAATATCAACAAATTTGAAGTTTGTTGGAGAAGAACACATATGCATTTATAATTGTAACACAGATTTGTTGACTGGTGAGGTGGCAGAGGCTCCCTCTCCAACTAAAGGGTGGTGACTCTGAGTTTGTGTGGAATAGGTTCAGTTCTGAGGAAGTCTAGCCTCAAAGAGGGGCTCTTTTCACATTCTCTGGCTCCGCACACACAACCTTAGAGCCCCAGGGAAGATCGCTTAAAACTTAGGTTTGGCTCAATTCTAGGGACTCCTTAAAAAGGATTAACAGAGTCACTTCCAGAAGCTGTACAAGGTGTATCAGTTATAGGACAGCTATTTCTATTTCTTCCACAAATAAATTCTTGAAACACAAAAGACTCATAAATGTACATTGATAAAGACTTCAAAATACAATAACCAGTCATTCTATTATTCTCTTCCAGGAGGTAGACACTTAAATATTAAAGCAAGGAATATTTTATGGGGCCATTTCAAGCATTTCACTTTTACCTGGTTCTGCACTGTCTAGTACAACTCATTCAAGATCCATGAATTTTGTCAATGCAAGGCATGTCTTGTTAGTGGTTGTAATCATCATGTTAAGAAACACCTTCAATTGCCAGTCACCTGGACTTCTCAATGACTACAATCCTCTTAAGTCCACAAGGTGGTGACCAAGTCTAGAAACATCATTCTCAGAATTACTATTAAAGAACCACCTGTGCTCAGGGAAAGAAACACAAGGTAGAAGAGGTAGCTAAGGTTTTGAGAACCAAACTCAGTCTTACCTAACTTAGACCACAACCATGTTTGCTGCCATGTCATCACTACTGCAAGGGATAGAGAGGGGAAGAACAAATCGTCTCCCCACAACCATGGTCAGTCCAAGTCCCAAGTCACTCATTCAGGAGTGAGGAAGAGATGAGCAAGAGTCAAGTTGTTTCTCTTTAACATCTATTGAGTGGGCAACTCTTGTACCTCAGTGGCCAATTCTTTTTGGCAGAATTCCATTCCTTACTCTTACCACTAACACACAGACCATAATACCAATAAAGGGATTGCTTCGTTCTCCTGAAATATTCAGTACTTAACGAAATGAGCTACCAGAATTGGTCAGGGTAGCACAGTTCACCTCCATGCATGCTTCATGAGATGGCCCATCATGACCTCTCCCCAGCTTCATGGGAAGGGAAATGAAATTTCATGGGAGAGGAGAAAGGGGGGATGATCTAGAAAGAGCAGACCAAACTGAAGACATTGAACTTGCTGATTTCTAATATTGCCCACCCCCAACACCTAGCCTATGAGTTCCAAAACCTTGGACAAGACACATAATTTCTTTGAGTCTCAGCTTCATCATTCATAAAGTAGAGCTAACAAATATATGAGTATATGTAGGATGAGTATAGAATCATACTAAATACCTCACAGGGACATTTTGAGAATCAAATGGCAACATGGAAGAGAACTGCTTCAGAACTACCTGAAGCATTGTAAAAATGCCAGCTCTTACAACCCACCCAATTTGTATCAGCAGAAACAAAAGCTAGCATTTGAGGAGGACTGAAACACATCGGAAGTACCTTAAAATGTACAATATTAATTGGTTGCTTTTTTTTTTAGCTCTGGTCCATATAGAAAAATAGTCCAGCTAGCTTAAAATGATATGGCATTTGTGCACAAACATGGACTGTAAGCATTTTCTTCATACATTGGAAAAACCACTAAATTGGAAACTAGATCCATGAGAGACAATTTAAAAATTATTGGACTACCTGAAAGCCATGATCAAAAAAATAAAAATCATCCTTCAAGAAATTCTCAAGGAAAATTGCCCTGATATTTTAGAACCAGACGGCAAAATAGAAATTGAAAGAATTCACCAATCACCTCTCGAAAAAGATCCCAAAAAGAAAACTCCTAGGAATGTTATAGCCAGGTTCCAGAGTTCCCAGATCAAGAAGAAAATATTTCAAGCAGCCAAGAAGAAACAATTTGAATACTGTGGAAACACAATCAAGATAACACAGGATCTAGAAGCTTCTACATTAAAGGATCAGAGGGCTTAGAATATGATATTCCAGAGATCAAGGGAGCTAGGATTAAGATTAAGAATTACCTCCCCAGAAAAACTGAGTATAATGTTTCAGGGGAAATATGGTCATTCAATGAAATAGAGGACTTTTAAACATTCTTGATAAAAAAAAAACAGCTAAATAGAAAACTTGACATTCAAATACAAGAAGTAAGAGAAGCATGAGAAGGTAAACAGGAAAAAAAAATCATAAGGAACTTATCAAAGCTGGACCATTTACATGCCAACATGGAAAAATGATAATTGCAACTTATGAAATTTTTCTCACTATGAGGTTGGTTGTAGGGAATATAAATGTGTGTATGTGTGTGTGTGTGTGTGTGTATGTATGTATGTATACATATATATGTATGTATATATGTATACATACATATATGTCTATATAGGAGGATATATATGCATAAGAATACATATGTGAGTGTGTGTATATATGTGTACAGGTATACATAGATAGAGGTCACAGGATCAACTGAATAGAAAGGGACGATATTTTAAAAGGTGAAATTGAGAGGTGGGAGAGGAATATAATGAGAGGAGAGAGGAAGAGATAGAATGGAGTTAATTATCTCATATAGAAGAGGCAAGGGATAACTGTTACAATGGAGGGGAAGAACAGGAAGGCAAAAGGGAATGGGTCAACCTTACTCTCATTGAATTTGGCTTAGGGAGGGAATGACATACACTCTAAATTGGGTATCTTGCCCTACAGGAGAGTAAGGAGGAAAGGGATGAGAGGAGGGATGATGGAGAAGAGGGTAGTTAGAAGCACACACTTTTGTAAAGGCACAGGGACAAAGTAGAGAATAGAACAAGTGGCAGGGGGATAGGATGGAGGGAAATATAGTCAGTCTTTCACAATATATCCACTATGGAAATGTTTTGCGTAACTACACATGTACAACTTGTATTGAACTGCTTATCTTCCCAGTAAGGGTGGGTGATGAGGGAAGAAGGGAAAGAATCTGGAATTTAAAGTTTTAAAATCAAATTTTTTAAAAATATTATTATTATTATTATTTACATGCAACTGGGAAATAAGATATACAGGCACTGGGGTAGGGAGGTCCATCTTGCCCTACTGGAAAGTCAGAGAGGGGATGGGGGAGGATGTAGGAGAGAGCAGATTGGGGGAGGGGGTATACAGTGAGATCACTGTTTTAGGGTGGTGGGTAGGAAAAAAGGTGGAGAAAATTTGTAACTCAAAATCTCGTGGAAATGAATGATGTAAACTAAAAATACACATGAAAGTTAATTTGCCTTTTTGCAACTTTTATCCATTACTCTTAGTTCTGTTGCCCAGAAATCAGATCCTTCTTTACATGATTGTCCTTCAAATGCTTCATACAGTTATTATATTCTCTTCAATCATTTTTCCATGATAAACATTCCTAGTTAAAGAATTTTTTAAAATTTATTTGTATCTTTTTTTTCTTCTATCACTTACGCTTTTCCAATGTAATCCCTCCCATCCTCCCCTCCTAGAAGTATCTCTTGTACCAAAGAATTTTTAAAAGGGAGGAAAACCAGTTCAACAAAACCATACCAACACTAAATCAAAAATTCTGTCACTGCATGCAATTTTCCATACTCATCATCTTCCATCTCTATAAAGAGGGGGCAGGGATGTGCTTTCTTACATCTCTTCTTTTCAGGCTTTGCTTTCTCAATTAAATTTTTGCACTATGCCATTTTGTGTTGCTATTCCATTTATATTACATATGTGATCAGTTTGCATATGTTTTCCTGGTTCTGTTAATTACATTTTTCTTTGGTTCATATAATTCTTCCTATGTTCTTCTATAGTTAACATATTCATAATTTCTAACAACACAATTATATTCCATTATATTCATGTACCATAATTTTTTTTACATATTCCCTAATAAATGGCATCTACTTTGTTACCACAAAAAAATGTTACTATAAATATTTCAGAATATAGAGCTTTTATTTTTGTCCCTGACCTCCTTGGGATAGCTTAACACTTAGCACAGAGTAGGCACTTAATAAATGCTTATTGATTGAATGATATAGACCCAGCCAACAATTCTCTAGGTCAAAGGTTAGGAACATTTTATTCATTTTGTTCATATAGTTCCCAATTATTTTCCAGAGTGGTTGGACCAACCTGCTGTTCTACCAACAATGCTCCAATGTGGCTATCATGTCACAACCTCGCCAACCCTGACATCTTTTAATATCTTTGACAATTTTCTGGCTATGAGATGAAAACTCGGATTTCTTCTGATTTCTGATAGAAATATCATCAACAGAAATTTGTAACATTCTTTCAAATAGTCATTAACAGCTTTAAATTCTTCATTAGAAATTTGTTTATTTATATTCTTTGACCATTTACTTTTGGTCTAGGCTTTATATATTTCTATTAGTTGTAAATTATATGTCTTTAGCATCAGTCCCTTATTGAACATATTTGATGCAAATATTTTCCCAGTCAACCACTGACTTTCTAATCCTAATTTCATTAACTTGTTGATGGAAAAGCTTTTTTATTTCATATAACCAAAATTATCTGTTTTGTAACGCTCTCTATCATTTGGTTAAGAATTCACCTTCTAGGTATTTGTAGAACCTATATTTGATTGTATGCCACCATGGGGAGGGTGGTTGAGGAAAAGGGGGAATATTTGAAACTCCAGGGATTATGGAACTGAACATTATAAACTAAAAGTAAATAAATAAATTCAAATTAAAAAAAATACCTTCTAGCCACAACTGCAAAATTTACCTGACTAGGTTTTATTTTTTTAATTGCTATCATCTTTAATATTCAGGTCATATATCCATTTGTTTTTTTAATGGATTTAATTGCTATCATCTTTAATATTCAGGTCATGTATCCATTTGTTTTTTAATGGATTTAATTGCTATCATCTTTAATATTCAGGTCATGTATCCATTTGTTGTTTTTTTTTTATGATTTATGGTATAAGATGTTGGTCTATACCTCATTTCTGTCAAATTGCTTTTCAGTTTTCCCAGAAATTCACTCCAGAAAAGGAACTTTTTCCTTGGCATTTATGTTTGGGGACTTATTAAACACTGGGTTATTGACTTTCATTATTTCAGATTCTTCCTTGTCTAGTCTGTTCCATTGATCTACTTTTCCATTTTAAAACTAGTGCCAAGTAATTTTGATTGCAGCTTTTAATAGAGTTTTAAGGTCTGGAAGTGTGATTACTTCCTCATTTCTACTATTTTCACTATTTTCCTTAATGGTTTAGATCTTTTGTTCTTCCAAACCAATTTTGTAGTTAGTTTGTATAACTCTATAAAGTACATTCTTTGTAGTTTTAGTGTCATAGCACTAATGGTCATGTTGTCATTTTTGTTATACTGACATAGCCCAACCATTAGCACTAAATATTCTTTCAAATACTTAAATTATTTTGTATTTCTTTAGGGAACATTTTAAACTGTCTCTATACAGGTAATGAGTGTGCCTTGATAGATTGACTCTCATATACTTCGTGCCTTTCGTAGTTATTTTGAATGAGAACCTCCTTTTTTATTATTCTTTCCTGGATTTTGTTATTGCTTTATATTAATGGCATTGATTTTTGTAAGTTTATTTTGTAACATTACTTAACTAAAGATATTGTCCTTTTTTGCTGCTTCATTAGGATTTTCTAAGTAAACCATCATGTCATCAACAAACAGAGTTTTCTTACCTCTTTGCCTATCTCTATGTTTTTAATTTTTTTCTTTTATCTTGCTATTGCTTAGCATTTCTAGAATGATGTCAAATAACAACAAAAAGAGGAATCCTTGATTAAGTCCTGAACTTACTAGAAAAGTTTCTAGTTTTTCCTTTTGCATATAATATTGCCTTTTAGTTTTAGATCAATACCTTTGACCAGGTTTTTAAAATAATCATTCCATGTGTCTTCTTTGTAGGTTTTTTTTTTAGCATAAATGAGTGCTGTACTTTGTCAAAGATTTTTTTCTGCATCTTTTGATTCTTAAAGTGGCTCTAATATAGTATAGTCTCACAATTTTGATCACCCTCTTCTGGACACACTGCAGTTTGCCAAAGTCCTTCCTAAAATATGGTACTCAGAAATGAAAACATTCTCCAGATGAGGTCTGAATATTTTAAGGCCTTAATAGATTTGTTAGTTCACCAAAGGGAGTACAAATTGCAATCCACCTATGTCTTCTCCACCTGTCTGATTCTTTCACATATTTTTAAATAAATCTTCCATAGAGGACCCACCCAACTTGCTCAGCATACTAGATTCCACCTTTTAGGTATAGATTTGTTAAATGTTACATTAGTACCTACATAGCACTAAGCTGCCCATCTATTAAACCTTTCCTTCTCTATAAAACTAGCCTACTTTCCTTTCTAATCATAGATTTCCTATATGATACCTTTATGGAATGATAGGCAGAATGGCAAGGTTGATAAGAAGCTCACCTTCAAGTCAGAAAGTTTTTATTTCAAATCTTGCCTCTGACTTATAAAAATTATATGATCATGAACAAGCCACTTGATCTTTGAGTGTCCCCAGGCAACATTTTTATATCATAAGTTGCAGATTAGTTGTCCACCTGCATTGGTTAAGGGAATTTGCACAATGGAAATTTCCCACAGTGATAAAATCACAGGCAATAGATTGATAGATGTGTGTATCTATAGATATAGATATAGATACACACACACACACACACATATGCCAATTCTTCCACACAAATCACCATCAGTAATATGTGGTAACTTGGGTTGTGGTAGCTTTTTTGACAGATACTTTGATCTCTTGGATCATATTGTGCTTATAGTCTCCTAAACTGATATGTTTTTCATATTTACAGTTGTATAATTGTATCATCTCAATATTGTATTTGAGGAAATGGATTTCTTCAATGAAGTATAGAACATTATACCTATTTCCATTTAATTTCATCTTGTTTGATTTGACATACCATTCTAACCTGTGATGTTTAAGGATCCTTACTGTGTTATTCATGTTAAATAGCCTTCCCAACTTTGTGTCATGTGTAAATTTCATAAGTATGCCATTTATGCCTTCATTCAAGACCTCAATAAATACATTGAAGTATAGTCAGGTCACAATTCACTCCTTTCCAGATGACATTGAGTCTTTAAGAGTACCCTACTCTTAAGGCACAGTCCTTCATCCAGTTCTGAATACACCTAAAAGGACTACTGCCTAGCCCATATATCTCTATCTCTGTCAGAAATATCTCAGAAGAAACTTTGCCAAATGCCTTACTGGAACATACGTAAACTATGTCAGCAATATTTCCCTGATATACCAGTCTAGTAATCCTGCCCCAAAGGGAAATAAGTTTAGCCTGGTATGACCTGTTTTTGATGCAACTGTCATTGACTCTTAGTGGTCAATGCTACCCTCTCTAAAATAATATGCCTCTTGTAACGATACTGGGATTTGAAGATCTTCCACGCCCCTTGAGCTTGCTGATGTAGCAGGAAGGGGTGGAGCAAGAGAACGC
>CM053580.1:189185141-189204262 GCA_028627135.1 Pseudochirops cupreus | reverse complement strand
CAAGCCTGGCGCCACAGGCTCCACGTGACCACATTCAGCCTATTAGGGAACAGAGTATACTTTCAAATATCCAAGGGTCCTCAGTCACGTAGACACTTTAGCAAAGGGCCTAGGGGCAGGGAAGATCTTCAGATTCCCATAACACCTCACTATTTAATCTCCTACTTTCCCATATGCCACATGGTGATTATCACCAAACATTATCTGGTCTGGCAGTTGTACCCCGTATTCCACTGCCCTGACCCCATCTAAATATTCCTTCCTCTCTAAGACACATACAGAGTTGGCTTTCTGAGTCTGTTTCTAACTCATCACATGCACTGAGTTGGGTCACTCTCCCAAAACCATACTACTGACAGGTCTGTTCTCCAAAATTTGGCTACTACATCTCCCTGAAGGGTTCTAGGGATAGCCTTTAAGGGTTGGGGGTTGCTTTTCTAACACTATTGCTTACAGGTCCCCACTACTATGTCGCCTCCATTGATTATCAGAATATCTATAAGTCAACCTGACATCATTGGGGGGGGGGGTATTTATTACAATGGCAAAATTGATACAAAACATCCTCAAAGTCTGAAACACATTGTAATAGTAATGAAATTTAAAGTTCCTTTTGTATTGCTAAGCTGAGAGGTACTTAGCACTTAGTTCAAATTAAGCCTCTGTTAAAGAAACATAAGGTATGAACCCTTGTTGCTGATGTAACAGGAAGGGGCTGAACAGGTAATCCCTGTTGCTGATGTAACAGGAAGGAGCTGAAAAGGGAGGAGCAATACTGTATATAAGGAAAAGCCCAGGAGAGGGAGAGTCAGAACCTCTTGGGATAAGCTTCATGGAGGCAGAAGCAGCTACTGCCAGGGAGGATGAGGAGAAAAGGCCCAGGCTAGAAAGAATGATTTTGATTTTGAGAACCTAGGTGAGATCTTGATTCTGGGAACCAGCTATAGCTTCTGCTGGAGAGCTACCAGGTTCTCATGGGAGCTGCTGAAGACTTCCAAGGACCAGCTGGAGTTGCCAAAGACTGAGGAAGCATGACTGTGATGTTGGTACTTTACATGAACCTGTTAGTGACTTTGTTAAGCCTTGACTTCCCACTAACAGAGATTGTGAAAGATTTAAGGTGGACTGGACACTGTGAGCTTCAACGTGGTACAGGAATTGCATGCTGGACAAGAAACTGGGAGCTGTCTGCCTTTGAACCCAGGTCATAGTTTAGTGAATCCAGGTAGGAGCTGGGACCATGGAAGGGGATCCAGGGAATCTGAGAGCCTACCTCAGGTCAAGATGAAAAGACCTCTGTTCAAATACTGAGTAGTGACTGACCCTGAGGTGGGATTTTGTTTTGAGACTCATTTTGGGAAGACTTGTGTGATTTGGACAGATAAGACTCTGGGCAGCCATTGAGCCCCCTCAGCTTTGAAAAACCCAGATGTTGGTGCTTCCCTCTCTGGTAACTAACTAGGTATGAATGTAATGGTCACACAGCTGGAAGCCCTGTCTGCTGAATTGTATAATTCATTTGTGATTGTACTTTGTGATTGAATTAAGGACTCTGTAATTGAATAAATGAATGTACTACCCAGGGGTGGAGTACTTTGACTTTTTGTATTTTGTGACCTTTAAGGAGGTAAGCCTCTTTAAGGATGATTGAATGATTGAGTTGATTGAATGATTGAATTACTAAGTGATTGATTGACTAAATGATTGTACTTTGTTTGAAGCCATGTGCCCACTGTGGTGAAAACTATGTGGTCATTTCTGTGATAAGTTGTTGTGAATGCTGTACCTTGGTTTTCTGTGAATGTTTTACTCTGATTTATCATTGAATAAATAGAGTATTCACTATACTGTGTAACCAGAACCTTGAAAAGCTGTTCACAGTAGCATTCTTCCTGAAAGCTGCTTGTGCATGCCTTTACACACACTTTCTTACCAGTACATATAGAGTCACTCAGTGGATAGGCTGGGCCTGGAGATAGGAAGACTCATTTTCCTGAGTTCAAATCTGGCCTCAGACTCCTATTAACTGTATGACCCTAAGAAAGTCACTTAACCATATTTGTGCCAATTTGCTCACCACTCCTTTAGCTTTGCCAAGAAAGTCCAAAAGGGATCATGCAGAGTTAGACACAAATGAAACAACTTAACAACAACAACAGCGAGTTTAGGGCACTATTTTATACACAGCCCATAGGACATGACTAAGTTTCCTCAGTCACTCCGAGCACACTTTCTGTGTTCCTCTCCAGGTCATCCAATTGTCTTCAAAGACATCTAAATAGATCAAGGACTTCTTCACTGATGTCCAAGTCATGTTCACACACCTCTGACGGATTGATTCAGTTGAAATATGTTTTCATCTAATAAAGTTATCAGGACTAACTGTGGTAGGGGTGATTGCTCTACAAACCCTCCCATACCCTTACATCAGAATATGGATCCTACTGTATTCCCCCATTCCCCCACACATACTCGTAGCTATTGGAGAATTCGACTATTTATCCAAGCTCCATAGGTGCTGTAAGTTGTGATTTCTAGAGCGTTTTTGCTTCTAGACAAATCTATTTGAGACATGAATTGAGATGCAAAAAGTAACAGAGTTATGGGATTGAAACTCAATATTTCCCCTAAATTGTATGTGTGTGTGTGTGTGTATGTACATATGTATGTATGTGTGTATACACATACATGTATGATATGTGTGTACATATATACATACACATACATATTATATGTATATACATATACTATATATGTTATATGCATGTATACATGCTATATGTGTGCATATACATATACATACATGTATATTATAATATAACATATATTATACATACACATATATACAATACTTTATGCATGTGGGCACATATACATACTACATGTGTATATAAGTGTGTATATACAGACACATATGTGTATATACACATACTATGTGTGTATATGTATATGTATGCATATATACATGTTATACATGTATATATGTATCTATATATGTGTATATATACAATACTATATGTATATGTGTATGTGCACATGATACATGTGTGTATCTATGTGTATATATACATGTGCTATTGTGTATGTATCTATACTATATGTGTATATACATACTATATGTGTGTATGTGTATCTATATGTGTCTGTACATATATACACACATGTGTGTATACACACACATATACCCAATCCAATAAACACGTATTAGGCACCTACTACATGCCAGATACTGCCCTAAGCCCTGGGGCTACAATTAATGAAAAGAAAAATAATCCCTGCTTTTAAGAGGAGAGAGACAAACCAAAGAAGTTAGGAAAAGGAGGAAGGGGAGAGGGGCTGGGACACCAGGAGTTACCTGACATAGCATCATTTTGTGCTGTGGAGTTGAATCCTGGTACAGCAGCAGACACAGAATGGAGTGAGTCCAAAAGTCCACTTCCTCCTCTCTATAAAGTAAAGTATTGGGAGGAGTTTGGTATTCCATGCTTCATATGTGTGGGCATGCACACCCATGTGTGTGTTTAGGTAGTCCACATAAGCACCTTTTTATAGGGTGATTATGAGAATCAAATAAGCTAATAAATGTAAAGCACTTTGGAAACCTTTAAGAGCTGTATAAATATTACTGCTACTACTACTACTACATGGTAGAGCACTGGGCCTGGAGTCAGGAAGTTCAAATGCAGCCTCAGACACTTTTAGCTGTGTGACCCAGGACAAGTCACTTAGCTTGCTTGCCTTGGTTTCCTCATCTGTAAAATGGGGATAAGAATAGCACCTAACTCCCAGAGTGTTTTTGAGGATCAAATGTGATAATAATTGCAAAATGTACAGTAGACTCCTGGCACATAGTAAGTGCTATATTAATGCTAACTACTATTAGTATTATTAACTACTACTCACATTAGCAAATGTCAAGTCAAATCTCCAAAGGGCAACTAGCTAAGGGAGCTAATTCTAGCTAATTCTCCTAAGGGAGGACCCTTGGATACTGTAATGGCAAGCAAAGAAGTACTTAGTGCCTTGTTTCAGCTATTTCATTATTTAGCACCTTGGTTCAGTTGAAGTTTCTTTTTTGTGTTGCCCATGATTATATCAAGTCTTTGTTAAGAAAGAACTTGTCAACCCCACAGTGGGAGGAACTTGCTGATGCAACAGGAAGGGGTGGAATAGGAAGGAATTGATGATATAAAAGGAGGAACACAAGCTGGGAGAGAGCAGAGCTCGTAGGAAGCATGGTTGTGGCACTGGAACTTTGTCAGTCTGTGTTGATATTATTTTGTCAGAACTTTCTGCTGACAGAGGACATTGCTGTTGTTACAGAAGTCCTGGGACCTTATTGCTGGTTCAGAAGCCCTAAAAGAAGACTTTCTTGTTGTCTGTTTACAGAAGTCCTGAAGGAGGGTTTTACTGATATTTTCAGAGGTCCTGGGACTTTACTGATGATTTGTGTTGATTTCTCAGAGATTCTGTCTTCTGGTGTGTGCTGATTACACAGGCAGAAAGTGAATTGATGATAGTATGTGTGAATATTGTTGTAACTCTGCTAAGCTTGATGTGTGTAGATGTTGTTTTGGCTCTGGGAAGCTTTGAAACAAAAACTTCAAAGGACTTGAAATGGACTGGACGATGTGAGCTTCAATAAGAAACTGGATGAGGAACTGGATGAGGAGCTGAGAGTTGCCTACCTTTGAACCCAGGTGATAGTTGGATAGATTCAGGCAGAGCTGGGACTATGGAAGAGGAACCGTGGAATCTGGGAGCCAGCCTCAAGTCAAGATGAAAAGATCCCTCCTTGGGTACTTAACGCTGACTGAGAAGATCATGATTTACTGTGACCTAGGGGTGGGAGAAGTTTGTACTCTTTTCTTTGTACCTCTTAAGGATGACTGAGTTAAGGATGATTGGAAACTAATCTCCAATTAAGAAGAAAGAAGACTTTTTGACTGAGAGATTAAGACAATGTGACTTAGGGGTGGAGAACTTTGACCTTTGTATCTGCTCATGCTTGGCTTTACAGATACTAGGGTGCCTTTATGATGCTATTGATTTTTGTTCCCATTCTGGTATTTGGCCCCTGATATCAATGAGCCAGTTTACACATCCTCAGTATCATCAATAAGTAATCAGTTTAACTTTTTACAGATAGGTATTTACTAGGGAAGCTAGATGGCATAGTGGATAGAGCACTGGGCTTGGAATCAAGAAATTTCATCTGTATAAGTACAAATCTGGCCTCAGACACTTACTAACTGTGTAACCCTGGGCAAGCCACTTAACCCTGTCCTTATCTGTAAAATAAGCTGGGGAAGGAAATGGCAAACCACTCCAGTATCTTTGCCAAGAAAACCCTAAATAGGAACACAGAGTCAGCCATGACTGAAAAAAACTGAACAACAAAAGAAGATATAGATAGAACAGAAGTAAACTCACTATTTGACAAAAACTGCTGGGAAAACTGGAATATAGTGTAGCAGAAACTGGGTATAGACCATTATCTAACTCCATATACCAAAATCAAGTCTAAATGGGTGCATGATCTAGTTATAAAGGCTGATACTGTAAGCAATCTGGGGAAGCAAGGAATAGTTTACCTGTCAGATTTATGGAGAATGGAAGACTTTATGACCAAACAAGAGTTAGAGAGCATTATAAAATGCAAAATGGATAATCTTGATTACATAAAATTGAAAAGTTTCTGTATAAACAAAGCCAACGTAACCAAGATTAAGAGGGAAGTGGGAAATTGGGAAAGAATTTTTATAACCAATGTCTCTGATAAAGACCTCATTTCTAAAATCTACAAAGAATTGAGTCAAATCTATAAGAATACAAGCCACTTCCCAATTGATAAATGGTCAAAGGATATGAACAGGCAATTTTCAGAGGTGGAAATTAAAGATATCTATAAGCATATGAAAAAATGCTCTAAATCACTATTGATTCAAGAAATGCAAATCAAAACAACTCTGAGGTAACACATCTTACCAGTCAGATTGGCTAAGATGACAAAACTGGAAAATGACAAATGCTGGAGAGGATGTGGAAAAATTGGAACCCTAATACATTGTTGGTGGAGTTGTGAACTGATTCAACCATTCCGGAGAGCAATCTGGAGCTATGCCCAAAGGGCTATAAAGAATTGCATACTCTTTGACCCAGTAATACCACTTCTAGGGTTGTATCCCAAAGAGATCATAGAAGTGGGAGGAAGACCCATATGTACAAAAACATTTATTGCAGCTCTCTTTGTGGTGGCAAAAAATTGGAAATTAAGGGGATACCCATCAATTGAGGAATGGCTAAACAAGTTGTGGTATATGAATGTAATGGAATACTATTATACTATAAGAAATGAGGAGCAGATGGACTTCATAATAATCTGGAGAGACATATAAACTGATGGTGAGCAAAAAGAGCAGAACCAGAAGAAATCTGTACACAATGACAGACACAACTTTGATAAACTGGACTCTTCTCAACAACACAAGATTATAAGACAACTCTAAAAGATTCAGGATGGAAGGAGATGTCTACATTCAGAGAAAGATCTAGAAAGAACAGACTTTAAATGCAGACTGAAGCAAAGTACATACTCTCTTTCTTTTCCATGTTTGAATTTGTTTCCTCTTTCCCATTGTTTATTCCATTGGTTACAACCCTTCTTTACAAGCAGACTAATGTCTAATGTGAAAGTATTTGCAGATCCTATACTTGATTGCATGCCACCATGGAGGGGTAGGAGGGAGGGAGGGGAGAAAATTTGAAACTCATGGGATTGTGCAATTGAATCTTGTAAACTAAAAGTAAACAAACAAATAAAAAAAATTTTTTTTTAATTAAGAAAATAAATGAACCAAAAAAACACAAAAACCCAGAAGTAGAACTACATCCTCCTGTAATGGCAAGCAAACAAGTACTTAGTACCTTGTTTCAGCTGAGCCTTGCCCTTGATTATATCAAGTCTTTATTAAGAAATAGAACTCATGAAACCCACGGTGGAAGGAACTTGCTGATGCAACAGAAAGGGGAGGAACAGGGAGGAGCTAATGACCATATATAAGGAGAAGCCCAAGCTGGGAGAAAGCAGAACTGAGAAGGGGAATGGTGGTGGAGGCCAGGCACTCTGTTTGTTCTGGCTGTGTTGATTTTTGTTTGTGATACTTTGTACAGAAGCCCTGGGACCTTACTGGAAGCTCTGAAAGAGGATTTTCTTATTGTCTGTTTACAGAAGTCGTGGAGGAGGGTTTCAGAGGTCCTGGGACCATACTCATGTGTTGAATTCTCAGGCAGATAGTGAATTGATGATAGTGCCAGTAGTGTGTATGAATGTTATTGTGGCTCTGTTAAGCTTTGTCTTCCCAGAAACAGAAATTATGAAGGACTTGAGGAGGACTGGACGCTGTGAGCTTCAATATGAAACTAGACAAGGAACTGGATGACGAGCTGGACGAGGACATGAGAGCTGCCTACCTTTGAATCCAGGTGACAGTTGGGTAGATTCAGGCAGGAGCTGGACCCATGGAAGAGGAACCATGGAATTTGGGAGCCAGCCTCAAGTCAAGATGAAAAGGCCTCTCCTTGGGTACTTAATGCTGACTGAGAAGATCATGATTTACTGTGGCCTAGCAGTGGGAAAACTTTGTACACTGTTCCTCTTACCTCTTAAAGATGACTAAGTTAAGGATGATTGGAAACTAATCTCCAATTAAGAAGAAAGAAGACTTTTTGACTGAGACATTAAGACAATGTGACCTAGGGGTGGAGTGCTTTGACCTTTGCATTTTGTGTCCCTTAGAGAGGCTTGCTCTTTAAGAATGATTGAGTTAAGGACTTAATGAATGATATCTTTTGTTTAAAACTATGTGGCCACTTTGATGAAAACATGGCCACTTTAGTGATAAATTATTATGTTATAACATTGTAAATGCTGTACTTTGGTTTCTGCAAATGTTTTGTCTTAGTGTATTACTGAATAAATAGAGAGTTCACTATACTGTGTGATCAGAACCTTAAAGCCTAGCTACAATGAAAGGCTTATAGCCTCAGGCAAATGCCTTATCCAGTGGGAAGATTCACTCAGAGTTCAAGGGGCTTCCCAGAGCCTATACCCCATCAGATACAGTTTCCTCTCACCCTGCCCTAATCCTATTACTGACAAACATAGAAGCTCTGACCTGCTCCCTTTCCAACCTCTGCTGCTTCACCCCTCATTAAAGTAGCAGTCCTCTGGAAAGCTGCTCATGCTTGGCTTTACACTCGTAAACTAGGATTACATACTCTCCTCTACTGCCCTTGTCCTTGGGAAGAGTGGGCTTGAATTTGAAGTGGTTGCTACAAAGCATTAACCCCCCAACCAATTTATGGAGGCAATCACAGCAGCTAAACAAGTGGCTACCTGGAGGCAGAACATGACATCTCAGGAGATGAGTTGGTCCACTCCTCACTTGAAGTAAGCATGTTGTTCCTTGGGCACTTCACTGTCAAATTCTGACAAGGAGTCTTATGACTGAACTTCTGCTCCTCTGACCTCTTGGAGTCTTCCAAGGCCCCCTGCTAAATGAAAGAAGACATAACTCGAGTGTAATTGGAGAAATGTGGAAATTGAATTTATTAGATTTGCTTATTTTATAAACCCAATCTGAATAGTCTCCAGCACTGTATCTTTCAGTGAGGCTAAATATAGAATTGAGAAAGCTCTCAGAAGCTATGCAGCCTAAAATTCTCCTTTCACAGATAGGACTAACTAATATTTATATAGCAATACTACGCACTGCGCAAATAAGAGCTTTGTAATTATTATCTCATTTGAACCTCACAACAACCCTGGGGGGTTATTATCTGCATTTTAGAGATGAGAAAACTGAGGCAAACAGGTTAAATGACTTTCCCAGGATCCCACAGCTTGCAAATGTCTAAAGCTGGATTTGAAATCAGGTTTTCCTGACTCCAAGACCACTTCTCTCTCTACTACACCCCCTGTTGTTGAGTTATTTCAATCATGTCCAATTCTCTATCACCCCAGCTGGGGTTTTCTTGGCAAAGAAAATGGTTTTCTTTGCCATTTCCTTCTCCAGCTCATTTTATAGATGAAGAACTGAGGCAAACAGAGGTTAAGTGACTTTCCCAGGGTCATACAGCTTGCAAATGTCTGAGGCCAGATTTGAACTCAGATCTTTCTCACCACTGCTTTATCCATTATACCACTTTGCTGCTCTCTTTTTCCAGTTATGTTTTGTTTTTTTGTGTCTTTCCTTTTGGAAGATGGGGAGGGGGGGCAGGAAGACTAGATCTTCACATCTCATCCAGGCTGGAAGTGCATTTACCATTGGTCCAGATCTGACCCAGGGGTATGCTAAAGCCAGCTCTAATGGATTTGAGAAAGCCTATTGTTAAGTTTTCAGCACGAGTATTTATACCTCAGAAATTGGCAAAGGGACTACAAATCAGGGCATGCTTTATTATTTTGTTGATTGTCTAGACTCAAGAAAGAAATGGAGAAAATGTTAATAATGAAGCTTGAATTTAAATATATGTTGTGGGTATGTTGCAGCTTAAGGTTTAGATTAGGGGGTGATCAAGACCCCAAAATACCGACACACTAGGTCCTGCTGAATGAATTCGATTCAAGTCTTCTCTCAGTCAAAGTAAAGCAAAGTTTATTAAAGATTTGCCACAATGGGTAGACTCTTAAGGAGCCTAAGTATCTGTGACAATTGTATTGGATAATCGCCAGAAGAATCTGACACAGAGTGAGTCTGCACTAGATGGAATTCTCAGCACCTTCATGGAGGCAAGATGGATCTTATATAGAGAAAGATTGTGGGAGGGATCTAGGGTTGGTCTAGAGGAGTTTGGGGAGAGTCTTGAGGAGGAATCAAATGGGGTCAGACTCCAGTAATGAGATTAAGGGTGGGAAATAGCTGAAGGCTGCCTGGAAATGACAGACAAAGGAGGGCTAGGCTAGTAAGAGTAAGAGATTTGGGCCTAGCTACAATGAAAGGCTTATAGCCTCAGGCAAATGCCTTATCCAGTGGGAAGATTCAATCAGAGTTCAAGGGGCTTCCCAGAGCCTATACCCCATCAGATACAGTTTCCTCTCACCCTGCCCTAATCCTATTACTAACAAACATAGAAGCTCTGACCTGCTCCCTTTCCAACCTCTGCTGCTTCACCCCTCATTAAGCGGCTCCCAGGGGCTCCTCATACTGGTATTGGATTTAGTCCAGACACCTGATCAGATTTAGCCATACTGAAAGTCAAAACTCTAGAACTCAAATGATCAGGAATCTCAGCGTCTCCAGTAACAGGGATTGTATGGAGAATATGGAGTGATAGGGAAGGACTAGTACCTGTGGTATGAGGGCTCACTGGGCCCTTTTCAGGGCTACTCAACCATCTTTGGTGTCCAAATGTCACCCAGCTCTCATCTGTGTCTTTGAGAAGCTGCAGCCTGTGTTTTAGCCGCACCCTGCTAAAACCCTCTTGACATGGACTAAACCAGCTTGAAGGTGACTGACAGACCTCAAATCCATTGGTGATTTAGGGGAATGTCTACCCCAAGCATGTGAAGACTTTTCCCAGTGGAACTGATGGGATTTAGGCTCTGGGAACCCCCTTGAATCTTCCCACTAGATGAGGCATATGCCTGAGGCCATAAACCTTTCATTATTGCTAGACCCAAATCTGTTACCCTTAAATTAGCCTAGCCCTCCATTGTCTGTCATCTGCAGGTAGCCTTCATCTATTTCCCACCATTAATCCCATTCCTAGAGTCTGACCTCAGTACAGATCAAGATCCTCCTTAGACTCTTCCTCAAGACCCTCCCCAAGCTCCTCCTCTAGACAATCCCTAGATTCCTCCCAGTCTTTCTGTATATAAGATCCATCTTGCCTCTATGAAGGGCTGAGATTCACTCTAGCATAGACTCAGTCTGTGTCAGATTATTCTGGCCACTTGTCAACACAAGTATCACAAATACTTAGGCTCCTTAAGAACTTTGCTTTACTTTGGCTGAGAAAAGGCTTGAGTTTAATTCCTTAAGCAGGACACAGTGTGTTGGTATTTTGGGGTCTCGAGCACCCCTAAATCTCAGCAGACTGGACGGATGAGAATAAGTTTTTCCAATGGCCATGAAGGTGGCTGAAGCAGACACCATGGAGCTTGGTAAAACATCAACCACACCAGAGTCATCTATTGCAGCCTGGGCCGTTGTCAGTAGTCTTAATTTCTCTTTTGGTAATAGACTTCGATGACTGTAGAAGAGAGAATGAGGCTGACGACTGTGCAACTCTGCCACACTTAAATCCGGTTCACTCAGGAGTCAAGACATAGTCTTGTGATGTCATTGATCCTCTTAAAAAAAACAGAAGGAAGAACAACAACAGAAATTATAAGAATGAGCCACCATAGCAGGTCCCTATATCTCCTTTTTTAAAAAAAATCACCTCTTTGGACAGTATCCCTTAGTCAAGAGCTAACCTAATTGAGGTTAAAATCTTTGAGGTAAAATAAAAATATTTAAAATATTAGAAGCCTGAAAAGTATTAAATTCCATCCTAATAAGAATTGTTAAAACATGTATACATTGAAGTTAGTATCACACACTCATATACCAAGGCAGCATCAAAAAAAAAAATCAAATTCCCCTTTTTAAATATGCTGTGTCCATATTCTAAGCCTAGAACTCACTGCCAAAGACTGGCTGCTCTGCCTCCTGGCAATCCAAGTTGGTTACAATTTCTGTTATTTTGACAACTATTGAAGTCTAATTCAAAATATTTATTTTTTATATTTTTAAATAATGGTAGCTTTTTCCTACTTAATTTATTTTGATAGAATGATATCACCGATCTCCGTCTTGCACCACTATTGGGCTGGGGCAGAAATTTCCTTAGGGGATCTTATCATTTTTCTTGCTTGTAAGTCTATTTTAGTGGAATGAGGTTCACTCTCAGAGGGAAAATATGCTCATTATACTCAATTTGAATGTTCCTTTCCATCAACTCTTTCCTTTTCTTCCTAGTTCAATCCTTTGGATCCCTGGAAAAAAAATTGGAGTTGTCATTTCCTGAAGTTAGAACCTTTCATATGTTTCCAAACTTTAATTAAATGCAAGTTCAGGTTGTGGTTTGTTTTGGAGGTTTTTTATTTCTAAATGGCTGACTCATAAAGAAAACCACATTCTAAGTCTTGTAGCTTCCTCTGCCTTCAAAGTAATATTAAAAAATGTAAAATCATGCCACTTTTACTATATACATTTTAAAGCGTCTTTAAATGCTCCCCCCGTCCCCTAAAGGCAGGATGACGAGTGTTGCATTGATGACAAACTAGCATTCCTTTGCTTTGAAAATATGACTGTACTTCAATAAGGCTGGATCCAATGATCCACCTTGAGGAGTGACCCAAGCACCGTGATAAGAATTGATGTCCTGCAGCATTTAGAATCACATCATAGATTCACAGACTATTAGCTCTGAAATGGACCTTTCAGATCATCAAAACTAATTCCTTCATTTTGTGGTTGTTATTGTTGTTCAGTTCTTTCAGTCACATCCAAGACAACTCCCATTTGGAGTTTTCTTGGCAAAGATACTGGAGGGGTTTGCCATTTCCATCTCTGACTCATTTTACAGATGAGAAACTGAGGCAAACAGGGTTAAGTGACAAGCCTAGGGTCACAGTGTCTGAGGTCAAATTTGAACTAAGAAAAATGAGTCTTCCTGATTTCCAGGCCTGGTGCTGTATCCACCTAGCTGCTCCTTCCTTCATTTTACCCTTTTCTATAACTCCAGTGGTTCCCTATTTCCTCCAAGATCAAACACAAAATCCTCTCCTTGGCATTCAAAGCCCTTCATAACCTAGCCCCCTCCTACTGTTGAAGTCAGGGAACCATAAAATGTTGAGGTATAGGGTTAGGGGTGCTCAAGACCCCCAAATACCAACATGCCAGGTCTTGCCAAATGAAGTTGACTCAAATCTTCTCTCAGCCAAAGAAAAGCAAAGTTTATTAAAGGGTTGCCATAATGGGTAGACTCTTAAGGAGCTTCGGTATCTGTGACACTTGTACTAGACAAGCAGGCCAAAATAATCTAACACAGAGTGAGTCTGCGGTAGATAATTCTCCGGCTTTTTCATGGAAGGAAGATGGGGTCTTATATACAGAAAGATTGTGAGAGGAATCTAGGGGTGGTCTTGTAGGAGGAATTTGGGGAGGGTCTTCAGGAGGAATCAAATGAGGTCAGACTCCAATAACGAGAGATTAAGGGCTACCAGGAGATGACAGATAATGGATGGCTAGGCTAGTCTAGGTAACAAGATTTGAGTATAGATATTTTGGGAGGAACAAGGGTGGGGCTAGCTGGACAATGGAGAGCTAGGCTAGTGACAGAGATTTGGACAGAGCTACAATGAAAGACTTATGGCCTCAGGCAAATGCTTCATTGAATGGGAAGATTCAATCAGAGTTCAAGGGGGTTCCCAGAGCCTGACCCTCATCACTGCCTTTCCAGACTTCTTAAACTTTATTCCTCAGTAGCTATTAGGTCAGCGGTTCTCAACCTTCCTAATGCCAAGACCCTTTAATACTGGCATGTGGGCGGACTAGTCTGGAGGATAGAGGAGCCGTGTCTCAGTTCCTAAGACCATCAGAAATATGTGTTTTCCGATGGTCTTAGGCGACCCCTGCAAAAGGGTCTCGACCCCCAAAGGGGTCGCAACCCACAGGTTGAGAAGCACTGTATTAGGTGATTTAGTAACACTGGCCTTCTTGCTATTCCTCCCACAAGATGCTCATCTCGTGACTACAGACATTTTTACTGACTGTCCTCTTTGGCTAGAACGCTTTCCCTTCTCATCTTTGCCTTCTGACTTCCTTCAAGTCCCAACTAAAATCCCATCTTCTACAGGAAGCCTTTCCAAGTACTTAATGCTAGAGCTTTCCCTCTGCTGATCACATCCAACTTACCCTATATACTGAGGAAAATTAATATTATGCCATATTATTTAATAACCAATATCACCCTGTAATCCAATCTTTTCCTCATTTTATCAGACCCCACTTCTCAGTCTGCTCCCCAGGCAGTTTCAAAGGGCATGATCAAGCAATCACTCCCAGGCCCCAAGGCATCTTTTCTTTAACCAGCTTGGGCTGTACTCTTCCTGAGTGGGACTCTTGCTTCTATTTACCAGCAAACAGAAAGGAGCTGTTCCTTGCTTCTTCTTTGTCTTTTTGGAAGGCAAGGCAGTTGGGTTTAAGTGACTTGCCCAAGGTCACACAGCTAGCAAGTGTTAAGTGTCTGAGGTCAAATTTGAACTCAGGTCCTCCTGACTCCAGGGCCAGTACTCTATTCACTGCACTGCCTGGCTGCCCTCTTGCTGCTTCTTTTCAAAGTCAGGGGGTGAGGATCCTGACTGGGGTGGTTTTGCTCTCTAGACAAGATTATTAGTCAGCTGATGCCCATCAAGCAATTAACATCTTTAATTGCCTGAAAAGAGTGTGATCATTTACACCTGAAGGTCAATCCACTTACCAATTGGTGGTCTCCCTGGTGCCCAAGGAGAGATCCAAATGACATACTCTCTGGAGAAGGAAGACACAAATAGGTTTAAAAGACTCTGGTTGCCCTTACTCAGGGTCTCTGGTCATTGGAAGAAGCCATTGACCCAGTTTCTTGGTTACTCTTAGCCTAACCAATAAACTGATCGTGCTCAGGTGCTTGGCTTTTACTGAGGTGCCAGCATGACCTGTTTTACTTAAAGTATACATGTCACTGTCAATAAAATGATATCTTGCCCTGGAGAAAACTATGTCTGGCATCATTTTTATTCATTACAAAATAGCTGGATTACACATAACAGTTTGCATGTTGTATCCCCCATTATTCTGTGAGCTCCTTGAGAGCAGGGATTGTCTTTTTATTGCAGCCTCAGTGCTTGACATATAGTAGGCACTTAATAAATGTTTTTTGACTATTGATAAAGAAATTGAGACATAAAGGTAAAATTATTTGACCATGGTCCTTATTGTCAATTCCCACTTTGGACTATTTCCTTTTCAACAAAGCACTTCTTTGGTGAGAAATCTTAACGGACAAGGTCTTCCATGATTGCAGTCCTTACGGTGACAAAAGTATTTCTTCTTTGTTGAATGACTTTTTAAAAATGTATTGAATTGCTTTGATTTTTAAAAATAAATATTATTAATATCTCAGGATTTTTTAACCTACATTTCCCAATATACCCTTCTTCCTTTCCTTTTCAGAGAGCCATCACTTATCAAAAAGAATAAAAAGAAGCTAGGAAGGAAAAAGTTCAGCAAAATTAACCCACACACTGAAAAGCCTAATGTTACAACCAGTGTTAACCACTCATAATCCCCCACTTCTGCAAAAAGATGGGGAGGCATAGAATACTTTTTCAAAATACTTTTTCATACTTTTCAAAAATGGCAGCCATGTAAGGAAACCCCATTAGGAAAACTGGTAATGAAAGGATTTTGCTGGAAGGGCACCCCCAAATGAAAGTACTCGGAACCACATGTTAAAGTCTCTACTCTAAAGGGAATCAATGCTTTTCCACCCTTTTTCTCTCTTGTGTTCTTTCATCTCATGATTTTCAAGAGGTAAACTGCAAAGCATTTATTGTGAATATAGAAAGCTAAGGGATATTTTTTTTTATCTGTAAAATAAATGTTTTCCATAGTCTACAGACTTAAAAACACTGACTATTTAGGCTACAAATTCTTCAATGGTCCTTTAGTTCAAACTTTCTCTGGACAGGAATGCCTTCAACAACACCTGCTTAGATGACATTTCTCCACCAAGACACAGAACATTTTTTAACAGCTCTGGAAGAGAGTTAACTAGCTATTATTACAACACCCAATATGAGGAATTTTTAAATGAGCTCTTGAAGACCAAAAATGCAAAGTAAAAAATTTATGTCTCCCCAAGAGACGAACCCACTATTTTATGCACTTAAGGCTAAAACAGGAAATTTTAAAGCATGAATCGATTTTAACGGCAACTTGAAATATTGGTGTATCTAATGCTACTACTTAAAGAATAGACAGAACCTACATTTACGACCTTTTTAACTACTTCTATTCACTGAAAAAGGATAACTATGGTGAAGAAATATCTCCCCTCACCCTTTGCTAGTTACTTCAACAAACTTTTTGCAAGGTCATTATCCCAAAATCCCCCAAAGGTACTCCTTGCACCAAAAATTTTCAATTGTGTCTTCTTCATAGTACAGATATAGCAGAATAAATAAAATTAACATCTTGATTGAACTTGAAGTTTTCCACATAAATAGTGGCTGTGAGAGAGACCAGGAAAAACTATATGGTATAAAGAGCCATGAGAATTGAAAGTGAAACGTGTCATCCACTTCCCGCCAGAGAGGCTGTGGACTTAAAATTCTGAATGAGACATGCATTTTTAAACATGGTTAGTGTAGACATTTGTTTTAATGGACTACATTTGTTTATTGTGAGGGTTTTTTTTAAATTATTCAATGTGGGGTTAGAGATGGGAAGGAGAGAGATCTTAAGTGTTAATAAAAATAATTTCATCTATAAATATATATGCATACATAAACATGCTTTATATTTACATATAATTATGATACTTGTAACATAATTATAATTATTTAAATACGATAAACATTGCCATAACTAAAGAAATATAATAATATTTAGTAATATGGTTGATGGTAGACATAAAGGTTTGTATGGCAGACATATAAAGAGGGCACCAAACAGGATATCCAGAATTTGACGTCTGTTTTTTTTTTAATCTTGTTCTGGTTTTTTCCACTTATGCCTGAGTATCCAGATGTCCTTTTTTGAAAAATTATTTTTATTTATTTGAGAATAAAGGGATAAATCTCTCCACTTATTGAGAACACTGATAAAGAGACATTCTTTGCAGCTGTGTCTCCCTCTAGAACTGCTAGAATTCTTAACTTTTTGTGTATGTCAAGGACCCCTTTATTAAAGTCTATGAACCCTTTCTGGAAATAATATTTTTAAATGTATAAAATAAAATACACACTATTACACAGGAAACTAATTGTATTGAAATCCAGATGTCAAAATATCTTTTTAAAACAAGTTTATGGAGCCAAGGTTAAGAACCGCTATTCTAGAACTTTTGTTCCTCCAATTGAATTTTGTTATTTTTTTCTCTATCTCTAGAAACAGGGGAGGGTATCATGAACCCCTTTTTCAGTGTGGTAAAGCCTATGGATTCTCAGAATAATGTTCTTGAATGCATGGACTAAAATTCATGGAATTAAAAAGTAAATGAAATTTATTTAAATACAGCTCTGGAAACAGGTATTCATGATATATTTTTGTGTCGTGGACTGTACTGAAGCCTATGAACCCTTTTTGAATCCATAAAATAAAATACGATTATCAAATTTTTTAAAAACAAGTTCACAAATCCCAGGTTAAGAACTCCTGATAGAAATATGTCAAAATTTCTTTTATGGGACTGGATAGCATTTATGTTTTACATGAGTGATTGACATGACATGACATCTTCAGACTCCTTAAACTTCAGAAGACAAAAAAAGAGGAGAAAAAAGAAAGAAAAGAAGTGGGAGAGGAAAAAGGAGCTGTTAAATGGGATGAAAAACATTTTTTTTTCCTATATTTTGATGAATTAAACATTTAGTTTGCACCCTCAAAAAGCTTATGGGAATAAAAAAAAAATCACTTCCCTTATAACTTAGCATTTTTAGCCAAGTCAGAGAACAGCAGCACATCGCCTACTATTTGGTCCAAGGCCACTGTCGTCATAGCCCAAATAATGGTGACAGTTCCTAAGAGAAATTTGTCTTTTTATTTTTCCTTAGTGACATCTAATAGGAGAGCAGGATGTACAGCGGCACACAGATTTGTTCTGAGTCATGGTTTCAAGGGCTTTGAATATTATAATTGCCCAAAATTACACATGCAATTCACGAAAATTCTCTGTGACCAAGCCTAGCTGCATGGTTCAGTTTAAGGAAGGTATGGTGTGTGTTGGGGGTGGGGAGAGTGAGCAGGAGCTTCAATCTGTGATTCAAAAAACCTGTGCTTTAGTTTATTTAATCCTTTGTGGAAGCTAACTGGCTCTGGGGGAAGTTAAAAAAAAAAACCTATTATATTTCTGCCTTACTAAGCAGCTCTCTTTTAATTTTGCAAAAGTTCTCTTTTTTTTTCACCAGAGACTGAGGTGTTCTTATTCAATCTATTATTCTTCCTACTAATCCCTTGCTTCTCAAAATACATATTTTATTATACAAAAAGATTTTAAATAATGTCTTATTACTGCATTTCCTGGAAAGGCTTTGCCACTTTTGGATGACCATTTATGTCCACTGTATGCCAAAATGGCAACCTTCCCCATAGAGAACTCATGAATAATAATTCACATTTGTACAGCACTTCAAAGTCTTTGTAACACACTTTTCCCACAACAACCCTTTGAGGCAGATAATAAAAGTATGCTTAGCCCCATTTTACAGATGAAGAGATGGAAACAGAGAGAGATGAAGCAAATCAGCCAAGTTCAAACAACTCATAATTATCAAAGTCAAGATTTAAACCCAAATCCAAAATTTTATATATATATATATATATATATATATATATATATATACATGTATATATGTATATATATATACACACACACACATATATATGTATGTATGTATGTGTGTGTGTGTCTGTGTATATATATATATTTATACACACACACGTGTATACACACACACACACACACACACACCTATGACCTGAGTTAAAATCCATCTTCAGGCACTTACCAGCTGTGTGACCCTGGGGAAATCACTTAACTCTGCCTCTGTTTCCTCATCTGTAAAATGAGCTGGAAAAGGAGCTAGCAAACTACTCTAGTATCTTCACCAAAAAACCCCAAATGGGTTCATAAAGAGGTGAACACAACTGAACAAGAGAGATACATAGATAGATAGATAGATAGATAGATAGACAGATGGATAGATAGATGATAGACAGATACATATATACATATATATGTGTATATATCTTTTATATACACATATATACATATATGTGTATCTCTTTCTATATATATGTATATAATAT
>CM053580.1:189160243-189184641 GCA_028627135.1 Pseudochirops cupreus | reverse complement strand
TGACTTTTTTCCTCACTTAACTTCAGAGATATTCTCCAGTTCAATCCAATAAACACTTATTAAATGCCTACTGCGTGCGTGGAACTGTACCAAGTACCAAGTGCTAAGGATTCAATGACTAAAAATAATCCCTGCCTTTAAGGAGCTTACAGTCTGGTAGGGGCAGGGGGGGAAGATGATACACAGAAGGATGCAGGAAAGCCGGGGTGGAGGGGAGGAAGCAGGAGCCATCTTGTTCTGTGGAGCTGAAGTCGGGCAAAGCAGCAGATGCAAAGTGGGGTGAGCTGAAAGTCCAGTTTCTGCCTCCAGGCATTGAGAGGAGGCTGACAGAGATGGTGTCAATCAAAGCTTGTGTTAGCTGCAAAGTGATTAGATTAGAAGTGATGAGCTTATTGGGGGAGGGGAAGTGCATCTTGTACCAGAAGAGAGACTTTGGGTTAACATATTTGTTGTAAGGCTTAAGTGAGTGTAATGTATACAGTGCTTTGCAAACTTCAAGATGCGATATAATTATAAAATGTTATTATTATGAGTATTTTTCATGGTCTATCCAGGATTCTCTCTCTTCCCCTGTCTCTCTGCCTCTGTCTGTCTGTCTCTGTCTGTCTCTGTCTTTCTCGCTCTGTCTCTGTCTCTGTCTCTGTCTCTTTCTCTCTCTCTGTCTCTGTCTCTGTCTCTGTCTCTCTCTCTCTGTCTCTGCCTCTCTGTCTCTGTCTCTGTCTCTGTCTGTCTGTCTGTCTCTCCGTCTCTATGTCTCTCTGTCTCTTTCAGGAAGCTCCCTATTCCTATGCCTTCTTCACCTAACACCACTATGCAGTATGACTCTTGGTACCTTAGGATTCTCTTCTGAGCTATAGATAGAGCTTCCAAATGTCTACAAGACATTCCTGCATCCCCCAGACTCATTCCTAAAGTGAACCTTTATCTTTCTCCCTAAAATTCTTCTCTTTTTGGCTTCACTGTTTGGGGTACCACCACTCTGCTGTGTCTTCTGAGTCTGAAATCTTGGGGTCATCTCTGACATCCCACTCCCCTTCTGTTATATTCTGGCCCTCATGATGCCAGCTCCACAAAGTCTCTTCTGTCTTTCTCTCCTCTTTTCCCAACACCATCACCCTAATAGAAAGCTCATTACCACAATTTGATGTATCACAATAATTTCCTAACAAATCATCCCAGAATTTTTCTCTCCTTCATCTATTCCATCCATCATATAACTGTCAGGACAATCTTCCTTACACATAAATCTGGTCATATTTGTCTCCTGCCCCACCCCCACCAAATACATTTTAGATTTCTCTCCCTGGCGTTCAAGGCCCTCTATAATCTGGCGCCACCCTACTATTCTAGTCAAGTGAACAAGCATCTATTTAGCTCCTACTGTGGGCCGGGCGTTTTGCTAAGCACTGGGGATACAAAAAAAAAAAGGCATAAAAATAATCCCCACTTTCAGGTAGCTCACAGTCTGATCCCATACCCTGCCTCTACAAATGCACTTTGTGCTTTAACCGGTGTGTCCAGTGCTGCTCCTACCCTGCACTTCTGCTGCTCCAGGATTGTTCTCTCTCCACTGTTTGTCTTGGATCCCTATCCATCTTTTACAATGCTTCCTCTTTCCAGTAGTGTTTCCAGATCCAACTGGTGAGCATCCTCCTTTCTCCCTTCAAACTTACAGAGCGCTTGTTCTTTCGCTGAGCTAAGAGGGATTCATTTGCACTTCTCTGAACTTAAAATTCTGTGGGGTTACACTTGTTTATAATAGGAACAATAACCACAGCTAGCATTTTTATAACACTTTAAGGTGTTCAAAATGCATCACATATATAATCCTGTTTGAACCCCACCGTCTCTTTTAGGCCATAGACTCTATTAGGCCATGGACTCCTTCAGCATCTATTACAGCTCTTTGTAGACTTCAGGCATTTAATATGTGCTTGTTGGGTAAATCACTGGGTTCTGGTTCCTACCCTGACACCTTGGGGAGGTCATTTTACCTGTGAAGGCAATTTCCTCATTTTCAAAATTAAGAGGATTTAAATGTATTATCTCCAAGCCCTAAAATTCAATGTTTTCTATGGAAAACTGATGATAGAAAAGACTAGATACAAAACATTGTGTAGTATGTGTGTATATATGTTGCATGTTATGTATCTATGTATGTGTGCATAGTATGATGTGTTCAGTTGCTTTTCAGTTGTGTCCAACACTTTGTGGCCCCATTTGGAGTCTTCTTGGCAAATGGCTTGCCATTTTCTTTTCCAGCTCATTTTACAGATGAGGAAACTGAGGCAAACAGAGTTAAGTGACTTGTCCAGGGTCACATAGATAGTAAATGTCTGAGACCATATTTGAACTCAGGTCCTCCTGACTCCAGGGATTGCACTCTATCCACTGCACCACCTAGCTGTCCTATGTTATGACATGGTATGGTATGGTATGATATTATGGCACAATATGGTGCTATAATATGGTACGATAAGGTATGGTATGGTACAGTACAGTACGGTACAGTATGGTATTATGGCATGATGTGATATTATGGTATGATATGGAATGGTATTATGGTATGGTATGGTATGGTATGGTACAGCACAGTACAGTATGGTATGATATGGTACAGTACAGTATGGTATAGTATGGTATGGTACGGTACGGTGTGGTACGATATGGTATGGTATGGTACTGTATGGTATGGCATGGTACGGTATGGTACAGTATAGTACTGTACAGTATGGTATTATGGAATGATATGGTATTGTGTTATGATATGGAATGGTATTATGGTATGATATGGTACAGTATGGTATGGTATGGTACGGCATGGTACAGTATGGTATGATATGGTATGGTACAGTATGGTATGGTACGGTATGGTACAGTACGGTGAGATATGGTATGGTATGGTACAGTACAGGACGGTACTGTATGGTATGGTATGGCATGGTATGGTATGGTAATGGTATGGTACAGCATGGTATGGTATTATGGTATGATATGGAATGGTATTATGGTGTGGTATGGTATGGGATGGGATGGGATGGGATGGTACAGTATGGTATGGTATGGTATGGTATGATATGGTATGGTATGGTATCGTATGGTATAGTACAGTACAGTATGGTATTATGGTATGATATGATATCATGGTATGATATGGAATGGTATTATGGTATGGTATGGAATGGGATGGGATGGGATGGTATGCTTGTTCCCCTGAAGGAAGCCACAAAATGAATCTTTACTTTGGTCAGAGATTTTATTACATTAGTTAGAAATAACAAACATAGGGACTGATCCCAGAGATATTAATGCATCTTCAGAGCCAGAAGACAAGCCCATTTGGCTAACTGTTGCTCAATTCAGGCCAAGAACCTCCCTTGGGAGATTTTAGCTAGGAGAGATTTATAGGAAGACTGGCTACGAGCTAGAGCATCTGGCTATGGCGGTGTCTGAGGGACATGCTGGATTAGATGCATATACCATTAAGAAATGATACAGCTATTTTTCAAATATTCAAATTAAGTCATCTAGCTTCAGTCAGGTTTGAGGAAACAGAATCCTAGATCCTGTGCTCTTAAAATATTGTCTTTATCTGTCATTTGTCCTTTGAAGATCTTTAAGTTAAACCAACTACTTTTTTCTAGTGGGCACAGAAAAATGAACTGCTTCTCCCTATCATGATAGAGGAATCGCATGCTTAGCCAAGAATGAGATTTGGGATAGGTTTTTTGTTTTGTTTTCTTTAACCTAATATAATCCAAATCCCTTGGATTAATTTTTGACCAGTCATGCATTCATTTGACAAATAATTATATGCAAAGCCCAGTGCTAGGCAAAAAAAAAAAAGTGAAATATTCTTAAAGAGATTTTATGACATTGACTGCAGCTTAACTGATTGGGGGCTAGAGGGAAGTCACTTTAAGAACAGCGGGAGAAGACTGGTATGAGAAGGAGAGGAAGAGGCAATGGAAGGGAGAAGTCTTGGGTGGAAAATGCCCACCCTTCTGCAACGAAGATGCCTTCAAGAACCTTCATAGGAACTGGAAGAACATTTCCTGGAGAACTGGGAAATGTAAATGGGTAGACATGGCTTTGTGATGCCAATGAACACTGACACTGATGAAACCTCTGAGACTTTGGGTCAGCATGTGAACAGCTCAGTCCCAGCCCAGTTTGGGCTTTTCTGGATGGTAGAGCAATAAGGAATATTAGCACTGCTTAATATCATAGAATATTAGAGCCAGAAGGTATCTTTGAGACTTTTTAACCCAACCTCACCATCTCACAATGATGAATCTGATCAATAGATAATAGATCTGGACTGGAAGAGACCTCATCCAGTCCAATGCCCTCATTTTGCAAATAAGAAAGACTGAGGCTCAAGATTAAGAGATATGCCATCTGATGAAACTAAATTTGGGAGGAGCCATTTGCCAGATAGCACTTTCTCGTCTGTGAGAATTTAAGTAGCATATAAACTTCTCAAGGTCAAGGGTCTTTTTGTCTTTGTATCTTCAGTCCCTTGCATATAGTAGGCATTCTAAATAAATGTTGAATTAAATTGAGTTCAGTTATCTTTTCATAAAAGCAATGAGTCTTTTTTTTAAGGTAATTCTTATTATTATAGAATGTTAGATCTTGAAGGGACCTTGGAGACCATCCAATACTTTCATTTCCCAGATGAGAAAACTGTAGTTTGCGGGGTAGAATGATCTGCCCTAAGACAATAGGGGAAGATCTGGGCTCTTGACTTGCAATTCAGAGCTATTTCCATGAGTCATACCCAGCAGCAGCCTGGAACCCAGCCTGGAACCAGTTCATACAGGTTCCTAATGATTACATTTTCAATGTGAACATTTATACTTTGGAAATTGGCAAAAGTCACAAATCAGGATCTGATTTATCATTTTATTGATTATTTAGATTTAAGAAAGTAGTAGAGAAAATCTTAATAATTCAGATTAAACTGAAAAGTATGTCATATTTTTTTTTCCTCCTGGAGATAGAACCTTGTTGTTCAGTTATGTCTGACTCTTCATGACCCCATTTGGGGTTTTCTTGGCAAAGATATTAGAGTGGTTTATCATTTTCTTCTCCAGCTCATTTTATAGATGATGAAACTGAGGCAAACAGGGTTAAGTGACTTTTTCTGGAGAGCTAGTTGTTAAATATTTACCACCACACCCTGGTAAAACCCCAGTTTCAGTAGCAAAAGTCCTCCCTGATAATTTCCCAGTTTGGCTTCATTCCCAATTTTACAAATACTGTAGATGGTACCTTTTAAATAGGATGGCACCTAGGAATCACAAACCCCAAACTGACAGTCCCTTTCACTGTTATACACTACAATTTAATTATAATAAACTCCAGCATCAAGTGGTATCATGTGATAAACCAGAAAAATAAAGAGGTGACTTTACTGTAAGCCCGAGTTATCATCTTCAAGTGGAAATATTTCACCATTTTCCTTTTGTCTTTTCTCCATGTTGGATAAATCTGTAAGAACTTCCTACAGATCTTTCCAAGTTCTGGGTGTGATTATCTAAAATATGTGTATATATTTGTGTGTGCAAATGCTCAGAAATAGCAAGAACAAACATATGGAGCAATGGAAACATGTTCACGTATGTAGATATCAATGTCTATCTCTATTTCTATGTTTTAACTATTTCTGTTTATTTACATCTATTTAGATTTATCTCTGATTCTATCTCTTTTCTATTTCTCTATCTCTGTTTCTTTATTTCTCTGTTTTTCTGTCTGTATCTGTGTTTATATATCGTCTTTCTATCTCTAGCTCTATTCTATCTCCACCTCTTATCTCTCCATCTATTTCTATATCTATATCTCTTTATTTCAGTCTATACCTATCCATCTGTTTATCATCTTCACCATCACCATCATCTCTTTCTCATCTATCTCTACCTCTAGTTCTCTCTCTCTCTTTATTTGTTATCTATCTATCTGTCTGTCTACATGTCTGTCTTTAACATAAATTAGTCTTAAAATAGCTCTTTCAGCAGGGGAAAAAAACAAAAACCAGTCATGTTGTAGCTTAGTACAATTTAACAACATATGGTCCCATGGAGCGTTTTGGTCCCAGTATTGGTTCCAGTTAAACTAGTCTGTCTCCCCCTGCCCCAAAATTCTTGTTTTTATGTAAGTTTATGGGCAGAACTGAATAACGTAGCACCCTGCCCTGAGAGTTTCCTGTAGCAGGAATGGCTTTCAGATTCCCACTGTGTTTTTGATTAATGTTCTACCTGTGACTTCTGCAAATCTGGACTGTTTTGTTTCTGCAGGAAGGAAGAAGGAGAAAAGGAGACAAGGAGGATAAGCTTGTGCAGCTGGTGCCATGTTAGGCAGTCTGGAATGTAAGATTCATAGTTCACTCATATTTCTTATTAAGAGTAATTCACCCAAAATGCATTTCCCTGACACTAGTCTGCAAAGAGTATAATCAAATTGCGAGCAAACTGTGGGAAGAGAGGTGCCCAATGTCATTAACTGTGGCTTCCGATCGTATCACCAATGAGAACGAACAGGCCTGACTGCTTTCCATGGCTTCCCTTATTGGCTATAGTCTGTTTAGATCCTCCCCAGACACTGGAAGGACTGAGCACAGCCTTCGAACCTGGCCCCAGGCAAAGCACGGGCCCTCTTGCCCTTTTCAAATCCTGGGCCTGTGACAAGCCATAGAACATAACAGAAAATGATGGGCAGCTGAACAGCTGAAAGCTTTCAGGGCTGGGTAGACTAGCTGCTGTCATGGTACAATGTGTATGACCTTTCTGCAGAGCTGGAGAAACACATTTCCCATCAGAAGAGCACAAAGCAGGTCACTATTGGGACTGCTAGCCAGGGCCCTGTTTTCTAGCCTCTGTTGGAGATACACACAGACCCACTTCTCTACCTTCCTCCACTTTTGCAGAAGAGACCGTGTCTCTTTTTCCATGTATGACTTGAACTACTCTGCTCCCCAGGGAGATAGATTAATGGGAGGGGGAAAGAAGGAAACAATAGTGAGGGAACCAGATGAAGAAAAATTTCCTTTCAAATTTTTTTCAGGGGAAAAAAATTATGGAGTTTGAAAATTCCCTAAAGGACAATACTGGAAGATAGACTAAGACAACCATTACTCTCTGCGGCCCCCTTCCTCCCCCTAGCAAGTTCTGTGATACATTTTCTTAATGGCTCTTATATAAATGTGTGTATTAATTCACCCAGATTTATATGCTATATTAAGAAAGCCTATCTCCAAATACATGAAATTAAATTAATAAATCACCAGAACCTAGCCCAATTGCATTCAACAAGCCTGATTCTGTGGGACACTAGAAGAATTGGGCCCAAAATGGTCACAGTGCTGGCTTCTTTGAACTGTTCTCCAAAATGAGGGAAAAAACATTTTGGAAAAGGTACGATTGAGGGTAGAAGATAAAACTGTTGACTGTACCTCAAAAGGAAGCATTAACTAGAGTGAATCCAAGGGCACAAAAAGTACCTTTCCTGATGACCTCCCAATTCATCCCAATCTGCTCATTTTCTCCACTGTACACTTAGGCTTTCTAAGACGTTAACCATAATAGATCATATTTATACAGCCTGGGTTTACACAGTGCTTGCCTCACAACAATCCCCTGAGATAAGTGGTACAAGAATAAGCATCTCCATTCTACAGATGAAGTTCAGAGTGAAATGGACTTGGAGTTTAAGTGTCTTTCCCGAGGTCAAATATATAAATCAAAGCTGGAATCCTGCTCTCCTCTCTACCCAGTCTTTGGTACAAAATCTGATTAAAAATACAAAATCTGTTAAACAATGCTGTTTCTCTTCTCTCAAGCCAAAACGACAAACACCTACTATGTGCCACGTACAGGGTTAAGTGCTACGGACACAAAGAAGGGCAAAAACCAGTCCCCTTGAAGAATACACAGTCTAATGGAGGAAGCAGCATGTAAATGACCATGTACAAACAAGGCAAAGGCAGGATAAATAGCAAATAATCTCAGAGAGAAGGCACTAAGACTAAAAAGGATGGGAAAGGGCTTCTTGCAGAAGGTGATGGAGACTTGATGGGAGCAAGAGAAACCAGAGGAGGTTTAGGGGTGAGGAGGGAGAGAACTCCATAAGCAGCCTTTAAAAATAGTCAAGTACTTGAGATAATCAACTCCTCATTGCTCATAAATGTGTCCTTCTACCTCTCTTAGATATTGTTCCCATACCAATATCCTAAAGTTCCCCCTCATTCAAGTCAATTCCTATTTATTGGCCGCCTCCTGGAAATGACGATTTTTCTCTGTTAAGGTCTGCTTCCAGATTCCCGATTTGTAATCCCAGTTCTCTAGCCTGTTTCTTTTCCGTCTCTGTTGGCAGCAGCCCTGATATGCCCCAGCAGGCATCTGGAGCCCATTAGTGCTGCATCAGGTGGACAGGCACAGAATGGAAATGCAAGTTCACAAGGTCTGAGGCCAGGAAATAAATACATACGGCATTAGTATGACAAGGGCATCCGTGATCTCCGAGGATGAGAGTGCCGCTTTTTCGGTGAGTTCCCATAGGACCATTGGTCTTGCAACAAAGGGGAGGGATTTCTCTCAGGCATCTCTTAGACTCCTTGGAGAGCACTAGGCCATTGCTAAAACATAATATTGGGCCAGCTTCCTTTTTGTCAGTCTTCTGAGATAGAATATCATTCCAAGCACAAACACCCCAACTGTGAAGAAAAGACCATTTCTCTTACAGATTTGACCACACTATGTAGTAGTGATGAATGATACTCTTATGACAACTTTTAGACATCAGCAGTATCCCATCCTTCCTACCTACTTAAATGCATCCCATGGGTCATTCTGTAGCAGAATATAATGAATTCAACTCAAAGCCCCATTTTGAAACATTTCATCAGTTGGAAAGCTCTGGAAAGGAGCATTTCCAATACCAGAAAATGCAGATCTTTATCTGATATCAGCCCAGTATTGTAATGGCCATTCATTTGAGAGGCAGGGCAGTATAGTGGATAGATTGAGGGATCTGTAGTTGGGTAGATCTGGTTTTGAACCCTGCTTCTTACGTTTACTAGCTGTGGGATCATTGTGGCCACTAGGTGGCGCAGTGGATAGCATGAAGAACTGAAAGTCTTGAAGACCTGAATTCAAATGTTGTATCAGACATTCACTAGCTGTGTGACCCCCGGCAATTTGCTTAATCTGACTGTGCCTTAGTTTCCTCATATGTAAAACTGGGATAATAATACCTACCTTACAGAGTTATTGTGATAAATAAGTTAACATACATAAAAGTGTTTGCCAAACCTCAAGCCTTAATGTGCTATATAAATGCTAGGTATATAAACAATTTAACTTCTCTGATTTGTTTGTGGTTTTTTTTTTTTTTTGGTCTTTAAAATGGTGATATCTATAGAACCATCAAACATTCAGCCTGAGGGCCACACTTCACAGTGCTGTTGAAGCTAGATTAATATGTAAATATTAAAACTAGATGAATATGTAAATATTAAAATATGCAAAATGAGAAATATTTGATAAAATAAATTAAAATGCAACAAAACATAGATGATAGTAATTTGTAGTTTTCTGAGTCAATATGCTGCATAGGGATCCTTATGGATCACTAACAGTCCATTTCTATTTGAGTTTGACCCATTGATCTATATAATACTTATCTCATATGGGTTTTGTGTGACTGGAATGTCCTTTGTCAGTTATTATTTATTCAATTTGCTGAAGTTTTTGAATCCCCCCAGTGTCATACTTTCCCTGTCATCTATTACTCACCATACTAGGTAATCAAGCTTTTTCTATATTTGTGAACTTTGTCTGTGCCAACATTAAATAATAACTTTTCATCTTCACTCTGTTCTTCCTTTCCTAGGACCAAATATCTTGTAGCATTCTTCTCAGAGTTTCACAGACTTTGGAGCTAGATGGAACCTTCGAGATTACCTTATTTATCCTCCAATTTCATATTTCAGTATCTAAAAGTTCCCTTTTCGGTGGGTAACAACTTTCTCATTGCCTTGCAACAACCCCCTGAGATAAGTGGTACAAAAATAAGCATCTCCATTTTACAGATGAAGTTCAGAGTGAAATGGACTTGGAGTTTAAGTGCTTTCCCAAGGTCAGATATATAAATCAAAGCTGGAATCCTGCTCTCCTCTCTACCCAGTCTTTGGTGCAATGAATGATATTGGTACAATGGTACAGTGGTACAATGGTACAATTGGTGCAATGAAAATGAATCTCTAACTGCTGTTGGGCATAGATGACATGGGATCACGATGTCAGAGACTTAGAGTGATCTAGTCCACTACTCTCATTTTATATTTAGGGAAACGAGATCCCAAGAGGTAATTTGTCCAAGGTCACACAAGTAAAGAGCAGAAACAGCATTCAGATCCAGGATGTAGCTGCTCTCTTGGGCAAGGGTTTTCATTCAGTCCTTAACCTTGCTTAGTTATAGGTATGTATATTCATTTGCCTACTCCTTAGATGCTCAAGGCATATGATTTTGAAGTCTCATCAATTTTCATTTAGCACAAATCATCATCTAAAAAAGCAAATATAGTTCACATAGGGCAAGTGTTCTTAACTTTTGCATGTTATGGACCCCTTTTGGTAAATCCTGTGGACCCCTTCTCAGAATGTTTTTAAATGAATAAAAGAAAATACATGGGATTGCAGAGGAGGCTAAATACAATGAAATACACTCATAAACTGGAGAACAGCTAAATAAATTGTGGTATATGAATGTAATGGAATATTATTCTGTTGTGAGAAATGAAAGATGGTTTCAGAGAGACCTGAAAAGACTTGTATGAACTGATGCAGTGAAGTGAACAGAACCAGAAGAACAATGTATACTATAACATCAGTATTATGAAAACATCCCATTTTAAAATTCTTGAGTATTCTGATCAACTAAATAACCAATTATTATTTCAGAGGTCTGGTAAAGATGAATACTACCCAACTAATGCATGAGAGATGATGGACTAATGCAGAATAAAGAGCTCATTTTTAAACATGACCAATGTCAGGATTTTTTTTTTGGATTTGGCTTATATGATACATGGTTTTCTTCTTTGTTACTTCCTTTCTTCCTTCCTTCTCTTTTTCTTCCCCTTCCTTCTTTCCTAGGACTGCTAAAGAAGAATGTTACCTTACTCATGAATGAGTGATGATGGACTAATGCAGAATAGAGAATTCATTCTTAGACATGGCCAATATCAGGATTTCCCCCCCCTGGATTCTGTTTATATGATGCAGGATTTCCTTCTCTCTCTGTCTCTGTCTCTGTCTCTGTCTCTTTCTTCCTTTCTTCTCCCCTCCTTCCTTCCTTCTTTTATTTTCTGTGGGTAGGGGAAAGTGGGAGGGAGAAAAAATAAAAGATCCCAAAAATGAAATGTACCATGAATGAATAAAAAATCATTAAGTGCTTACTATATATCAAAAATGCAATTATCATTTTCTTTAAAGTTCATGGACACGAGGATAAAAACTCTGATATAGGGGCATAGACTTCTCTCTCTCTGTCTCTCTCTCTTTCTCTCTCTCTCTCTCCCTCTCTCTCTCTCTTGAGCCAGTTTGGTCATTTTCTCCTGTAGAAATGTATAGGGCTTACAGAGACAGTTACAGAGAAGATCCAAATGGTCTGTATCTTCTCCAATTATCATTTACCTTTTCTGACTCTAGGTTGCAAACTGTTTGTGACATCCAGGCTATTCTGCACAATATTATCCATTTCCTTTGTTTGAGTGGCTTCTCTGCCCAAATTCTGTATAAAATCTGGAAGTGTAGAATGAGTTCTGTGTAGCATAGGCAGCATGACAAACAGTGAGGCTGTGCAGAACAGGCATCGAAATTCCACTGGGACATTCTGGGCTGTTGTAGGCTGAGTACTGATATCTCACTTAGATATATTCTGGGTCAAGTGACCTTGACCTTGAGTGACCATGCTGGGCTGACCTTTGCTACAGGGTTAGCAACTGACTGGGCAAAAATCCATGGGAGAAAATGAACAGAACCCTTTCAGGTTTCTGGAAAGCCGAATGGAAAACCATTGAGGTATCTGTATGGAAGGGTAAATCTCCCCAGAGACACTGGAACTGCTGAAGAATTTGGTTTGCCTGGTGTCTATTATTATTCATATTTTTCAGATGAGGAAATGAAGTCCCAGTAAAGTTAAGTGACTTGCCCAGGATCACATAGCTAGTCATTATCTACAACAAGTTTGGAACCCAGGTCTCTCTGATTCCAAGGCCAGTATTCCATTCACTATGCCGCCCAATGGGTCACAAAGTGAAATGGCAGAGATAGAATTTGAATCCAGGTCCTTTGACTCCTTCAATTTCAATTCAATAAACATTTATTAAGTACCTACTATGTGCTAAGTATTGTGTTAAGCACTGAGGATGCAAAAAAGAGGCAAAAGACAGTCCCTTCCTTGAAGGAGCTTTATAATCTAATGGGTTAAACAACTTGTGAACAAATTTGTACAAAGCAAGTTATATGCAGGATAAATTGGAAATAATGAGCAAGGAGAAAGCTCTGGAATCATTCTTTACTGTGCCGCACTGCAAGTTGGGAATAGGATCCACGGTACACCCAGTCTTCTGTGCCAAATCCCCTGTCTGCTTTTCTGAAGAAGATGGGAAAGAAATATTTGTTGACTTGAGTAAAAGTACATGTTGGAGAAGGGACTTATAGTGTGTGAAGGCTGGAATATGAAAAAAGTAGGTGAAGTGAGAAATACCAAAGCCTTTCCTTTGGCTCTACAATCTTGAATTCTGAAGATTTGCCTGGCTTGCTTTGAGGAAATGGTTGTGTAACCCTACATAGTAATAATAATAATAGCATTATTTATATAGTGTCCCAAAAGTCTTAGTGCAGTTTAAAGTCATTACCGCTTTTAAGCTATTAAGTCCTAAAACTGAACTAAGACTTTTACGACACCCTCTATAAGGCTTTCAATATATTATTTCATTTAATCCTCATATTCCTATTAAATAAGCATCACAGGTATTAATATACCCATTTTCCAGATGACTAATATAAGCGCACACTCATAACTTGCTTTAAGTTTGCAAAAACACTTTATATATGCCATTTCCTTAGATTTTCATAAACCTGCAAGGATCATGGGATTATTATCATCCTTCTTTTGCAGAAGAAGAGATTAAAGCACAAATAATTTGAACAACTTGTCCATTGTCATCCAATTAATTCATAACTTTCAGACACTGAATTTGAATCCAGGATTCTCCTGGCTTCAAACTTTATGGCCATTTTACTCCCCCTTCCTTCCAATATATAGCCTTTCGATAAAGGATATGACTGTAGAAAACCTTTTCTGAGTGGACCTAGAATTAGTACTGTAGAGCTCATTAACCCATTTTCCATTCTCTTGCCCCAATTCCCATCAGCCTTGTTGTGAGATGCAGGATGGGAATTCTGAAGGGGAGTGGTGGGCACAGGTTAAACTGATTTCTCATTTTGGGGGGCATTGTTACTCCTCTTCCTCCTCCTCCTCTACTACTAGTACTAGTACTAGTACTCCTCCTCCTCCTCCTTCTCCTCCTCCTCCTCCTATTACTACTCTTCTAACTACTACTACTACTACTATTACTACTGCTACTATTACTACTACTACTACCACTACTACTACCACCACCGCTACTACTTCTACTTCTACTACTAGTACTATTTTAAGATCTGAGTCCCTACATTTTAAGGAAGGAGAAGGGAGGAGGAAATAGTATGGTCTTCATCTATTGTTGATTATTTTGTAGTTCAAAGGAGCCAAGGGATAGCTTTCTAAAATTTTCATTTATGACCCTCCCCAGGATTCTTTATGCACATATGTGTTTGGAAAAAAGAAGGTAAGATAGCCCCTTTATCTACTGTCCGTGTAGTCTACCTCAGTCTGCCATTTTGCCCTTTGTTTAGCTATAAATAGACTAGGTTAAGTTGAAGGGAACTAGAGATGAAAATAATGATTAGGATTAAAGAAGGCCACAGGTCTGAATTGCTCCAGCCAGTAAGAGAAGAGCATTGCGTCAAAGGGGTCTTTGGTAGGAAATGCTCTTTACAAATGTATTTTCATTGTATATGCCCTACCCTTTAATCTGCCTCCTTAGTGCATTTGGTGCAGCGAGTAGTACAGCTCTGCAGGGGTAATAATACAGCATATGTGTGCAGTGTGGTTCATTGTAATGAGACCAAAGATGAGGTCTGAGAGGATAAATTGATTGAGTAAAGAAAGGTCAGCTACATTTCTAGGATTCCTCTGTCATTTGGGCCAGTGGAACTGGGTGTGGAAAGGGGAAGGAAGATGGATATAAATTGCGATCCTAGGGAGACTCTGACCTCTCAGTAAATCCTGCTGCTAGTCATACATTCATGCCACATATAAACTCCATTAAATCACAAGTGACAAAGTTAAAATAACATTACAGGTCTGGTTTAAACCCCCAGGAGCCAGAGAATTCAGAGTTAAGGCTACCAAACTGGGGATGACAGCTTGTCCTTAACTCAGGCTGTTGAGCCTGAGGCCTGAATTACACAGAGGTGCAGCTTGCAATTTGAAATCTAGGCACACACATACCAGTCAAGCTGTTTTCCCTGCACCAGGCTCCCCAGAATCTCACAGTGCAGACATAGTGCCTATCATCCCCAGGGCTCTGAGAGAAGTCCTGATCCTCAGTACCATATGTGCTCAGACACTTGAGGACAAACAGCATGTGTTAAGGGTGGGGCAGCTACATCTGAAAAAGGAAGAACTCATCTGTGCCTTTAACCCTTTGGGGGGCTAACTTTCTTCCCCTCCAATACCAAAACCTGTACCCTCATCTCTTCTCTACTCTTACTGTAAAGTTTGTTCTTCTAAAGGGAACCTCAAGGGTCAAAGCAAAAAGGAAAAATTTCCTCCTCATGGAAACATAGAAAAGTAAAGCTGGGAGGGCAGATCATCCTGTTCTTCTCACCGCCTGCCCCCCACAGAAACAGAGAGCTACCTGGGAGGAGTTGTGTATCTACAAACATAAAATATACATGAATATGTGCATACATGTATGCATATACATATACATATACATGAACATATATAGGGTGTCCCAAAAGTATTTTTTTTTTTGCTTTTTGGAGGACAATTGGGGTTAAGTGACTTGCCCAAAGTCACACGGCTAGTAAATGTGTCAGGTGTCTGAGGCTGTATTTGAACTCAGTCCTCCTGACTCCAGGGCCGGTGCTCTATTCACTGTGCCACCTAGCTGCCCCCCCAAAAATCTTAATGTAGTTTGTAGCTTTAGGACTTTTAGTTTAAGCTTTAAACTTTAGTATTTAGTAGATTGTAATTTAAACTTAAAACTATACTGAGACCTTTGGGACACCCTGAATATAGATATATACATATAAGTATACATACATATATAATTTCATTTATATGATATATATCTATCCACTAAACCATGTAATGTTACACACATACATATACATGTTTGTAATATACATCTTGGTATAGTGGATATATATCATATGTATTTATCAAATGTAAATTATTTGTATATGTATACCTATATGGACATCCTATATCTGTATGTATCTATGTATGTGTATGTGTATATATTTTGTGGGTGTGTGTACACACAGCTCCTCCCAAATGGTTCTCTGCTTATATGGGCTTTATTCTGTATTATAGATAGATATACATAATGTGTGCAACACACACAGCAGACATATATACACATACCTAGCATACAGAACATAGACTCTATGTGTGCGTATGGGCTCATATGTATATACACACATATATTCTGAACATGTAGATAGGCTCTATTCTGTATGTATGTACACATACACATTTACACACATGTATATGCACATGCATGCATACATACATACACACATCTGTCTTGATGTAGTGGATGGAGAGCCAGCCTGGGAGTCAGGAATACCTGGATTCAGATTAGCCTTTGATAGAAACTGACTGTATGATCCTGTATAAATCACTTACCTTCTCAGTGCTCCCAAGCAATTATCTAAGACAAATTAGACAGTGTAGGCTATCTGTTATTAAAGTGATTAGAAGAGAAAGTCATAATTGAGAGTTCTCTAATGGAATAAAAGATATATAGTCCAATCCCATGCTACACACACACACACACACACACACACACACACACACACACACTTACTCACACACTTACATGTATATATGTGAGGCAGCCAGGTGGGATGGAGAGGGAGCAGTTTTGGAGGGAGGTCCACTTGATTTTAAACCCCCCTTCTGATACACATTAGCTGTGGAACAATGTGCAGGTCACTTTAACCCTTTGGGGCTCTGTTAGAAAGCACTAGAAGTTGTAGACCAGGTACCGACCTGCACTGGTAGAGGAATTTCCTGACTTAGGAACTATACCAGTAAAATCACAATCCATCCCCATTACATCTAAAGGAGGTTCTCAGTGCTCCAGGCACTTTAAAGTTGCAGAAGTTGCCAATTGTCATTGGCAGAAAAAGTTTCCTCACCAAAAACCCTTGCAACAATGAAATCACAGGTCCTGTTCAAACACACACATGCACACATACATGTGCACATACACAAAATCACACTTGTATACTCACATATACTCACACATATTATATATGTATATATGCACATATATATCCCACATTTCTGCAGTATTTGAAGTGTGCAAAGCACATTACATACGTTATCTTAATTGATCTGACTTGCCCTCCTTTCTGAGACCTAAAACGAGCCAAGACATATAAGATCTGACTGTATGCCTAGTCAAAAATCAACAATCCATGAAGCAATCTTCCCAGAGGTCACAGTGACCTCACAGTCTGAGGAAAGCATTTTTCCCTGGAGCTCAGGCTTTCTGTTGGCCTGGCCCCACTCCTCCTCAGCACAGCAAGCCAGGCTGCTTTAAGAGGAGAGACTTGGTCTTCAAGAGGGCAAGAGAGAATGAAAGTGAAATGAGACATGGGAGGGGGTGGGGATGGAGGGGAGAACCAGAGGAGGTGGGAAGGTGGAGTAGGGCCCTTCTATCTTCCCTCTGGAGAAGGTGGGTGGGGAGGAGGAGAAGAAGGGAGAAGGGCAGTTAAGATAAAGCTTGCTAGGTTTGAACAATGAACAAAGATGCTGAAGCTTTTTAAACAATGTAACTGGACCTTTTGTTTTCTTGTGTTCCTAACTGGAGGCAAAGATGAAAAAAAAATGTAAAGTTTGGTATCTTGGCTCTAGTGAGAGACTCTCTCTGAATAATAATTTATTTTAATTTGAGACTTCTCATACTGCCCATATGGCTAGTATTCATGGGAAAACAACTGTCTTACAACTGACACGGACATCTGAAACATGCTTTTTGGCATTCTGGGGACTGATTTTAGCTTTGTTGTTTTGTTTTGTTTTAAGTTGGTTTTAATTTAAATCAATGGCTTGATTTAACTGAGCAGTTTGAAAACATTTCCCTAATGTTTCCATCATTTTTCAATTCCTGGTCATTTATCATCTCCCTTTGGAAGTTACAAACTCTCAAATCTGAGTCAAGGAGGAGCAGTAGTTGTGGAGAACCCCACAGAGCCCACAGAGAGCTACTGGCAAGAGAAAAGGGGGTGGGGAGAGGGAGAGGGACTTTCAAAAAGAAAAGAAACAAAAGAGCAGTTCAGAAACAAAAATGACCAAAAGGAGGACAGGCTCTGCCAGGTCAGGACATTGTAGCCCTGTGATTTGGGGCCTGTTCTTAGAGTTGACCACAACTCATCCCCATCCAGGACTCCCTGGAGAAGAAGGGAGATTCTCCAGCCAGGATTGGACTGGATCCTGGATAGGTCCCTACCACAGCAGGCAGGTGGCTCCCCTGGGGTTCATGGAGAAGCTGAGCCTGTTTTTTTCTTTCTCTTTCTCTACCTTTACCACCATCTACTGCTCAAAACAGGGAAGGAAAAGATTCCAGTAAGCTTTCCTTTGACCCTTCTAGAACCTCAGATCTGCACAGCAACCCTGAGGTTGGTAGTACACACATATCTGATGTTAATGGAGATGAACTAGGCCTCTGAACCCAAAAAGCTTGGGAGTAGTAGTGTCCCCCCTTTCTCCCCAATCAAGAGACCTGCTTTCAACTGGTCTGTGAAGCCATCATGGTGGGGAGTGATTATTGAGGAGAGGGAGCTTGTCTCTCTCACCACCACCACCACCAACTGCTAAACCACTCTATGGGTAGAGAAACCTAAGATCCCTGGGAATGCAGCACCCTCCCAGACCACTAGCCCTTCTTCCAGCCCAGCCCCTATGGCCATTTTCCCGGAAAGGAAACCAGATGTATCTTGGCCATTGGTTCAGAGGGTGCTGCAGCCACAGCTCCTGAAAACGCAGAAAGTTCCTGCCACCACTTTCCTTGGCATTGTCAAATATTTCAACATCAGAAAATGAAAGGGTTTTATGAGTGTAAATGAAATCAAAGAAGATGTAGAAAGCTCAGTAACCTTAACCCAAGTGTCTTGGGAACAGGAATACTTCCAGGCCAATGCCCACAGTCATAATCCAGGGAAACAACCCCTGTGGGAGATGCAACCTGCCAACTAGTTCTCCAGTTGCTACAGCTATATCCTTTAAAGACCCAGAAAAAAAAGTTCTTGTCACCAAAGTCCTTGGCATTGTCAATTGGTTCAATATCAGAAACTGATATGATTTTCTCAGTGGAAATGATAAAAAAGAAGAGCATTTGTCCTCAACTTGACTGCTGCCCCCTAAGGAGCCTAGGGCAACTTCTTCTTCTTCTTCTTCTTCTTCTTCTTCTTCTTCTTCTTCTTCTTCTTCTTCTTCTTCTGCTTCTCCTTCTCCTTCTCCTCCTCCTCCTCCTCCTCCTCCTCCTCCTCCTCCTCCTCCTCCTCCTCCTCCTCCTCCTTCTTCTTCTTCTTCTTCTTCTTCTTCTTCTTCTTCTTCCTCCTTGCCCTGGATCACACAGCTGTCTGAGGTCAGATTTGAGTTAAGAAGGATGAGTCTTTCTGATCCCAGGCCCAGCATTTGATCCACTGAACCACCTAGCCACATACTTAGCACATAGCAATGCTTAATAAGCATGTTTTCATTCAGTCATCTCCCTTTTTGGAGCAGACTTGTGATTTCCTCTGTACAGGAAATGCCAAGAGAAGAAATTCCCTTTTACAGATGAGGAAACTGAAATTCAGAGAGAGAAGCAGTTTGTATAAGGTCACGAGAGCCAAGTCTCAAACCCTAGTCTTCATCACACAAAGTTCAATGCCATGTCCACTTCACCATGCTTTTGAGGGATTCCTCCACATTGTTGCTACCTTACTAACTGTATTTGTTTCCTGCAATATCTTTCTTCCAACCTTTACAACGAGGTGAACTCATTTGTATCTCCCTACAGATGGTTTTCCATCTCTTGCCTCCAAATTTCTTTCCTGAAAGTTCCTCTGGTTTTTGCCTGTTTTTTGTTGTTGTTGTTGTTTTTTGCCATTTCTTGCTTCTATAGGAAGCTTTGATCATGATCTTAGTAGTGCTCACAGTTTCCAGGGGATATGGAAGACACACTGAGGTATGGCCGCCACTCCCAAGACACTTACAATATAGATGGGAAGAAAAGACTTAAAACACTTAGAAACAGCATTGGACAAATCAAGTTTCCAAGAATCTTATGAAATGAGATGGTTCTAGAAGTTCAGAGAAAAAGGAGGTTGGAGCAGTTGGGAGGATCCTAGCTAGGTCTTAAAGGAGGGATGGGATTGGATAAGTGGGTAGAAGAGTGGGAGGCATTCAAATTTAGCTGAATATTCTTTGTTTCCAAACCATTTATTAGTGCTCACACTATATGCTTTTTTCCGATACGCTCTTTCAATTTAGTCTAACAAACATTTATTAAGTATCTACCATGTATAAAATTGTTGAGTGATACTGTGGATAGATCCCTTGGCTTAGAATCAGGAAGATCTGAGGTCAAATCCAGAATCAGACATGTACTAGCTATGTGACCTTGGGCAAGTTACTTAAGCCCTATTTGCCTCAGTTTCTCATCTGTAAAATGGAGACACACTGGAGAAGGAAATGACAAACCACTCCAGTATTTTTGCCCAGAAAACCCATGGACAAAGTCTGTGGAGTTATGAAGAATTAGATATGACTGAATGACTTAACAATAACATGCAAAGCCAGGTAGAGATGGAGAGAGGGTGTCTTCTAGGAATGGGGCATGGTGAGATTGGAGAACAGGTCATAATCCAGTTTCATGAAATATATGTGTGGCAAGTGGAAGAGACTAAAATAAGGTTGGAAACAGAATTGTGAAAAGTTTTAAGTGGCAGAGTTTCTGTCTTACCCTCTGATCAGCAGGAATCAAGGAAGATTTTTGCATGTATGCATTTGTGTGTGACGTTGTCAAGACATATATTAGGAAGGTTAATTTAGTAGCAGTGTGGAGGATAGACTAGGCAGGGGAGAGAATGGAGACATACTAATCAACTATTGATGGATTCTGTGTGATTTATGCACATATTCTCTCCAATACACAAATTTGTTTTGCGTATGTGTTCATTTGACTTGTCTGTCATTAAACTGTCAGCGTCTTCCATGACAAAGGGCAGTTTTCTCATCTATAAAATGGGGATAATTAAAGCACCTACCTCAAAGGGTAGCATCAAATGACAAAATACACAGACAGAGACAGAAAGAGAAAGAGAACTTTATACCTGGAGAGATCAGAAGATTTCAAGGTAGATGACCTTAGAGAATCATGGACTCTACTGTTGCCCAACGCTGACCTTTCTGTTTTATGTGAGGGAAAAGAGGCCCAGAGGGGAAGCAATTAGCCAAAGATAGCTCAGTGAACTGGCTCTGGAGCTGGGGCTAGAATTTCAGACTTCTGACTGACAGATAGTCCCATACTTTTACTACTTAATACCATCACCTTGTACATGTCATGTAACTTTTGGGGTACTTAGTTTTTAAATGGGGAGGATTAGATTTGACAACCTCCAAGGCCCCATCTGGCTTGAGAGTATCCTGGTTCTATAACTCCTCCAGTGCCAGCCACACATTCTGTTGGCACATGATCACTGTGCCATGATGACAAAGTGAGGGACAATGAGGTTTGAAGATTTCTTTTTTCATTGCCCAGGATTCCTCCTAGAGGAAAGGTAAAGGAACAAGTGATTCAAAGCTCTGAGATTTCTCTAAAGTGCTTAGAAATTGGCAAGATTTATTCCCATCCAAACTTCCTGTGAGCTCATTCCTTCCAGTTTTTGCTCAAAAGGTCATTTGAAAGGTACAGTCACAAATGAAATCACAGGTGAGCATTTTTTCAGGTTCAGCAGAAAAGCAAATATGGGCTGGACATGGGAGCACATGCCTATTACCTCTGTTGCTGGAGGAACTCAGGGATTTTGAGCTATAGAGAGCTACACAGACGTGATATCTGTACTGTCTGATACCAATGTGGTGAACCCTTGGGAGTGGGATGAGGTGGAGGCACCAGGTTGCCTAAAGAGGGATGAACCAGTTTCAGGTCAAAGCACTGCAGTCCATCAGTAAGGGAATTGGGCCCATGATTAGCTATTGTGCTTCTAGTTTGATGGAGATCAGAAGACCCAGTCTTTAAAAAAAAAAGAAATGTAAAAGTTGGAGCCCTATTGACCATGTCTTGACTGCTTAAGGACTAGAAGAAAGCATCCTTTTCTTCCCCTCTTCCAAAATCAAGTCCAGTAAATTTGGTTTTTTTAATGCAATACAAAGAAAACAGGTGTAAACATGAGACAAGAAGCACAAAAACCCAGTTCCCACTGAAACACTCACTTCATGGTCTCCATTAACCAGCTCAAAATATAATATATTCAAAGTGAACAGAGAGAACTTCCACATTTCCTGACTTTCAATGACTACATGGACACATGCTATTAATGATTATGCAAGAGATGGGTGGAATGAATTTTTTTTGTTTTTAATTTCCTTTCCTTTTTCCCCTTTTTTGTGAAAGAAGAATTTTAAACCTTCTATGTAGTTATCCAATACCACAGGGAAATAGCAGCAGAAAACCCGCAGCTACTAAACAATGACGCTAAAATCCACAGCTATGCATCTATCAGAACATGATACTGTGTGTTTACCAACCTCCCTCTTCACAGGAAGTCCTCCAGCAAGTCTGTTTTAAACATGATTGAGATGTTTTAATATTTTTGAATAAACAATGGTTTTTAATCAGCAGGACTTTTGAAAATCTCCCCCATCAAACATCCAAAGGTCTGTTTCTCTGTGAGAAGAAGACATATCAACTATTTCCATGGTTAACACAATTTGGTAGTATGTTAAAAATTATTTTAAAAAACCCAAACTTTTCTAGTTGAAAACAGTTCTGAGCCATATACAGATATTTATAAGTCAAAGCCCAGAAAAATGTTTCATTCCAAAAGAAAGTGGGTTAAGGGTACTGGCTTTTCTGTATCTTCTTTGCTTTCATTTACACTCCTAAAATCCTATCATTTTCTGATGTCAAACTATTTGACCCCATACTGACTTTCCAGGCTTCAACAGCATAAGTCTCATCCAGCTTCTTTCTGAGCTTGGGGGCCCTTCTTTCTCTAATATCCATTATCAACCCCTATTGCCTCATCATGGTGGAACATCCCTCTGCTATTGGTGGGCTTCTCCCAATGACTCTATTTTGGGGAAGGATCCACCCAGTCAACCTTTGTTCTGCTCCTGGCTATGCTTCTAACTTCCTGAATTTGAACATTCTTAAGGAAATACCTACCTCTACCTCTCTGCTCCTCTTTGTGGATAGTCTTCCCTTATTACATTGGAAGCTCCTTGAGTGCAGGGAATATCTCATTTTACTTCTCTTTATGTCCCTAGATCTTTGCACAGTGCCTCTCATATCCTATGTATTTAATAAATGCTTGTTGCTTTGCCATAAATGTGGACTAATAGAACCAAGAAGAATCAAACGTGGTTATATCCAACTGCATTTCAATCATTTTGAAGTAATCTCATGGACTAGGCATCCAGGTGCTTTTCCAGAAGTGATTTCTCTTTGCTCCATCCCTTGTTGAAAAAATAATGTCATAAATTCTTTTAAAAACAACAGCCAACCAACCAAAAAAAGAAAAAAAGAGAGACAAAGGTTACTGAATCAAGTTGATAGCCTAAGAGTATTCCAGCTGAAACAGGCAGGGCAGAACATTTCAAGTGCCCCCTATCCAATCAGATTATACCCCTATCTGTTCTGGCTCATGGACCCTGGCACTTACAAAGGGCCAGAGATTCCAGAAGAATGAGTACCTAGTATTTCTGAAGAGAGAATATTTATCTTGTTTTCATTTTGGCTCTAAGTCGGGCAGGTAATAAAATAACTTTTCTTCTGAGTCCTTTCCTACCTTTGTGTGTGTTTTTGTAGGAATTCACAGACACCTGAAAAGGATATTTGCAAAGTGACCTATGATCCTTGACCCATGGCACACACAATAAATCTGCCACTGTAACCAGTGCGGGCTCTTTGGAATCAATGGTTGTATTATGTGGCACATGTGTACAACTCGAGGGCTATATATCTTATTGGACCTCCTTCTAATGGGAGTTCTTTTTGGACAAGAGGTGAGAGCAAGAGAAACCACTTTCCCCTGACCTTTTTTACTCCTTCAGGTCTCAAAAGGTGCAATACTGTCTCAGGGCTTGAACCAGCTAGATGGGAGAGTGGCCAATGAGCTCCACAAAGCGTCCCTAAGAAGCCTGCAGGAAAAGTTACTCAGTCAAACTTCTGCAAAATGTTGGGGTTGAATTAGATGATCCCTAAGGTCTCTTCTAGCCCTAACATCCTCTCATCTTTCTACCTATTAGCCTGTTGGGGTGGGAGTGGGGAGGAAGTAGGGGGAGGAGTGAAATTGGGGGACGAGATTTTTCTGAATTTCTGCCCTAATGAAAGCTGCTTTTCTATTCATTAAAATCTGAAAATGAATTAATGCCAAGTAGCTCTAAAGGATAATCAGATAATTACCACATTTACATATTCAAAGGACACTCACTTAAGAGCCTGACTTCTGTTCTCCAGTATCCTCTCAAGGCCTTGTCTAAGTATATTGTTTTACTAACCTCTCCAGGGCAGAGTAATTTTGATATTGGCCCTTTAGGCAGGATGAGTCTTAAAAAGAAAGGGATATCCTGTGTTTATACATATTTCAGGGCACTCTTTTTTTTATATGAGAAAACTGAGACCCACAAAAGAAAGGCATAATAGTAGTAGGAGCAATTTATACAATACTTTCAAGTTTTCAAGACATTTTTGTCTTAGCTCACTTGATCATCACAAAAACCCTTTGAAATGATTGCTTGGAGCTATTACTCTCCCAATTTTTACAGAATGAGGC
>CM053580.1:189127419-189159743 GCA_028627135.1 Pseudochirops cupreus | reverse complement strand
GAGGAGAGGAGAAGAGGGAAGAGGAGAGGAGAGGAGAGGAAGAGAGGAGAGGAGGGGAAGGGAGAGGAGGGGAGGGGGGAGGAGGGGAGGGGGGAGGAGGGGAGAGGAGAGGAGGGGAGAGAAGAAAGAGATGATTCCATATACAGGCCACAGCTACTACAATTATATGTCCCTGATTTTCTGTAACAATCAGAATTTCAGGGATGGGAGGAAGTGTCCTTTTAACAAAACATTACAAAAGGCTTCTTTTTTTCCAACTATGGGTCCTGATTTGGGGGGTTGGGAAAATATGGTCAGCACAGCCAGAACACATGCATGCCCATGCACACACATGAGCATATGTACTTGGAAGATTAAACCAAAACCATCTGTAGGCTGGGCTAAGAGTCCAAAAGTTTATTCCATTTGTTACCTCCTAGAACAATCCATTTACATAAGACCTCAACAATCCATTCAAGTAAGCCCAGCTACATGAGGCAGCTGAAAAGGCTACAACTTCTTCCAAGAATCTTTAGTAGAATTAACATGGGGGAAGCAGGGGCACTATCACTACAAGTGATTTGCTTCCAGAATCCTCTGTCTTGTCAGACTTTCCCAGTGGACTTCAATAGTCCTTTCAGCATCAAATTCAGCCACAATCTCTCCCGGCAGGCCAGCAAATCCTTGCTCATCCTTTAGCGTTTTGACAGGCTAGAGCATTTCCCACCTTGGCTGAAAATGCTCTTACCAAGATCACAGTTTTAAAGGTAATAACCATCACTGGCAATATAGGACAATTGGAAGCCTCACTCCTCAAACCCCATCCCAATCTTGTATTTACTGAGTTTGCTAATGACCTGTCCAATTATCCACACTTTCCTATTTTGTTTCCCTAGGACATAAAGGTAGGGGAGGTAGAATAGTACGTTCACTTCACATTTACCTTTCAACCAAAGCATTGTGAAGAGCATCATCCTCCTTCCCCTTTGAAGGGCAAGATAATGTTTGCTGTCCAGTCCTGCCCTACTGTTGCTGTTTGCGACCTTCCTTTGGGACAGGCCTCCAGCCAATCCTGTGCTTTCATATCCTGTAGGCCTTTAGTGATAGGTTAATCTGTCTACTTCTAAATTTTATTCTTTTGCATTCTCCTAAGAGTTAGTTTCTAGGTGTTTTTCAATTAGCAAGCTTTTGAAAATAACTTGATAACTCATCTCTGACCTACCAATAGCTTTGTATGATTGTGTGTGTGTGTATGAACATAAAAAAGCGTACTTTGGAAAGAAGATAATGGAAAGTGAAACCATCAGATATGCAAGATGTTGAGTATATATACATATATGTATACATATAAAATACATTTAATATACATATATATAATAACTTTTAGAGCAAGCTTTTGAAAAACCCAAAACTCAAGGATTTAATGTCTTGTGATAAATGAAAATAAAATCTATGTAAACTTTTCAATCACTGAGTTTTAGAAAAATAAACTTAATTATTTTCTCATATTATATGCAATTAATTGTTATATAAAAATACAACATAAATATACCAGATAAGGATAAATTCATGATGTAATATAAAAAAAAAAATCTCAATCCAAAGAATGTTGACCAAGGAATTAATGCCAACCTGAATGGAAATCTCTAATGATGGACAGTGTTCTATTTAAGTCACCCTCCGAGGTAAAGCTGTACAAGACATGATTATCATATCTTTAGAAGACATAAATCTAGGAGGGTTAGCTAGAATGATGGTTTGTAGAACAAAGTTTTAAAGATCTCCGGCTGAAATGAAAAATATGACAGGACAGCTAGGTGGTTCAGTGCATGTAGCGCAGGGTCTTGAGTCAGGAAGACTCATCTTCCTAAGTTCAAATCTAGCCCCTGACACTTACTAGCTATGTGACCCTGGGCACTTAACTTTGCCTCAGTTTCCTTATCTGTAAAATGAGCTAGAAAAAGAAAAGGCAAACCACTCCAGTACCTTTGCCAAGAAAACCCTAAATGGGATCATAGGCAGATATGACTGAATGATTGAACAAACAGAAATAACTCTGTCTTCTCCCTCCCCATCTCCATCTTCCTATTTCCCTTTCTCTGTCCTCCTCCCTCTTTTTCTCTCTCTCCCTCCCTATTTCTCTCTCCTTCTCCTTCTATCTTCTTCTCTGTCTGTCTTGCTCCCTCTTCATCTTTTAGAATGTAATGAGAATGGGAATTTGAAGATCTTTTCTGCCCCTTAATAGACCTCCCCTGCTTTGAAAGTAAACTCTGACCCTTAATAGGCTGAATGTAATCACATGGAGCCTGTGATGGGAAGAGTTTGCTGAAGGGTGAAGCAGAGCCCACAGGAAGCTGGTAGTGAGAGCCAGAGAAATGGTGGGAGAGAAAGGTGCTCAGGCAAGGAGGGAGAGAGGTTTTTGAGTAAATATTGATCTTGTCTTAGTTTGTGGGAAAGCTGAAGGATGCTGTGGCTCTCAGTGTTACTATGGCTTTTTAATATCTTTGGTACTATGATGGAATAGGCTTACTGGTTTTGGGTTTGGGTTTTCTGGTGTCTAAATAAATGCTTCAGTTCTGTCCTCTATATGGAGAGTTTGGTATATTTTCCAATTGAACATCATGTGATACTTATAGTCACAGTCTTTATCATGATTGTGGGCACTGCAAATATTTCATTGGCACTATATGGGTTCAGAAAATGAACTGCACAAGTACGAAGTGGAGAATACTTCCATTATAATAATAGCTTATATTGAAAACAACAAAGACTCTATTTGACTCTGACAACATGAATCAACATTGGGCTGAAAAACCTTATGCAAACTTATCTGGTAGTAAGGGAAGTATAGCATCCAATCAAGAGAGACACTAGTCATACCAGACCTTGCACTGGTTAAAGCAAAGGTTCTTAAGTGTGGGTTTGTGAACTTTTAAAAGAATAATTCAATAATTGCATTTAAATATGATTGGTTTCCTTTGTTGTTGTTCTAGGTGCTTTTTCAATTAGCAAGCTTTTGATAGCTCATCTCTGACCTACCAATAGCTTTGTATGATTGTGTGCATGTGTATGTACATAAAAAAGCGTGCTTCGGAAAGAAGGTAATGGAAAGTGAAAGAGTCCAAAAGTTTATTCCATTTGTTACCTCCTAGAACAATACATTTACATAAGACCTCAACAATCCATTCAAGTAAGCCCAGCTACATGAGGCAGCTGAAAAGGCTACAACTTCCAAGAATTTCGGTTGTGTCCAACTCTTTGTGATCCCATTTTGGGTGTTCTTGGCAAAGATACTGGAGTGATTTGCCATTTCCTTCTCTAGCTCATTTAATGGATGAATAAACTGAAGCAAAAAGAGTTAAGTGATTTGCTCAGAGTCACACAACTGAGGCCAGATTTGAACTCAGGAAGACTTATCTTCCTCATTCCAAGCCCAAAGCTCTATCCACTATGCCACTTATATGCCCAGTTTCTAGGGCATGAGGAAATTGAGGAAATCTCTTATAAATGTCAGAGTCAGGATTTTAATTCAGGTCTTCCTGACTATGAATTAAACACGCTGTCCAATACACTATGCTGTCTCTTAGTCTTACCTTTGAGCAATCAGTGACAACAAGGTATCATTAATTCTGTGCACTTTATTCTGTTCAACTTAAAAACATTATCTGGAGAAAGGATCCACACATAGGCTTCCCCAGGCTTGTTCCCTAGGCATGCTCCCCAGGAATCCATGACCCAAAATGGATTAAGAACTCCTGGTCTAGAGTATAGTGTTCAATGGGATTTCAAGATGGAGATTAACAAGCCAGAATAGATGGCCAGAGTATACTAGATGTAGAAATCACGTCACGTAAGAAATGATTAAACAAACCTAGATGTTTTGCCTAAAGAGCCAAAGATACATTAGGAACAGAAGATCTGCCTTCAAACATTCAAAGGGCTGCCATGTGAAAGAGAGAACAAGCATTCTTTGTAGATCCAGAGGGTAAAATCAGGACCAATGGGTAGAAGTCACAGGGCTACTGATTTCTGTCTCACATAAGGAAGAAATCTGTAACAATTAAGACCTGTCTGCAAATGGAATGGACTGCTGCAAAAAGCAAAGAACTTAATATCATTGGAAGAGTTCTGGCAGAGGCTGGATATCCATCTGCCAAGGATATGGAAGATGGGATTCCTGCTTTTGGTGCTGGATCTCAACCAGACCTCTCTTAAGGCCCTGTCCAACTTTCTATGCTCAAGATTCTGCAATTCTAATCTTTGTGTCATTCACATCTCAACTATAGAAGGGGCATAATAAATGTTTATTGATTGAAGGAATTTGTATAAGCTCCTTTCCTACTCATAATTTAGCATTTTTATATGAATACGTATTTTTCTTTTTCTTTGTGTAAGAAGTGCTTTGAGAATTCTGAAGCATGAATGTAGAAGAAGAAGGATGATAGCAAGCATTTATATAGTGTTTTAAGGTTTGTGAAGCCCATTATAAATATTATTTCATCTTATGCTCCAACAATCTGGAAAAGGGAAGAAAAAAAGGGAAAAAAAGAGAAAGTCACATTGCATCTTTATTATATATTTAAAAGGAATAGCAAGTTGTACATAATAGATTTACAGTTTCATGTATAATCATCTTTTTTCTATTCTACTATGTTATGGAAATGATTGTTCTAGTTCTTAAATTTAAAATAAATAAAATTTTTTTTAAAAAGCCACAGTCCCAGGAAGTAGGTGCTATTACCATCCACATTTTACCTATGAGGAAACCAAATCCAACAGAAGTTAAGTGACTTGCCCAGGGTCACTTAACCAGTACATGCCAGAGACAGGAGTTGAATGCAAGTTTAATCTCTGGCTTTGAGATCTGTTCTCTCTATTCCATAGGGCAGATAGACGGCACAGTGGATAGAGCACCAAAAGATTCCTCTACATGATTTCAAATCCAGCCTCAGATACTGACTAGTGTGACCCTGGGAAAGTCATTCAACCTTGTTTGTCTCCCTTCCCTCATCTGGAAAATGAGCTGGAGAAGGAAATGACACTCCAGTATCTTTGCCAAGAAGAAAGTCAGACACACCTGAACAATAGCAACAATTTTGTTCACTGTGCCCACATTAAAATAGATGCTGTAACAATGAAACAGATACAGCTGCTAACCTATTTGAGAAGTGCTCCTATGGTCTGTGTCATTACTGTGTGGCAGTAGTAATAGGCGCTGACATTTTATACAATTTTTTTTTTTGAGGAGGGAAGGTTAAGTGACTTAGCCAAGATCACACTGCTGGTAAGTGTGTCAAGTGTCTGAGGCTAGATTTGAACTCAGGTCACCTTGACTCTGGGGCCAGTCTCCAGGGTCTATTCACTGTGCCATCTAGCTGCCCCTATACAGCTTTTCAAAGTATGCCAATATTCCCATACTCTATTTCAGTTGATTCTTACAACAACCCTTTGTGGTTAGTGCTGGTCTCATTTTATGCATGAGGAAATTAAGGCTGAGAGACTAAGAGCTTTGTTTAGGGTCACATCTCTTATAAATGTTGGAGTCAGGATCTGAATTCAGGTCTTTCTGACTATGAATTAAACACCCTTTCCTCTACACCATGCTGTCTCTTAGTCTTACCTTTGAGCAGTTAGTGACTATGAGGTATAATCAGCTCTACCAAGGCATTAAATGTGATCTCTACCCAACCCCTAATCAATCATTCTGTGATATAACATCATTTCCTAAAAGTCACCAACCACGGAAACTCTACTGGGTTGTTCAGTATCATGAGAATTTTTTCAGTCTGATGAGCAGAGGGAGTAACTGTGTGGAGATCATACTGATTTCTTAAAAATATTAATGTCTTGGTTTTCAGTAATACCTATATCTGGAGAAATCATTCAGTTGGCTTCCTGGGTATTTCTAATCAAGTTTCAGAGTTTCCCTGAGATGTGAGGATTCTTTCTCAAAGGCACACATGGGGACATGGGAAAAATAAGACATAAGGAATTTTTGATTTATACAAATATCCTCAAACAGAGAAAGTCATGGAGAAATTAGAATTCAGAATTGAAGTGGAACACCTTAGATTATTCAGAAGGCAGGAAAAAATGAGAATTCAGATCAAAACAGGACACTTTAGACTGTGCTTTGCTATGTCGCTGAAAGGCAAGGTCATAACAATTAAGTCTTGTGGCCAGGACAAATTCAGCTGGAAATGAAGTGTCCTAGGGGGATGGTGTAGTGCCAATGCAATATTCACAGCACCCACGATCACTATAAATACACTGGCATTGGGGCGGCTAGGTGGTACAGTGAATAGAGCACCGGCCCTGGAGTCAGGAGGACCTGAGTTCAAATGTGACCTTAGACACTTAACACTTACTAGCCGTGTGACCTTGGGCAAATCACTTAACTTCAATTGCCCTTCCAAAAAGCAAAAAAAAAAAATTGGCATAGTGCTCAATTGTAAAATATAACAGACCCTTCTTATAGAAAACAGAAGCAAAGCATTTATTCTGACACCAGAAAACCAAATCCCCAAACCAGTAAGCCAATTCCATCATAGTAGGAAAGAAGCTAATAAGCCATAACAGCACAGAGAGTCTTCCCACAAACCAACATTTACTCATGAGCCTGATTGACTCATTGCCTCAGAGTCCTGATTCCTTGCCCAAGCGTTCTCTCTCTTCTACCATCTAACTGCTCTGACTCCCAGCCTCCTGTGGGCTCTGCTCCACCCTTTAGCAAACTCTTCCCACCACAGGCTCCATGCAATTACATTCAGCCTATTGGGGGCAAAATTTATTTTCAAAGCAGGGAAGGTCTTCAAATTCCATTACCACTGTAGTTGGAGAGAAGGTGGGCTTTAGTGACATGACAAAAGTGGCAACTCAGTGTAAGAGAACAAGGGTTCCTGCTGCCATACAAACTTGGGAGGAAGGGTACACTATTAGTGTACACCATCAGTGCCCTGGAGTTGCCCTCATTTACCTCTCTGCCAATTAAAATTCTGCTGAAAAATTTCATAGCCATTTTGCAGATGGAACAACTGAGACTGAGAAAATGAAAACAAGTCACCTGGAATCTACTAGTAAAAGAGCAGTTACTATGTATTTGAAGGCACAAAACAACCTGAATTTTTCTCTCCTCTTCTGTTTAAACCACTGAAGGGCTCATTGGATTATGGGTGGCTATCTGATCATGGTACTTCTCCTCCTGTTTTAATTTTGTTTTATCACCTGAAACACGAGGAACTCAGTACAACCACAAAGAAGCAGGGGTGAGAAAGGTGAATGATTTGTGACAGATATCTGCTGCTCATTTGTCAAAGCTCAAACATGTGTGAAGAATGGCTTGTGGTGTTATGAATATAAAGTATGGTATTTTACAAAGTCCCAGAGCCCTCTGACAGCCAACTGTTTGAATTATTTCACAAAAGTATGGTATGTCTATCTCATTCTGATGCATTTCTTAAGAAATGATACATAGGCAATAAATTCAAGACTTATAAATTCACTTCCTATCAAAAAGTCTGTGTCTTCCTATAGTCTGTTGTCATAGAAATAGTTGGGATGTTACAGACGTGTGAAGGAGCTTAACTAGATTGAAAATGAGCAGAAGTGTTTCACCAACTCTACCCCAAAGTTTTTCATAACCCAGTCCCACGAAATAAAAACAAAACAGCAGCAAACCTTAAAAATATGTATTGGCATCCCATACCCTTACTTTGGGAAAGCCATGCCTTCCTGCTGTTTAAACAAACAAGATGCAATTAGCTAGATGGAATTTTCTCTTGCAGTTTGTCGCGAGGGGTGTGAAATGGTCTGACTTTCCTTATAATGTGACTTGTGTTCCTCAAACCAGGATGTCCCAGTTAGGCTCTGGTTGTGTATGAAAAAATGAGGTCTAAATAACAACTGGGTGGTGGCAGTGAATAGAGCTCTGGCCTAGACTTAGCAGGACTTATCTCTGTGAGTTCAAATCTGGCCTCAGACACTTACTAGCTGTGTGACCCTGGGCAAGTCATTTAACCCTGTTTGCCTCAGCTTCCTCATGTATAAAATGAGCTGAGGAAGAAAATGGCAAACCCCAAATGGGGTCACGAAGAATCAAACAAGACTGAAAAATTGAATCAACATCAACAGCAAAAATGTCTGAACAATTAGGTTAATGAAAAATTCAACAGATTTTCCAATTCTTTTGAATACTCACCTCCAAATAATTCACTAGCCAGAATTTTTAACAGAATTAAATTACCCATATGATTTAACATCATGTAGATCCAGGCAAGAAGTATGTGATGTCTGTGTTAGTCAGGCTAAGAGGAGTCTATTTTCGTCACTACTTCAGGTTCCCATGATTTAATCAATGCAGCTACTCCCACCACCAATGCAGATTTCCATTTTTCCTTGCCTTAGTTGATTGTCTTTATGATTTGCTTTGGCTAAGAAATTAACCACCTAGTAGTCAACTCTTTAGGGCAGCTAGGTGGCACAGTAGATAAAGCACCAGAACTGGAATCAGAAGGACCTGAGTTCAAATTCAGCCTCAGACACTTACTAGCTGGGTGACCTTTTTCAAGTCACTTAACCCTATTTGCCTCAGTTCCTCATCTGTAAAATGAGCCAAAGAAACTCCAAATGGAGTCACAGAGAGTTGGACACAACTGAAATGACACAAAAAACCATACTTTAGCTATTTCTTTTGTGTGTGTGTGTGTAGTGGTGGTCAATTTTCAGAAAACAGGGATGCAAGTTAGCCATAAAAAAGCAGTTTACATGGGCTTATGTTTTCAGACAGGATCTAATGTACGTATCCAGTAAAGTCTAGCTAGCTTCCCTGGACAGGCTCCAAAGGAGTACTGCTAATGGTACCCTTCCAGATTTATTTAACTGATTTAATCTAAATTTAATTCCACAAAACTACCTACTTTGCTAAGTACAACAGGAGATAAAAAGTTTATATGAGATTAAATCTTTGACCTCATGTAGATTACAGTTTGAGTAAGGAGCTGTGTGTTCTACTTGGAGTTCTCAAACTATCCCTGAAGATTGGATCAGAGTAGACACCCAGACAGAGGCAATAGTAGAGATACTGCCTAAGCTGTCCCAAAAAGCCTTGTCTTCAAAAACTTACCTTAAAGTGGAACTGAGGCCTCATCCAGCCTGAAGATACCAAGCATATTCACAGCACACAAGAGAACCAGGGAGAAGGTCCAGTCACTGGCATGGTGATAAGCATCCTTAACAAGGACCACATTATGTCTATGATGCTGATGCACAATCAGAAGGGGCTTTAGCATTGTTCCTTGCTGTGGTGCTGATCTCACCACCACCTTCTGTTTCACCACCACTCTGAACAGGGATGCTGATACTATGGCATATGGGCAAATAACTATAGTACCAAATGCCACTTGGATCAGTGAAAGCAAGAGGTATAAACAAAATCTTATAAGAAGGCCCAGAGAGACTAAAGCAGGTGGGGTGAAGGCTCTTGCAAGTGATTGAGGAAGGGTCTAAGAATAGAGAGAAAGCTATTTTTATTCCATCATTTCAGCAATATCTGACTCTTTGTGACCCCATTTGGGGTTTGCTTGGCAAAGATACTCATATGATTTGCCATTTCCTTCTCCAGCTCATTTTACAAATGAGGAAACTGAGGCAAACAGGGTTAAGTGATTTGCCCAAAGTCACACAATTTTTAAGCATCTGAGACCAGATTTGAACTTGGGAAGATAACTCTTCCTGACTCCAGTTTTCCTGACTCTATCCCCTGCACCACCTAGCTGTCCTAGTGAGGAGGAGATGGATACAAAAATAAGACTTTCTAACCAATTAGATATGAAAAGTAAGAGAGAGGAAAAAGTTGAAGATAACATTAAAGTTTCAACTATTAGAGATTGGATAAATAAGCAGCTGGTGGCAGAGTGGATAGAATTCTAGACTTGGAGTCAAGAAGACCTGAGTTCAAATCTGGCCTCAGTCACTTACTAGCTGGGTGACCTTGGGCAAATCACTTAACCTCTATTTGCTTCAGTTTCCTCAACTGTAAAATGGGGCTAATGATAGTGCCTACCTCACAGGGTTGTTGTGAGGATCATGTGATAATATTTGCAAAAAAAATACTTAGCACAGTGATTAGATACAGCCCTGTAATAGTAATGAAATTTGAAGTTCCTTTTGTATTGCTAAGCTAAGAGGTACTTAGCACCTAGTTTCAAATTCAGCCTCTGTTAAAGAAACAGAAAGTATGAGTCCCTGTTGCTAACAGTAACAGGAAGGGGCTGAAAAGGGAGGAGCAATACTGTATATAAGGAAAAACACTAGCTGAGAAAGTCAGAACTTCTTGGGATAAGCTTCATGGAGGCAGAAGAAGTAGCTGCTGCTAGGGAGGATGAGGAGGAAAGGTCCAGGCTGGAGAGAATGATTTTGATTTTGGGAATCTGGGTAAAGTGATTTTGATTCTGGGAACCAGCTGGAGCTTCTGCTGGGGGGCTACCAGCTTCTCCTGGGAGCTGCAGAAGACTTCCAAGGACCAGCTGGAGTTGTCAAAGACTGAGGAAGCATGACTATGATGCTGGTACTTTGCATGAACCTGTTTGTGGCTTTGTTAAGTCTTGGTGTCCCAAGAACAGAGACTATGAAGGATTTAAGGTAGACTGTACACTGTGAGCTCCAGCATGGTACAGGAACTGCATGGAGAATTGGACAAGGAACTGGGTGCTGTCTGCCATTGAACCCAAGTGACAGTTTGGTGAATGCAGGTAGGAGCTGAGACCATGGAAAGGGATCCAGGGAATCTGAGAGCCCACCTCAGGTCAAAATGAAAAGACCTCTCCATGAATACTGAGTAGTGACTGACCCTGATGTGAGGTTTTGCTTTGGAACTGACTTAGGGATGATTTGTGTGATTTGGCCAGATGAGACTCTGGGCAGCTTTTGAGCACTCTGTCTCCATCCCCCTCCCCACTTTGAAAACCCAGATGTTGTTGCTTCCCTCTCTGGTAACTAACTAGGTATGGATGTAATTGGTCAGATAGCTGGAAGCCCTGTCTGCTGAATTGTGTTATTTTCTGTTAGGTAGTGACTGATGGAATTGTAATTTATTTGTGATTGTATTTTGTGACTGAATTAAGGACTCTGTGATTGAATTAAGAACTCTGTGATTGACTAAATGAATGTACTATCCAGGGGTGGAGTACTTTGACTTTTGTATTTTGTGTTCCTTAAGGAGGCAAGGATGATTGAATGATTGTATGAGTTACTAAATGATTGACTGACTAAACAATTGTACTTTGTTAAAAAATATGTGACCACTATGGTGAAAACTATGTGGCCATTTTAGTGATAAATTGTTGTGAATGCTGTATTTTGATTTTCTGTGAATGTTTTGCTCTGATTTGTTATTGAATAGAGTTGACTATACTATGTAATCAGAACCTTGAAAGCTATTCACAGCAGCATTCTTCTGGAAAGCTGCTCATGCTTGGCTTTACAAGCACAACTGTATCAATGTTTATTCATTTCCTTTCCCTTCAAATACTCCTCAGTGAAACTTTATATGATCCCTTTAGTCCAGTTTTAACTTTTTTTGTGTATGTCATGGAACCTCTTTGGCAGGCTCAAGAAGTCTATGGACTCCCCAGTATAATGTTTGTAAGTGCACAAAATAAAACAGGATTACAAAGGAATGTAGTTGGAATGCAGTTAAATTTTTTAAAAGTCCCCAAAACCCAGGTTAAGAACACCTGTGTTAGTCCATCCTCCCTGGGACCTCACACTTATTATGTGTGTGAGCATGGGTGAGTCATTTAATGTCCATCTGCCTCAATTTCCTCAGCTGCAAAGTGGAGATAGTAATAACACCCACCTTTCAAGGTTGCTGAGATTTCTTTGACAAAATGAGATAATATTTGTAAAACATTTTACACACCTTAATGTATGATATAAATGCTGGTTACTATTATTAGTATTATTATTATGAATGGCACTGCCATTGAAAGAAATAGTAAAGTCAAGAGTAGCAGGTTTATAGGTAAAGGTAGGAAACTCAATTTTGTAGGTATTGAGTTTTAGGTGATAGTGGGATCTTCAAGTAGTAATGGGTACAATCTAGATAAGATTTGATAAGGATATAAACAGACAAATGTGTCTAACTGCACCAGATGATCTAAAAACAGAACCTTGAGCTCTGGAGAGAGGAAAAGTGTCTTGCAAAAGTGGTAGTTTGAAAGTATTGAAATAAATGGACTCAAGGAAGAAGAGAAGAATTGAGGACAGATCTGAGGTAAACATCCATCTGAAGTGATCAAGAAGAGGATGAAAAATTCAAGAAGTCAGAGAAGGAGAAAGTAGAGAAGAGTGGAAAGAGGATAGGTGTCTCTGAAGCCACTGGATGAGGGAGTCTTCAGGAGGAGAAGATGGTCAAATGTCAAACTTTGTGAGGATGAGGATGGACAAAAAGGCACTAGATTTATTAACTTTTTACTGTACAATATGCAATCATCTGGGGTAAATGCTGGGGAAAATAAAAAGATCAATTAAGAGATGGCCCAGTCCCTGCCCTCAAGAAGCTTACTACCATCTAGTAGAAATGATCAGACATATACTTAGATAAAAATATACACAGACTAGAAGAAGCTAAGTGAAGTACAAGGTCTCTTCAAGAAATTTTCATTTTTGAAAAGTGTAAGAAAGATCCAACATCCTAGGAGAATAGATGAGGAAAGATTTCTTGGGTCTAAGAGAGATCAGGGAAGGCAACCTTTGAGCTGGGATTTGAAGAATGGGGCAGGATGTCTACAGGTAGGTGATACTCCACACTGTAGTATATTAGGGAAGAATTTCTAGCTATACTCATGTAGATAATAGCATGGCGTGTCTAATGCTATCCACACCATCAGTAGACCCAGATTGTCTGGGTTTGGTGACTTGGAAAAAATGTTTCTATGTTCTTAAGCTAATTCCATGGTGGTATGGCTAGCGATAACAGGAACCCAAGTCACAAATAATTCGCTTAGTTCTTGTCAAATATATTGCATTTTTAGTGGAGCATATCACTACCCATATTCCACTGCTATTTGGGGGGAATTAAAAAACATGTTTGGTCAGATTTACAATATTCATATGCATATTTAAATTCCTATGAATTTTTGGATATGGATTCTTTGACTGGAAAAGAATTAAGCTATTTCAAATTGATTTGTAGCCAATCTGAAAAAGTGTATATCCTTTTGGCAAAGCAATGTCTGGCAGACCTTATTGCCAATCCATTTTCCTTTCCACACTATCTAAAAGAGTCCAGATTTTCTTCAGGTACTGTAAATCTCATTAAGAGGAAAATGGCCCTGCTCTAACATTACGAATGACATTCAAGTGGGCTTGGATCCAAATGCTGTTGCCTCCTTTTCAAATGGAGATATATCATCCATATTCTCATGGCATGGGGATATGTTTGGGGTTGACCCAATGTATTGAGTCTGATCTTGAGCTGATCTATGGTTTTTTTTCTGATCTGGACCCCTTAGAGGGGCAGCCAAATCAAACAGCTTCCAGAAAAGAGAGGGTGAAAAAAAAAATCACTTCACAGTAGGACCTGATGTATAAAGGAGATGTTTTGCAAAACCTTAATTTTGTAGCTTTTGGGAAGTGAAGGAAAGGGGGTCCAGACCTGTGATTTCAATGTTGTGGGGGATTTCCAGGTTGAAAATTTCCTCTACCAATGTAGGTATACAATTTTCTTATGTTAACTTGTGGTTTTAATGGGACAATGAGAAGTTGTGACTTGTCCAGCATCATGCAGTCACTAGTACATATTAGGGGCAACCCAGGTCTTCCTGACTCTAAAGTCACACCTCTATTAACTATACCATGCTGTCTCTCAAAGCTTTTCTATTCTTATTTTTTCCTTCAATTTAATTTTCTCAGTTAATGAAAGTCTTTTTTTCCCTCCCATTCCCTTATAGGCCACCACCCATTTAAAAAAAGAAAAACAAGTCCCTCATAACAAACATTCATAGGCAAGCAAAACAAATTCCCACATTGATCATATCAAAAAAAATGTCTAATTCTTCACCCTGCACCCAACACTTCTCCGTCTGCGGGTAGCACGTTTCACCGTGTTACCCACACATCTGGAGTGGAGGTTGATCACTGCACTGACCAAAATTATTAAGTCTTTCAAAGTTGTTTGCCTTTCCAATACAGTTGTTATTGTACAAATGGTTCTCTTGCTTATTCTCATTTTTCAAGGCCACAGCAAGCAACTTTTGGGTTTTTCTCAGAATAGTAACATTCATGTGAAAAGAAATTTAAAAAATAATTTTGAGGGGTCTATTTCTGTGCAAAGAGTTTTCTCCTCCCCTCCCTGAATTCTTTAAATTTTGATACCCCCTATAAGTTGACAAAAGGGGGAGCATTTTTCAAATATCATACAATAGCACTAGTTAAAGTTCAGTGGCTTGAAACGAACACCTCCACCAAGTGGAGATTCAGACAAGAACTTTTTTAAGAATGTTGATTGTGTAAGCTCTACAGGTCAATAGGCCAAAAGAATGTGCCTATATCTTCCACAGAAGACCCCAGGACTTGATTCTTTCATTACTCTGGCCCAGCATCTTTGGCCCAAAGTTGAACTTTTTCATCACGACTCCTTTTTTCCTTTCCATGGGAAAGAGGACATGGGGTACCAGAAGCAACATTCTCTTGAGAATGCTTTCTCTGGAAACAGGAACACCTTGTACCTCTCAAAGGGGACTTCTAGTAGAAAATATTTTCAAGGAACTATTTGGCCAATGTGGAAGCACTGATCCTTATAATCCTGAATCATGAGTATGAATTCTTCAGTTTACATGTAATTTCATCAATTTAGAGTCTCAGTTGTATAGATGACAGCCCATCAAAGCCTTCTCAGTCTATGTGACTTCTGTTCATGTTCTGCCATAAATCCTCCATAAAGTATATACTCCTTTAGGGACTCTGAAGTCCTCTCACTGAGTCTTTTAAAAATACATTTTACTGATGTCTTCTGTCTTTATGTCATTGTTTCTTGGGGGAAAACCCCCCAAACCTTCATCTTCTGCCCTTGATTAAATCCTTTCTTCTAACAAAGAAATATGGTTAAACAAAATCAGTTGCTACAATAATTACATATATACATAGATCTACATGTATACACATAAAATATACATTATATACATATGGATTTTTATGTGCAATCCCAGTTGCAAAGCCCAATAATATGGAACTTTCTCCTTTTTTGATAATCAGTGTCTAAGAAAGGAGTGGGGCAGAATTGCTGAGACCTGCAAAGTCTTTCAGTTTTCTTCAAGGTTCTGAGTCTATATAGACTTCATGAGCTTCTGGCTTCCACCTTCAAGAGAAAAGGTGAATAATGCCACTTCCAATTCAAGCTGGTGAAGTAAAAGACTGAGAAGAAGGTGAGAGGAGCTAGCAATCTCTGTCACATCCCTCTGTCCCCAGCTGGATAGCCTAGAAACCCTTTGATGAGATCTAGGACTCTTGGCCAAGCTGAGTTACCTCACTCCAAATGGGAGAGTTCTTTCACTCTGGATTGTATGGTATATACTCTCTTATGTATTACTTTCTCTAGTTTCTGTTTTGCTGTAATTTCAAATGGGTTTCTTGGCTACCTACTATGTGTATTCATTGTGGAACTGGTATTTGGTAGGAAAGAGGTCAAACTCTGCTTTCTCCAGTAATGAAACAGCTATCAAAAGATAGATTGAACCTGAAAATTACATCCTCTAGGTCTAGGCTAATATTTAAGGGAACAGACAGATATATTCTGGTCTGGTGTTCCCAGAGAGGAGCCTCTACCACACTGCTATGAGTCAAAACTCTCTTCCATTGTTGTAGTCCTATTTTATCTTCAGATAGTCTTCTAAACGTTATTTTATTTACAACTTCATCAGTAACAACCGGTGGTATGCTGGACACAGCTCTTTTGGCTCATGAGAGATTATCAAATTTTAAGTGAGCGCATTTACTTCAGCAAGGTGGTTGTTAAACATTTATCAGTCCACTCCTGGTTATACCCTTAAAACTCTAAAATCAATCACATGAAAATGAGTTGATGGACCACCATGGCCTGCAGTCATCAATGCCCCAGTAATTTCTGCCTCTAAACAGGTCCTCCAGTACATTCATCTAAAGGGTAGTAAAAGTCTGTGTCTTTTCATCAGCATTTTGCTTGCAAAACAATGTTTCTTCATAAATTAATTCCACCCTTTTACCCACATAAAAGTCTTTTCCTGCCTCTTTCAGCAACAAAATTCTTCACATACAAATGCGCAACTCTGCAACAGTTCACACAAATCTTTCCATGTCTCCCTGAATTCTTCAAATTTCCACTAGATCTTAACATAAGTATATACCAGTCAGTCATTAGAGATGTCCAATTTTTATTGCTTATTCTCATTACATGACAGGATCACTTCCTTTTCTAATCATACATTTTGTGGATGATACCTTTTATACCACTTGATGCACATTTCAGCCATACATCTGTCCATTGCCCTATGGATTGTCCACAATCTTGATTCTTAAAACATTGTAGTATAACATATAACAATTCAGGGAGAATATAGGTAGTTGAAAGATGAAATTTTGTTTAGGGAGAATCTTAGCATTCTAAAAAGCATTACCTAATTTCCAAGACAATCCTGTCCACGCTCTTCCTCCTATTTAAATTCTGAGCCCAGATGAAATATACCAATGCACTAATAATTCAATAGACCATCCAGCTAACTGCACATCTAAGTCTAGACAATAGGCATACTTCATCCACTTGGTTTTTCCTATGTGGATTGTTAGACCACTCTCTCTTGAATTTGTTTGTTTGTTTACTTTTTAATTTGTTGGGGAAGCTCTGTAGTGTTCTGAGGCTTGATGTGGTTGGCACAATATAATCCACAAACAGGAGCAGCTACAGTACCTCACCTTGTTCATATTAACTATGCGTAGTCCAACCTATGTGACAGTGACAAGCACCTTTGTAATGTTTGGGTTTTTTTTTTTTTATGTTTTGCTGATATTTTCAATTGAACAAAGTCAGTTCTATTGTTGGCTTTTTCAAGGAATGTTAAATGATCTTAACATATTCCTAGAAGTCACATTTTTGAAGTAGAGACTTTAAGTATTAATTTTATTCTACTGAAACAAATGTTTTTTAAAATAAAAAACAATAATCAATTATAATCAAAAAATAATAAAGACAAGATAATCTAATTAAAAATTTAAAAGCAACAGAGCTAACAAATAAAGCAGAGCCATTAATAAAACAGATAAACCATTAGCTAGTTTACTTTTTAAGAAGAGAAAGAAAAACCAAATAAACAAAATTTAAAAGGAAAGGAATTTATAATATAATGGGGAAAAAATATAGAAAATTATCAAAAACTATTGCCTGAATGACTTAGCAACAAAACTAAAACCCTAAAGTAATTGGACAATATCTACAAAAACAGAAAATTCTCAAATTAATAAAACAGAAAATATGTGACCTAAATAACCTGACTTCATAAACAGAAATTGAGCAATTCACAAATTACTCCCTTGGGGAAAAACTGAAAGACTAGATAGATTTTTAAGTGAATATTATCAAGCATTTAAGGATCAAATGATCACTATCCAACATAATTTTTTAAAAATAGAAAAATAAGGCATTCTACCAAACCCTTTTCCATGAGACATGCATGGTAGTGATTTTCAAACTGGAAAAGGATAAAGCTGAGAAAGAAGATTATAGACCAAACTCACAAATAAACATTGATGCCAAAATATTGCATAAAATATTGGAATGACACTACCACAATATATCACCAAAACTATTCATTACAATCTAGTTAGATTTACCCCAGGAATGCAAGGCTAGGTCAACATTAGGAAAACAGTATAATAAATCATAATAATAGCAAAACCAACAAAAAGCCACATGATTACTGGCTAGATAGAAAAAATATAGCATTCATTTATATTACGACCACTAAAAAGTATAGGAAAGACAAAATCTTTCTGTAATATGATCAAAAGCATGTTTCACAAACCAAGAGCTAGAATTCTTTGTCATAGAGATGCAGCTACTCGTCTGGGCTACTCCTCTGAAACTTCTGCTTATACTTGAAAGTTGCAGATTGGGTCTCCAGTGGAGCTATTATTCTCAGTGTTTAGGAATAACCCTATGGGTCGGATCTCCTAACATGAGCCCCCACCATCATGCTTCCCATTAACAATCAGCCAGCTCTCAGCAAAGGCATTAGTAAGATAAGAATAAAAAGCAATAACTGTAAAAAAAAAAATCTCCCCATAAACCTAGGGTGAATTGTTTCACAAATACACTAGCATCCATTGAGAAGAGTGGAATAAAACTTAGGGTACAGTGGCAGCGTGTGACAAAACCAGCTTATAACCCCTGATATTGGTATGCCTGAGAGTCTTTTCTCTCTTCATGGAGTACTCATGCAGCTCTTTACTTGTGACCCCAAGGATTTCTCTCCACAGTTCTACTCTCTTCTCTAGGGATCAAATTCTTTCTATATCTGTGTCTATCTGGAGTGTATCTCTTTTCCCTATTAGATGCAGTATCTCCTACCAGCTGAGTAGCTCCATTTCAAAGGGACATAACTGTTGGAGGAGGTTAGAAAGAAACACTCTTGTTTCTCTTAAAAAGTAATTCACTGTCAGGGGCCTGTCTCATCTTTCATATCTGGCTCCTGACTTGGAGCTTCTCCTACTTATAAACTATTGAAATTCATCAGGCCTCACCTATTTAAAGTCCCCGGAGTTATAGCTAATTGATTTGCTCATACAATTGTGTTGCTAACATCTTTACTCAGAGAGGTGTTCACTTTTCATAAAGGAAATCACGGGATCACCTTGCTACCACATTAAAATCTCATATCTAACTATAATCACTAAGCTGACTGAGCTAAAGTAAGGAAGATTGAGGGAGGCAACAAATCACATCACTCCCTTTTACAGAGAAAATACTGGAAGCTTTAGCCCCATAAGAATGTCAAGGAAGTCAGAATGGCCACTTTCATCATTATTATTTGGCATGATACTAGAAATGCTCTATATAGCAATGATTCAAATATTCATTATTCAAATGGATCTGCAAAGTCAGAGTTCTGTGAATATTACCTTCCCTGATGCAGATTGCTTCCTTTTTTTGCCTGTCAAGCCTTTCCACATCCTCCCATAATATATTTTACTCCAGGAGATGCTCCCTACTTGCTGGGAAACCTTCTCCACCTTTTCTTGACACCACGAGGATGCTGATGGAATGAATGCAGAATTTTGCAATTACCTCATTCTTGCCATGTAACCAACCTGTCATTTTTCTTAATCATTCATTTTTTTTGGATGACATGTTGCTGTTGTTATTGAGTTGTTCCAATCCTTCATGACCACATTTGGGGTTTTCTTGGTAAAGACACTGGAGTGGTTTGCCATTTACTTCTCCAGCTCATTTTACAGAAGAGGAACTGGGGCAAACAGGGTTAAGTGATTTGCCCAGGGTCACACAGCTAGTAAGTGTTCCAGGCTAGATTTGAACTTATGAAGATGAGTTTTCATGATTCTAAGTCCAGTATTCTATCCACTTTTACACTAGTGCTCCATAATTCTTTAATTATAATATGTTGAAACCTGTTCTTCTCCAATATAGACTTTTACATTACCCTTTAAGAGAATTAGCATCAACAAGCAGGATGCAAATTATCTCCATTATTTAAGATGATACCAAATCTCTACTTATCTATCTGACAATTTATTTAGAAAACCCTAGAAAAACATGACAGCCTTGTTCAGTGGAAAGATGGCTGGATTTAGAGATAGAGAAGCTAGGCTCGGATCCTGGCTCTGTTTATTTATTGCCTATGTGACCTTGAACAATGTTTCTGAACCTCAGTTTCCTCATATATAAAATGAGGGGTCTGGAATGGATGACCTCTAAGGAGCCTTCCAGCTCCCCAACTTTAATTGCTTCATCAAAGCAACAGAGTACTAATAACTCCACAAACTCTTCAGCATATATATATATGTGTGTGTGTGTGTACATGTATGTGTATATCTGTATCTACAGATATAGATATATACGAATAACCCAAAACAGGAAGAAATAGTAGCAAGAGAAATACAGTTTAACGTAACAAGAAAATAATTAACCTATGAAGACATGGGACTTCTATAAAAGCAATTACAAAATAATTTTGACAGAAATAATGGAAGCTTCAAATAAGTACAAAGATAGTGCTCTTGACTACGTCATGTACTTATAGTAAACACAATAATAGTGCCCAAACTAATCTAGAAATTTAAAGTTATACCAGTCAAATGATCAAAGGGGCATTTCATCAAATTCAACAAAATAATAAAACTCAGAAGAGGAAAAAAGGTCAAAATTATCTAGGGAAATAATTTTTCAAAGTAGGAATTAGGTAGGCTTTAATATTACTAGATTTCAAATCATATTTTAAGAAGAAGGGGAAGTGAGAAAATGGAACAAGCATTTATCAAGTGCCTACTATGTGCCAGAAATTGGGCTAAATGCTTTACATACATTATCATAATAATCAAAACTGTCTGGTATTGGATGAAACATATAAAATTAACTATTAAAAAACAAAATAAACTATTTCACAAAAATTTTTAAACTTTTTTGCATCAATAAAACAAATGCAGTTAACATAAGTAAACAAATATATATAGATAGATAGATATAGATATAGATATGATCTGGAAAAATCTCTTTATATGAAAAACCTCTAATAAAAGTCCAGCTTACAAAATCTATAGGGGATTAGCACAGATCTATAAAAGACACAATCCCAGATAAACAACCACAAGAGATGAACAATTTTCAAAACAGAGAAATGCAAACTGTTAACAACCGTCTAACTCAGGTGTTCCTTAACCTTTTGTGTGTTATGAACCTCTCTGAGAGTCTGGTGAAGACTCTGGGCCACTCCTCAGAATATTTTTAATGTATAAAATAAATGTAATCCCAGCATCGGTATAGTACTCTCTCCTCATTGGTGGAGATAAAGGCCTTGCCCTGCATGAAGGGTGAGGCAGAGTTGGTGAGACGCAAGAGAGCACAAGCCTTCACCAGTACCTTTCATGACTCTCCAAGCTTCAAGTTTTCTTTGGAACTCTTCAAGCATTGAGTCACTTCCCGTGCTTCTGGTTTCCAGCTTTGAGAGGGAAGATGGAAGAGGTCAACCCTGGTTCAGGGTACTGAAAGAAAAGATTTTGGGAAGATATGAGAGGAACTGGCAGCCTCCATCATGTTCCTGTTCCTAGCTAGCTATAGTAAAGGCTGTTGGGTGTTTTACCATTAGATGATGTCTAGGACACTATCTTGGTTGAGCTGAATTGTCTTACAGCCAGTGGGAGAGTTTCTTTGCTCTTTATTGTCTAGTATATATTCTCCTACATATATCTTCTTTGATTTCTATTTTACTATGATTTGGACAAATAAGTTTCTTTGCTATTCCCCTAGGAACTCCTATTTGGTGGAAAAGCAGTCAAGCCTGGATACAGAGCTCAGTGTCCCTCTAGTCCACAGGTGAGTCCCACTACCGATTGGCAGGGAAGCTTTGCACTATTATCTCATCAGTGGAGACAAGCCTGGCCTTTCCTAGCCAACCCAGTGACTTCCAGCTTCCAAGAGTGTATATTATTGTGGAACTTAGTGAGAACACCTGATCACCTTCCCCACTGTCACTCCGAACTCTCAAGCTCAAGAGCTCTGCCAGTCTCAGCCTCCCTGACAGCAGGATTATAGGTGTGCTTTTAAAGGAGATTTCAATATAATTTTAACAGATTTCAATGTGCAGAGGGGCTTCCTAAAAATGATCACTGTTCAAAAATGGAATGAGTTGCCTGGAGTAGATAGTGAGTTCCCCTTCAGTAGAGTTCCTCCCGCCCAGACTGGATGAACTATTATGAAGGGAATTAATGATTTGGACAAAATTACCTTGGCAGTCCCTTCCATCTCTATGATACTACTGACTATACTCAGATTTTATACAAACCATATGTGGGGGGCAGAAGGGTTTTGAAGGGAAGCCTATATTCAGATCAATATCATAATTCGTCACTTGAATGGATAGACCTTTTCACTCCAGTGTTTGCTTTCAGATGCAGAAAGAAGTCAGAATTCTTCCAGAAAGGCTCCGTTGTCAATTGGCTTTCAGGAGGCAATGACTCTTGGTTCCAACACCACACATTTCAGTGACCATGCAGGAGCATTTATGGTTCCTTCAGCATCTAATAAAAATCACAGTTAATAAACAAAAAGTCAGCACCTGAAGGAAGGGGTGCTTTGTCCTGACTGCCCTAGCCAGTACTTCAAAGGCCTAGTGAGACCTCCCCTCCACATTCCTCCGCTTTCCCAGTCACAAGTAAAGACGAGGCATGCACACTCTTGGGACAGTCTGTTCTGAGTTTGCTTCAAGGTGTTTCTTATCTCTATAAATCAGCTATTTGATTTGACGGGAGGAGACTAATGCATGCTTTTTTTTTTCCAATAAGTAGAGATAGTATTCTGGGGGGAATAGGGTTGGTCTTTGTTTTGACCATTAAATTACCTTGCTCCCTCTGTGACTGGTCTCATTTCACTGACTTCTGACTTGTTCTATCCTAAGGAAAGAAAGATTTGGTCTATGGGTTGTCTGTAAAGGAACCATGATAATTTCAAGTTTTCAGTTTAAGTCAAAGTACAACCAAAATTAATTAGGAGTCCTTACTCCTGACCTAAGAACAGTAAACCTGTGACTAAGGCTCATGAGGTATTTGTGATATAGATTCTTCATGTGATCTCTAGGTTAATGGCATGGTACTTTGTCCCTGTCTCCACTGACAAATGAAGCCGTTAGGCAGACAATATAGAGTGCAGCATTGAAATAAAAATAAGAGGCTTGTGGATTTGAATCCTACCTCATACACTTGCTCACTGTGTGACTCTGGACAAGTCAGCCTTGATTTGTTTTTTCAGATTTAATTTCCTCATCCATATAATAATGAGGACAATAATAACTATGGCATTTATCTTGCAGGTTTCTTTAAGGGTCAAATGACATGTCAAGTAATATATATAAAGCGTTTTCAAACCTTAAAACACCAAATACTTGTCAAGCATTTGTGTGTGTGTGTGTGTGTGTGTGTGTGTGTGTGTGTGTGTGTGTGTGTGTGTGTATTCCAAAACCAGAGCTAAGCTGGGCAGGTGGGCAAAGAGGCCCACCTATTGGACTAGTGAGAGTGTTGCATGAGAATGCACCAGATCTTGGAAGCAATCTCTTGCAAGACCATCATGGACTCCATCTTCCTGCCATGGTGCCAAAATCATCATGCTCTGATTGTATGTGTATAACCTATAGCAAATTGCTTTCCACCTCAAGGAGCAAGGGAACGAGAGAATTCGGAACTAGAAATTGTTTTAAATGACTGTTAAAATTGGTTTTGAGGCTTGTAGAACTGAATGTTGTAAACTAAAAGCTAATTAATTAATTAATTAAATGTTTGAAAATTGTTTTTACATGTAATTGGGAAAATATTTCTTTTTAAAAATCATGATGCTCAAGGCTCTCTGGCAACAATCTTTTTTTTAATTTTATTTTTAATTTATGGAATAAAACAAGCAATTCCATAACATAATATGACAAAAAGATGATTGCACATAAAACTACAAATCCACTCTATATAACTTGCTATTCCTTTAAAATATATAATAAAGTTATCTTGTCAATTTTTCCCTTTTTTTCTTCCCTCTTCCCATATCCTAGAGATGGCTACTATCTGACACAAATAGGCATATACACATATGTGTGTATGGATGTAAGTTTTTTCTATACATACTTCTATTTGTCGGTTCTGGATGCAGATAATAGTGTCTTTCTTCATATGTTCTTTATAGTTAATTTGGGTATTTATTATAGTCAAAACCACTTATTCACTTAGAGTAATTCTTAAAACACCATTGCTGTTACAATGTTCTCTTGGTTCTGTTCATTTTGCTCTTCGTTATTTTGGGCAAGTCCATCTATGTTTTTCTAAGATCATCAAGTTCATCATTTCTTATAGCGCGGTAGTATTCCATCACAATCACATACCACAGTTTGTTAAAGCCTTCCCCAGTTGATGGGTATCTCTGCCATTTCCAGTTCTTGCAGCTGTGCCTTCCTTGACCTTTCTGTCCTGCTTCTAGCAGAGGTGGACACAGGGAGAATTGGGACATTGTCCTAGTTTTAGAAGCATCAGCTTCTGTTTCAGCCAAACTGGTCCAGTTTTTACTCCCCATTTACAACAATGTATCTTTACCACTTCCACGCTTTTGCACAGGCTATCCTCTATAACTTGAATGCCCGCTCTCCTTACTTTTTCCTCTTGGAATTCTTAGTTTCCTTCAAGACTACTGAGAAGCCACCTCCCACACAAGGGATTTCCTGCATCTCCTATAGGTGTTAGTTCTGTCCTCTGCCCTAGAATTACTTAAATTTACTGCGTGTGTGTGTGTGTGTGGTATTTACTTAAATGTATACATGGTATTCCTTGCTTCTCCTCTTCCCAGCAGAATATAATTTCCCTAAGGAGAGTACGGATTGGTTTTTTTTTTCATTTTGTCTTTATACTCCCAGTACCAAGTACAGTGGCTGACAAAGGTCACTTGCTGAATGAATGCATATAGTGTGACCAGAAATGACTTGAGAAAATACACAATCTTCTAAAATATTAGGTCATTTCAATTAAAAAAACCCACATATCTTCCCTAATGATGTTTTGGTGCTTATAGAGTTATTGCCTTAATATGACTTTTATCCTTTTCATTCTGTAGTTTTCAGACATTGGAGCTTTTTTGAAAATGGAAATATAGCATTCAGAAAAACAGTTTATAGGGCTACATAAAATGCATAGGACAGTAGTAGCATTTCTACCTAGAGAATTGATGGTTTCATTTTCCCAAAGGTGCTGTTTTCTCTTCCCTTCTAAATGCAAGCACCAAGGAAGAAAGGAAGGAAGGAAGGGAAGAAGAAAGAAAGAGAGAGAGAGAAAGAAAGAAAGAAAGAAAGAAAGAAAGAAAGAGGAAGGAAGGAAGAAGGGAAGGAAGGGAAGAAGAAAGAAAGAGAGAGAGAGAAAGAAAGAAAGAAAGAAAGAAAGAAAGAAAGAAAGAGAAAGGAAAGAAGAAAGAAGAAGGAAGGAAGAAGGGAAGGAAGGAAGGAAGGAAGGAAGGAAGGAAGGAAGGAAGAGGCAGTAATAAATCATATGTCTCATGAAAGCATATCCAATTGTGCCTACTTATTACTTGGGGAAGAGGTGTGGGGGGTAGAAATTCCATATCTTCCCTAATGAGGTTTTGAAGCTAATAGCTTCAAGAATCTAAGTTATTCAAAGTTATTGCCTTAATATCACCTATCTCCATTGTTACCTATGTAGGCTTGATGAAAGGATCCCAGAATATGAGTGAGCTAGATCATTGGTTGCCAGACTGATCTCTTTCAAATACTAGCTGACCAGAATCAAATGCATCTCTGTTAGTGTGGGATAGGTCACTTCCCAACACTGGTTTTGTTATTTTACAAAGGTCACTGAACTAACAGATGTGCAGCATGGAAATGGGCAGTTTAATTGTCACTTCATCAGGGACTTGGTCCCTTAATTTCCTAGGTTGGGGAGTTTGAATGTGTATGTGTGTGTGTTTTAATGGTCCAGTTTTCTCACTTGAAACCTGCTGTCCAGTCCAAAAATCTTCCATATAAGAAACAGTTTTCATTTAAGTCTAGATCCCCAACTTTACACTTTGAGGTTTATAAAACACTTTCCAAGTGTTAACTCATTTGTGCCTCACAACAACCCAAGGTACTATTATTATTATTCCCATTTTACAGAAATGCAACTGAGGCTGAGAGAGATTAAGTGACTTTCCTTGAGTTAAACAGCTTTTAACTGAAACTACATTTGAACTCAGGTCTTCCTGAGAGCAAATCCAGCAAATATTCATTGTGCCACAAAACTAAATTTATCTAGGATTTAGCCTTCCAAGAACCTCAACCATCTGTAACAGCTATAAAAGAGAAGGGAAGGAATGAGCATTTATTTACTTAAAACCTACTATATGCCAGGCATTGTGTCCAGTGTTTTTTACAACAACCCTGTGAGATGGGTGCAGTTAAAAAGTCCATTTTATACTGAGAAAACTGAGGCAAAGAGGATCAAATGCCTGCCTAGGGTTACATACCTTATAAGTGTCAGAATCCAGATTTGAACTCAGGTCTGCTTTATTTCAGACCTCATTCTCTATTCACTGCTCCACCTCCTTAGGCAAGGCAACATAGAACCAACCTCAGGCCCTTTTCTTAATTGTAAAGTGTTATACTAGTATTGGGCGGCTAGGCCCAGTAAATAGAGTATCAGACCAGAATTAGAACTGGCCTCAGACACTTCCTAGCTGTGTGACCTTGGACCTGTTTACCTCAGTTTCCTCATCTATAAAATGAGCTAGAGAAGGAAACGGCAAGCCGCTCCAGCATCTTTGCCAAGAAAATCCCAAATGGGATCACAGAGAATCAGATATGACTGAAACACCTGAACAGCAACCTCCTCTCTATTCCCACTGGCACCACTCTAATATAGACCCTTCCTCAATTTTTTACAATAGACTCCTAATATATTCCTCTGTTCTCAAAGAGTTGGACACAGCTTAAACAACTGGACAAAACACTAGTATGAGCTCTTTGTAATGTTTTTGTATTTTCAGTAGTAAAGGAAAGACAGTGGAAAATAATGGTTGTGGTGGAAACAGAAATGATACCACACCAGACACACCTCAGTATATTATTGTCCATGGAGGCTCAGTTCAATCCAATAAATATTTATTAAGCACCTACTGTTTACAAAACCCAGTTCAAAGTAGGCTAGAGCAGAAGCAAAATTTAGATAAGGTACAGTCCTGCCGTTAGGGGATGTGGTAATTTCTTACAGGTTAAGATAGATACATGGATTACTACAATATTTAATAATTCATGAAAGTTCATGAAAGTACATGAGAGAGGTTCAAAACACATTGTTATATGAGCTCCAAGGGGCAAAGTTGGTCCTCACTGATAGATCAGGAAGTCTTCATGGAGCAGATGGCTTATGAGTCATGTTTTAAAAGAGATTCAAGGGATTTGATAGGCAAAGATGGAGGTGAGGAAAGGACCTTCCAAGGCATAAGTTACAGTGGTAGAAAAGTACAAGACATGTTCAAGGATAGAGAGTAGGTCCATCTGACTAATGCACAGAGTACATTGTAGGGAGTATTATTGGAAGAGGCTAGAAAGGTCAGGTGGCCAGTCACAGAGCTTGAACTGAAAGGGACCTCAAAGGTCATCTAGTCCAATCTCTTCATCTCACTAAGTAAGATAAATAAGATAGCTGCTCAGGGTCACACAGCTAGAAGGTTTCTTTTCTTTTTATTTTAACTTTTTGGAGGGGGGAAGGCAGGGCAATTGGGATTAAGTGACTTCCTCAAGGTCACATGGCTAGTAAGTATTGAGTATCTGATGCCAGATTTGAACTCAGGTTCTCCCGACTCCAGGGCTGGTGCTCTATTCACTGTGCCACCTAGCTGCTCCATAGTAGGTTTCTGAGGTAGGATCTGAACCCAGTTTTTCTGATTCCAAAACCAGCTCTCTTTCCATTGTACTATACTACTTGCCCACCAGGTGGGGGAAAGTCTTCAATGCCAGGCAAAGATGTTTGAATTTGATTCAGTGGGCAATAGGGAGCCATGGAAGATTTTTTAATAGGTCAATGACACAAACATTGCATAAGGAATAAAAGAGAGTTTGAATGAGACACTGAGTGGAGGAAAAAAGAATTGTTAGAAAGTTACTGCAATAGTACTGCCATTTGAGCCTGCCATGAAGGCCTCGGTTAGTTATTTATGCAGTTATCCCTTTCATATTGTTGGGGTTAGGAGCGTGGTGGCCCCCGCAATCTGGAAAATCGATGTAAAATTTTTTGGCCTTCCTTTCACACCAAAGAAGAAGTCTAAATAATTATGGTATTAAAAGATAAAATATGTTGTCATTGTATAACAGTGTAGAAATATTTTATGAATTTCTGAGTTTCTAAACTTTTTCTGTGTCATCTGCAGCTTCTACAAAACTCCCCCCAAAATCCCATTTAGTTTCTTATGCTGACCCACCATATATTGAAGCCATGATAGGGAAAGTTACAATGTGGAAGTGATAACTGTACAGATCACAGGAAACACATGAGAGATTTTATATCATTAGAGTTGATAGTTCTCGGTAACAAATTGACTATATGAGGTCAGGAGTGGAGAAGAGTCAAAGATTTTTAGTATGAGAGATCAGATGTATAATAATGTCACTGAGAGAAGGAGCAGATTTAAGAAGGAAAAAAAGATGACAGGCTCAGTTTGACACATGTTGAATCTGATGACCTGGTAGCATATTTAGGTCTGGTTATTTAGGGGTGACCCCAGTTACAGAGCCCTCATTAATGACATACAGCTTAAGTCCAAAAAACAGAAGTCATAGGATGATTTCCCACAACAGACAGACAGATCTAGGTGGTAGCCAATGCCTATAGAAGAAGGGAAAATGTCTGACTCCCTGGTTTAACTGAAATTGCTCTTTTCAAAGTTACCATTTAGTCCACATCCAATGGACTTTTTCTTAGTCTTCATGCTTCTTGGCCTATCTTCTGGACTGTTAACTACTCTCTTCTCCTGAATAGTCCCCTCTCTGGGTTTTCATGGCACTACTCTCTCCTGGTTCTCCTCTTAACTCTTGTCTGGCCGTTCCTCACTCTACTACGCTGACTCATCATTCATAACACAGCCCCTATCTGTGTGTTTCCCAAAATTCTATCTATGAGACCTCTTCTCTTCTCTCTTCAGTCTTCTCTCTTGGTTACCTCATCACCTCCCATGAGTTTAAAATCATTCTATGCAGATAACTATCAGAGCTCTATATCCAGCTCAGTCTCCTCAGAGACTCAGAGCTTTGGGCCCACATCATCAAATGCCTATCAGATACTTCAGACTGTGTGGGGAGCCAGTTATGAGCCACTGAGAAAGTGTGGGAGCCCTGCTGTCCCCAAGCAGGGCTGAGAAAGAATCACGTACCCAGCAGTTGCTAGTGGGTACATAAAGAGACAGGACTCCCAGAATGGTGAGAGTAAAGAACCGATGTTTATTCTTCCAGGCACAAGCTTTATAGAGCCCAAAATCTCCTTCCTGATTGTTTTCTCCTGAAGACACTGTGCACTTCTTTGTTCCCAGGCTGTGGGTGTATGTGCCACGCTTATCTGGAGGACATAATCCTCACACCTGTGTGTTTGAGCACTTTCCTGGGGGATGGGGAACCAATCCAGGCCCATCAGCAGGCTCTTTACCTGAAAGGGCTTAGTCAACCATCGGGGTCAGGGTCCCACTGGCCTGTGACCCTCTACAAAATTGGATATTCCAGAGTCATCTCAGACTCTGAAACAGAACTCATTATTTTCCTTGCCCACTCTTCCTGTTCTTCAGTTGCTTGCAGTTGTGTCTGACTCTGTGACCCTGTTTGTAGTTTTCTTGGCAAAGATACTGGAGTGGTTTGCCATTTCCTTCTCCAGCTCATTTTACAGATGAGGAAACTGAGACAAATAGGGTTAGGTGACTTGTCCAGGGTCACACAGCTAGTAAGTGTCTGAGGCCAGATTTAAACTCAGGAAGATGAGCCTCACTCCAGGCTCAGCACTTTACTTCATCTCTACTCTACCTTATTCCCAAAACTTCACCTCTTCCAGATTTCTCTATTTCTACCAAAAGCACCATCCTTCTTCCAGTTTCCCAAATTTGTAGCCACATTATCCTGGACTCTTCACTCTCTCTCTTCCTCAGATATCTACCATTGCCAGATCTTGCCACTTCTACCTCCTTTTTGTCTCTCACATCTAACCCTTTCCCTATTCACATAGCTACTGCCTCAGTTCAGGACCTCATCATTGTTTTTGTTGGTTGTTGCAGCCAGATGGCACACTTGAGTCAGTCAAACTCATCATCCTAAGTTCAAATCTGGCCTCAGACCCTTACTAGCCATAAGACTCTCACTAAGTCACTTAACCCTGTTTGCCTCAGTTCCCTCATCTATAAAATGATCTGGAGAAGAAAATGGCAAACATTCCAGTATCTTTGCCAAGAAAACCCAAAATACAGTCATGAAGAGTTGAACATGACTGAAATGAGTGAACAGTAACAACAAGGTGACTACTTGGAAAATAACATTACATGTTTGGACTTGAGGTGGCCTGGTTAATTATTATATTACTTGATAGCCATACTTTATATGTATCATTTTATGTACATGTATGCATACATGTAAGTGGATAAAAATAATAGGAAAAATTCCTGCAGACTAAGAACACAGAGATAGATAGATAGATAGATAGATAGATAGATAGATAGATAGATAGATAGATAAAGATAGATATGTAGATACATAGATTTATATTTGTATGTGTGTACATATATACACACATATATGTATGGTATATTTTTTTTCTGATTCATTCAAAAAAATGATATGCATGTTCCTAATAATGACCCTGTGTTACCCCCAAAAATTAAATTTAATTTGGAATTATGTGAGTTTGGATGCTAAACTATTTATATCCCTTGAACCAGCAATCCCCTTGTAGGGTATAGATGCCACGAAGATCAAAGACAATAAGAAAGTCCTCCATATATGGCAAAATATTCATAGCAAACAAATGGAAACAACATAGGAATGACCGAATAAATTGTAGCATATCAATATAATGCAATATTATTGTGCATAAAAGGTAAATATGGGGAGTTCAAAGGAAACCTGGGAAAACCTGTGTTAATTGCACAGAAAAAGACAAGCAAAATTAAAACAATAAATACGATGACAGTAAGATAAAAATGACACAAAAAGGCATCTGAACTCTGATTGATTGTTATGCCCCATCAATCATGGCATGAAATGGTGATGAAATGTACTTTCCTTTTCTCAGTAGAGAATGAGGGTCTACAGATATAGAATACTGGATACACTGTGAGCCGTGGATACAGTGTTGTTTATTTTTTGCTTAACTGTCTTTCTTTGTTACAAAGTAGGATTCCGTTGAGGCAGGGGATACTTTGAAAATTGTTAATGTAAAAGTAGAAGACAACAGAAAATCTTCTAACAGCATGTATGTAAAAAGAAAAAAAAGTTCAACAAATAGATTTGGCTTAGAAAACAGGGAATTGAATGATATGCTTTAGAAAGATGTTTGTTAATTTTTGAAAAATGTTGACACTTAAAAGGCAAAGTTTCAATTAGCTAGAAAATCCACTTCAGTTGAACATCGCATTTCCCCAGCCAGCAATACTGAATAAATGGAGTATCAATACTTGTTCAGCCGTTTCAGTCACGTCTGACTCTTTATGACCCCATTTTGGGGTTTTCTTGGCAAAGATACTGGAGTGGTTTGCCATTTCTTTCTCCAATCAATACAGTAGGGCACCAATCACAAGATACCAGAATCAGACTTTTGGAATTGTGCCTAGGGAATGTCATTCATGAGACCCTGATGAAGGAAAAGCTATCTGGGGCTTCGGAAAACCATTCTTTTGTTTGTCTGATTTTTGTATACATTTGAGTAGGATGGAGTGATGTATTCTGAGACCTTGCTATCGTACAAATTCTAACAATCACAAAGAGAGAAAAACACAGGAAGTCTTTGTGAGTGGGTGTCTTTCCACAGTGACACCCTGGCACACTGATTTTCTTACAGCTGCACAGTCTTAGATTGATTAAGCCAAAGGAAATATTGCACCCTGTGTCCTTACATGCTCTAACGTACACAACAGGAAATGCATAAAGTCACGGGGGGGTAGGGAGGGGGACAGTTTGGAGCCACAAAGAGAGAGACTGTGGTTACAAAAGTTCATCTCTTGGTGATGGCCAGCCTTCTATTGTTAAGTGTCTCCAGACCTGATGATGTATTTCAGCTGGTCCTCAGATAACAAACATACAGTTTGTCATTGGGTCAGAACTGAAATCTCACTGACTGGGTACTGCCAGACAGAGCTTTAGAGGGCCCAGGGTCACCTCCATATTGTAATAAAGCATTGGCATAGGTCTAGAGAAGGGAATGCAAGTATCAGTTAACTATTAATATTCCAATGAGGCAGCACTGAATAGGAGAAAGCCCCCTTGGACTTTGGTCAGGAGACCTTTTCTCTAGGCCTAACTCTGCCACTACCTAGCTGTATGATTCTTTCCCCCCCAACCTCCAATCCCACCTCAACCCCAGCAAGTCACTTTATCTTTCTG
>CM053580.1:189085932-189126919 GCA_028627135.1 Pseudochirops cupreus | reverse complement strand
CTGTCCTCTTCTGTCCTCTCCTTTCTTCTCCTCTCCTCTCCTCTACTCTCTTCTCCTCTCCTCCCCTCTCCCTTCTCCTCCTCTCCCTTCTCCTCCTCTCCCCTTCTCTCCTCTCCCATGTTTATAATAGACCATAATCCCTGGCATTCTGAGAATTATTTTTTTCTGGAAGGAAATCCTGTGATTTGTCTAAGCCTTACAGGACACTGTGCTGTCAGACCTATTAGATTTATTAAAGAAGATAAAAATTTAGCTGGGAGCAAAGCCATCACCAAGGCTTTTAGAAATGATCAATATATTTAGTGCTCACATGGAAAGATAAAGGCTCATATCAAGTGTCTATATGTCTTTTAGTTGAACACTTCAATTTCTGAACAGTAAGTTAAGCATTATAGAGATTCCATCAGACCCAGTGCTGAGTTCTGACAGGGCTTTCTGGGGAAGATACTCAAAGTGAGAGGATGTGCACAGACAGGCTCAGATCTGGGCACTCCTATAAACTCAAACTAATCTACCAAAATGTGCATCAGCCAAAGAAATGAGAAATGCAGAGATGAGACTTTGAGGATCCATTTAAAGATTAATGGGGGTGGGGGGAAAGACTGAAAAATTCTGAATGTAGCACATGCCATTGATTCTCTTTACTTCCAATATGAAATACAGGGGTGTAAAAATAGCATTTTCTCTTCAAGTATCTGACAATGACCTTCAGGCAATATACAGATAAATCTGAGTTTGCATCTTAGTTTCATGCTAGAGTAAGCATGAAAGCAAGGGTTTTCTGCCTTTACTATACACAATTTGAAATTTTCAGACAGAAACATTTGTGGTATCAAATGTAAATTCTTGCTAAACAGGTAAGCAGGTGGAGAGGAGGGAGCAGGGAGAAGAGAAGGGTACAAAAGTGCATACTCCAAAAGGCCCTTTACCTCCCTCAAATGTCCAATCAAAGTGACAAATGAAGCCAAACCTCATGTGTTTGTGGAATTAAATCGAAACCAGTGAGATGAAGAGAAGTTGCAAGAGGATAAATCAGAACCATCATTAAAGGCAAAATAAATGACCAGAGAAAAGCTGTCATGGTGGCAAACTTTTGCAATGACATGGGCATGGGGTAGACAGCAGAGAGAAGGTCCCTTTGATACTGTTTGCCTTTTATACATTGTGGTCAAAAGAAGCAATACAAGGACACTCTCAAGGTCTCTCTGAAGAACTTTGGAATTGATTGTATGACATGGGGGACACTGGCACAGGACTCAGCATGGTGCGCCTGCATCAGAGAAGGTGCTGCGGTCCATGAGCAAAGCAGAATTGAAACAGCTCAAAGGAAACACAGGATTTGGAGAAAATTCAGCCCCAAATGTTCACAAGGACTATTACTACCTAACCTGTGGTAGAACATTCTGAGCTCGTATTGGGTTGATCAGACACAGTCAGACACACCGAAACTTGACGCTAGCATAGTGATGTCATTTCAAGCCTCCTTAAGAACTGAGGACAATAATCTCTCGCATACATCCCCTTCCCTCCAATCCCACAGCCACCACACTAGTTCAGACCTTCATTAACTCTCACTTGGACAAATGCTCTCCCTGCCTCTTTTTTCCTTACTCCAATCCATCCTTCACTCAGCTCCCAAAGTGATTTTTTCTGAAGTGTAGAGTAGTGACTATGGAGAAACAGATTCTGTTTTCCATTCTCAGATCTAGACATTGGAATTTTTTAGTGTTAAAATTGACTGATGAGACAAGGGAAAAAGAAAATGAAGGGAAAAAAGGATCTGACTCACCCCAATTGTTGACTTTGGGTCTGTTCTCATAGAGAATGGGGCCTTAGATCTATCCTCGAAAGACTATGAGATAATCTTCCACAGCACAGGTGATAATGAGCTCATACGAAGAATAAAGGTGCCAAAATTTGTACATGACTTGAATCTCAGATTGAACTCGATTCTCCAGAGCTCGTCTCTGAACTCTGAGGCCTGTCATCAGTACGGTGAACAAGTTAACATCTACTCAAGTGCATTCATTCAGTACTTCATGTATTTGAATGCCTTACACCTATGAAATGGGCCGGCAGTCAATCACTAATGTGTAAAAGCTTATTTTCTAGCAAGCAAAGTCAATTTATTTTACATTTGCAAAGGAAGGGCAACATTTTCAGTTACAAAAATTCTAAATTGCAAATAATGCATCCTTATGTACCTTATAGGAAACACTATCAGCAGCCAGCAACCAGACATTATGATATGAAATGCAACTTATTTTAGCAGGCCTTATCATAACAATATGCGCTTAATTATCTGGTGGGCATGCACAATTATTCAGAGTCCTAGCTATAGTCTTTGATACTTTCAAAAAACCGTGATTCTGTCAGTGTGGGGAATTTCTCTATTGATGGAGACCACACCTTTTCAATTGTTTTGATGGCCTCAGAGATGGCTTAGAGTTATGAGTAAATAGCAACTATTTCTGTTCTGGCCGGAAACTCTATGGGTCTCTCCCTCCCAGACTGATGCTTTTGTGGAGGCAAACTAGGCTGTCTTTTGCCTCATTTCTTACCTAGCCTTTAATCACTGAATGGGTGTAGTCTCAGACAAACAGACCTTGGAAAGACCTTATCTTAAAAAACCCAAGGTCTCCCATGCATCTGGGGCCACAACCAGTCATCCTGACCTATGTCTTACCGCTAGACTCTGATGACTCTAAAGGAGAGTGAGGCTGATGACTTTGCACAGCTCTGCCTCATTTAAATCCAATTCACTTGCAAGTCAAGACCTCACCTTCCTGGTGTCATTGGTCCTCTTTGAGAACAAAGTAAGAAAAACATCAAACACAACCTTTTCAGTCCTTAGTAAAAAAATGGCACCTCTAGCTCTCAAGGTCTGTATACTATGGATTCATAGGAGCTAGAGCTCCAAAGAACTTTAAAGGTCATTGTAACGGTAATGGGCATTTGAAGATCTTCCCAGTACCTTAATAAGCCTAAGGGAATTTGAAGACCTTCCCTGCTTTGAAAATATACTCTGCCCCCTAATAGGCTGAATGTAGTTACATGGAGCCTGTGGTGGAAGGAGTTTGCTGAAGGGTGGAACAGAGCCCATAGGAAGCTAGGAGTCAGAGCCAGCTAGACAGTTGGGAGGAGAGCACACATCTGAGGGAGTCAGATAGGCTTGTTAGTAAAAGTTGATTGGTTTGTGGGAAGGCTGAAGGATGGTGTGACGCTCTGTGCCATTGTGGCTTATTGGCTTCTTTGCTACTATGACAGAAATGACTTACTGGTTTTGGGATTTGGTTTTCTGGTACCTAAATAAATGTTTTGCTCCTGTCTTATGTATGGAGAGTCTGTTATATTTTGTGACGGAGCACTATGCAGGTATATTTATTGTGATTGTTGGTGCTGTGAATATTGTATTGACGCTACAGTCATCTAATCCAACTGTCCCATTACAGGACAGGTATAAAACCAGTGGCTCAGAGAGGGTATGTCATTTGCCCAGGGAAACACAGGTAGTTAGTGAAAAGGTGGTATTTGTATGCAGGTCCTCTGACTAAATCCAGAATTCCTTCAACTTTGCCCTACTATGAATAGAGTGCAAGTTCTAATAGGTCCTATCAAGGTAGAAAGTCTTTGAATATGGCTTCAACAATGAACTGAGTGGCTCCCTATCACCTGTAGGATCAAGCTGAATTTTCTCAGCAATCAAAGCCCTTCACAAACTGGCCCTCTTCTACCTTTCCAGTCTTCATGCAACTTACTTTTCCCTACCTTCATGCCATATATTCTTTGATGAGATGACACTGGCTTGCTTTCTTTTTCTCAAACAATATGTTCCACCTTCCAACTCCAGATACTTTCACTAAGCATTGCTCCCAATGCTGTCGTTCTTTGTCTTTGTTTCCTGCCTTCTGTGGTCCTAAAATCTCATCTTCTGGAAAAAAGCCTTTCCTGCTCCTCCTTAATGCTAGTATTTTCTCTTTATTAATAGTTGCTGTTTGTTCTTTGTTTTTGAAGAGGACCAATGACATCACAGGTGATGTCACAACTTGCACATGAATTGGATTTAAGTAAGGCAGAATTGCATGCAGTTGTCAGCCTCATTCTATTTTCCAGAATCATCAAAGGTTAGTGACAAGACAAAAGTCAGGATGATTGGTGATAGCCTGGGGTACAGTGGATGACCTTGGGGTCTTCAATGTCTGACAAAGCTTCACAGTGCCTGTTTCAGCTGCCTTCATGATAGTTGGAACAAATTGTTCTCATCCACTAGGGGAAGTCTTCACATGTTTGAGGAAAGCTCCAATCTATCCTCTATATAGCTTGTTTATAAATAGTTGTTTGCATTTTAGGGCAGGAACTGTTTTTTGCCTCTCTTTGCATCCCTAGTATCTAGTGCCTGGCACATAGTAGATGTTTAAAAGTGGTTGTTGACTGACTTATGGGAAATTCAGTATGACGTTGGTGTGGATCACGTGTACTTGGTGGATATGCCAGGTGACCCTCAAGTGCTACAGCGCAGTATCAACTCACATTGATAAGTGTCGGGGAGATCGGGTACCACTTTACATGCCAGAGGAGCACCATCCCTTGTTCTGAAGATTAGGCAGATCCATTGATTATCATGATTTTTGAAATCTATGCTAAAGGTCAACTTATAATTTGCTCACTTAGGTAGCACCATACTTGAGCCACCACACCAGTGGCCCCACTTAGGTCTCTCTGTCACAGGTACAGAAGTTTTGATATGCAACTTCTGGAAAAAGCCTTTCCTGCTCCTCCTTAATGCTAATATTTTCTCTTCATTAATTGTTGTTGTTTGTTCTTTGGTTTTGAAAGGGACCAAAGACATCATGGGTGATATCATAACTTGTGCATGAATTGGATTTAAGTAAGGCAGATGGCTCTGGAGGAGAAAGTGAGGCTGGCGACCTTTGCACAGCCTTACCTCACTCAAAGTGAAGTCAACTGCAAGTCACATCATCATTTCCCTGATGCCACGGTCTTCTTCGAAAACAAAAGACAAAACCAAACGATTGTTGACCAATCAATGAGAGCCAGAGTGATTTGGGTTTAAGGCATGTCCTTCAGAAAGAAATCTAGTCTGTAAATCCCAAGATATCTTTCCAGGTTTCAGAGATCAAAATTTACATTCCCTTCATCTCTAAGGGGACAGAGGGAGAGGAAGGAGGAAAGGAAAAGCAGCACTTTGTAATTCACTAACATATGGATTACATATCAGAAGCTTGACCACCAGGTGATGGATTTTCTTGGCCATATCGCCAAACTACCTACGTGTAAAGTTCATCATGCTTATTAACTTGCTTTATGTAGAAGAGTTCATTCTCCTGGCTTTAAAAAAGCTCTTAGTGTCACAGCCATGGAGCATGCTTAGTCACCATTCTTGCTTCTAAGCAATCACATGGAAGCTGGAGAACAAAGGGGCTGCTTTTGGCCATCCATGACTCAATGCCAAGGGGTTCAACATGGGAGATAGTCAAGAGTCCCCTAAGTGGCTGTGCTATGAAATAGATTGCTTGGTATGAAGCATAGTGCTAGGCACTGGGAGAAGATGTAAATGTAACATTGGAGTACACACATCTTTCTCTACAATTCTATAAACAAAAAAAACATAGAATTATGCTTTCCAGATTACTTTTATGTTAGTTATATTATAAATGTGAATGATATATTATATATTATCCCTTTCCAAGTCAAGAAGCATTTAAGCACTGGTATACATACACACACATATATACATATATACATATATATATACATGCACATCTATTTTCTATACCTGCATATACATATATATACAAATATAAACATTTATATAGTGACATATATGTATCATATATCATTGTGATCCCATTTTCCCTATTAGTTGATGTAATTAGATTTATGTATTTAGTATTCTACCCTAGAAATAACACAATGTATCAGTCTTTAATACAAGACAGGATAATTGACATAGTAGAATCACAAGATTAGACAGGAGGAAACCAGGCATTGTGTCTAGGCATTCTCCTTGCCAACACCTAACCCTTGTCTTTTTCTCATCATGGCATGCCATCTGGTGTTACTTCATCTAGTGTTTCACTGACATGTGAGTTCCATGTCTGACCCTGAAAAGCCATAATCTGAGACTTCAGAGGGAGCCAAGATTTCTACAGTCTATGTTTATACTTAAGAGCACTGAAAGGCAAATGAGCAGGTTGTGGTGTACTGGGAAACAACTGTGGGGTCATAGAGTGCTGGATTGAGAACTGGGCCCTAACATTAACTAGCTGAGTACCTGAAACTCGTTTTTTTCATCTATAAAACGAGTTCTACTAGACCAGGTTCTATCTATGGACCTGGAGGGTCCGTGGATAGATTTTTAGGGGGCCTGTGAACTTGAGTAGGAAACAAATTACCTTTTAATTTGCACTAACCTCTAAATGAAATATAGTATTTCTTTTCATTATGAATGTAGGCCAATTATTCTGAGAAGAGATCTGTAGCAAGGAACAATTTCTTAGCCAAGTGAAATCTTCCTTATATAGTTCATTTTCTCCCACGCCTACCAGCAAAGTAACAAATGACCAAGAAGAACAGACCCAAAAAGTGGAGGCGTGTATTTAATATTCCCAAACAGAGGCAGATTTAAAGGGGATAGAGTTATCAATTCAACCTCAATTGTTTAAGAAAAACAAAACATTCAGTGCATAAAATCACAAAAAAAAAGGGGGCTAAGAATCCCTGGTCTAGATGTCTGAGTTCTGAAAGTCTATGGTTGTAGCTGTAATAAAATTTACAGAAATTAAGAACCTGTGACCACTACGAGATACTTAACTGACATTAAAATTTTTGGCAATGATTGGATTTTAAAAAATAAGCAAGGAACAATTTCTTAGTCAAGTGAAATCTCCAAAGAAATAGGAGATCTTTCTCCTTACGTAGTTCACCTAATCCCATGCCTACCAGCTAGGCAAGCAGAACAAAAAGGACAAATTGCTAAAATCTTACCTTATTATGAGTTGGCTAGACTGAGAATCTCACAAGCCTTTTTTTCTTCCTAGCTTCACCAGTGTTAGACTTGAAACTCATGTTTCTACCTTAATTTCCTCATCTAAAGGAAGATTTTCCAGAAGGTATTTATGGATCAGCTGTGTAGGTGCTAATAGTTTCCTATCAGGAAGGAAAAATAAATAAAAATAGTCAATTAACAAACTGAATTGAGCATGGGGATATATGTCAAACACGAACACAGAACAAATGACCAAGAGGAAGACAAGACCCAAAAAGGGGAGCCATGTATTTAATATTCCCAAACAGGAGCAGGTTTAAAAGGTATAGAGTTTTCAATTCAACTTCAATTGGTTTAAGAAAAGTAAAACATGCAGAGCATAAAATCAACGTGTACGTCTCAGGCAACTGCTAATCTTTTCTTAATTCTAGGCCTCAGTTTCCTTACCTGCAAAAATGATGGGTTTGGGCTAGGTGATCTCTCAGGTTCCTTCCTTTAAGTCCCATGCTAAGGTCAGGCTCTGTGACATTCAAGGAAGGAATGGGCTCCTAAAGCCCACAATGCTTTAAAAAAAAAACCCATAGAAATTAAAAGGCAGATAGAGAGCTGGACATGGACTCAACAGGACTCATCTTCCTGAGTTCTCATCTGCCTCAGACACTCACTAGCTATGTGACCCTGGGTGGGTCACTTAACCCCTATTTGCCTCAGTTTCCTCATCTGTAAAATGAGCTGGAGAAGGAAATGGCAATCCAGTCCAGTATCTTTGCCAAGAAAACCCCAAATGGGGTCACAAAGAGTTGGACGTGGCTGAAATTACGGTACAACATAGAAATTGAATTTTAAAATATAGGATGTCTTTTGGAAAAAGAACTTCATTGGTAGTGTTGAAATTTTCCTTCCCAGGGGGGTATTGGGTGGACAGTATTTGGCATCCCATCCTCCAAGCTCTTCATTCATCCCTGAAAGTCTGGTAAGCAGCATCAGGTCACTTGAATAATCACCCTGATACAAACTCTCATTACTTTCCTCCTGAACTATTGTATTGGCCTATTGGTTGGTCTCCCTTCTCCAAGTCTCATCCTGCTCCAGTCTACCCTCCACTCAGCTGTCAAATTGATCTTCCTGAAACAAAAATCTAACTATGTCATCTCCCTGTTCAATCAACTTCAGAGTTTCCCTTATTTTTCCAGGCTAAAATATAAATCCTTCTCTTTGGTTTTCAAAGTACGGTATAACCTGCCCCCTTCCTGCTTTCCAGTTATCTTATACATTATTCTCCTCTGGCACTGGCCCTTATTCTACGTGGCTTCCTTGATGCTCTCGAATCCAAATTACTCCATCTCTCAACTGGTTGTCCTCCTGCTTACCTTTGGAACTCTGTCCCTCTTCCTCTCTGCCTCCTAGTTTCTCCTTCAAGTTTCAGCTAAAGTTTTAACTCCTGCCAGAAGCCTTTCCTAGTCCCCCTTCTTCTTAGTGCCTTCTCTCTTACATTATTTCCAATTTGTTCAGTATTGTGGGCCCTCCTGGGTTAGAGTGAATGTCAATGGTAACCGTTTCTCTTTGGAACAGCAGGCCTGGGAGTCTTCCCATCCCAGCTTGATTTTTTTTCTTTTTTCTAATTAAAGGGGCCATCCCTTGACTCACTTTTTAAAGAGGCCTATTCACTGAATGGGTGTTACTTCACTCTAAGTGAGTGCCTGAAAAGACCTGAAAGGGCCAAAGTCTCCCACTGCAGCCTGGGTCATCTCCAGTCATCCTAATCGTTATCTGGCCCCCTAGACCCAGATGGCTCTGGAGGAGGAAGTGAGGCTGGTGACCTTGCACAGCCCTCCCTCCCTCAAATCAAAGTCACCTGCAAGTCGTATCATTATTTCCCTGATGCCGCCGTCCTCTTCGAGCACGGAGGACAAACACAACAACAATATTGTTTGTACACAGTTGTTTGCATGTTGAGAGCAAGAAATATCTTTAGCTTTTCTTTGTCACCCCAACACTTAGCACAATGTTAGGCACCAAATAAATGCTTGTTGATTTGATATGACTTAATCTAGCCACAGAGACAGTTGAGGTTGAAGAGAGAAGGGGAGATTGGGCTGGAACTGGAGAGGAATTGATTGATTTGGGCTTTTGTAGTTCTGAGTTCTACTCTTTGAGTCTGGCAGGTAAAGGGGAGTCTTCATTACAGTCAACCCTTTAACTCTCCCCATCCCTCCCTCCCCCCCCCCAAGATCCTGTGAGTACCTAAGGCTTGAGAGGAAATGTGGGTCATTGGGAGAGGGGGCTAGAGGTGGAAGGACAGGCAGTGCTTGTGCAAAGTTCTCCCCCATCTCTACCTTGGCAACTGTTTATAGTTGTCTTGGGAATAAATACATTGCAGAACCACACGTTCTGTTGAGTGGAGATTTTCATAACAGTTTGAGGACCTTGAGTTCCTGAATCTAGTCATGTAGAGAACCGTAGAATAAGCTCTCAGGGAGAGAGAAACCAAGAAGACTAAGTAGCAAAAGTTCCTGAACTCTGGTCTCCTGAGGAATTTTGGGAAGAAGTCAGGAACCCAACTTTCTGTGGAGAGAAGGGGGAGTTCCTAGGCTGTGTTAGCCCAGAAAAGAAAAATCTTACCATGTTTTGCAATTGCATGCCTGATACCAACCCTATGGGAAGAGTGTTAGCTAATTTTGTGCTCCTCCAACAACCAGGACAATCCAAGAGAAGATTTCTTTCCCCACTGATTTGTTTCATCTTGGCCCAGATTTTTCTTTGGGAGTTCAGATACCCCCATGGGGCAGGACAGCATGAAACAGAGCAAGCAAAAAGCATGTATTGTTTGCCACACAATGTAATTATTGAATGAAAGAGTCTTTGGGCAGACTTCCGGGTTGGCCTTGTGTTCTCTAAGCACCAACTCAATCTGTTCTCTTGCTGTCAGACTTTGGACACATTTTATTGCAAGTTTGTATAATTCACTTTCAAAACCTCCAGACTTTGCCCACCTCCCCTCCCTTTGCTTTTCTCTTATAACTCTCCAAAGAACAGGAAGGAAATAAAAGCTTCTCAGAATACACTTCAGCCCCTGAAGCTTGACAATCTTGAGCCACATAATAAAGGGAGATATTTATTTACTTTACAAATTGGGATTTTGCCATTGTGCCTTCCCTCTCCCTCCTCAACCCAGCGTTTTCAAGAGCCTCAAAGTACAGACAGCAAACAGCTGGGGGTGGGAGGCTCACGAACCTGCTATTGTAGATTCTCCACTCCTCCGCTTTTAAACTGTTACTACTCCCATCTAAATTGGATCCATCAGTACTAACTTCAGCACGAGAAAACCCATTACTAGCCCATATTCCGCTGGGTGTAATAAAAGTACATACACACATGCCACACAGCCTGAAAGGAGGGATCTTTTTTTTTCTTTTTTAATTCCCATGTATTAAGGAAGGAGGAATCAGCCTGGAACCATATTCAGTTTAAATCTCCTGTGAGTGAACAATCAAGCCTATTACCAGGAACACTAATACCCTTATCTATTTCCTCTTTGGTGAGTTCTGCTACTTTCCAAGTTGAGTGTTAAAAGTAAAATTGAAGTTGGTAGTGCTTCTAATTTAACAAGTAATGATGTTCTCAAGGAGGAATCTTAGAGGCCTTTGGATTTTTTTCACTGTATAAGTTGGGGAGGTGGGTGGGGCGTGGGGGGGACCTGGGATTCTTTGCCACAAAGAATTTCCATGTCTCCAGGATGGATTTCCCACTCCCCAAATCACAACACTATGACTGACCTGGGGAGGCTGGTGTCCTTCTCTACTATCCATGTTATTCATGATCACAGAACTAAACAATATGGTGCTGTGGAAAGAAGTGTGAGTCAGGACAGCAGGAGTTCTAGTCTCAGCTTGGCCACCAACTCACTATATTACCCAGGGGTAGCAGGGACTGAAAATCTCTTGTTGGGTTAGGGAGAGTTGAAAGAGAAGAAGTGCAAGATGTTATCACCAAGGGAAGCCAGATCCTTTCTCTCTTGCTTTACATTTTCTTTTATTTTTCAGGGGCAATCCAAGATAATTTGAATGAATCAGCCCATCTGCCCCAGAGCACAGGAGCAGTAGTGCTAACATGAGGAGGAGATTCACCACTTGGATGCTGAGAGGAAAGGAGGCAAACAGTAATGAGTCATCATGAGCCTACGTGGTATTGTGGGCAGAAACCTGATTGCCAGGTATAAGAGAAAAGGTTTCTTATAAGAGGCAGCTAGTTGGTACAATGATAGAGCATTGCGTTTGGAATCAGGAAGACCCGAGTTCAAATGTAGCCTGAGACTCTAGCTATATGAGCCAGGGCAAGTCACTTAAGCTCTGGTGGCCTCAGCAGCACCTCCCTCCCTGAGTTGCTATATGTCTCAGATGTCATAATGTTTGTAAAGTACTTAGTCCTGTGCCTGGCATACTTGGAAGGGGCTTAATAAATGCTATTCTCTTTCCTTTATAGATAAATTTCCTTAATAAATACGATTCTCTTCCTTTAAGAGATCTATGTATGAAAGCCAGAGTTTTAAGTACCTACATAGAAAAGAAGGCGTAAGGGAGAGAAGTGTGGTTTTTAATTAGAAATGCACCTTTGCTCCCTCTTCCCAATTCCCCATGGGCCAATTGCTAAAGAGTTTATCCCCTGGGAAAGGGAAGGAATTTTATCTTCTGAAGGCTGAAAATAAAGAGAACGGCAGCACTAAAGGTGACAGCCAATGGGCCTGTGATGAAACAACCATTTGATAAGAACTAAGGAGAACTGCAAGAAAGGAAATGAGAGGAATCTGAGCTATGGAAGATGGCAATAGGGACCAACAACAGAGTGTTGTAGTGGCAGGTGGCAACTGCTAAGAGTTGCAAGGAGTGATCAATACTGCAACAACACAAGAACTATGAAGGGGAGCAGCAGTGTGGAGGAGCAGAATCTGACCATCCCTGTTGAACCTCTGTGCCGGGAGGTGCTATCAGTCAGACACTGTGTGAATCTGTGGGGAATGATACTCACAGTGGGTATTATTACATGATCTCAAAAGTGAGAGCTATCTTTTTCCATTAACATGCTAAAAATTTTTTTTGTTTTGAGCCTTGTGAGCCAGTGTGCTTGTAAGGGGAACCTTTAGAGAGGATGAATGTCAAGTTCTGAAGTTCCCAATTTCAAGTTCTGAAGTTCCCAATTTATTTGGGTAGAGATAATGAGAAAGAAGAGAAAAAAAGTACTTAAAATGTACTTGGATCTTTCATATCAGGAGGGAGCCTATAACCCAAGAATAACATTGGATAATCTACCTCTCAACTATAATCTTATTTATTTGCAAAATTTTAGAGTTAACCTATATGATTGTTTAAGATCCCATTCAACTACAAAAATACTGTTACTCTTTCTCAACATTTCAAGAATCTATGATTCAATTGGTATAGATTCAGCATATACACTTAGAATCATGGAATTTCAGGGTTGGAAGTAGCTTCAGCGGACATCTATTCCAAACCAAACCTGGAAAAATAATTCACTCTACAAGGTAATAACTTTTTGCTTGAATACTTAAGGTTGTTCATTTTACTTTTGAATGAACCTAACTCTTAGGAAGGTTTTCTTTACTCAAGCCTATATTTGCTTCTTTGAAATTTTAAGAGATCTTGGATTTAGGATTTGAAGGGACCTTATAGGTCATGTGGTCTGACCCTCTCAATGAGCACATAAGGAAGCTAAATCCCAGAGAAGTCCAATGACTTACCCAGAGTCACACAGGGGGTAAGTGGTATTGAACCAAGGTTTGAACCCAGATCCATTGACTCTAAAAGTACCATTCTTTTTATTAAATCGTACTGCCTTTATCTACTGCTCCTAGTTCTGAACTCCTGGACTGAGTCAAAAAGTCTAATAGCTATTCCATTTTGAATATTTGAAGATAGCCATCATTGTCTGCTCTTCTCTTGGTTAAAAATCTCTAGGTCCTTCAGCTGATCCTCATGTGGCTTGAACTTGGGGCCTTTGCCATTATGACTATTACCTTTGAATACTCTTTAGTTTATTAAGGTACTTTGTAAATTAAATATGGCATTCTAGATGTAGACTGACCAGGGCACAATACAACAGGAGTTTTGTCTTCTTTTTCCTGGATGTTCAGTTTCTCAATGTGGCCTGCTCTGATATTAGATTTCTTGGCTACATTGTTGTTTCATATTGAGCTTTCAGATGACTAAAACTTGAGATTTTTTTCAGAGAAACTACTTTCTAGTCATGTCTACCCCATCTTGGACTCATGAAGTTGATTTTTTGAGTCCAACTTTAAGACTTCACATTTGTCCCTATCACGTTTCATTTTATGATGTTGTGTCCAATCCCAAAAGATCAAGATTTTTTCAGGCACTGTATGCCATCCAGGAGGTTAGGTTTTGATGACTGTGATACCTATGCCTTTAGCCAAATAACTGATAAAAATGACAAATAGCACAAAGTCAAACAGATTCTTAGTCCTCTAAAGACTTCCATCCAAGTTCATGTTGAACCAGGTGAAGACTGACTATCCTTTGTGTCCATTCATGAAAATGTGTCCAATAAATACCAACATACCAATTATACTCTCACTTAGTCCTCATCTTTTCATATTTTTTCACTAAAATAGTGTTTGAAGCTTTATCAGGTATTTTGCTAAAATCCAGGTAAGCTGTACCTATATTATTCACCTGATTTAGAAGTTTAGTAACTCTATCCAAAAAGAAAAGAAAAAAGGAAAATCAGCTTTGTCTGGTATGTCTTGTTCTTGATGAAACCATCCTGTTTGTTTCTGATCACCACCGCCTTTTTCTCTACAGAGAAATTGTTTATTACTTGTATGGGTACTACAAAACTGAATGTCCTAGGTAGAATTTTCCTTGCATTGAGATCATTTTGAAGTCAAGGAGAGACAACTAAATAAGACTTGGAGTTATTTTATGTCCTCTAAAAGGCACCCAACATGTTCTTGGTCTAATTTATCACAAGTATGAATATTAGGGTGCATGTGAAGCAAAAATTGACAGTAAAAATGGATATCACAATAGTGGGGGTGAGGGGCAGAAAACCTTTGTTCTACTCCTGACATGGCAGTGACTGTTTCTTACATATTGAAAAAATCCATGAACAATTCCATATTGCCATTTCTTTAGCTTCATGTGTCCCTGCCTTACTTAAAATGTATAAGTTAATGGAATATATGCCCCAAATAAAGTATTTTAAGTGCTTCAGAAGGAAATTTCCCTGTGTCCCCCTTTTTTCAAGCAACTGCAGTGATCTCTGTTCTCACCCTATATACCCAAGTACTGATATAGGATGTGCCTATGAAAACTAATACACTACTCAGACTTGTTCACAAAGCAGATAAATTAGGGCTTAAAAGATTCGCATATGAAAAAGATTAAGCAAATAAGATCCATTTGAATTGGAGTTCTTAACCTGAGCTCTGTGAACTCTTTAAAGACTTTTTGATAACTTTTTCAATATAATTGGCTTACTTCTTAATCCTGTACATTTAAAAACTAAATTTATTTCTTTATTTTTAGCTTACAACATTTACTTCCATAAGATTTTAAGTTCCAAATTTTCTCCCCATCTATCCCTTCCTCCACCCTAAGATGGCATGTAATTTGATATAGGCTCTACATATATATTCATTTTAAACTGAAATTTTACCTTCCAGGATAGCTAGGTAGCACACTCAATAGAACACCGGCCCTGAAGTCAGGAGGACCTGAGTTCAAATATGACCTCAGACACCTAACACTTACTAGCCGTGTGACCTTGGGCAAGTCACTTAACCCCAATTGCCCTGCCTTTCTCCCTCCAAAAAAAAAGTAAAAAAAAAAAGAATTTGAATTTGGTAGGACTCTTTCTTCTATATTTTCCCAAATAGTCTATCTAGTATTAGAATTAACTGTTCCTTAAATGTTTGATAGAATTCACTTGTAAATCCATCTGGCCCTGGAGAATTTTTCCTAGGGAGTTCATTGAAGGTTTGTTCAATTTCTTTTTCTGAAATGGAGTTATTTAAGTATTTTATTTTCTCTTCTGTTAATCTGGGTATTTATATTTTTGTAAATTTTCATCCATTTCACTAAGATTATCAAATTTATTGGCATACAGTTGGAAACAATAACTCATAATTATTGTTTTGATTTCTCTTCATTGGTGGTGAATTCACCCTTTTCATTTTTGATACTGGTCATTTGGTTTTCTTATTTCTTTTTTTTTAAATCAAATTAATCAAAAGCTTACTAAATTTTATTAGCGTTTTTTTAAATAAAACCAGCCCTTAATTTTATTTAGTAATTCAATAGTTTTCTCAATTTCAATTTTATTAATCTCTCCTTTGGTTTTCAGTATTTCTAATTTAGTATTTAATTGGGAGGTTTCAATTTGCTCTTTTTCTAGCTTTTTCAATGGCATGCCCAATTCATTGATCTCCTCTTTCTCTATTTTATTCTTGTAAGCATTCATAGATATAAAACTTCCCTAAGAACTGCTTTCCCTAAATTTCCCTAACCTGCATCCCCTAAATTTTCATATGTTTCTTCATTATTATCATTCTCTTGGATGAAATTATTGTTTCTATGATTTGTTGTTTGACCCATTCATTCTTTAGGATTAGATTATCTAGTTTCCAATTAATTTTTAGTGTATCTTTACAGGGCCCTTTAATCCTATACATTTTTAAACAGGCATAAATGCATTAAAAATTTATGCATTGAAAAACATCATTTTGAGAAGAGTTCCATAGGTTGCAATAGATTGACATGACATAATAAAAGTAAAGTACTTCCAATAAATCAGTGAGTTTCCCTTGTACCTTTAAAGCATAATTTGATTTGTATTAATTTGGAGGGTCTGTTGAGTTCACTATAGCATTTTCCCACCTCTTCAACCTCTTCACCCGATATTGGTGTGTAGGTTATAACTGTTATTATAGTGATCTCTTTGCAAATTCTTATCGTGAGCACTAAAACATAAGATGACCATAATGTTTCTTATTTGACTTAAGTGTACATAACCAGTTCCATCATCTCCTTTCTTTGCCTCTCCAAATAGTACTTTTGAATATATTAGCTATGTCTTCTTCCTCCTATTTTCATTTACTATAGAATTTCAAGACTGATATAATTCAATTCATCTAGCAACGTGTTCATGTGTTAGTCCTGGGATAAAGATCACACATTTTGAATACCAGTGGTCAAGTTATAGTTTATAGACAGTGTAAGAATTATTAGAATTTTCTGTCCCCTGTTCTGCCAATGTATCAACATCTTTGCAGAGTATAAAAGGACAACAGAGGATTGAAGACAATTTTGTCCTTTTCATTCCATCATTTGAGATAGCCAAATAATTCATCATGAAGTGGCCAGCTTCCTTGTGAAAAGTCTCTCTAAAATTAGAGATCATTCTTCAGAAAACAGAATCAATTGATTATGGGGACTATCTTAGAAGCCTTTCACAACTTGCCAGAGCTTACATTCCAGTGACATAGCCTTTGAGAACCCAAGATCATCTTCATGCATGATAAAGCATCAGAATGAGATTTTATGAAATGAAATCAACATAAACACTGATTCTCAGTGACTTCAGTGAGAAAGAATAAATAGATGAGGATGGTAAGAAATGTATTGAAGAGCATGAGTCAGGAAGAAGGCCAAAGATTAAATCAGGCTATCCCAAAACCTTATATTTTTACATCGTGAATATTTTCTTCGAGAAAACAATTGGTAGGCACACGGAAAGCACTGAGCGACATCAGATATCTATATCTATAGTTTGTAATGGTTATTTGCATGTGGTTTCCTCTGTTAGATTGTGAGCTCATTGAGGGCAGGGACTGTCTTTTACCTATATTTTTTATCCCTAGTACTTAGCACAGTGTCTGGAACATAGGTTCTTGACTTCAATTTAGGTTCTTGACTTAATGATTGTATTTTAACAGATTGGAAAAGGCATTATTGAGGTGGAAGTCAACCCTACAACAGCTATTTAACCTGTCAGACAACAAAATCTGTTAGAGTAAGGATCAGAATGAGTAAAATATATGACATGCCCAATCATAAGCTATTTAAACAAGTAATTAATAATGAAAATGAGTACTGTAGACCCAAAATTATATTGATATCAATTATAATTATTTTGTACAGATATTTAATAATATGACTCAGTTATCATAAGAAGTGGACCAAAAGATGTGTGGACCTAAGACTTGAATACTTTTACTATTTGCCAATACTACATCATAACAAAGTCAGAATAAGAACTCACCAGATATATGCAAGAATTTAATACTTAAAAAAAATTTTTTTTTAATCTAGTCAGTGCTACTCTCTATATCAAATCACACACCAGTTAACAACATATTCACTTGTTGATCATGGGATAAGGATCACACATTTAGAATACCAGTAGTCAGGTTTATAAATATTCTATGAATTGATATTTTTAGCACTCTCTGCCCCCTATTTTATACTTTGCCACCACAGCAGGAGTTTCATGGGTTGTGATAACCATGTATTGTAAATCAGTACAGGCAATCATAAAATATAATTTCACCATGAAATCTAGGTTAGATGAAACAAGAAATGAAATCGAGAAGCTATTAAAATCTAGGTAGGGAAAAGGTAATTGCAAATCTTCATTTAAGGAAAACTATGCCTAATAATTAAACAGGAGCTAGGGGAAGCACTGAAGTCTCAAATAATTTTGAAAAGGGGATAAGCATACTTAGACTAGAATTCTTGAAAGCCTCTTTTTTAATTTCATGGCATGAACTGAAGTAACAGACCAATTATACCATGATATCTGTATGAATTCAACCAGTGGTATGTCAACAAGGAAAATGGAGTAATTTTTAAAAACTATATTTATCATGAACAAATTCATTCTCTGTCAGTATTTGGCAGAAAGCATAAATATAGTTCAGGATTTTCTCTTAGTAACAACTGTTGCCATGGTCAGACTCATAGGAGGAGATACCAAGGAATATCCCTAAAGACAGTAATCAAACACAGCCACGGCACAATAGACTTGGGATAGCTATTGAAAACCAGATATTGGAAGATTACATCAAAATCTAACTGGTCCATGTAATAGAAAGCATAAATATTGTATTACACATTTAAAGGGAGAGAGAGAGAGAGAGGGAGAGAGAGAGAAAGAGAGAGAGAAATAGGAGTCCAAAAAACAAAAACATATCAGAAATGTGTTTTTCTTTTAATCGGCAATTGAAAGTGAAGATCAAAAGGTTAAGGTGATTTCAGAGTCAAGGTAGAACATAGAATAGTTCAACACCAACCAAAGAACTTTATTGTAGAGACTTGAGAAGGAAAGAAACTGGGGCAAGATGGAAATTCCCCTGAAGAAAAATGTGGCAATTTTCTGGTCACCTATATGGTTGCAAAAACTCCAATACAATGAAACTTAAAACTGGATCAAACAAGAAATGTTATGAATATAATGTATGATAGAACATATACATCAAGGGAAACGATTGAAATGTTAGCATATCTAAGAAAATGGATCAGAGAAAATCTGCATTTATTGATTCAAATTCTTCACAGTGGTGTATCAATTGCTAGCAAGGCACTTTACAAACTTTGTCTTGGAATATAAGCCTGATACTAACTTTTGTAACAAGAAAAATCACATATCAATTACCAAAATAGAAGAATGGCAATGATCTCTCCAAATAGAGAGCAATTATGTCATATGAACTTTAAACAAAACATTCACAACTTGTTTTTGTATGTGTGGGGTATGTGTGTTTTTGTGTGTGTGTGCACCTGCACATGCACAATTACAAGGAAACAGTATATATTGGCCAAGAAATAAAAGTATACCAAAATGTCCTGGGGTATGAAAAGCAATTATGGAAAAAATATTTTAAGTTAGAACCATAATATGTACATTACCTTTGTTGATTATGTCAAAGCCTTTAACTCAGTTCTGTATTCACAGCTCATTCACATACTAAGTCAAAAAGACCTAAGCAAAATGAGAACGCTAGAACATTCAATGTCCACATAGTTAAAGTCTTTTCTGTTCAAAACTGGCCACCAACAAACTAATGCTAAGAAAAATTCCTACGAAGTGAGGCATTTTGAAGAGAGATGGTTTAAGTCAACTGTGTTCCCTTCTTGCCTTAAATTCATTATCCTCTCTCCTAAATAGAACTAACTTTGGCTCTCAAATTAAAGGAATTGAACCAAAATATCTTTTTAATCGTTTGGTGTAATGATTGGCATCAATCTATCTGGTTCCACCAAAAAACAAATTAACCAGCTCCTTCATGTCATGTTATTTTTCTCCAGTGATACTGAAATGTCTTTTGCATCTGATAAATATAAAATTATTAACATATGTCAAAGAAATAGAAAGCATGAAGGCTTCAAGACTGAATCTAGAATTCACTTTGAACCAGTGAATAAAGGTAGTGGCTACAAATATCTTGGTCTCCAAGTCAGAAATATTGCTATCAGGGAGGAGACTATATTTGAATATGTTAAGAGACTAATTGACTTCCTGAATTTGAAACTGACTGCTAAGAACACAGATCAATTAACAACTGTGCGATACCAGTTTCAGTGTATACTTTTGGAATTGTAAAATGGATAGTAACAAATGTGGAAAGTTTCCTTATGAAAACCCATAGAAGTATTAACAAAACTTAGGACCCATCACCCTAAGGCAGCTGTAGAAAGATGAACGTTTCCACACCAAAAAGGAGGAATAGGATGGATATGCTTAGAGCCCAGCAAATAGATCAAAAGTGAAAGTAAATTCTTTTGAAATAAGAAGATATTACTTCATAAATGCGATAATAGCAAAAAACCAATGATACTGGAAATGACACTGAATTCATTCAATGTATTGGCAAGTGGTTTGCCCTTAGCCTATGAATTGGCTAAGAACTGCGAGTGGAAATCCCCTCCTTCCCCTCCCCTCCCCTCCCCTTCTCTTCCCTCCCCTTCTCTTCCCTCCCCTCCTCTCCCCTTCTCTTAACTTCCCTCCCCTCCCCTCCCCTTCTCCTCCCTCCCCTCCTCTCCCCTTCTCTTCCCTTCCCTCCCCTCCTCTCCCCTTCTCTTCCCTTCCCTCCCCTCCTCTCCCCTTCTCTTCCCTTCCCTTCTTTCCTTTTTCCTTCCTCCTTACACTGAATTAGAGACTCTGAGGCCTAATATTTGATCTAGTTCTTATTTATTTAGGATAACTTTTCATCTGGCTTTATGTTCCTGATGGCATAAGTTTCTGTCTTTTCTCTTGGAATATTGTTTCCCAGTTTTTCAAGGGCCAACATGAGAGGAACTTTCCTGAGAATCTGAGTTATCCTTCCTTGAATTCCTTCTTATCCTGCCTAATTATTCCCCACGAGACTCTTATAAACACATTTTCCAGAAGTGGTGAGCTATTGTCCCTTGCTTGGTCATTTGGTTGAACTTTCCTGGTATAGAGCAGTAATAAGTTTGCTCCCTGCTTCTGCATAATAACTTCTAACAGCCTTCCAAATCCCTTCCATTTTGCTGACCCCTGCTGGAAATATAGCCCCTGAACTGGATTGTGAGGTTGTTAAGGGCCAGCTTCTGTTACAGGGGTCTTTTTGGGACCTATCCAAGTAGCTTCCAAGTGTAGAATTTGGCCTTCACTGAGTTCTCCTCCCTAGTGCTGCATAGAAAAGAGCAGTCACATCCCTTGTCCGTGACATGATAATACCTCTGGGTACAGTTCCTTAGGAAAAAAAAATCACATTAATTTTTATGACTGTCTTAGTCCTCCACATGCACATATCCAAATTGCTTGGGTTCTCTTTCAGGCCTATAGCCTTCCACTCTGCTCACAGGATGACTGGGGTTTGCATCATTTTGCCTCATAAAGCTGTAACAGCTCACTATCATTTCTCTAAAGGGAATTTCAATCTGGCCTCTGACTGGCCTGCTTCTAACCACTCCAGGTCCCTTGATGTCACTTCTTGGTTTCACTGTTCTGCTAACAATTCCCAGTTTTGTAGCAACTGAAAATCTAATTAACACATTATTTGCTCCTCTTCTTCCAGATCAAAATGATGTTAACCAAGACCAAGCCCCAAGGCAAATGAGAAAAGATTTCCCTATGTTTGGTTTAATGTCACCCAACATGTGTGATCTTCCATCACCATTATGTACTCCATTCATTGATTGTAGTGTCTGTAAAGGGGGAAGGAACACCTGACTTTGCTATAATTTTCTTCCTTAGTTTCCACGGATACTTGCACATTTCCTTTTTCACATTATCTCCTTTATTTTACTTGACATTGAAGTTACAGCAAAATAAAGCCATATCTTTACCTCTGCTCCTGCATCACCTAACTTCCTAAGGGCAGTTTAAGTGCTTCCTCTTACCTTTCCAACTAACAGTACTCCTTGGATCCTGAAAAGGGCAGTTAGGTGGGATAGAGTGCTGGGCCTGGAATTAGGAAGACCTGAGGTCAAACATGGCCTCAGATACTTACTAGTTGTGTGACTCTGGGCAAGTCACTTACCCCTGCCTGCCTCAGTTTCCTCATCTGTAAAATGAGCTGGAGAAAGAAATGTCAAAGCACTACAATATCTTTGCCAAGAAAACCCCAAACGGGATCATGAAGAGTCAAGACACGATTGAAAATGACTGAACAACAACAAAGCCTGAAAGAATTTTCTGTTTATGTAGTATATATGTAACATCAGAATATTCTCAGCCAATCAAGAGACATATCTCCTTCTATTTACACAGCAAGCAACACAGGGTTTTAAAACACGTATCTTACACTGTATACCAAGATAAAGTCAAAATAGGTCTGTGATTTAGACATAAAGGGTGATGATTAGGGGAGCATGGAAGAGTGTACCTGTCAGCTCTACAGATAAGGGAAGAATTTATGGCCAAAAAGAGCTAGTGAGCATTATGGGTTGTAAAACTGATCATTTTGTTTACATTAAAATAAAAAGTGGCTGCACAAACAAAACCAATGCAGTCAAGATTAGAAGGAAAGTATAAAACTGGGAAAAAAATTTTTACTGCATTTCTCTGATTAAGGATTGATTTATCAAATATATAGAGAACTGAGTCAAATTTATAAGAATACAAATTGTTCCCCAATTGATAAATGGTCAAATTATATAAAGAGGCAGTTTCAGATAAAGAAATCAAAGCCATATGAAAAAAAATGATCTAAATCATTATTGACTAGAGAAATATAAATTAAAACAACTCTGGGGTACCACCTCACAACTATCAGATTGGCTGATATAACAAAAAAGAAAAATGACAAATCTTGGAGGGAATGTGGGAAAATTGCAACACTAATGCACCGTTGGTGGAGTTATGAACTGATCCAACCATTCTGAAGAGTAATTTGGAGCTATGCCCAAAAGGCTATAAAATAATGCATACTCCTTGACCCAACAATATCACTACTAGGTCTGTATCCCAAAGAGATTTTTTTTTATGAAGAAAATTACTTTTTCGTACAAAAATATTTATAGCAGTTTTTTTTGTTACGGCAAAGAATTGAAAACTGGGGTGGCAAGGTGGCCCAGTGAATAGAGCACCAGCCCTGGAGTCAGGAGGACCTAAGTTCAAATCTGACCTCAGACACTTAACACAAAACTAGCCGTGTGACCTTGGACAAGTCACTTCACCCCAATTGCCCTACTTTCCCCTCTCCCAAAACCAAAAGAAAAAAAAAGAATTGAAAACTGAGAGGATGTCCATCATTTGGCTTAACAAATTGTGGTATATGATTGTGATGGAATATTATTATGCTATAAGAAGTGATGAGCAGGACACTCTCAGAAAAACCTGGAAAGACAAATTAATTGATGCAAAGTAAAGTGAGCAGAACCAGGAGAACACTGTACACAGTTAACAGCAACAATGTATGATGATCAACTATGAATGACTTAGCTATTCTTAGAAATATATTTATATAAGACAATTCCGAAGGATTCATGATGATAAATGCTATCCACCTCCAGACAAAGAAATGATGGAATCTGAATGTAGATCAAAGCATACTTTAAAAAAAATTATTTTTCTTTTTGTTTGTTTTTTAATCTGTGTTTTCTTTTCCAACATGACTAATATGGAAATGTTTTGTATGACTGCACATGTATAACCTATATCTAATTGCTTGCTTTTTCAATGTGGGGGGAGGGAGAAAATTTGGAACTCCAAATTTCAAAAAATAGCAACAAATGTTAAAAGTTTTTACATGTAATTGGAAAAAATAAACTATTTATTACAATTTAAAAAACTACTTTTTATAGGGTGAGGGGGGAGATAGGGAAGAGGATTTCTTTCTCTCCAGCAGAATATAATCTTTTTGAAGGCAAGGACTGTTTCGTTTTTGTCTTTGTATCACTAGGGCCTGGTACGGTGCCTAGCACACAGTAGGTACTTAATGAAAGCTCGCTGAATTTAACTGAATTACTAGCCTTCTTTCTTTATTGATAACTGATGGCAGATTTGTTTTTTCTCAGGATTTCCATGTTTTATAAATAGTGATCACAGACTCCCTCTACTCTTCATCCTCTTGTTTCCAAATGGGCAGAGTAAGAAAATATAGGATCTCATGACACTCCAAGGACTTTTTCCAGACAAAATGCCATCCTGACTGGCAAATAGTGACAGAGAGGCGGTTCTCAAGCTGTACAGTTGTAGCCAAGTTAAGGGGGCTTACAAAACACCAAACTTCAGATGCTACTGATTTAGGAAGTCCCTTTTTCTACTTTCTATCTCAGCCTCTTCATTTTCCCCTCCCCTTCTTGAATGACACCTCCCACTTCCCCATCAGAGTAGTCAAGTCAGTCCTTCAAGCCTCCCTTTCTCTGGCATGTCCTTTTCAAAGCAGTCCAGGACCCTGATTCTCCAAGTAGGTTATTTTTTCATAAGGTGTTTATTCCATGATAGAAGATAAAGGATGTCAAAGACCCAGAAGAGGAACAAGATGAAAAAGTTGAAGAATCAAGAGCCAGGAGACCAGCTTTGATGCATGCCTAAAATGTCTGCTACTGGGGAGGATTGCTTGAGCTCAGGAGTTTTGAGATTTAGGAAGATGAAAGCTGATTGGGTGGTCCATACTACATCTGGCACTGATCTGGTGAGTCCCCAGGAGCAGGGGGCCACCAGAAGGAAAGGCAAACCTACCCAATTTGGAAACAGCAGGTCAAAGCTCCAGTATAAATCAGCAGTGAGAGTAGCCCTATGAATGACTGCTGTACTTCCAGCTGGACAAAATAATGAGACCCAGTCTCAGAAAACAATTGAAAAAGAAAACACAAGAATCAAGGGCAAGAATAGTGACCAGTGACTATAACTCTGTTTCTTAATAAGTTATGTGTTCTAAGGCAGTGGTCTCCAAAGTTGGGACCTGGGAATAACCCCAAGGCATCCAAAGCTTAACCACCAAGGAATATGGAATCAACTAATTAGAAAGTTCCTCCTCTTTCTCCCTCCCACAGCAAATTGTGGACTCGTTTCTAACACAACTATATCACACCTCCCCCTTGAACACTTACCCACCTTACTCCCCTCTCCACTACCTTCTGGCCATTTGGGGTTACCCAGGGCTTAGTCCCCATAGAGTGATTATAACCTGTCTCAACTCTGTCACCCTCACCAACTGATTCCTCTGTTGCCTCTTCAAGGCTCTGCATCTCTATCATCTAGTGGCTGAAATGGGTTCCCTTCAGTGACAGAGGCTCTCAAGCAATAGAAACTTAGTGAGACCTTCCTGACACCCATTTTTTCTTTCTTCAATGGTAACAAGAAGAATGGATGGGTCATAGAATCCAAGATCTCATTACATGATCTTCCCCATCCCCACCAACCCACCATTTTCCCAAACTTTCCTATTTCTTTGGAAGGTATCACAGTCCTTCCCAATCACATGGATTCACAACTTTGGTGTTATCCTTAACTTCACACTTTTCCTTCTCCCTCCCTGCCTCCCCCCCCCAACACACAGTTGCCAAATCTTACTGTTCCTATGTCCACATCATCTCTCAGATCCGTTCTTTTCTCTTTATTCACATATAGCCTTCACCTTAGTTCAGGCTTTCATCACTTACTACTTGGACCATCATAACAGGCTCCTAATTTGTCTCCTTGCCCCATCTCTTTCCCCTCCAGTCCCTCTTCCATGGCTTCCAAAGTGATTTTCCTAAAGCGTGTGTCTACTCATGTAACTCCCCTACTCAGTAAAACACAGAGGCCACCTATTTATGGACACTAAGTTATTTCACCTTTTTTATATCTTTTTAAACATTTCTATTTTTAAAAAAAGTTTTAGAATGTAGACAATAGTACAGTACTAGGGTGCTAGATAGTACAGTGGATAGAGAGCTTGTCTTGGAATCTAAAAGATTCATCTTCCTGAGTTCAAATCAGGTCTCAGACATTTACTAACTGTGTGACCCTGGGGAAATCACCTAAGCCTCTTTGCCTCAGTTTCCTCATCTGTAAAATGAATTGGAGGAGGAAATGGCAAACCACTCCAGTATTTTTGCCAGCAAAATCCCAAATGGCATCATGAAGAATCAGATATGACTAAAAATCAGACAATAAAATAGTACTAAGGAAGGGAGTGAGGATAAAAACCATTTATTAAGGATGCATTTATTAAGGCATTATTCTAAGCACTTCACAAATATTAACTAATTGGATTCTCATAACAACCCTGTGAGGTAGGTGCCCCGTTTTATAGTTGAGGAAACAGGCAGACAGAGATTAAGTGTCTGGTTGAGGATCACACAGGTAGAAAATGTATGAGGCTGGATTTGAACTCAGGTCTTCTTGACTTCAGATTCAGTGGTCCACCCTCTGAACCACTTACCTGCCTAATAACTACACAGATATACAAGTAAATATGCATATATTGGGGTGCACGCTCAAACTTTTTTTTTAACTGATAGGGTAAGTAACCAAAAACTTTTGAACAACACTTCTCTAAGGTGTGACAAACTTTAGTTTCTCCATCAGTAAAATGGGCTAAAAATGCTGACGTATATCAGGTAATTTCTTTTTTTTTTTTTAGGGGGGAAGGCAAGGCAATTGGGGTTAACTGACTTGCCCAAGGTCACACCACTAGTAAGTGTGTTAAGTGTCTAAGGTTGGATTTGAACTCAAGTCCTCCTGACTCCAGTGCTGGTGTTCTATTCACTACACCACCTAATGTCCCAAGTCATTTCTGGGAGACTAAATTTATATAGCACTTTGAGTTCTCTGGATTCAAAGATACAATGCTATTAAACAGCCTAACAAAATTCCTTTTCATTTTTCCAACAAGTGTGAGTTCTTCTTAGTGTCTCGCTCTTCCTATTACACCTTTCTAATTCTGTACAGTACATATGATCACCATTTTTCTTGACACACACATATATATACATATACATACATACATACATATACATATATATACACATATGTGTGTGTATGTGTGTGTGGCTTCTGAATCAATGATTTCAGCTTACAAAAACCTTCTAAAGAGATAAAATGAGAGAAAGATACTGGGTCCTCAAATATTTTCTCATGAGTGACCCTGAATGTTCATTTATTTTCAATGGGATCCAATTCTTAGAAATACAGGGGTTAAATGTCTCAGGAACTGTACAGAGTTCTCTTTATTTTTCATCTCAATAAACCTGAGAAAAATCTGGTGGGGGAAAAATAGCTTTTGAGGCCACAGCTGACTCCTGGCCCCAGATGCTTTACATTCAGATCACCATCTGTGTTTTGTTTTTCCTGTTAAGGGGTTTTAGCAACTGCTTTTATTATGTACTGTAAGTACAAGTAACAGCAGGAAATCATGCACAGCCGACTCAATAAAGCTCTGCTCCCAGTGATTTGGTTTGTCTCTCATAACAATCAGATTTGGGGGGATGCCTTGGTTCAGGTAACTATTTTATATGAGGAATGAGGAAAAATGTAAAGGAGGAGGATGGGTTAGAAGGGAGATAATGAGAAGAGAAGGAGAGGAGAGGGAGAAGGTGGAGTAGGGAGGAGAAAGGAGAGAAGAAAGAAAAGAGAGAAGAGAGGGAAGAGAAAAGAGAGGAGGAAGAAGAGAGAAGACAGAAACAGGGAAGGAAGAGGAAATAGAGAAGAGAAAAAGGAGAGATGGAAGGGATAGTTGAAGGAAAAGAGTAGAGAAAGAAGAGATAGAAAGGAGAATTCAAGGGAAAAAAGAATGTAAGAAAGATGGAAAGAAAAGCTTTAGGGGGGAAAAGAGAAGAGAAAAAAGATAGAAAGGAGAGGAAAAATAGAGATAGAGAAAGTAGGGACAAAGGAAGAGGGAAAGATAAGGAGAGAGGGGCAGACAATGCTGAATTCCTCCTGAAAGAATGCTTGCGTTGCACAGCTTTTCAAAATGTATTTCATACAATAGATACACTATTGCATGATTTAATCCTCCTGAGGAGAGTCTAAGAAATATTGAAAACACTATGTTAGTAAGGTATGATCATGTGAAAATGTCCATTTGATTTATAGTGTCCTTCATTAGCAGTGACTTTAAATAACTATGCTGAACCTCAGAATATCAAATTATCATTTGAATTAAACTCTTCCTTGTTATAGCTTTTCTGTTATTTCCCATTTCTCCATTCTTAGAGACAATTCTTACAAGCACTATGGATTTCATTATCACATTGGATGGTATTTTATTCTCTTACTTTCTTAGCTTTGAAACGTGAAATATAATTTTTTTTAGCATTTCCTGAGGGACTGAGATAAATTGCACAAGTTGAAACTTGTAGTAATTAAACACGTAAAGTGCAGGAAGATAATTATGTACCTTCGTCTGGTTCGTTGAAGCATTTGTATGGCAACATTAATTGAATTGGTCCATTTTCATTTTGCAAGAAATTGGAGGTATGTTCCATTGTGTGGTATACAGCATGGGTACCAATCACCTTTAGACTGAAATTTCTGTCAAAGTCAAGAGAACCAGTTGATCCTTTGACCCTATGTTACCAATAGTGTTCTGGGGATGGATTTGAGTGTTGAATTGACCCGTCTTCACAAGCAACAACTCTAGAGACCTTTTAACAAGTGACTGATATGACATTATGGGGCAGGGATGGTTGTGGTGAAGAAAATGATTCTCAGTCAAGAAAACAGACATGAATTTCTGAAGGACAATGGTAATTTAGAGGAAGAGAAGGAGAGAGAGAGAGAAAGAGAGAGAAGAGAGAAAGAGGAGAGAGAGGAAGAGAGAGAGGAGAGAGATGAAGAGAGGAGAGAGAGAGAGAGAGAGAGAGAGAGAGAGAGAGAGAGAAGAGAGAGAGAAGAGAGAAGGAGAGAGGAAGAGAGATGAAGAGAGGAGAGAGATGAAGAGAGGAGAGAGAAGAGCACATGAATACCTTGGGCAACATTACTAGTTCAACACAAATTTTTAAAATCTTATTTTTTATTGATATCTTTTGTTTTGACAACATCTTCAATATTGAACAATATTTCTCCCTTCCACCTGCCTCCACCAGCCAACCACCCTTTCAACAAAGATTTTAAAATAAAGAGAAAAATACACACACATGTAAATTTATTTTTTATAGGTCTTCACATTGCGAATGGAATTCTTTACATTAAACTCAAGGATACAATCACACACAAATCATCTCTGCAAATAGGATGGCATTGGGTTGCTTCTCTTAATGTCCTATTGGGTCTGCTTACTTAATGTGAGGTCACTGGCCTTGTAACTCCAGAAAAAGCAGAGAAGAAAAAAATTTTATGTAGAAGTAAAAGAGAGAGAAGCCAGAATCTCTGGCACAGAACCAGAGAAAAGGGATAGTGTAACCTCTGACCTGACCATGAGCAAAGAAGTGATGTGAACTGCTGTACTACCAAGAAAGAGAGCAAGCTCCCAGAAGAGAGTACTTCTGAAATGATCACATCCAAAAAGAGAGAGGCAGGACATAGGGCATGAAGCCAGAGAGAAATGGACAGAGCTATGTCTGGGTTTCTGGCCTCTGGAGAAGCTGAAATCTGAAAAAGAATGAGCTTGTCTTAGATACAATGTTCTCTGTAACCTTCCTGTTTCTAGTTTAGTCAGGAAAGGCTACAGTGGAAGATCTGGGTTTGAACTCAGAGCATATGGATCCAAATCCTGTTTTTATTGCTTGCTTGACACATGGCCTTGACCAAGTCAGTTGACCAATTTGAATCTTTCAAAAAAGGCCTTTGCAATGTCAGAAATCAGATTAAATGCAATGACCAGTGTTGGTTCCAGAGGACTGGGAATAAAACACTTTTCTTCTTTCAGCAGAGGTAGGTGGTAGACTCCAGTTATGGAATCTTGCATTTCTTGTCAGGCACAGCTGTGTCAACTTGCTTTTTTTTGGCTTTAAGGAATGTTTCAATGGCAAGGATAAGTTATTGGGAAGTGACCATGGTGACAAAAAAAAGAAAGGGTCAATAGAGTATTGTCTAAAGGACTTTTCTGAAAACAAACACAAAAGCAACACTTGATTTCCCTGGGTCTCAGTTTCCTCATTTGTAAAATTAAGCCATTGACGTAGATGGCCTCTGAGGTCTCTCTCAGTTCTAATCTATGATCTTAAGTGTGATTATCTTCTTACTAAATAAAGTTTCTGTTGTCTGTTCCTGAGCTGCCCACCCTAAACTTGAAGCTCTATGTCCAGTTTGACAGTCACTGGGGGGATATTGTCCCTTTTAAGGGACATGATCTAGTTTAAGTCAAGGACGTCCTGCCCTGCTGGCAAAAGACCTCCTCAGTCAAGAGATACTTGGCTCCCACCTTTTCTAAGACCTATTATTTTGATTAAAATTGTTGAAGATGCCAAGATCATCCAATGCATCCCTGACCATCATCAATTGTCTTGACTTTTGTCTTGCCACTGGACTTTGATAACTCTGGAGGAGAGAGTGAGGGTGATGACTTTGTACAACTCTACCTCAGTTAAATCCAATTCATGCATGAATCTAGACTCTGTGATGTCCTTGATGCTCTTTGAAAACAAAGGAAAACAGCAATTTTGGTGTACAAATGCTTTAGAGTTCTGGTTTCCAAAGTGGGGACCTAGGGGTATGGTGGGGTGGAGAAAGGTATTGCTCCAAGAAGTGTTAGTCAATAGTTGACAAGCCTTATTAAACACTTACTACATGTAGGCACTATGCTAAAGTGCTTTTTACAGTCAAAAAGAAAGAGTTTTTGACCTCAGGGGGCTTACATTCTAATGAGGGAAGACAATTCTTGAAAGAGAGCTGGAAAGTTGCTTGTGTCAGTTAGGCTGGTCAGAAATGGAGGTGGGAGAGGAATGATATCAGAGGGTGAGGAGGGGGTCGAATTCTACTCTTCTGCAATAACCAGTCACAGGACTTGTCTCCAATACAACCACCCCTTCCCCATTTAAGTTCCAACACTCCCCAACAGTGCATCCTCCTTCAGGCTCCCAGTTTCACCCCTTCTGTTCCAGATGTTGGCTCCTCAAGGCAGTTCTAATATATTTTCTACCTGGGTACCTTCAGTAGCAGCAACAACAACAGCTATGCAGGCATCACTGGGAAAACTTTCTCCCCTCCCCAGTAAACTATAGCTCCTGAAGTAGGTGTCACTCAGAGCATGGGTTTTATGGCAGTGACAGATGAATCAAGACAAAAATGAAACAGTCTGAGCCTTCAACAGAATAATAAAAAGAGGTGTCATTTATTTAGTTCTTTACAAAGCATTATGCATGCACTATTGCGTTTGAAGCCTCAAAACAGCCCTATGAGTTAAGTTGTACAACAATTAAGAGCCATGGATTCTCCCCTTTTTATTTTTGGAGGGAAGGAAAGAAACAAGAATTTATTAAGTGCCTACTATGTGCTAAGCACTGCGCTGAGCATCTTACAAATTTTGTCTCATTAGATAGTCACGACAACCCTGGGAAGTAGGTTAGCCCCATTTTACAATTGAGGAAACTGAGGAAGACAGAGGTTAACAGGTTTTCCTGACTTTAGACCCAATACTTTCTCCACTATGGCACAGTTAAATATGATGGGTCAAATGAGAAGAGCAATATGGATGACCTGTCATCTGCTTCATAGATCTCATTATATTATCTTTCTCTCATGTACCAACCTACCCCTTTTTCCATCTTCCCCCTTTCTTCCAGTCTTTCCAGGCACCCACATTAACAATTTCACTGTCATCCTCTCTTCATTCTCCCACACCTCACCCCACATATCCAACTGATTGCTGGATCTTTTTTTCCCCTTTCTTTTCTTTCTTCTTTCTTTCTTTTTTTTCTGTCCATGTCATCTATGTTTCTGATTTCTCCATTCTTCACTTCCACAACCACCACAGTGGCTCAGATTTTTGAAACTTTTTACTTCTCTACCTGCAATGGCCTCCTACTCTAACTGATCTCTCTGCCTCCAGCCTCCCCTTGCTCCAATCCACCCTCCACCAACCTGGCAAAATGATTTTACTGAAGTTGAGGTCTGTGTCACCTCACTCCTCAATAATCTCCACTGGCTCCCTAAGGATTCTAGAATCAAATAGAAACTTTTTTGAAGGACACTTGAAGCTCTTTGCAACCTGGTCCCAAATGTATTTTCCATGCTTATTATATATTCTTCTTCTTCTTGTACACCATGGTCCAGAAAGTGGACTTCTTACTGTTTCTTATCTTCATACAAAATCTTCTCCATTAAGCAGAACTCCATATAAAGAAAAAGGAACAGATTTACATCAAAAAGATTTCTTTTGAATTGAATTTAAAGGCAATCCACTTTTTTTTTGCATTGTTTATGGTGACTATCTACCCACAGAAAAATATTACTCCTACTGAAAAACTGTTATGTCTCCTGACTGTTAAGACCCGTTATCTGATTATTTTATTGTGTATCTTTCATTTTTAAAAATCTTAAATTGAAAAAAAGAAATTTGCCTGCTTGGCTAGTCACATTGATCAAATACATGAATAATTAATTGCTAACAATTATTATTTATAAGTCTTCTTCCCTGTACCTCAGTATATATAGTCATTATTTTAAAATAATGAAGCAAAGTCAATCACTTTGCTCTCACTAAAATGTATTACTATTAATAATATTCTAGCAAGAAGGGGATAAGGGCTTTTGTACCATTAGTAGATAAAAAATATGTTTAAATGTTGTTTAGTTCATCTTTGTCTCATCCCTATCCTTCTTTATTCCTACTTTTGTGTTTGTTTTATAATATACATAATATATACAATTGACAGGTAAATGTGCACGTTTGCATGGTAGCATAGGTATATAAATCATAACTTAATATACCTATTTTGGGGTACACGCTTAAAATTATTTTACTGATGGGGGTATGCAAGAAAAAAAACCATTTGGTGATTATTATTCTTCACTTCACTTCACAGGAGCTTATGACCTTTTGTCTCTTGATTGGGGATTGATCAAAAAAATTCTTGGGGCAACTAGGTGGCACAGTGGATAGAGAATCAGGCCCAGAGTCAAGAGGACCTGAGTTCAAATCTGGCCTCAGACATTTGCTGGCTGTGTGACCCTGGGCAGGTCACTTAATCCAATTGCCTCTGAAAAAAGAAAGAAAGGAAAGGAAGGAAGGAAAGAAGGAAGGAAGGAAAAAAGGAAGGAAGGAAAGAAGGAAGGAAGGAGGGAAGGAAGGAAGAAAGAAAGAAAGGAAAAAAGAAAGAAGAGGAAAGAAGAAAAGGAAAGGGAAGGAAAGAAAGAAAGAAAAGAAAGGAAAAGAAAATTCTCTTAGGTTTTCATGCGACAAGTTTAGCTTTACATTAAGAAAATGTTTTATCCCATTTTCATCCAGTCAGAAAACTAAATATCACATTTGAAATTTCCTAGTATTTCTTCAACATTGGCCATGACTACATCCTCCCACTATTATTCTATGACTGGCATGAAATACAGAATGTGATTCATAAATCAATCAGTTAGTCGACAATCATTTATTAAATCACTACCATGCAAAGCAACATGGAAGGCACTGAGGATAGGAAGACAAAAATGAAATCATCTAAGCCTTTGACAGGATCATAAAAAAGAGTCAACATTTTTTTAGTGCTATATAAAGCATTGTGCATGCATTATTATATTTGAATCTCACAAAGGTCCTATGAGTCAAATTGTGTAAGTTGTGCATTTTAGAGAGAAAGAGCCTGAGGTTCAAAGAGGCAGCCTGATTTGCTAATAGTTGCATAGTCGCAAAACGCATCACTTTCTGAGTTAAGCTGTGAACTTGGTTATCTTGACTCCAGGTCAAGTGCTCTTTTTACTATGCAACAGATATCTCCCAGAAATTGGCCCACATGGACATTCTCTCATCCTTTTATCTTCAGGAAAGCAAAAGTTGTTTTTCTTTATTTTATTTCCTTAAAGGGATTTATAAATAGTAATGATGAACTCAGCACTAAGAATCTCTTGAGGAATTAATGACCAGCTAGTGTTAATGGCTCTTGGCTTTACTTTGACACTTTCAAGCAATCTTAATCCCAGGAATGTTCCTGAGAGATATGGCTTAATTAGATAACAAACAACACTATTAAAATAGCCCTAAAGGATTGAATCAGAGCTATAATGAAAAGGAAATTCTGAGTTAAGCTGAGAAATCTGATAAATCACTGGTTCTAACAAAGTCCCTCTATGGAGGGGACATCATTTAAGATGTGGTTTTCAAAGAGATAGGGAAGCCTGGCTGGTAAAAGCACAGGATTAGGGATCAGGAGACCTTAGCTTTCTCTCTTGATCTGCTATTTAATTAGCAAAGGTCCCTGGGGAATATGTCACTTAATTTCTCTGTTTCCATCTGTAAAAGACTGATGGCAACAACTCTCTCCTGAACAACACTACCACATAGGTGGCAGATAGACTGAATCACTGTTAGGTCAATAACTCATTTATGGACACCTGAAGTTAGCCATTTGGATCCTGCATCCATAGAGGCAAGAGGGACTTATTCATTAGGTAGTATGAAAAAAATATTCCACTAATGACTGAACTTCCTTGGCATATTTTTGCTCACATTCTCGAGATTTAAGATGCTCTTCTCAATGACATAGAACCCTTCCTTATAATAAAGAGTTAAGCAAAACAAAATCACCGATCAACCATGTCTGGCAGAGCATTCAGCATTCCATCCCCATAGTTCATCAAAAAGAGAGATTTTTTTTTAATCATCAATTCTTTGAAATCACATTTGGTCATTACGTGAGTCTGAATTTAGATGTCTTTGTCATGTTTTTTTCTTTGTATTATTGTTAACTATCACTTATTTAAAATTTACAAAATGTTTGACAAATACCTCTTTTATCTTCACACCAACTCTGGGAGGTAGGTGCTGTTACTAGTCTCATTTTACAGATGAAGAAACTGAAGTAAACAAAAGTTAAGTGACTTGGTCAGGGTTGCACAAGTGACTGAGACTGGATTTGAACTCAGGTCTTCCTTACTCCAAGTCCAGTGCTATATCTACTGTGTTACCTTGTTTGCCTCATTGTGGTAATGTATATTGTTCTCTTGTTTCTGCATCAGTTCATACAGGTGATTCCAAGATTCTGTGAATTCTTTATATTTGGCTATGGTGTTTAACAAAGCCCTTTCCCACATCAATGACATTTCCTAGGTATTAAAGTCAGAGGCCATTTGGGGCAAGGGAGAAAGAGATATCATTCTATCCAAGTATGCAGTCATTCAACCTGAGTGCCATTTGAAGTCAAGATGGATAGCTTGTGCTAGGGAAAGCCCATTGTCCAGTCTGTTATGTTTACCAGAAGGATGACTCACCTAGAGGAACTGACCAAACTTTTTATCACTTCTCCCAGTTTGTCATTTGACCATACTTCTTCATTGAGGAATTAGGTTCTACCTTCTTCTGGTCTAAAATGAACTAGCCACTTTCCCTCAGCCTATTCCCCACTGACCAAGAAACTATCACCATGCCTGGAGCCTCACCCCTTCCACCTTTTCCAGAAGCAAAATCTGCAGCACGTGTTGATTTGAAACTCCCAAACTTGCATCCACTCTGGGCCATTCCAGACAAGAATTTAATTGAGAATGCTTAGAATCGTTTTTTCATTAGTCATTGTCATTGCCTTGAGTAGAGTAGCAGCCAGGAAGCCAGAGGGCAATTCAAAGCTATTAAAGATGTTTTTACTTGTACTCCATTTACATAAAACTCTCCTCATTGGTAGAGATTGATTATTCAATGCTCTTGGTGCTGATAGGGATGGAGTTGGTAAGAGCGAGAGAGTAGAGAACTTGGTCTTCTGACATCCAGCTTTGAGAGAGAAAACATCATGCTCTAACCTACCAAAAGGAGAGAAAGAATCTGAGAAGACAACATATAGAAAAGCAGGCATTATGATCATATCAGCTTCTTCCCAGAGTCTTTTTCTCCTTTCAAGTTGAAGGAAAGTCAGAACTGTGAGTCTTCTATCTCAAAGCTGGGAGCCAGGTGACTCTTCTCTCCAGCTCTCACTAGATGGACCCTTCATGTACAGGTATATACATTGGCAGAACACTGAATAATCAATCTTCACTCTAAGCACAGTTTTATACAAATGACTCCTTGAGCCATGATATACATATTATGTTCTTTGTTGTTTTTTTTTTTGTTTAAAATTTCACTATCAGCTGTTAATGACCCCACCACCCATCCTCTTTCCCAAGAAGTGGGAGGCATGCTTCCCCATCAGTCTTCTGAAGTCATGATTGGTCACTATTTTGGTCAGTGTTCTAAAGTCTTTCAATGTTGTTTTCTTTTCCATTATCATTTTCATTCTATAAGTTGTTTCCCTGATTCTTCTTACTTCCTTCTGAGTTAATTCATATGTTTTCCTAAGATCCTCTGAATTCTTCATCTTCATTATTTCTTATGGTGCAATAGTATATTCCACTATATCCATGTGCCACAATTATTGCACTAATGTTGGGCACATACCTTCCTTACCGTTCTTCGCTGTTAAAAAAAAAAGGCCTGCTCTATTAGTTTGCCTATCAATTCTATGGAGAAGGGAAGACTTTATAACCAAAAAAAGAGAAAGAAAGCATTACAAGATATAAAATGGATAATTTTGATTATATCAAAAAGGGTTTGCCCAAACGAAGCAAATGCAACCAAGATTAGAAGGAAAGCAAGAAGCTGGGAAACAATCTTTATAGCAAATGTCTCTGATAAAGGTCTCATTTCTCAAATATATAGAGAACTGAGTCAAATTTATAAAAATACAAGTCATTGATAAATGGTTAAAGGTTATGAACAGGCAATTTTCAGAAGAAGAAATCAAAGCAATTTCTAGTCATATGAAACCATGTTCTAAGTCACCATTGACTAGAGAAATACAAATTAAAACAACTCTAAGGTATATCTCATACTTATCAGATTGGCAAATATGACAGAAAAAGAAAATGATAAGTGTGGGAGGGGATGTGGGAAAATTGGCACACTAAAGCACTGCTGGAATTGTGAATTAGTCCAACCATTCTGGAGAACAATTTGGAACTATTCCTAAAGGGCTATAAAACGTCATACCCTTTGATCCAGAAATACTACTAGGTCTGTATCCCAAAGAGATCATTAAAAAGGGAAAAGGACCCACATGTACAAAAATATTTATAGCAGCTCTTCTTGTGGTGGCAAAGGATTGAAAATGGAGGGGATGCCTATCAAATGGGGAATGGCTGAAAAAGTTGTGATATATGATTGTAATGCAATACTATTGTGTTATAAAAAATGATGAGCAGGATGCTCTCAGAAAAACCTGGAAACATTTACATGACCTGATGCAAAGTGAAGTGAACAGAACCAGGAGAACATTCTATACGGTAACAGCAACATTCTATAATGATCAACTATGAATGACTTAGCTGTTCTCAGCAAGACAATTATCCAAGACAATGCCAAAGGATCAGCTACTCCTGGAACTACCCATCCACAGCCTGGAAATTAAAAAAAACCCTATCTGGACTTCCAGGGACCAAGATGACAGACTGAACCCCAGCTGCTCCAATCCCCCCCTATGACCCAAAAACACAGTAATTATTGCTCCAGAGGAAAATTTTAAGGAGTAAAGGCTTAGGAACCCCAGAGGAAGGGTGTGGCTAAGGTCCTGCCTCAAAATGGGAAGAAGGTAGGCTGAAAAGACAAAGACAAAGACTCTGGAATCTAATAAGTGAGAGGGAGGAATCAAACTCAGAAGGAGAGAGTATTGACTCCACGCCCGCAGCTGAAGCCTTAACAGAGACCACAACCAGGTCTCCGGCACAGAAAGCATTCCTAGATGAGCTCAAAAAGAACTTTGAAATCTGAGTTAGAGAGGTAGAAGATAAAATCAATACCTCTTATAAAAACAAAATTGAGAAATTAGAAAAACATTGCAATGAAGAGAACAGCTCCTTAAAAAGTAAAATGTGTGAACTAAAAATGAAATCTGAGCATATGGAAAAGAAGCTTCAAAAACTGAGGAGAATAATTTGCTAAAAGCCAGAATCAACCAAATTGAAGCCAATGACTCTATGAGGAACCAAGAATCAGTCAAACAAAACATCAAGACTGAAAAATTAGAAAAAGAGGTAAAATATCTCAATGGAAAAATAATTGACCTGGAAAACAGATCTAGGAGAGACAATCTGAGAATCGTTGGTCTATCAGAAAATCATGATGAAAAAATGAGTCTGGACAATATCTTCCAAGAGCTCATCAAGGAAAACTGCCCTGAGATCCTAGAACCAGACAGTAAAATAGAAATCGGAAGAATCCACCTGATGCCTCCTGAAAGAGATCCCAAATTGAAAAGTCCGCAAAACGTTGTGGCCAAACTCCAGAACTATCAGGTAAAGGAGAAAAATACTACAAGCAGCCAGAAAGAAACAATTCAGATATAGCGGAACCACAGTGAGGATCACACAGGATCTGGCAGCCTCAGTGTTGAAGATCAGAGGAGCTGGAATATGATTTTTTGCAATGCAAAAGAGCTCTGGCTATAACCAATGAACACCTATCCAGCGAGACTGAGCGTAATCTACCAGGCAAGGAGATAGACATTTAGTGACATAACAGAATTCCAAACCTTCTATATAACCAGACTATTGTACAATGTGAAAGTATTTGCAGATCCTATACTTGCATGCATGCCACCATAGGTGGGGAGGGGAAAAGGGAGGGGAGAAAATTTGAAACTCAAGGGATTCTGTAATTGAATCACGTAAACTAAAATTAAAAAAATAAATCGATTAAAAAAAAAAGAAGACAATGACAAAGGATTCATAATGAAAAATGCTAGCCACATCCAGAGAAACAACTGATAGGGTCTGAATGCAGATTGAAACATACTATTTTCACTGTGTGTGCATATGTGTGTGTGTGTGTGTGTGTGTGTGTGTGTGTGTGTGAGTTTGTGTGTATGTTCTTTTGGTCTGTTTCTTCTTTCAGAACATTACTACTCTGCAAATGTTTTGCACGATTATACGTATATAACATATCAAATTGCTTATTGTCTTAGGGAGAAGGGAAGTAAGGGAATGAGGAAGAAAATATGTAACTCAAAAAATTTTTAAATGAATGTTAAAAATTGTCTTCACGTGCAATTGGGAAAAATACTATTAAAAATGTGATCCAACTTGAAGGACACTTACAGTTGAAACTGGAAGGGGGCTATTAAAGAGATGAAAGACAGGCAAGATTCTTCAAAGATTTGTTTAACAAACTCTTTTTGTCATCAAGAACTGTGGCTTCACCCAGAAATGTGACAGTAAATGTTTAATAGTCAGCTCCCTCTCTCAAAAAAAAGTACCACTTTCAAGTTTAATCTGCGTTCTCACATTTTCTTCATCATTTTTTGAGCCTGGACAATCAACAAAATAATAAATGAAGCCTTGGTTTGCAATGCCTAAAAAAAACAAAAAACCAGCTCTGAATATTCTTGCATTCATGGAACTTTCCTCTTTGTCTTTGATTTCCATGACGTATAAGCCCACTAGTATCATCACTAGATCAAAGGTTATGTGCAACTTAATGACTTCTTTAATAAAGTTCCAATTTTTTTTTTAGAGGCAGCTAGTGGCTGAGTGGATAGAATTCTGGGCCTAGAGTCAGGAAGAGCTGGGTTTAAATCTGATCTTCGATACATACTCTCTGTATGACCTTGGGAAAGTCACTTAACCTCTGCCTGCCTCAGTTTCCTGAACTGTAAAACTGTAGAATCATAGCACCTACCAATCACGGCTGTTGTGAAGACTAAATCAGATAATATTTTAAAGCACCTAATACAGTGCCTAGCACATAGTAGGCACTCAATAAATGCTTATTTCCATTTCTTTCCCTCTTTTGCAGATTGATTGGTCCAATTCACATCCCCTTCAACAATCTATTTTCACTTTTGATGTAACAATAGCAAGAGTCTCAATTTGAGGGCACTCACTTGCCAAAGGGGGAGTGTGATCATGCACAAAGTACAAACTCAGGAATATCTCATGGCAAGAACAGCCAGGGGGACATACTCTTGTGTTCAAAGTTACAATAGGAGAAATGCCTCCTGATTAGAACTGAGGGCCATCATGCTCCTATAATATGCCATTTTGAAGGAAAAGAAGATGGAGAAAGCTTGCAGATGTGGTAGCTATTCAGATAATGGTCTGTGTTTAGCTTCTTCCAATCCTCTTCAAGACAAATGCTTGAAACCAGAACAGACTTCCAGGAATGAAAATGGTGGAATAAGCAGTAAAATTGCTGTAACTCTCCCATATTCACCTCCAAACAATAATAAAAGAGCACCCCAAAACAAATCCAGGAAGAGCAGAACCAGCAAAAAGATGGGGTAAAACAATGTTTGAGCCCAAAAAACTTGGAAGAAAGATCCATCTCACTCATTTAAAAGGGGAATGCAGGACAGGAAGTATCCTGGCAAACCAGCAGCAAGCCCTACTTCTGCAAACCAGCAGTAGAACATAATCCCCAGTGTGGTGGAGCAGGCAAATGCTAACACCAGGACCCCTCACATGCCTCAGCCTAGCCAGGGGAACCAGCAGACTCCCGCCCTGAGAACCACCATCTGCTTCAGTACAGCCCCAGGGAAAAAAGTAACCTCCAGTGTCCAGACCTCCAGATGCTTCAGTATAGTCCTGGGTGAAGAGGCAATCTCCAGCAGCCAGACCAACACATCCTTGGGGAAACACAGAAACACCCCACCAGCCTCAGCACATGCCAGATACTACCACTAGGACCCTGGCTTGGTGCCAGGTAAGGTGCCAAAACCCTAAGGCCTCCAGGAGTGCCAGTTATCTTCTACTCCATGCCCTCAGTTCAGGACCAAACACAAGGGTCCCCCATGGAACTCAAGGCAACATCGATGAGGAACCAGGTAAACAGCCAGGGTCTGCAGACTCTAGCAAAAGAAGCCTGATACCGTGCCTCTTCTACTCCACGAGTGCAGCTTAACTTTAAAAGAAAGGAATGAGTCCAGAGCAAAACAACAATAACAACAAAATAATCTGACCATAGCAAGTTATTATGGTGACAGGGAAGATCAAGACACAAATTCAGAAGAGGACAACAATGTCAAAACATCTATGGGCAGAACCCCAAAGTAAAATGGGAAGTAGTTTCAATCCCAGAAGAAACTCATGGAAGAGCTCAAAAAGGAACTATAAACTTATATAATGGAGAAGAAAAATTTAAAAAAGAAATGACAGTGATGCAAGAGAATTATGAAAAAAAGAGTCAATGGCTGGGGAAAAGAAAACAACTGCTTAAAAAGTAGAATTGGCCAAATAGAAAAAAAGTACAAAAGCTAATGGAGGAATTTCTTGAGAATTTCTTAAAGGATGATTTCTAGGTTCTCTTTTTGATCATGGCTTTCAGGTAGTCCAATAATTTTTAAATTGTCTCTCCTGGATCTATTTTCCAGGTCAGTGGTTTTTCCAATGAGATATTTCACCTTGCCTTCTATTTTTCCATTTGTTTGGATCTGTTTA
>CM053580.1:189054854-189085832 GCA_028627135.1 Pseudochirops cupreus | reverse complement strand
TTCTCCTCATTGGCTTTTTGGGCCTCTTTTGTCATTTGAGTTAGTCTATTTTTTAAGGCATTATTTTCTTCAGTCAGGTTGTTGACTCACTTTTCATGGTTTTCTTGCATCATTTTCATTTCTCTTCCCAATTTTTCCTCTACTTCTCTTACTTGGTTTTCAAGATCCTTTTTGAGCTCCTCCATGTACTGTAACTAATTCATATTTTTCTTGGAAGCTTTTGGTGCAGGAGTTCTGACTGTGTTGCATTCCTCCCATTCCATGCTTTGATCCCTTTTGTCTCCAAAAAAGGAATCTAAAATTGGATGGCTGTGCTTGCTTTGCTTCCTTTGCTTGCTCATGTTGCCAGTTAATTACTTCACTTTTGAACTCTTTGCCACAGTAGAATCTGCTTCCAGAGGGGAGAGCTTTGTCCCAAATCGCTGGGATTTTTGCAGCTGCTGGAGCTTTTAGGAGGGTGCCATCTCTGCAACCTCCACAGACTCTGGCTCACTGGTCACACACCTCAGGACCACCACCCAAGATCACAATCCAGATCCAGGCAGGTTAAAACAAGAGCAATTACCCTCTGAAAGGTTGCTTGGCCTCCCTATGATCTGCAGGCCAGGAGCTCTGAAGCAACCACCTGGAGGTGGCTGCAGGGCCACCGTACCTCCACCACTTCTAGCTCCAGGTGCAGGGGCCAGAGCCACTCCTCTGTCACCCCCAGTTCCAACAGAGTTCTACACTAACCTCTCACTTTTTCTTTGGCATTTATGGGTTGATAATTTTGGAAACCTGTACTGCTGCTGGTGATCCACTCTCCTGGAGTTTGCTACAGATGCTGGTCAGGGCCACCCTGGGCCTAAAACCACAGGCTCACACGGTGCTGTGATGAACCCTTCCTATCCACCTGCCAGATTGCCTTCAGTGGGAGATTTGTTTCCCTCTGTCACTTTGTGGATTCTATAGCTCTAGAATTTGTTTAGAATCATATTATATAGGTATTTGACATGGTTATGGGGGGAGCCATGGAGTTTTCCTGCTTCTATGCCACCATCTTGGCTCAGCCCCTTATATCAGAAAATAATTTCTTAAAAGTTAGAATTGGGCAAGTGAAAACTAAAGACTTTATGGGACATCAAGAATCAATCAAACAAATTCAAAAGAATGAAAAAATAGAAGAAAATGTCAAATATTTCATAGTGAAAACAACTGACCTGGAAAATCAATCCAGGAGAGACAGTGTCAGAATCACTGGACAACCTGAAAGCCACAATCCAAAGGAAAACCTGGACAGCATCTTTAAAGAAATGTTCAAGGAAAACTGCCCTGATATCCTAGAACCAGAGGGAAAAATAGACATTGAAAGAATCCACCAATTACCTTGGGAAAGAAATCCCAAAATAAAAACTCCAATGAACATTATAGCCAAATTTCAAAACTGTCAGATCAGGGAAAAAATACTGCACGTGGTCAGAAAGAAACAATTCAAATATTGGGGGGTAACAATCAGAATTGCACATGACTTAGTAGCCGCAACATTAAGACTGGAGGCCATGGAACATGATATTCTGGAAGGCAAAGGAGCTAGGAGTATAACCAAGCATCACTCACCCAGCCAAATTAAGCATAAAACTCCAAGGGAAAAAATGGTCATTCAATGAAAATAGAAGGATTTCAAGCTTTTGTAGGAAGATTAGAATTAAGCCCAAAATTTGATATCCATTATTAAGACCAAAGAAAAGCATAAACAGGTAAAAGAGGGAAAGAAAACATAAGGGATTCAATAGAGGTAAACTGTTTATATCCCTCCATGGCAACATGATACCTGTAATTCTTAAAAATTGCACCACTAATAGTACAGCTAGAAGGAATATACATAGACAGAGGTTATGAGTATAAGGTGAATTTGAGGGAATTACATAAAAAATAAGGAATGAGCGAGAAAAGTACACTGGGCACAGAAGGAAGGGAGAGAAAAGGTAGAATGGATTAAATTACTTTACATGAAGAGACACAAAAAACCTATTACAATGGAGGGAAAGGTGGGAGGGTGGGCGATGGGCATCTCTTGAACTTTATTCTCATCAGTATTGCCTCAAAGAAGGAATAATATACACAACCAATTGAATATAGAAACCTATCATACCCAACAGAGAAGTAGGAGGGGAGAATATTAAGTAAAAGTGTGTGTGGGGGTGGACAGAAGGGAGGGAAGATTAGGGGAGATGGTAGACAGAAACAGAATACTGGTGAAGAGGGAAAGAGTGAAAGGAGAGAGAGTACAAAGATAAAGAAAGATAAGATGGAGGGAAATACATAGTTAGTAATTATAACTGTGAATGTGAATGGGATGAACTCTCCCATAAAATGGAAGCAGATAGGAGAGTGGAACAAAAACCAGAATCCTACAATATGTTATTTACAAGAAACACACTTGAAGCAGAGAGATACACAGTGTGAAGGTAAGGGTCTGGAGCAGACTCTATTATGCTTTAGCTGAAGTAAAACTATACTAATGGGGGACCTCAACTGTTCCCTCTCAGAACTCAATAAATCCAACCAAAAAATAAACAAGAAAGAAACTGAGGAGGTAAATAGAATATTAGAAAAGTAAGATATGATAGACCCTTGGAGAAAAGTGAATGGGAACAGAAAGAAATATACTTTTTTCTCAGCAGCACTTGGCACCTACACATAAATAAATTCTTAAAATCAAATGTAGAAAGGCAGAAATATTCAATGTGTTCTTTTCATATCATAATGCAACAAAAATTACATTTAACAAAGGGTTGTGGAAAGATAGGTTAAAAATTAATTTGAAGCTGAATAATCTAATCCTAAAGAATAAGTGGGTCAAATCAATAATTTCATTAAAGAGAATAACAACAATAATAACAACATTACCAAAATTTGTGGGATGCAGCCAAAGCAGTACTTATGGGGAAACTTATTTCTCTAAATTCTTACAACAACAAAATAGGAAAAGAACAAATCAATGAATTGGGCATGCAACTAAAAAAAACTAGAAAAAGAACAAATTAAAAATTCCCAATTAAGCACTAATTGGGAAATCTTGAAATTCAAAGATAAGATTAATAAGACTGAAACTTTTAAAAAGTCTAAAAAACTAAACAAGAAAAAACAAGGAAAAAACCCATGCTCTAAGAGCTAGTTTTATGGGGAGGAAACCCCAATAAGATAGATAAGTTAATAAGATTTAAAAAAAAAAGAAAAAACAAATATCCAGTAGTGAAAATTAAATGGGTGAAATCTCTGCCAATGAAGAAGAAATTAAAGCAATCATTGGAAAACATTTTGCCCAATTGTATGCCAAAAGTCTGACAATCTGAGAGAAATTGATGAATATTTAGGAAAACATAAATTGCCCAGATTAACAGATCAGGAAATAAAATGCCTAAATAACCTCATTTTAGAAAAAGAAATTGAACAAGCCATTAGTGAACTCTCTAAGAAAAAATCTCCAGGACCAGATGGATTCAAGAATGAATTCTAGCCAACGTTTAAGGAACAATTAATTCCAATACTAAGCAAACTATTTGGGAAAAGGTGAAATTTTACCAAACATCTTTTATGACACAAATGTGGTGCTGATACTTAAACCAGGAAGAACTAAAACAAAGAAAGAAAATTATAGACAAATTTCCCTAATGAATATCAACGTAAAATTTTTGAACAAAATACTAGCAAGATGATTACAGCAACATATCACAAGGATTATACACTATGACCAGGTGGGATTTATAACAGGAATGCAGGGTTGGTTCAATATTAGGAATACTACCAACATAATTGACCATATCAATACCAAATGAACAGAAATCATATGTTTTATCTCAATAGATGCAAAAAAGTCTTTTGACAAAATACAACAGCCATTCCTATTAAAAAAATACTCAGGAGAGCATAGGAATAAATGGAGTTTTCCTTAAAATGATAAGTAACATCTATCTAAAACCATCACCAAGCATTATCTGTAATGAGTATAAGCTGCAAGACTTCCCTATAAGACCAGAGTGAAGCAAGGTTGCTTATTATCACCACTATTATTCAATATAGTTCTAACTGCATGCATTGATCCAAATGCCAATAAATCTAATAATTCTAATCCATTTTTCTAAGAAAGTCTTGTTAATAAGCACCTAAGTCCTGAGCCCTGGACTTTACCATCTGCTTCAAGTCTTAATTACCTGCTCTTTGAATCTATGAAATGCCAGCCAAAGTTCTCCTGTGTTGGATGTGTGTAAACTGAATATATTAATTTGAGCAGAGAACTTCATGAATTTTTCTGATCATTGGTTATATAAAATCAAATCAACTTCCAAAGTCTTTTTCAACAAGAATGGGGAAAGTAGCCAGCAAGAGCCATTGGAAAGCCAAGAGCTTATTTTTCTTAAATTTCCTTCCCTGAAATGGATAAATACAGTCTTTACTTTTTCTTTGGGACACACATCATTAATTTCTAATCAACTCAAGGTTCAGAAATCCCTGGATGATCTCTGTTTTCAGAAATGCCGTCAAGAAACAAAGTACTTTTCATCCCACTCCAGGTAATAGTAATGGGTCTCAGAGGAGCCCAGGTGCAAGGGACTACATGTACCATGCTGTTGTATGAGATGAGTCAGGCCTCTTCAAAAGGCAGAAGGCAGACAGAGGTTTCTCAGGCTCTGGGTGTTAATGTCTCATGAACATTAGTCTATGGGTGGGAACTGCCAAGTAAGCAAGGTCCAAGAAACTAAGCCAAGAAGTGAAGGATGGCTTGTGGTTATAGATGAAAGTAGGCTCAGGTGCTATGGGACCAATGGACTGCGTTTTTGTGGATAGTGGAGAGATAGATTGAATAAATATGGAGAGTTTGGATTCAGTCTCAGGTGACAGAGTTGGCTTCCTATCCCGGGCATCTTTCTTTTCCCATTCAAATCCACTTGGAAATTTAAATAGGGATGTAAGAACTGTTCTCTATAGTGTGTTTCTCTACCTCCACAAGGACTTGGACAAATGACTGTCAGTCACCTGCCACTCTGTTCCTTACTATTAGAGCATTTTTGTCTAGGAGTATCTATCAATCGTGACTTTTCATTCATTTGCTCAGCTCTTGACTCCCAGACACATCATACCCCAAGATTTGTTAAGCTTCAGGAAGGTAGTTAAACAAGTGGTTTCATTAGATTAATAAAATTCTTCGTCATTTTTTTTTAAAAAAGCATTGGTCAGGGAGAGTTTAGTGGCACAGTGGCCCTAAAATCAGGAGGACCTGAGTTCAAGTCCATCTTCAGACACTTACCAGCTGTGTGATTCTGGTTAAATCATTTAACTCTGATTGTCTCCAAGAAAACCCAAGCCAAAACATAAAAGCATTGGCTACTTGTGCGGGATTGAGTCAAAGTACTAGAGTTCAAATCCTATCTCTATTATACTATTTACTACTAGCATGATGGGGCAAATTATTTAACTTTCTTTGCATGCAGTTTCCTTACCTGCAAAATTAGGGGCTTACACCAGATGACCTCTGAGGTCTCTTTCATGTGATTTCATGTTTCCTTTGGCAGTAGCAGAGACCATACCCAAAGCTTTGACCACACAGAAAATTTGCCTGATACTGGTACCACCTTGTTGGGGGACTTATAGCATCATAGGAGGAGCCACACTGATTCAATTCCTAATGCCACTGTTTGGAAGCTCTGAGGAATTTTGGGAGGATTGGAGCCTGATCTTTCAGACACTGTTATGCATTGGGGAGTGTCTGTTTATTTTCAAAGAGTCTTGTTTTGATTTCCATTCTGCTTTTTTAAAACTTGCAATACAGATTGACTAAGATGACAACACAGGAAAATGATAAATGCTGGAGAGGATGTGGAAAAATTGGAACACTAATGCATTGTTGGTGGAGTTGTGAACTGATCCAACCATTCTGGAAAGCAATCTGGAACTATGTCCAAAGGGCTATAAATAAGTGCATACTCTTTGACCCAGCAATACCATTTCTAGGGCTGTATCCCAAAGAGATCATAGAAGTGGAGAAAGGACCTGTATGTGCAAAAAAAATATTTATAGCAGTTATTTTTGTGGTGGCAAAGAATTGGAAATCAAGAAGATGCCCATCAATTGGGAAATGGCTAAACAAGTTGTGGCATATGAATGTAATGGAATACTATTGTGCTATAAGAAATGAGGAGTAGATGGACTCCATAATAACCTGGAGAGGCTTATATAAACTGATGCTGAGTGAGGACAGCAGAACCAGGACAACATTGTACACAATTACAGACACATTGCATGTGTGATGACTAACTTTGATAGACTGGGCTCCTCTCCGCAATGCAAGGTTATAAGACAACTCCAAAAGACTCATGATGGAAAGGAATGTCCACATCCAGAGAAGGAGATGCAGAGTCTGAGTGCAAATAGAAGCAAACTACTTGATCTCTCTCTCCCTTTTTTTGTTTTGTTATGTTTCTTCTTTCTCATTGTTTACTCCATTGGTTACAATCCTTCTTTACAACTTGACTAATGTTTAATGTGAAGGTATTTGTAGATCCTATATCTGAGTGCATGCCACCATAGGAGGGGAGAGAGGGGAGGAGAGGGAGGGGCAGAAAATTTGAAACTCAAGGGATTATAGAATTAAACAATGTAAACCAAAAGTAAATAAGTAAATTTTTTTTTAGATTTGCAATAAAACTTTTCTCTTTGGTTTTTTAACTGAGTGATTGCTCATGGGCTGTGGCGGCTTAGTAGTTTTCATCCACTTCATAAGAGGGAATTGTGAATAACAAATGCCCATAAAATACATATGGGCCCTTCATATCATGAAATCATTTCTGCTGTCAGGACTACAAGAAGAAAACATCTGAAAGAGTTGTCTCTACCCACAGTACCCTTGAAAAATAAGTCTGATGTGTGCTGGTCATTAGTCTGGAGAAAGTTAGCATGGAATGGTGGACAGAGTGCTGGGACTGGAGCCAGGAAGACCTGAGTTCAAATCTAGCCTTAGACACTTTTTAGCTATATAACTCTGGGCAAGGCAGAGTCTGACTCAGTTTCCTCAAATGTAAAATGGCAATAATAATAGCACCTGCTTCTCCAGGGTTTGTTGTGAAAATCAAATGAAATAATATTTGTAAAGCACTTAGTACACTGCTTGGCACATAGTAAATACTACTTAAAGTCTAGCTATTATTATGAGCTTCCAAAAGTAGTTATACTCGGGAGTCATAAGTGGATTTTGTCCCTATGGGAGGAAAATAGACAAACATCCTAGTTATTTGAGCTGGAAAATGCAATGGGCCCCAGAACACGATGATTTTGCCATCATCACATACAAAAACGGGCCTTGTTTGCATCTTATAAAGGAGATTCCTGTTCAGGGGTAAGTGAGACGTCGACACCTCTGAAGTTCCTCCAGCTCTGAGATATTGGGTCAGAAAGGAAGAGAGGACTGCAGGTGTGACATATACACATCAAAACATAGACGGACCCAGCTTCACATGCCAAGACCACCACCCACCACTTCTCCTTATGTTGAATTTATCGATACACTTACTAGCCCAGAGGCCACATCATTATATTTCCCTCCAGGGTCCTGGGGTGACACAAAATGAATGATACATTTATATCCTACATCAACCCAAATTGGGAACTATTATCAATTAGATTTTGCACAAAGTACAAACAAATGGAAAACAGGATCCTTTCATTTAATGAAAAGTATTACACAAAGTCTGGGAACCCTAGAAGTGGGGGCTTTGGTATCATGCCTCCAATCTGCCAGGTAGTCAGCTTCATTAAAAATGACTCTTGGTTGATGGATGCCTCTGTGTATGTGTCTTTGCCCATGTAGGGGCATGGAGGGATGAAGGGCTTCAATGCAACATCCAGTAACATTTTTCTTAAACCATTGTCCTTTCTGGTTTACTGATGTTCTTTTATAGGTCTGTGCCACACTCTGGCTCCTTCTGCAACCCAAGGATCAGCTCACTAAACAGATACCCCCTCTTCCTTTCTTTTTCTCCCCTTCTTCTATTTTGGCTCCAGGAACTTCTACCCATCCAGAAAATTAGAACTACTCTTCATGTTCACTCCAAGTTTTCTACCCTGTGAGAGATTTCACAAGGCCTTCTGGCCTTCTCCCTGCACACACACAGACACACAGACACACAGACACACACATCATATATACACAAATATATCATATATATATATGTATATATATATATATATATATATATATATATATATATATATATATATAACTACAGATCAGTCCTCTTTTGACTTGCCTTCATCAAATGAAGGAGAGAGAGACACACAGAGAGACAGAGAGACAGAGAGAGAGAGAGAATTCATTTTCATTATTTGACAAAAATGCATGTTGTCAGTTTGGCTCAGGTTGCAAAAGTCAGCTTACATCTCCACTGGCTTACTGCAGAAATGAATACCAAACAGGCAAGACACACGTAAAACAGTCTAAAGTCATAAATGAAAAAGCCAGGCATTTATATTATGAGCTTTCCAGCTGCACGAACTCTCAACTTGTTAGCTTTCTCAACAATTTCCAGCTGGCTATAAGGGATCGATCTTCATCTCAGTGCCTGTGAAACTAAACTGGCTTTAGCACTTTCCCAGATCACCTATGCCTGTCTAATTGGGCAGAGGGAAACAATAATTCAGAACAGAGCTTGTCATGATTCTACTTCCCAATTCATTATCCCTTCCCCCTCCTTAAAGAGAGCTGTCTGTCTTCCCAGTGCTGTCTATCAAGCATTTCAAGAAAACCAAGCTTAGTATAAGAAGTAAAGTACTTCAAGATGTATTTCCTCTTCTCAAATCTCTTGTAATATCCCCTCCAAAGGGGTTAGAAAGAGAAGGAGGGAGAAGGTGATTTCCTAACCAAACAGAATAAAATCAATCAATCAGTAAACATTTATTGAGCATCTTCTCTGCACTAGGCACCGTGCTAAGTAGTAGGGATAGGAAAAGAGGGAAAAGGCCGTTTCTATCCCCCAGGAACTTACAAGAAGGAAGACAGAGATGGGAACAGAAAGGAGAAATGGAAGAGATTTAAAAATAGCTAATATCTGACATCTTAGACATCCCTGTCTCATGAAAGGTAATCCATTTCAGTGGCTTCCCTTCCCTTCTCCACCAACAATTCTGCAGTTAAGAGTACCTGCTCCAAGGACCCACAACAACTCAAAGTATAAAGTAGTTGAAATTTGTCTCCATAGCTTTATATAACATTGCAAAAAGCATGTTACTTACAGTATCTCATCTGATCCACAAAACAACTCTCAGCAGTGGGTAGAATAGGGGTCATTATTCCCATTCTACAGATAAGGAAACTGAGGCTCAAGAGGTAGTCACATAAATGCTTGAGGTAGGCTTTCAATCAGCTTCATCTTATTCCAAGTCCCATGCTATTTTCACTAATTATCTTGACTTAACACCGTAAATACAAGATTCAATCTAAGGAAGAGTTTGTGTACTAAGCATTAACAGATTGTGTGTACTAAGCAGAGAGTATATTACAAAGGAATCCGAACAAGAGAAACCTCACTGTGGCTCTGGGTGAAGCATGAAAAATTTCGTGGAGAAGAGGTTTGAACTCTCTGTCTTCAAGATAACGTTTGTGCTTTGAATTGACCCAAAAACTTATAGGCAGGGGAAGCAATGTGAGGAAAGGCATAGAAGTATCCCTTGTGAGAAACACATCCCCCCCTCCCACACACACACAGCCAGCAGCATTACCAACACCACTACAATAACAAGGCATTAATGACTACTTCCTTTTTCCACATACAATAACAAAGCAGCAAGAAATTAGAAATTAGTAGGAACCGGAAAATAAATTCAAGTACTGATGCTTCTGCCATTGCAAGGTTGTTAGACAGACCAGATAAGATAATGATACTAGGGACAAGGAGAAGACCAGTGACTTCATTGTTCTAGGGAATTCCTGGGTGCGGAAATGCCTTCTGCCAATACAGGCTGGTAAGTTGTTGTCGTACAGTCATTTTCAGTTGTGTCTGACTCTTTGAGACCCCATTGGGGGTTTTCTTGGCAAGGATACTAGAGTGGTTTGTAATTTCCTCCTCCAGCTCATTTCATAGCTGAGGAAACTGAGGCAAACAGAGAGTCAAGTGACTTGCCCAACGTTACACAGCTAGTATCTGAGGCTAGATTTGAACTCAAGAAAAAAAACTCTTCCTGACTCCAGAACCAGCACTCTATCCATTGTGTCACATAACGACATTTTGGTTAAAATTATGAAAATGAACTTTCTCTTTCCCTCCCTCTCCCTCCCTCTCCCTCTCTCTCTCTCTCTCTCTCTCTGTCTTTTTCTCTCTCTGTCTCTCTCTCCCTCCCTTCCTCCCCCCTTTCTACCTCTCTCTCTCTCTTTACTGCATCCACTTAATTTGATGAAGAATGCAAATGAAAAGAGGTGGGTATATTCTCTGCAAACTATCATCTCAGAGAACTGCTTAGAACAGTGGTGTCGAACTCAAATAGAAACAGGAACCTGTAGGCTGTATATAGACTTTCTTTTGTTACATATTTAACAATTACATCTTAATCTAGTTCAGGCAACACTCCAAATGCATGAAGGTTAGTGTTGGACACCTCTGACCTGGAGCACAGATATATTAAGTAACCTGCCCAGGATCACACAGTCAGGAAGTTTCACAGATGGGACTTGAACCAAGGTCTTCCTGGTTTGGATGGCAGAACCTCTACATTTCCCTAAAACTTGAGTTCTTAACCTGAATACTATGAATGTGTGTGTGTGTGTGTGTGTGTGTGTGTGTGTGTGTGTGTTTAATATTTTGGTAATGATTTCAAAATAATTGGTTTTCTTTGCAATCCTATGTATTTTATTTTACACGTTGAAAAGCATTATTTCTGAGAAGGGGTCCATAGGTCTCACCAGACTGCCAAAAGGGGTCCGTGAGACCAGAAAAATTAAGAATCCCTGCCTTAAAACATGTTTGCCTTTAAAGATTGCCAAAAGACTCATAACAACAGCTTTTTCATTAGATGTTGATGTTGTTTGCTACCTGGAGTGTCTTTATTTCTGGAGAGCTCTTGGAGGCTACATGAAAGTGATGGGCAGAGAAAGTACTACCTACTTTAAAGTCTAGGCTAGTTATGTCTGAAGTCCAATGGAAGGGTGGGAAATGGTCCACACCTTCTTGATCCCAAGAAAGCAATATGCTTCATTAAGAGAGTCCCAAGTGAGCTTAGGGATTTTGGACATAGCTTGCCTTCTTCCTAACTGTGCCCAAAATGGTCTCTTTGCCTCTGCAACAAATGTTAATGCATAGCTGTGGGTGCCAAATATTCTTTCTCATTCATCTCATGCACATATCAAGGCTTACCAATTCTTTTCAAAACAATATTTATGGGTGACATTTTCATTTTTTACTGGTTCAAGCATTCACGCTGACATACTTTCAAGCAAAGAAATAAGCTGATAAATCCAGACGACATTTTGAAAGTACTTGTGCAGTATTGAAAATTATAGTTTCAAAGTAATTTGGGGCTTCTACAACTTCTGTTTGTGGTTATATATTCACTTTTCTGAAAGGTAGCATGCATAACTTCAATGTTCAAGAAACCACGCACACACACAGTGATTCCAAACTGCCCATTCAAGGCAGTAAGACAGTTCAGGAATAATTTTCTAATCTAAGTTGCATTCTCTTTGCATTTTAATGGAAAACATCTTCGACTGGTTTTATCAACAGTCCTTATGGGAATCCCTTACTGCCTTGAGATACAGAAAGAATTAAATGGACTGACATTTGGTCTAATGTGTATTATCCTATACCTCAAGAAGATAAGGGACTAACTTCTCCATTTTGACTCTTTCTTAGGTTCTAATTTATGACATTTAAAAGCTATTTTCGTGGATAAGAGATAGCATGGAGAACCAGCTACAGAGTCAAAAGGAGCTCCATTTAAGCCTAGACCCTGTCACAAACTAGCTACAGGATCCTAAACAAATTACTAAAGTTACATATATTAAATCTCTCAGGCAATATGTTGTAATCTCCATTGATGGAGAAAGTTTCCTCACTGGGAATTTCCTATACCAATGAACTCATAGATCTTGATGAAAAAAAAATTCCAAGGACAAATCCAGTCAACATTATGGATTGGGTATACAAGTTAAAATCCAGTCTTAAACATTTACTAGCTATGTAACCCTGGGCAAGTCACTAATCCTATTTGCCTCAGTTTCCTCATCTATAAAATGAGCTGGAGAAGGAGAAGGCAAACTACTGCAGTATCTTTGCCAAGAAAACCCTAAATGGGGTCACGAAGATTTGGACACAACCCAAACAACTGAAATGTGGTCATAAAGGAAATATTGGTCATAAAAATGACCAATATTGTGCTAGGCACCATATTGAATACAAATGATACATGGTCCATATCTCTATAGTCTAGATATGAAGATGTGATTAACATGCAAAAAAAACCCCTAGAAAATAATACATTTTAGTATAGGATCAAATGTTGAATTACATGGTTCAGATTATAAAAAGAGAGATTATTTAGTCTTGAAAATTCTCTCAGTAATGTATGTCATAGATTGTGGATGAAACTTATGGGGAGCTTCGGTCTTTTTTTGCAGTCCTAGTAGTTCTAGAAACTGGCATGATCATTTCTAAGCATCACTTTCTCTCATTTTCCACCAGCTACATCAACAGAGATTGCCACTGTACAGTGCCTGGGATCTCCATGAATCCTTCAAGGACCGGGTTTAACCCTGCTTCTTCCATGAAATGTTCTCTGACTGTTCTGACCCACACTAATTGCTCTTCCTTTTCTGAACTTCCCCAGGTTTTTGTCATCAGCACTGCAGAGGTGAGCAGTTTGTCTTTCTCTAAATATTTGATTATGTCAGTTTCCTCATCTGTAAAATGAGCCAGAGAAGGAGAAGGCAAACCTCTCCAGTGTCTTTGCCAAGAAAACCCCAAACGGGGTCATGAAGAGTCAGAAACAACTGAACAACAACAAAAAATTATTTATATGTGTTAATTTTATTTTTAACAACTGGATTGTATCAGTCTTCCTGTATGTCCCTCACAGGAGCTTTAAACAGTGCCAGGCCCATAATGGATATTCAATGACTATGTAAACATAAACATAGAATGACAGAACAGGACAGGATCTTCGAGAACATCTAATTCCATTCTTTTATTTGACAGATAAGAAGAATGAGGCCCAGAAAACAAGTGACTTACTTGGGGTCTTCAGACAGATGAAGATCCAGTGTTCAAGCAACTTTAAGAAAGAAGACCTTTGGTGACAATGGAGAGAGCTATGGATCCCACAGGGAACTAATCCAGGCAATCGAATAGAGATACAGAGAGGAAGATATGCTGGGAGTCAAGCCCACCAATGTGCAAGGTATGAGAAGGACTTCACAAGGAGAGAAGGGGATCAAGGGCTGACAGTACTGGGTGAGGTGAAGAGCCTTGGCCACATGCATTCCCTGCACATGAGGGAGCTTCACTATCTAAGTTTGTGCCCCTTCTTCTCATAGGCTCAGTGTACTAGTGGGAGAGTGTGCCCCAGATCTATGGGGAAATTGTTTTGCACTTAATTGTCATTACTCTGACATCTCTGTAAATGTCTGCTTTGAGCTAGTTGGGTCTTTAGGGACAAATAGGTGGTGCAGTGGACAGAATCTGGCCTCAATATATCCTGGCCTCAAATATTTCCTAACTATGTGACCCTGAGCCAGTCACTTAACCCTGTTTACCTCAGTTTCATCATCTGTAAAATCAGCTGGAGAAGGACATGGTAATGAGATAAATTATTATTAATAACCAACAATTTGGGGAGATTCAGATTTCCTCCTTATTTCAAGAACTCAGTCTCTGAAAGTTGAGGTAACCTTCTCCCCTATCCAGACCTTACCTGATGGGGAAGCAATTGTGCTCTACTCAGATTTGGGTGGATATAAATTCTTTGAATTGTTTGCCCAAGGCTGGGGGCAACTTAGAAGTAAATGACATAATCAAAGTTCAGGTCCAGCCCCTCACTGTAATATTCATTTTAAAAAATTAATTGTTAGGGGCAGCTAGGTGGTACAGTGAATAGAGCACAGGCCCTGAAATCAAATCTGGCCTCAGACACTTAACATTTACTAGCCGTGTGACCTTGGGCAACTCACTTAACTCCAATTGCCCTGCCTTCTCCCCTCCAAAAAAAATTGTTAGCCAAAGTTGATTGCAACCCCCAGGTATACCCGTCTTCCAATGGGCATATAAGCCATGAGTACACCAGCATGATTGTCTTTGGTCTAAAAGAGAGACGACCAAATGACCATCCTTTTATTAATAAACATAAAATGATTAAATTACCCAGAAATTATGCCTCTCGAACATTTTTAAATGCACCAGTAAATCACTCTAGTATCTTTGCCAAGAAAATCCCAAACGGGGTCATGAAGAGATGGATACCGATGAAAATGACTGAACAATAACAAAAGTTAAGGCTAATAATTATTCATAGAAGCACAATAGCAAACACTCAAGAACTATGGGAGCATAAGCTTGGACCCACAGAACTGAAGCAATAGCCACACTCAGGGGACCTAATCTGCGAGCCTATGAATACAAGCTGGGAAAATAACCCAGAGGGTATGACGCACAAACAAATCAGTTTTAAAAAAAAGACATATGAACTTAAAAAAAAAGACATATTATTTCTTCTCCTTTAAATAAACCCTTAGGATATCGTCCTAGTTGTGGGTTCACTGCATCAACAGAAGGATTGTTTTTGTAACTCACTGTATATTGCCAAGTTGCTTCCTACAGTATACTTATTGCTTCCCAGACCCAACGACATTGAATTCTATCCCTTTGACAACTTTGACATTTAATGAGAGTAAGTTAATCTCCCAAAGTTATTTTAATTTACAGTTCTCTGCTTTTCAGATAATTTGGTTTTTTTCTTTTTAGTTTTCAACATTCACTTTTATAAGATTTGGAGTTCCAAATGTTTCCCCCTGTCTGCCCTCCCCCTTCCCTAAGATAGCATGCAATTTGATATAGGCTATACATGCACAATCATATTCAATGTATTTCCACCTTAGTCATGTTGAGAAAGAAGAATCAGAACAAAAGGGAAAAACAACAAGAAAGAGAAAAAAAAAGGAGTATCCTTCAGTCTGCATTCAGACTCCACCATCCTTTCTCTGGATGTGGATAGTGTTTTCCATCATGAGTCTTTTGTGATTGTCTTAGATCAGTGGTTCTCAACCTGTGGGTCACAGGGGTCGCCTAAGACCATCAGAAAACACATATTTCCGATGGTCTTAGGAACTGAGGCACTGCTCCTCTATCCATCTCCAGGCGGGTCCACCCACATGTAGATATGCCCACATACCAGTATTAAAGGGTCGTGGCATTAGGAAAGTTGAGAACCACTGTCTCAGATCATTGTATTACTGAGAAGAGCTAAGTCTATCTAAGTTGATCTTCCCATAATGTTGCTGTTACTGTGTACAATGTTCTCCTGGTTCTGTTCACTTCACTCAGCATCCGTTCATGTAGGTTTTTCTGAAATCCACCTGCTCCTCATTTCTTATAAAACAATGGTATTCTATTACACTCATATACCACAACTTGTTCTGCCATTTCTCAATGGATGGGCATCCCCTCAATTTCCAATCCTTTGCCACCACAAGAAGAGCTGCTATCACTATTTCTGTACATGTGGGTCCTTTTCCCTTTTTAATGATCTCTTTGGGATACAGCCCTAGTAGTGGGATTGCTGGATCTAAGCGTATGCACAGTTTTATGGCCCTTTGGGTATAGTTTCAAATTGCTCTCCAGAATGGTTGGATCAGTTCACAATTCCACCAGTATTGCATCAGTGTTCCAATTTTCGTACATCCTCTCCAATATTTAGTATTTTCCTTTTTTTGTCATATTAGCCAGTCTTTCCAGATTATTTGAACAGTTTTTGAAATGATAAGAAACTTGTGTTATTTCATTAAAAATCATAGGTCATATCCTTTGAACATTTAGCCAATTCATATCCATTCTTTTCAGATTCTTTATGTCAGATTTTTAGCAGATACATTTATTACTAGGCTCCACCCCACTCCCATTCTATTTCTTTTCTCTTTTCTCTTCTCTCTAGTCTTTTCTTTTTAGATACATCACTTGTTATTGTGCAAAAAATTTACAAAATTCACTTTTTGTCTCCAACAATTTCTTCCTTTTATTTTCTTATCTCTATAATTCCTTCCCTCTTTTATTTTTATCTTAATGTATATCATTAATCCAATCAAAAGTGATCAAAATGTGATTAAAATGGTACAATATACAGGTTTAAACTCATCTTTTTGGTCATAACTGCTTTTCAATTTTCCGAACAATTTTTATTGAATAAACGATTCCTTTCACCAATGTTTTATATCCTTGAAATTATCAAAGGCTAATCTCTGATTTATAGCTTGGGATCAATTCCTGGATTCTCCATTCTGTCTATTTGTCTGATCTATTTGTCAATTTTTAATGAGCATAAGACAGTTTAGATAATTATTATTTTATGGTATATTTTGAAATTTGGCAGGAAAGTCTCATCATCAAATTTTGTTCATAACTCTTACTATTCTTGCCCACTTCTTTTCCCATGTAAATTTCATTATTGTTGTATCTAATTCTATATGGCAATCCATTGACAATTTGACATTTCACTTTGCTGTTGTTGTTGTGCAGATCTCTATTTCAATGAGGATGCTCCTTTTACCAATGCAGATCAACAACTATTCTGTAATTTGATGGATTGAACTTAAAATCTTAGAGAGTGGCCTGGAACACTCGAAGGTTAAGTGACTTATTTGCTCAGGGTCACACAGCCCTTATGTGTCAGAGGTGGGTCATCCCAACTCTAAGTCTGGCTCTCTATATACCATAATACACTGCCTCTTAGGTAATTCCATTAAATCTACAAATTAATTTCAGAGGTATCGATATTTTTGGTATATTGGCTCTGAGTTAACAATGAACAAAGGATATTGCTCAAGTTGTTCACTTCATCCTTTGCCTTCACTTTGGTCTGAATTGTGTAGGTTAACACTCACATTTTCAATGCTTTGTCATAATTGTAAATGATATTTTTCTCTTTGTAAGTTGTATTTTGTTTTTGTGGTACAGGGGAAAGTCTTCTGAACTTGCAGTCAGTATATTGTTCAGTTGTTTCAGTCTCTTTGTGACCCCATTTGGGGTTTTCTTGGCAAGGATACCGGAGTGGTTTACCATTTCCATCTCCAGCTCATTTTACAGATGAAGAAACTGAGGCAAACAAGGTTAAGTGGCTTGTACAGGGTCACACAGCTAGTAAGTGTCTGAGACCAGATTTGAACTCAGGAAGATGAATCTTCTTGACTCAAGGCCCAGAACTCTACTGGGCCATCTAGCTGCCCAAGTAGCAGACAGGTTACCTTAGTTCAAATCCTGATGACACTTTCTGATATGTGTAACACCAGGCACATCACTGTAAGCTATTTCAGGATAATAAAACTACTTGTACTTCCTAAGTCACCAGATTTGGGGAAGAGATACCCCCTTTGTAAATCATGGAATTCTATAGGTAGCAGGTACAACTTAGCTCTCTCTTCCAGAACCAGGCTGGTTACATCATCTCTCAAGGTTCTAAGATGTCCTGGGGCGTTTACAAGTGTGTCTATCACCATCAGCTCAAGCTCTCCATTTACCATTCCCCATTCCACCCCCCTCCCCATTTTGTCAGGGCCTTGTAACTAGCATCCCAGTTCCATTTAATCATTTAGCATCAGGCAGATAGGTGGTACATTGGATAAAGTGCCAGGCTTGGAGGCAGGAAAACTCATTTTCCTGAGTTCAAATCTAGCTTCTGATACTTACTAACTATATGACCCTGGGTAAGTCACTTAACTCTGTTTTCCTCAGTTTTCTCATCTGTAAAATGAGTTGAAGAAAACTGCAAACTACTCCAGTATCTTTTGCCAAGAAAACCCTAAATGGATTCACTGAGAGTCAGACATGACCAAACAACAACAAGCTTTTACAAAGATATAGGCTTCAAAGATATAGCAAGGATGAAGTACCCACATTTCCCTCATCATCTATGGAACAGTATGTCCCCTATACTAATTTGGTCTCTGGGGAAGATTAAGCATGTAATTTATAACTATAGCTCAGTTCCTACACAGTACTAGTGCCATCAAGTTTATGTCCTGATGAAGTTTTACTGCTGAGTCCTTCCTCTTGGCTAGGTCCTAGAAAGTCACTTCTGAAGTATACTTGTACAGGGCAACCATGCTGCTTTGGTTACAAAACCCAGACTGGATTCTGATACCTGGATATCTGTGTCTTACTCTCATGACCAAGGGCAGAGACCCTACTTTCTTTAACCAGAATGGAAAAGAACAAATGAAAAGCTTAAGTCCTATTTCTCAGAATCCATATGACCTCAGAAGACCCTTAGCTCCTTCTGCCTACCACATGGACTCTCACTAGACACTACGGACAAATCACCAAGCTGCCCCAAAGGCAAATGACAGAGAGGAGGTGGTTGATGCTGACAGATTTTGTTGAAGACATCATCAGTTTGAGTTCCATAACCAATCATAAAGGGTCCTCTCAACCACATGGTTAGAAACCAGTTAGAGAATGTCTACCAATCCTCCATAATCTCTACAAGGTGTTTTCCTTATGTATCATCACAATTCTTCAGAAAGTAGACTCCCTAGTATCTTCCATGTGAGGAAGTCACATCAGTCAAGCAAGATGATGGCCAGAACCCCATTACAAGTACAAATGTGAATTCTTCCATTAAGGTTGAGAGATCATAAGTGATATATAAAAATGCAGGAGATTTTTTTTGTGGTTTTGTATTTTTTCTATCCCCATAAATTAGCTAATTTGTGGCTTCAATGAATGTTTTGATGAGTCACAAATTTTCTAGCTATGGAATCATTTACCAGAAAATAGAGATATTGGAATCTCCTTATTGTAGCTATCAATGACTTCTATATAGCTTATGATTTCATTAATAGCAAAAAATCAATATTTGGACAGAGTATAAATTGAGCATAATCAGTAAGAATAATGTTTGTAAGTTGTTTGAGAATGATGTGATTATAGTAACTCTGTCCCTCTCATGTTATTTCATTATTGTCAGTAAAGAACGTGGTTTCACAGAATTCAGGTCCATTTTGTAATTTTGTTTGTTTCACGGATCACCTTGGTCAAAATAATTAGTCACCTAGTGCCCAACCCTCTGGCGCCACACTGGCTTTCACAACATCCCCAAAGGAAGCAAAAAATATTATTTCATGTGAAGCTGTGTCATGTCACCTTGCTGTGTTTATAGTAAGCATAAACACTAGGAAAAGTCATTGTTGCTTGCACACTAACATTGATTGAGGAGGATAAAAAGGAAAATGTTATGAAAGATTTGGCAAGAGCTTTTGAACTAAGTCAACCTATGTCTTTTTACTTGGTGATTTCAACATGAAAACAGACATACAAGAGATTAAAAACCATGATGAAAAATATGTTTTGAGGTCAGACTCTTAACTAGGGTGGGGCAAATAGAGTTTTGCTCTAGGCTTTGGAATTTAGAGAGAACTAATAATGCTTATACTTTGGCAGGTAGGGAAAAAAAAAACCCCAAACAAACAACACTGAGCTTAATACATGGTTAGCAAGAATAATCAGTTAAAATAGAAAATTACCAGATGGTGCTTATTAGTAACTCTTCTTGAGGTCACACCAAATTGGGAGTGGTGGGATGGGGAGGAGGGAGTGTCTTTTCAGACCCACCACACTTCATTTTTCCCTCCAGGAGCACCTTTCCCAGAGATAGATTCTGTGTCTGTGGTTCTCCACCCACTTGGGTCTCTGTCTTTTCCCATTCCTCCCCGTACAGGAGAGCGATATTGTTCCAGCATCTGTCCCACCACCACTGCTTGTCTGAAGTTCACTTTGTGATGCCTTCCCTGGGTGTAATTAAGTTGTGATTACAGTATGTTTGGGATTTTCAAATAATGATTGCAAAAGTTTTTCGGGGATTGGATTGTTTTGTGATTGTTCAGTAGCATCCAACTCTTCATGACCCCATGGGACCATATTGTCTGGGAGTTTCTCTTGGCAAAGATACTCGAGTGTTTTGCCATTTCCTTCTCTGGTGGATTAAGGCAAACAGAGGTTAAGTGACTTGCTGAGGTTCACACAGCTAGTAAGTATCTCAGGCCACCTTTGAACTCAGGTCTTCCTGACTTCAGGACCAATGGTCCATGCACTAAGCCATCTAGCTTCCCTGGATTGTAGGAGTACTCAGATCTCATGCTTGTATGTCATTAATATATTCAAAAAAACAGAAGACACTGAATGTGGCAAGCACCCCAAACAAAAGCAAAAATCAAATCTGTCTCGAGAAACATGAAGCTACTGATTGAAGATGCAGCCATCTTCACGTAGCCACCATTTCTCAAGAGGTTAAGTGGACAAAGGATATGAACAGTTTTCATTTTATTCAAAGACTAGCAATGACTCTATAGTAAAAATATCAACAATTAATATTCATATAGCTCTTTAAAGTTTACAAAGCACTTCACAAATATGATGACTTTAATAGCAACCTTGAAAAGTAAGTGCAATTTTTACCCCCATTTTACAGATGAGGAAAGAGAGGCAGATGATATTAAGTGACTTTCCCAGGATTATACAGTTACTCTATGCTTGAGGTTAGATTTGAGACCAGATTTTCCTGACTCTAGGGCCACTGCATCTTCTAGCTGCTGTAATCATTGCTCATGGCATCTGTGACACTGATGCATAATAGTTTATTCAGCTATTCACCAATCATATTACAGTCCAGTTATTTTTGGTTCTTTGAAATTCTATGATGTATGGAAGGAGGAAAAATCTGATGTGTTGATTATTATAGAGATCTCCACCAACAGAAAGATTACCCACAAGGGTGAGAAGATAGAGTCATATAAGCATCTAATATTATGTTGTTATGACTCAAATTTTTAAAGTATGCCAAATAGTGACAGTGGCCAATCTTGTTTCTCACTTTTTTTTTTAGTAGGAATGCCTATAATGTTACCTTATTGCATATAATTGTTCTTGTTTTCAAATAGTCAGTTAGCAAACTTGACCATGTGCCAGGCACTGTGTTGAGTGCTAGGGATACAAAGAAAGGCAAAGGACAGTCTCTGTCTTTAAGTAACTCACTGTCTGATGGAGGAGACAACATGAGAACAACTATGTATAAACAAGCTATGTACAGAATAAATTGGGGGACGGAATCAATTTTTTATTAAAATCTATATATAAATAGATAGTTTGAAACTTTGAGGGGGGGAATCAGACCTGATGTTATTGATATAGGGAACTTCCAGTGAGAAACTCCCTCTGACAATGCAACTTATCATCTCTGTGACTTATGTTGGAAAACTGCTTTGGTGCTCAGTGGTTAAGTGTCTTACCTAGGGTCACATAGTAAGTCTCCATCTGTCAGAGGTAAGACTTGAACCTATGTTTTCAAGATTCAGAAAGTGGCTGTTTAGTCAATGTGTTATATGATCACTTCTTTTATCATAGTAAGCAAAACCCACCTACTATTATACTTTATAGTGTTTTTTTAACATATATTTATTATCTTTTAAGAAACTTTTTTGACATGATAAAACTTTGATATAAAAACATAATATGATTTTTCATATAACATGATTTAAGCTGACATGAACCCATTATTTTGTTCCTAGCACAAATCCTTCTAGAAGCCAATATTATATTTCATATACTTGCATTTTGTACTAAGCCATGATGTTGGCCTGCAGTTTTTGTTTTTAGTCTTATTTTACAGGTTAACCCATCACAACTCCATTTACCTCATACTAAGAATTGAATGACAAACCATACCTGTTCTTTGAAGTTTTGGAAGACTTCATTTATGAATTCGTCTGGACGTGGCACCTTCAAGGGAAATGACTCACTTTTGCCCTAATTTCTCCTTCTGAGATCGGTCTACTTCAATTTTCTATTTCTTTTTTTCTCGGTTTGTGTGTTGGATGTTTTTGAAGTTAGTTATCCATTTCTTTTAAAATTTCAAATATATCAATATATTAAAACAAGTTTGTATATAGCAGTCTCTGAGAATTTTCTTTTTTTTCTTTTAATTTTTTTTCCTTTCTTTTTTTGGAGGGGGGAAGGTAGGGCAATTGGGGTTAAGTGACTTGCCCAAAGTCACATGGCTAGTTTTTGTGTTAAGTGTCTGAGGCCAAATTTGAACTCAGGTCCTCCCGACTCCAGGGCCAGTGCTCTCCTCACTGCACCACCTAGCCGCCCCTGAGAATTTTCTTAATTTCTTTGGCATTCGTTGTCATTTTGCCTCTGACTTACAGTGTTGATAACTTGAGTTTCTCTCTGCTTTCTTTCAATCACATTTTCTTGTCTTTTTCCCTTTTTAATCAGTCTTTAAAAACAAATAGCTTTTGAAACATTTCAATTGCTTTTTATTGTAATTTTTATTTATTTCAGCCCTAATTTTGATAACTTCCTTCCCTATTTTTCATTAACTTACTACTTTCAACTCAACAACTGACCAAACATATATCTATTGTCCCCAAAGTGATAGTGCAGTTTTCTTCAAACTTCTAAATTGTAAGTATTTAGCCACTACCATATGCAAGACAGTATAGCCAAATAGATAGGCCTGATTTGAATTAAGAACACATAGGTTCCTGTCCCTCCTGACGTTATAAATTATTTAATCTTGCAGTGCCCCATGAAACTCTCACATTATATGATTATTTGATGGATAGGGGTAGGTTCCTGCTAATAAGGATGGACTTCTTTGATTCAAAGCTAACTTTTTTCTTGAAAAGAAAAGGGGAGCTATGTTAACTTTCATATCTAGCATAGGGTTTGGAAGACAGGAGCCATGATGCTGACTCCATCTCTCAGGAAACAAAAGCTAAGAAGTAGAAGTAGAGACTCTAGTCTATATGACCAGAGAAATGAGGGAGTAATCAGCAGACTTAAACATTGGTGGACAGCTCTACCACCTGAACACTCTCTTCTTCTCCAGGGGCAGAAGTTCTCCATCAGGGAACAATGCTTCTCTTGACTTGCTTTTAGCACTCTTCTTACAGCAGCAGAAGGCTCCTCCATTCTATTCTGATGACTTCATGGAAGATCTTACAGCATTTAGGATAGGTCTTGATTTGTTACCCATTCCCATCCTCTTTTTAGGAATGTCTGGCATTGAATTCCTGTTAAAGATTATTTCTCAATTTATGGGATTAAAAATTGATTTGTATCAATATTATTATTGACCTAAAAATTCCCACCAAAGTCCATATGTCTTTATTCAACTTTTCTCTCTTTTATTTCCTCTTTCTTTTTTCTTTCTTCTTTCTCTCTTTCCTTCCTTCCTTTCTCTTTCTTTTGTAATACTAAATGGTCTTCTACCTTGGCCCATCACTGCCCAAAGGCAAGGTATATAACATTTCACCTCTCTCCAAGGATCTCCAATACGTATAAGGAGAATTAGGGCTGTGTAGGCTCTCTGCTCCAGCCCCCTTTGATGGTGTTCCTTCAAGTATAAGTGGTGGGTCCCCTGCAACCCAATTCCAGTAAACCCAGTTGCCACTGACAGTTGGGTTAGTTTTTTGTAGCGCCAATGCAATATTTACAGCATCCTTGATCACGACAAAGACTGTAACTAAAAATATCGCATGACATTTGATCGCAAAATATACCCAACTCTCCATATAGAAGACAGAACTGAAGCATTAATTTAGACACCAGAAAACCAAATCCCAAAACCAGGAAGCTGATTCCATCTAGTACCAAAGATATTCAGAAGCCATAATAACAACATTGAGAGCCACCACATTCTTCAGCCTTCTCACAAACTAATACAAGATCAATATTTACTCACAAATCCCTCTCTCTCTCCTTGCCTGAGCACCTATCCCTCCCACCATCTCTCTGGCTCTGACTCCCAGCTTCCTCTGGGCTCTGATCCACCCTTCATCAAACTCCTCCCACCATAGGTCCCTTGTGATTATGTTCAGCCTATTAGGGGGCAGAGTTTATCTTCATGGCAGGGGAGGTCTTCAAACTCCCCCCTAGGTCTATTAAGGGGCAAGGAAGATCTTCAAATTCCCATTCCCATTACACTTTTGCAAATAAATATTTACCTTAAAGGTATAACAAATATACTAAGAGTTTAACTCAGTTCTAATAGAGCACATTCTCAAGTTGCAAGTCCAAATCTCCCCTCAAGCTCAAATCCCAACAGGCTGATTTCTCAGAGCTTCCTGCTGGGCTGGCTGAGTGTAGCATCCTGCCTGCAATTCTGGCTCCAGGCTCTCCATGGCTTGAACTTCTCATCCAGGGAAGATTACTGCTGGTACCTAAAAATGAGTACAAATGAAACAGAATACAAACAAATACTCCTCAGCCCATTTCTCAGAACTGTGATAAAGGAGAAGAGCAAAGTGGAAGGTAAGCTCTTTCCCTTTGTGTTCAGTTCATGGCGTTCACATTTTGGGTGAACTGTGATCTTCATTCTCTGAATGCAGCAAGAAAGAGACTACCCCAGCCTCATAGTTTTTAAAGGCCCAACCTGTTTCCCCTTTCTATCTATGAAGCCAACAAAGGGAGGTTATTCCCACCCACGTGGTAGGAGGATGCAGAATGCCTCAATGTTAAACAATTTAGGCATGATCCAAAGCCCTATTATACATCCCACCTTCCTTCCTTCCTTCCTTCCTTCCTTCCTTCTTTCTTCATGTATTAGTAAGCACCCAGGATGGCCTGCTAGCATAGGTTCTTTGATCTGCTTTGCTGAAAGAAAGACCATTTCTAAAGGGATCAACAAACTTACTTTAATTGCAGATAAGTAGAAAGAAGTGAGTATCCAAGAAAGAAACCAACAGTCAGGGCTCTGACTGAACAAAGTAATGCAACCACCTACACACACCACTAGCATCAACATCTGAGTAGTCAAGGGAGTATTCTTAACAAATGGATACTCAGAGCCCCACCCACAGAATCAAAAGATCCTTCACATGAGTGAACCCCCAAAATAAAACACCAACCTCCCAGTATATATAGTTTTAAACTAATAGACTTAGAGGCAGAAGGCATCACAACTCTCAGGACTCAGCACCTAATTAGCTTAGTACCAAATTACAGTACCAGTCACAGCATCTAATTAGCTTAGTGCCAAAAGGTGTGAAAGCCTTCCTACAAGCAAGCCTCCACCTAAGCAAGCTCCTCCTTAGGCAAGTTCCTCTCCCAATGTGCTCTATGCCACTCAGGATATATCGCAGTTGTGAAAGCAGAAAGACATCTATGATTGAAATACCTGTACCTTTAAACAAGGTTCCTGTTCCAAGGGAAAAGGGGACACATGTGGTCACACAGGTCTATTAATGAACAGGGAAGATCTTCCTATTCTATTAACATTACACCTTCTTCCTTTCTTCTTTCTTCCTCTTCATTTCTTTCTTTTTCCCTTTCTTCCTTTATCTTTTACCCCCTTTTCTTTCTTCCTTTCTTCCTTCCCCCTTTTCATCCTTTCTCTTTTTTGTTTTTCTTTCTTCCTCTCACCTTTTTTCTTCCTTTCTCTTTTCTCTTCCTTCCTCTTTTTCTTTCTTTTTTCTTTCTTCCTCTCTTTTTCTTCTTTTCTACTCTTTGTTCTCTCTTTCTTCCCCTTTCCTTCTTTCTTAATCTCTCTTTCTTCCTCTCTCCTTTTCCTCTTTTATTTCTTCCTTCCTCCCCATTTTCTCTCTCGTTCTTCTTTTTTCCTTTTTCTCTTTATTTCTTCCTTTCATTTCCTTCCTTCCTTTTTTCTTTCCTTTCTTTCTTCTATCACTTTGTCTTCTCTCTCTGCATTGGCAGAAGGAGTTTCTTTACCTAGGAGTCCCCTATACTAATGAAGGCACAGATCCAAATCCTATCTCTCTGAAGAAAAAATTTTCTGCTTATTTATAGAGGTCTATACTGATTATTGCCAATAAGATTCCAAGGCACAGAGGGGCACTGGTTTTTAACAGAGTTGGTGGGGGGAAATGAGTAGTATATGTAACATTTCTGAGGGAGAAATGTGTCCATAGAGTTTCTTTAAAAAAAAATAGCATACTATTATCTTAACATGTGGGCTACACTTGTACAGCAGGCACATTGCCAGCAATCTTTCTTGAGCACAATCTAATCACTATCAATCACATTTTTAGGTGGAAGCAGCATTTAATATGAGGAATGCAAATAAATGTGAAACAATCCTTGATACTTGTTGATGGGTGTAGAATTGAGCCTATAACTATGCCCACATTTGCCTTTTAATATAAAAAACCTGCAATGTGCTAGAGTATGTTCCATTAAAAAAAAAACAACCTTATGGTGAAGAGGGAATAGTTTTACATTTTACACCATAGCTTTAAAAATAAATCTTAAATGACAGTGCTTCAAGCTTTAAATGGTTCTTCAGAAACTCTTCAGCAATAGTAAATAAAGTCAACAGTATTCAGTGTTTGGCAGCTGAAGAGTTTTTTTTTAAATAGGTTCTCCTTTATAGTTGGCCTGTACTTTTTGACACTATTCTAACACTGCTAATCTCTAAGTTTATTGTATTATGGATCATAAATGTGGTATTTGAAGGTTTTGCCTTTCTCAATTTGCAAAGGATTTCTCTATGACTAAGAACATGGTCAATTTTTGTGAATGTGACAAAAAATGTATATTTATTAATTTTTGACTAATTATATTTCATTATATGATTAATTAATTATATATAATATAAATATAATAATTTAATTAAATTATTACCATAGCTTATTAAGCTCAGTTTCTTCAACACTATTCAAGTTTTTCTTCTGTGTGTATCTGGTGAAGGGGTTGGAGAGCAGAGAGGAGAAATAAGCAAGAGAGAGGTTAATCAGCCTGATTAATCTCCTCAATCCACTTGATGAGATGAGATTACAGGGTGTGGAATTTTGTCAAAAGGAGGCTCCTTCCTTGAAGAAAGATAAGCCTGTCCTGCACTCAATACCCCATACTCAAAGAAAACACAGGGAGCTTCTCTAATTGGTCCCCAGTGATTAGTGATTAGTGATTCTTCGTGATTACTTTATTGTGGCCCAGGAGGAGATATTCTTGTAGGAAGACCAGCTTGACAAAAGTACTCCATGAAAGGGTTCTACTCCCTTTAACCTTTGTTTTCTTTGCCTTGGAGCCTTTAGAACTGACTGAAGCAAGAGAAGGGTTTTTGACTATTACTAGAAGTGACAACTGAGAGCAAAAGAACTTGGTGACAGCAGAGTAGGCATAAAGGGGGAGGAAATACCCACTGTAAAGAAAACATGGATCACAGAATCACAGGAAAGGACCTTAGTGATCATTTAATCATTTAATTAACCTTTAACTCATAGATGAAGAAACTGAGGACCAGAGAAGTTAAGTGACTAGTCCAAAGTCACACAATAAGTAATTAGTGAACCAGGATTTGTATCTTGGTCCTCTTCCAAATTTGTGATCTTTTTACCATACCAGTGGTTCCCATTCAGTCTTTCATGTACCCTTTGGACATTCACACTAAAAAATGGTGCTGTAAGCAATACATAATTGCTCAATTATATTACAAATATATTTTTCCATCAAGATACCATACATGAAGCATCATAGTTTTGTTTCTATAGTGATTTAGATTTTTTTTGTGCAAAAGTTATCTTTATAGTTACAGTTAGCATTTAATGAATAAATTTAAAAGAATATTTTGAATAGTAAATTATTATTTTTATTGTTGAAAGGAGTTTGAAGAACAAAGAACACTGGTAGCCACTGCACTCTACCATGCTGCTTTTGAAATGTTGAAATAAGGCGAAGGCCCAAACAACATGGTGGCAAGTTGATCCACCAACTGCAAGGGCCATTCACATACCTATCACTGCAGGGCTGGGAACTGTCACAGCTGAGTAAGAGACAAATGCAGGGCCTGTGGCAGGGGCAGAAGCTACTCTGGGGACTATACACCCATAGCCTGGAAATTTAAAAGTATCTATCTGAACTTCCAGGGACCAGGATGGCAGAGTGAACCCCGGATGCTCCAATCCTCCACTCTGACCCTGAAAACAGAGAAATTATTGCCCCAGAGCAAAATTTTAAATGGTAAAGGCTTGGGAGTTCTAGAGGAAGGGTGTGGCTAAGGCCCTGCCTCAAAATGGGTAAAAAACAGATTGCAAAGACAAAGACTCTAGAATCCTATTATTGTGAGCTGGAGGAACCAAATTCAGAAGGAGACAGCATTGACCCCACACTAACAACTGAAGTTTCAACAGAGAATATGAATTAGTTTCAAGCCCAGAAAGCTTTCTTAGAAGAGCTCAAGAAGGACTTTGAAAAAATAGAGAGGTAGAAGATAAAATGACTAATTCTTTTAAAATCAAAATTTCAAAAATTGAAAAACATTTCAATGAAGAAAGAAGCTCCTTAAAAAGAAAAATGTGTGAACTAAAAATGAAATCTGAACATATGGAAATGGAGCTTCAAAAACTAACTGAGGAAAATAATTTGCTAAAAATTAGAATCAACCAAATTGAAGCTAATAACTCTATGAGGCACCAAGAATCAGTCAAACAAAATATCAAGAATGAAAAATTGGGAAAAGAGGTAAAATATCTCAATGAAAAAATAACTGACCTGGAAAACAGATCCAGGAGAGATAATCTGAGAATTATTGGTCTACCAGAAAATCATGATGAAAAAATGAGCTTCAACAATATCTTCCAAGAGCTCATCAAGGAAAACTACCCCTGAGATCCTAGAACCAGAAGGTAAAATAGATATTGAAAGAATCCACCAGACACCTCCTGAAAGAGATCCAAAATTGAAAACTCTGCGAAATGTTGTAGCCAAATTCCAGAACTATCAGGTAAAGGAGAAAATACTACAAGTGGCCAGAAAGAAACAATTCAACTATCACAGAACTACAGTGAGGATTGGTCACGATCTGGTAGCTTACACTCTGAAAGATCAAAGGGACTGGAATATGATATTTTGCAAGACAAAAGAGCTCAGGTTACAACCAAGGATCAGCTATCCAGTGAAACTGAGCATAATCTTTCAAGCAAGAAGATGGTCATTCAATGATATAAGGGACTTCCAGACATTCCTGATGAAAAAGTCAGAGCTCAATGGAAAATTCAATCTCCAATTACAAGACTCAAGAGAGACATAGAAAGGTAAATAGGGAGAATACACACACACACACACACACACACACACACACACACACACGACTTGTTATTTAATAAGAGCAAATTGTTTACATCCCTATATGGGGATGTAATTACCCGTTAATATTGAGAATGCTATACTTATCATGACATTTAAAAGGTATATAGATAAATAGAGGGTGTGGGTATAAATTAAACAAAGTGATGATTAAAAAAAACCTTACTAAGTGGTGCAAAGGGACTACAATGGAGGAAGATGAAAGAATGGAGCAGAAAAAGGTAAATTTTGCCACACAAAGAGGAATAAAAACATTACAGTAAAGATAAAGAAGGGAGAGAGATGATCATTATATGAGCTTTGCCCTCATTGGTTCTGGCGTAAAGAGCGAACACATAGTTAAATACAGGACCCTATCTAGAAAAGACACAAAACCTGTCATAATAGAGGGAAAGAGGGGAGGAAGAGGAGCATTGCATAAGATCTATTCTCATCAGTCTTGGTTCGAGGAAGAAACAGTATACGACATTAAGTATAAAAATCTATTGTACCCTACAGGCAGTAGGAGGGGGGAAGGGCTAAGCAAATGGGGGGTAGTTAGAAGAGAGGGAAGAAGTAGTAAGGGAGAAGGGTAGGAAAGGGGAGGGGGCTGACAAGGAAGGAATGCTGAGGGAGGTGGTAGTCAAAAGAAAAACTCTTAAGGAGGAGAAGGGAGAAGGGGAAAAATAAAAGCATAAACAGGGGAAGGAATAAGATGGAGGGAAAGATACAGATAGTAATCATAAATGTGAATGTGAATGGTATGAACTCTCTCATAAAAGAAAGGTGGATAGTAGAATGAATTAAAAGCCACAATCCTACAATATGCTGTTTATAAGAAACACATTTCAAACAGGGAGATACACATAGGGTAAAGGAAAAAGGCTGGAGTAAAATATATTATGCCTCAGCTAAAGTTAAAAAGCAGGGATAGCAAGCCTTATCTCAGACAAAGAAAAAGCAAAAATAGATCTGATTAAAAGAGATAAGGAAGGAAACCATATCCTACTAAAAAGGACCATTGAAAATGAAGCAATAACATTACTAAACATTTATGCACCAAGTGGTACAGCATCCAAATGCCTAAAGAAGAAGTTAAGGGAGTTAGAGGAAGAAATAGATAGCAAAACTATACTAGTGGGGGACTTCAATCTCCTGTCTCTGAACTTGATAAATCTAACCTCACAATAAACAAGAAAGAAGTTAAGGAGGTAAATAGAATCTTAGAAAAGATAGCTATGGTAAACCTCTGGAGAAAATTGAATGGGGACAAAAAGGAATATACCTTCTTTTCTGTGGTATGTGGCACATACACCAAAATTGACCATGTACTAGGGCACAAAAACCTCACAATTACTGAATTGTGCACAATTACTGAATTGAATTACCGAAATCTGCAGAAAGGCAGAAATATTAAATATATCCTTCTCAGATCATGACACAATAAAAATTATATGTAATAAAGGGCCATGGAAGGATTGACTAAAAACTTATTGGAAACTAAATAATTTAATCCTAAAGAATGAGTGGGTCAAACCAGAAATTATAGAAACAATCAGTAACTTCATTCAAGAGAATGACAATAATGAGACAATATACCAAAACTTGTGGGATGCAGCAAAAGCTGTTCTTAGGAAAAGTTTTATATCCCTGAATGCATTCATAAATAAAA
>CM053580.1:189019446-189054754 GCA_028627135.1 Pseudochirops cupreus | reverse complement strand
AGAAAATGGAGGTCAATAAATTGGGCATGCAACTGAAAAAGCTAGAAAAAGAACAATTTGAAAATCCCCAATCAAATACTAAATTAGAAATAATGAAAACTAAAGGAGACATCAATAAAATTGAATTTAAGAAAACCAATGAATTAATAAATAAAACTAAGAGCTGGTATTATGAAAAAACCAATAAAATTGATAGACTTTTAGTCAATATGATAAAAAAAAAGAAGAAAACCAAATTAGGAATATCAAAAATGGAAAGGGTGAATCTACCTTCAATAAAGACAAAATTAAAACAATAATTCGGAATTATTTTGCCCAATTGTATGCACATAAATTTGACAATCTTAGTGAAATGGATGAATATTTACAAAAATATAAATTGTCCAGATTAACTGAAGAGGAAGTAGAGTACTTAAATAACACTATCTCAGAAAAAGACATTGAACAAGCCATCAATGAACTCCCTAGGAAAAAATCTCCAGGGCCAGACAGATTTACTAGTGAATTCTATCAAACCTTTAAAGAACAATTGATTTCAAAATTTTCAAACTATTCAGAAAAATTGGAGAAGAAGGAGCCCTACCAAATTCTTTTTATGACACAAATATGGTACTGATACCTAAATTAGGAAGAGACAAAACAGAGAAAGAAAATTATAGACCAATTTCCTTCATAAATATAGATGCAAAAATTCTAAATAAAATATTAGCAAAAAGACAAGAGCAACTTGTCACAAGAATAATACACTTTGATCAGGTAGGATTTGTTCCAGGAATGCAAGGGTGGTTCACTATCAGGAAAAATATCAGTATTATTGATGACATCAAAAACAAAACTAGCAGAAACCATATGATTATCTCAATAGATGCAGAAAAGGGTTTTGAGAAAATACAACACTCATTCCTATTAAAAACACTAGAAAGTATAAGAATAAACGGAGTCTTCCTTAAAATAATAAGTAGTGTCTATCTGAAACCATCAGCAAGTATTATATGTAATGGGGATAAGCTAGAAGCCATTTCTAATAAGATCAGGGGTGAAACAAGGATGTCCACTATTACCCCTCTTATTCAGTTTGGTACTAGAAATGTTAGCAGTAGCAATAAGAGAAGAAAAAGAAATTGAAGGAATCAGGTTAGGCAAAGAAGAGACTAAGCTATCACTCTATGCAGATGATATGATGACATACTTAGAGAATCCTAAAGAACTGAGTAAAAAATTACTTGACATAATAAACAAATTTGGCAAAGTTGCAAGATATAAAATAAACCCACACAAATCCTCTGCATTCCTATATATCTCTAACAAAATCCAACAGCAAGAGATAGAAAGAGAAATCCTATTTAAAGTTACTGTAGACATTATAAAATATTTGGGAATCTACCTGCCAAAACAAACTCAGAACTTATATGAACACAATTACAAAACACTTTTCACACAAAGAAAGTCAGATCTAACTAATTGGAAAAACATCAATTGCTCATGGCTGGGTCGAGCTAATATAACAAAAATGACAACCTTACCTAAATTAAATTACATATTTAGTGCATACCAATCAATCTACCAAAAAATTACTTTGTAAAGCTATAAAAAAATAGCAGTAAAATTCATTTGGAAGAACAAAAGGTCCAGAATATCAAGGAATATCAATGAAAAGAAATATTAAGGGAGGTGGCCTAGCCATACCAGATTTCAATCTGTATTATAAAGCAGCAGTCATCAAAACTACTTGGTACTGGCTGAGGAATAGAGTAGGGGATCAATGGAATAGATTGGGTACACAAAACTCAGCGCCAATGACTAGAGTAATCCACTGTTTGATAAACCCAAAGACCCCAATTTTTGGGATAAGAATGCACCATTTGACAAAAACTGCTGGGAAAACTGAAACATAGTATGGCAGAAAGTCGAAATCGGTGCATGACATAGATATAAAGGCTGTTAACATAAGCAATCTGGGAGAGCAAGGGATAGTTACCTGTCAGATCTATGAAGAGGGGAAAACTTCATGACAAAATAAGAGTTAGAGAGCATTATAAAATGTAAAATGGATAATTTTGATTATGTTAAATTGAAAAGCTTCTGTACAAATAAAGCAATGTTATCAAGCTTAAGAGGGAAGTGGAAAATTGAGAAAGAACTTTTACAACCAGTGTCTCTGATAAAGGCCTCATTTCTATAATATACAGAGAACTGAGTCAAATTTATAAGAATACAAGCCACTCCCCAATTGATAAATGGTCAAAGGAGATGAACAGGCAGTTCTCAGAAGATGAAATTAAAGACATCTATAAGAATCTGACAAAATGTCCCAAATCACTAGTGATTAGAGAAATACAAAACAAAACAACTCTGAAATACCACATCTCAGCAGCCAGATTGGCTAAGATGACAAAATAGCAAAATGATAAATGCTGGAGAGGATGTGGAAAAATGGAACACTAATTAATGCATTGTTGGTGGAGCTGCAAACTGATCCGGCCATTCTGGAGAACAATATGGAACTATGTTCAAAGGGCTATAAATAAGTGCATACACTTTGACCCAGCAATACCACTTCTAGAGTTATATCCCAAAGAGATTGGAGAAGTGGGAAGAGGACCCATATGTACAAAAATATTTATAGCAGCTCTTTGTGTGGTGGCAAAGAATTGGAAATCAAGGGGATGTCCCTCAATTGGGGAATGGCTGAACAAGTTGTGGTATAAGAATGTAATGGAATACTACTTTACTATAAGAAATGAGGAGCAGATGAACTTCATAATGACCTGGAGAGTCATATAAACTGATGCTGAGTGAGAAGAGGACAACCAGGAGAAATCTGTACACAATCACACACACAATGTATGTGTGATGACTAACTTCAATAGATTGGGCTCCACTCAGCAATGTAAGGTTATAAGACAATTCCAAAAGACTCATGATTGAAAGAGATATCCACATTCAGAGAAAGAGCTGTGGAGTCTGAATGCAGATTGAAGCACACTACTTGCTCTGTTTCTTTTTCTTGTTTTGTTTCGACTCCTCTTTCCCACTGATTATTCCATCAGTTATAATCCTTCTTTACAACCTGAATAATGATTAATGTGAAAATATTTGTAGATCCTATATTTGAGTGCATGCCACCATGATGGGAGTAGGGGAAGGGAAAAAAAGGGAGGGGGAGAAAATTTGAAACTCAAGAGACTGTGGAACCAAATGTTGTAAACTAAAAGTAAATAAACAAATTTATTTTTTAAATAAAATAAAGAAATGTTGAAGTAATTCAGTTAGGGGGTGGCTAGGTGGCATAGTGAATAGAGCACCGGCTCTGGAGTCAGGAGGACCTGAGTCCAAATCTGGCCTCAGACACTTAACACTTACTAGCCAAGTGACCTTGGGCAAGTCACTTAACCCCAATTGTCCTGCCTTCCCCCCTCCAAAAAAAAAAAAAGGAGTAACTCAGTTAAAATCTCTAAACCTTCCTTTTGTTAAAGTAGAGGATATAACTTGGGATTATTATTTTCCCATTCTACCTCTGCCCTTCCTTACTTAACTAGGTGGCTTGCTAAAGGGGACCTGGAGCCATACCAACCTGAGTTCAAATCCAGTCCCCCACACTTACTAATTGTGTGACCTTGTTCAAGTCATTTGACTTCTGTTAAAATTTCCTCAATATAAAATGGCAATAACAATCACATCTGCCTGCCATTGTGGCTTGAAGATCAGATGAGATGCTTAGCCTGGTGCCTGACCCATAGTCTTATCGCTGTTATTATTACTTCAGACTGTACACGAATCTGTTAATGTCTTTTTGGACATATAATGTCCTTTGCACAACTTGTGTTTAAAATACCATGTTTGACAGTATAAATACAACTAACAATTAAGTTATACAAAACCAAGTCATTAAGGAAGGTTGCTATCTGCTATGCACATGATAAATGAATGCATTTTTCTATAATATTTGACAGAGTATAAAAATATTTCAGCACCAGCCCATAACAGTGTATGCCTTAACTTTTGCCAAAACGAGGAATATAGGAAGAAAATTGATGTTATGTAGGAATACTTCTATGGGTAGATATCAAATGCCACTATTGAAGACGCAACTTGAGAAAACTATTAAAAATCTTCAGAAAGAAATTAGAAGATTTTATCAATAACTACCCGAATACATGCAGTAGAAAATTTGAACCTCATAGTACCCATATTAAAGAGAACAAAAAAGAAATATGTGGAAGGGAACCAGAAAACAAAAGTCTATCAGAAATTTTCAGTTCCCTTAATCAACTATTAAAAATGAATTGCCTGGTCCCTATTAATTTTACTATCTTACCCTTGTTGATTATTTCTAGTTTATCCGGACTATATCTTGTTTGTATATAGTTGTTTGAATATTGTCTCCTCCATTAGACTATGAGCTCCTTGAAAGTAGGGACTTTAGTCTTTAGTCTTTCTTTGTATCTTCAGCACTTGGCACCAAGACTACTACATAGGCAGTACTTAACAAATGTTAACTGACTGACTGAGAAGGTTATGACAGTACAAGAGGTCAAAGCAGCATAATAACGAAATAAAAAGTTGAACCCAAATCCCAAACCATATTTTAAAGGCTTGAAAAGAAAATAAATTAGTGCAGAGAGAAAAACCCTGAAGGAGGAGGATGTGGAAAATTTCTGGTCGTCAATGATCAAAAGAAGTCCAACCTAACAAGAGTTCAAGTTGGACCAAATATAAAACAGAAAGCTTATGTACTGCTAAAAGAATGAACATCAGAACACTTAGGTCAAGGGAGGTGACTGGAACTCTAGCTTTTCTGCAAAACTTGAAATTGGTAGCTCTGGATAAGATCCATAATTTTTGGCTCAACTCTTTCACAGTGCTGTATGAATTACTGGCAAAGCATCTACTAGCTCTCTCTCTGATAAAAGTTTGATGGCATCTTTCTTAACAGAAGGATACACACACACATACACATATATGCATATATGTATGTGTGTATATATGCATGTATGTGTATATCTATATACAGACATGTAGGCATACATATGTATACATGTGTGTGCACATACCCATGTGATACCAATATAATATGCCAAGTAATATCATATATGTGTATATATGTATATGTGTGTGTGCGTGTGTGTATATACACATACCAAAAGACAAGAACCCCAGTGACCCCTCCATTTATAGGTTAACTACTTAATATAGGTCCATGTACTTTGTAGAAAGCATTTACAGCTGGTATCACTCCAAAAAAAAAAATCCCTAAATACTTACAAGAAAGTAACATATTGCCTGAGGAGCAAAAAGGATGAGCCAAAAAGTTTCATGGATGTAAAGAGTAAGCAGCATTGATTTGGTGATTATTGAATAAGATACTCCCAAATGCTATAATATTTATACCACTTTTGTTCATTATCATAAAGCTTTTGAATTAATTTTATACTCATTGCTTATTCATGTACTACAAGCATATAAAATGTATCCAAGTATAATGAGAATGCTGGAGTATTTGATGTCTACATGGAAAACTGTTCTTTATTTTAAACATGTCACTAATATATCATAAACAATTGATATATAATTCTGCATCTGTCAGGAAGACAGTTTATGTCCACTATGGTTCTGCCCAGCCTTAAATCCATTATAATCATTCCTGAATAGAAATGAATATGACTTTCAAATCAGAGAGATAGTCATACCAAGATATCTTATTAAACACTTGATGTACATGAATGACATAAAGTTATTAGCCTCCCCTGAAAGCACATTAAACAGCTACTTCATCTCATGGAAATTTTCTCTCGTCTTATCAAACTGTCACTTGGCAGGGCAGCTAGGTGGTACAGTGGATACAGCATGGGCCTTGGAGTCAGGAGGACCTAAGTTCAAATCTGGTCTCAGGCACTTGACATTTACTAGCTGTGTGACCCTGGGCAAGTCACTTAACCCTGATTACCTCCCCCTCCAAAAAATGTCATCTGGACTTTATAAGTGTAAAATTCCTAATATTTGCCAAGGAAGAATAGAGATTCAAGCTTGAATCTAGAGACCAAATTGAACCAATAGATGAAGGAAATATTTGCACATGACTTCTCCAGATAAGATCCACTGAAGGGTGTCAAGGAGAACATTGGCCTATTTATGTTTCGAGACTGACTAGCATCCTGAAGTCAAAGCTAAATGTGAAAAATATAGTTAGAGCAATTAACATCTACGCAATACCAGTCCCAACATACACTTTTGACATGACAAATTGGACGACAATGGATCTAGAAGTTATCCAAACAGAAATCCATACAATGCTAATAAAACAAAACCTTATCCCAAGGCAGATAAAGATTAGCACTCATCAAAAAGGAGAAAAAGAGTTGATAGAGGTTCTCAGAGCACATGATAAACAGGTTTATATTTTCTAGAGATGGTATCTGAACGAAAAGACCTCAATTTGCAAAGTAATAGTAAAGCCTGATAAGTATTTACCAAATGTACCTGAAAGTGTTTTGCTTTGCTTTGCTTTCTCTAGAGTCTATGAAACAGGTAAGAGCCAGAGTGGGATTAAAAGATATACCATGGGCAGCCTGCACATGAACTCAACCAACAACATGTAGGTTTAGAAATATAGTAAAAAATGGCTGTCACAATATTTATTTATAGAAACAGAAGGATTTATGATTACAATTTGAGATCAAGTCATTGCTATCAGAAATCACAGAAAGGTTATTCTTAATTAGGCTTATTGGTCAGTTAAGATTGGGGAAATAGTGTAATAAAAACATATCACAAGTTGCAAAATTTTATCATCTCTATTATATACCTAGAAAGATATGATCAAGTGATTAGATGTACATTGAAATGTCTACATTCTTTGTAACCTAACAAAGAGCAAATTCATGTATTACAAATGCAAATGCATAATACCTTGAGAAATCAGCAAATAAAATGTATTGAGAATGGGCTATCATTAAGACAGAACTATTGCCCACAATACTCTGGACCTAACATTGATCCCTAACATTTTTAATAGATGTCATTATGAGGAATTGTTGTGTTGTGGAAAGAGTACTGAGTTTGGAATTAGATGAACTGAATTTATCTCCCAGTTCTCCATTTAACACCTCTTTAAAAAATGACCTTGGGCAAGCCTCGTGATAACTTTGTGCTTTACTTAGTTATAACATGAAGCAGCTAAGTGGCAGAGTGGATAGAGCACTTTACTGGAGTCAGGCAACTTCAAACCCGAACTCAGACACTTACTACCTCTTTGGTCCTTGACAAGTCACTGAACCTCTCTTTGCTTCAGTTTCCTCATCTGGAAAATGGGGGTAATAATTTCACCTATGTTAACTTCACCTACAATAATTTCAAGGTATTGTCATGAGGATTAAATGAGATAATATTTATGAAGAGTTTTGTAAACCTTAAAAGCACTATGGAAATGGTAGGTATTATTATTAAGGTTCTTTCTTCTTCTAAGGTTCTTTCCAACTCTATAGTAGAACCCTAGGAATACATGGAATGAAAAGTTTTCAAAATACAGAGACCTACCAGAAGATTAAAACCATGTCAGAAGGAACAAGATAAAGTCTGTATCATCCTTATTTTCCTATCTGCTGCCAGAGTGGTCTGGAAATTTCTTTCAGTGAGTCTAAAGAAGATGAGCTCCAGATACAAAAACCAGTCACTGTCCTGGGTGCTGAAGATACAAATGCAAAGAATGAAACAATCTGTCCTCTCAAGGCACTTTCATCCTAATGGGGAGATGTGTGTGTGTGTGTGTGTATGTGTGTGTGTGTGTGTGTGTGTGTGTGTGTGTGTGCATGTGTATCGTATGCACATACATACATTTATAATGGGAGATATACAGAAAGGGGAGATTGTGTGTATACACACAACATATGTATATATAATATATAGTATTTGTATATGTATATACATACACATATACATACATATACACATACATATCTCTCTTTATCTATCTATATCTATATACCTATATATCCATAAAGAACAAATATAAAAAGAATAAATATAAAGGTATTAGGAAGGGAAGGAGCTACTATCAGTTGGAGTGAATCAGGAAAGACTTCTTACAGAAGGTAAGTTTTGAAGGAAGACAAGGATTCCATGAGTTGGGAGGGAGTACATTGGAGGCATGGGAGGGGGTGGCCACTGCAAAGGTATGGAGAAGGGTGATGGAGTGCTATGTATAGGGAACAGAGAGAAGGCCAGTTTGGCTCAATCACAGAGTGTGAAAACAAAAGAAATGGACAATGAGGCTAGAAAGATACAATGTGCTCAAGCTACATAGGGCTTTAAAAACTAAATGGAGGAGCCCACACTTTATATTCACACATTTTATACTTTATATGAGATATTAGGGAGTCACTAGAGCTTAATGAGTTGCGGAGTAACATGGTCAAATCTTCACTAAAGGAATCACTTCAGTAGTTACATCAAGGATGGGATGGGGAGATAAATTAGCAGGCTATTCAAGCAACCTATGTGAGAGGTCATGAGAGCCTCAACTGAAGTGATGGCTATGTAAGTAAAAAGAAGGGGTCAGGTGCAAGGGGTATGGAGGCAGAAAGAGTGAGATTTGTCAATTAATTGAACATGCTGAGGAGGAGTGAGGAGTTGAGTTGACTCAGAGATTACAAGCCTGAGAAACTCAAAGAATGGTGGTGCCTTCAACAACAGGGAAATTTGGAAGTTTAGGGGAGGGGGAAGGAGATAATTGACTTCTGTTCTAGACATGTTGAGCTTCAAATGCCTCCAGGTTCTCTGTCTGAAATGTCCAGTAGTCAATTGATGATGTGGGATTGAAGCTCAGGGGAAAGATGGGAGATGGATATATAGATCTGGGAGTCATTGATATAGAGAAGATAATTAAATCCATGGTGGGGAGAAAAGAGAGGAGAGGAGAGAGAGGAGAGGAGATCCGAGGAGAGGAGATCCGAGGAGAAGAGAGGAGAGGGCAGGGGAGGGGAGGGGAGGGGAAGGAGAAGAAAAATGAGAAGAGTCCTTAAGACACAGCCATGGGATATACCTATATTTAGGGGAGTGATATGGGTGATGAGTGAGCAAGAGAGACTTATAGGGAGAATCAGACAACAAGAAGAAAACCAAGAGAGATCAATATCATGGAACCTAGAGAGAAGAGAATATCCAGACTGAGGAACTGGTCAGCAATGTCAAATACATTTGATAGGTCAGGTAGGATGAGGACTGAGAGAAGAGTCCAGAGATATGCTGGAATCAAGTCTTGAGAGTCATTTGTTAAGTTATCAGAGGAACAGAAGGATTCACAAGTGAATTTTTACCAAACATTTAAAAAACAATTAATCCCAATACTATATAAAATACTTGGAAAAACAGGTAAAGAAGGATCCCTATCAAATTCCTTTTATGGCACAAATATAGTTTAGATATCTACAATATAAAATACTTCAGAGTCTTTCTGCCAAGACAAACCTAGGGAATATATGAACATTATTACAGAACACTTCACACAAATAAAGACAGATCTAAACAATTGGAGAAATAATACTTGCTCATGGGTAGGCCAATCCAATATAATAAAAATGACAATTTTACCTAAGTTAACTTACTTATTCAGTATCATACTGATAATCATTAAACATCATATTTTGGCCAAAGTCTGAATTAATCAAACAAGCTACTTTGATTGACTTTAAAATGCCTTTTCCTGTGTCGGCAACTTCAAAGACCAGAGGTGAGATCCCCCTTATCTGGGGAAAAAAACAGACATTCTGAGACCATAAAATATAAATGGACCCTGCTGTGTTTGTTGTTGATTTGCATTTAATTTCTTTTTCACATATAGATAGCAACAAATGGAAGTCATAAAGTTTTGTGACATGGTCATCCTGAATTGGGATGGTTCTAAAATGTATAAAAACTCTTCTGATTCATCTGTTCATCAGTCAGGACTCTAGTCCTGCACTTCTTGTAAAAGTATCTGCTAGCTTTGGGAAATAAATTCTGTTATTGTATATCAGTATTGGTCTCCTTTAATCAAACCTTTTCAGATATCAACAATACCAATCAAACTACTAAAGAATTATTTTAGAGAACTAGAAAAAATAGTAACAAAATTCACCTAGAAGAACAAAAGTTCAAGAATATCAAGGGAACCAATGAAAAAAAAATATTAAGGAAGGCAGACTAAGAGTTCCAGATTTCAAACTATATTACAAAGTGGCGATCATCAAAACAATCTGGTACTAGCTAAGAAGTAGAGCGATGAATCAGTGGAATAGGTTAGGTACATAATACACAGTAGTAAATGACCGTGGTAATCTAGTATTGTATAAACCCAAAGATCCAAGGTGTGGGGGTAAGAACTCAACATTTGACAAAAATTGCTGTGAAAACTGGAGAACAGTTTGGCAGAAACCAAGCATAGACCAACACCTCACACTGTATACCAAGATAAGGTCAAAATGGATAAATGATTTAGACATAAAGAGTGATGTCATAAGTAAATTAGGGGAGCATGGAAAAAATGTGTTTGTCAGATCTATGGAAAAGGCAATAGTTTATGACTAAAAAGAGAGGGGATTATAAAAAATAAAACAAATAATTGTGATTATATGAAATTAAAAAGTTTTTGTGCAAATAAAACTAATGCAGTCAAAATTAGAAGGAAAACAGGAAACTGAGGGGAAAGTTGCAGCAAAGTTTCTCTGATAAAGGCTTCATTTCTCAAATATATAGGGAACTCAGCCAAATTTATAAAAATAAGAGTCATTCATTCCTCAGTTGAAAAATGGTCAAAGAATACAAACAGGCAGTTTCCAGAAAAAGAAACCAAAGCCGTCAATAATGTCATGAAAAAAAAATTTTCTAAATCACTACTGATTAGAGAAATACAAACTAAAACGACTCTGACATACCACCTCATACCTATCAGATTGGCTAATAAGACAGAAAAGGAAAATAAGATATGCTGGAGGATATGTGGGAAAATGGGGACACTAATGTGCTGTTGGTGGAGTTGTGAACTAGTCCAACCATTCTAGAAGAAAAATTTGTAATTATGCCGAAAGGGCTATAAAAATGTACATACTCTTTGACCTAGAAAACCACTACTATGTCTGTATTCCAAAGAGATAAAAGAAAAGGGGAAAGGATATATTTGTACAAAAATATTTATAGCAGCTCTTTTTGTGATACCAAAGAATTAGAAATCAAGGAGATACCCATCAATCAGGGGAATGACTGAACAAGTTATAGTAGATGGTTGCGATGGAATCCTATTGTACTATAAGAAATGGTGGGCGCGATGGTGTCAGAAAAACCCAGAAAATCTTACATGTACTGATACAAAGTGAAGTGAGTAGAATCAGGAGAACACTGTACATAGTGATAGCAATATCGTGTGGATGATCGACTGTGAAAGACTTGGCTACACTGATCAAGACAATGGTCTAAGACAATTCCAAAGTAACTGTGCTGATAAAGCCTATCTACCTCCAGAAAGAAAACTGATGAACTCTGGATGCAGATTGAAGTATACTTTTAAATTTTTTTCCTTTATCTTTATTGTTTTATTTTGTTGGTGTTTTCTTTGGCAACATGTTGTCATGAAGGAGCTCATCTCCTGGCAGGTTCACATTAGATTCATCTAGACCAGAGAATGATAGTGGAGCAATTGACTGGGGGCTCATACCAGTTTATTCTTCTCCAAGGCAACTGGTCAAGAAAGAAGTGAGGATTCATCTGTACCCTCCTGCCAGTGCCCACTTGATTTATAGAGAAACAGACAATGAAGGCATCTTGCCAACAGTCAACAGTAGGCTCATAAGTTTACATTAGCTTTGGTTATATCATGATGGCTTAGCATAGAGCAGGTGCAGTGAAGCTGTTTACAGGTTAAGCTCAAATGTTTATATTACTTATGGTTATATAATGATGCACAAGCATAGTGGAGCTGTTTACAAGCCATGATCCTGGGAACTAGTATCTTAAAAAAAGCCCAACCAAATCCATATCATCACCTTGTACAAACTCTACCCCTCTCAGATCCTGGCCCTCATGGTTTACATAAATGACGGTTTTAGGGGCCCTTGATCTAGAAAACTAGAGCATTATACCCACCACCCACAATAGCAATATAGACTACAAAAACAAATTACTAAAGTGGCCACAAATGCTTAAAAAAAGACAAAAGTGTAGCTTTCCACACCCAGGATGTATTGGCCCACCATTCAGCAAAAGGATCCTAAGAAAGGGCAGTCATCTGAGAGGATTCCTGTTGCAATTGTTGAAGGGTCACAGAGAAATTGTGTTGGTCATCACAACATTCAGTATGCAACATAGCACACACTCCTCCCTGGGATGAAGTAAGAGGGTGTAAATCCATACAATTTTGCAAGACTACGGTACATAGCTGTCCAACCTCATTATCGAATAATGAGAGGGCCTGATGGGTAGCATTCAGTGCCTTAGCAGTGTGTACCTCTAGAGAAGTGAGCTGGTGTATGTTTTAAAATGCAGCCCAGTATGTATGGCTTTCCCTAGGTACAGTGACCAGTCCAATTAAATGGGTGATATAGCCAACTGCACTGAACACAAAATTCATATGGGCACCAGTTTTAATACTCAGATCTTGGTACTATTGGTCTTGTGGGTTAGTTGTACCATTATAGAGTGACAGAGGGGAGTGTAATGGTAATGGGAATTTGAAGATCTTCCCTGCCCCTTTGTAATGGAAATGGGAATTTGAAGATGGCCTCATGAAAAGGATCTGTAAACTAAAAGAGAGTTTGGGGGCTAGGATAACTGTTTGTTTCCCAGTTGTGGTAGCTGTGACTCTGTGGAGGTATGGAACAGGAGTGGAGAACTGCCACCATGCCATCTTCAGTAAGGTGAGGGCTGGAACAATGATCTGCTTGCATCAGGACTGGGGCTGAAGCCAGGAGTGGCTGCCTCCTGCAGGAGGAGGAGGAACCCAGGAGTTCAGAATTCAGCCACAGGACAAGATAAGTACTGTGCAGCTAGGTAGGAGCGCTGAATGTGTTTTCTTGCTTCATTCCACAGTTTGGGACCCACAGAGGGGATGGAGTTGTATCTATGGTGGGTGGAGTGAAGTGCCATAGACCTCCAGGGACCCCACCCTGTTGGCTCTGTTGCCCAGTCACCCCTCAGGATTTGGAAGTGGGGCCTGGAGCAGTGTTAAGACTGGGACTTGGCTCATTAGACCCTGCACCTGAAAGTGCCAGGAGGAAGTCTGTAAGGGCAATGTGGGGGGGGGGGGGGAGAACATACCCCCAAGAAAACTATTTGGACAGTTTTGTTTTGGATTGAGGGGATTATAATGCTATGTACTTTGTGTTTAAGGCTTTGTGACCACTCTGGTAGTGAGTTTTTATGCTATGTATCTTGCAAATGTAATGTATTTATTTTGTGGGAATTATGTTGTACTTAAGAGATATTAATGCTAATTCAGATTTAAGTTGCCTATGTAATGGGCATGAAAGATCTTGGGGCTGAATGTAATGGGAATGGGAATTTGAAGATCTCCCCTCCCCCTTAATAGATCTGGGGGAGAATTTGAAGACTTCCCCTGCTTTGAAAGTAAACTCTGCCCCCTAATATGCTGAATGTGGTCACATGGAGCATATGATGGGAAGAGTTTGCTGAAGGGAAGCAGAGCCCACAGAAAGTAGGGAGCCAGAGCCAGAGAGATGGTGGGAAGGATAGGTGCTCAGGCAAGGAGAGAGAGAGGTTCGTGAGCAAATATTGATCTGGATTGGTTTGTGGGAAGGCTGAAGGATGGCATGGCTCTTGGTGTTATTATGGCTTCTGAATATCTTTGGTACTATGATGGAATCAGCTTACGGGTTTTAGAATTTGGTTTTCTGTTGTCTAAATAAATGCTTTAATTCTATCCTCTACCTGGAGAATTTGTTATATTTTGCAATCAAATGTCATGCAATATTTATAGTCATGGTCTTTATCATGATCATGGGTGCTGTAAATATTGTGTTGGTGCTACACCCTTAATAAGCCTAAGAGAATATGAAGACCTTCCCTGCTTTGAAGATATACCTTGCCCCCTAATAGGCTGAATGTAATCACATGGAGCCTGTGGTGGGAGGAGCTTGCTAAAAGGTAGAGCAGAGCCCACAGGAAGTTGGGAGTCAGAACAGTTAGAGACTGGAGGGAGGAGAGGATGCACCCAAAGGAAACAGTCAGGCTTGTGAGTAAAAGGTTGGTTTGTGGGAAGGCTAAAGGATGCTGTGACTCTCTGTGCTGTTATGGCTTATTAACTTCTTTGCTACTATAATGGAATTGGCTTACTGGTTTGGGGATTCAGTTTTCTGGTGTCTGAATAAATGTTTTGCTTTAGTCTTCTATATGGAGAGTCTGTAATATTTTGTGATTGAGCACTATGCCAGCATATTTACACCGTGAATATTGTGTTGGTTTTACAGGAAGTAGATGTCCATCCCATTACTGTTTATCTGGCCTGTCAGTACATTCTACACAGCACTTAGCAGGGACCATCAGCTCAACCATAGTGGTGGTGGTCTATTCCATAATGAGTAACCTAAATGGGGGCAAATTATGTTAACCTGTCCCTGACACTGGGTCTCAAATGCTGGAATGTCTTATCCATCCACTCCCCCAAGTCAGTCCAGGTAGAGTTCCATGGCTGTGTTCTCCACAGCAAACCAAGTGCCATACTAGTTGAGATCTTGGTGCAGACCCAACAAGTTGATTTATTGGCCATCCTAGCCAGCATGTGGGCCCAGTCCACAAACAAGTTGGGTTCTGTGTGCCTTTAAAGGTTATAAGACAAATGTCATAAAGCTGCTAGCAAAGGTAAATAGTGACCATCAGGAAGTATACATGCAAGTGATTTATCTTGTGATAGCACCACAGCCAGGATAGGACTCAGGTCTGGTTTGATGTACCAGACTTTTACACCTCACTGGATGCGGGCTATAGAAGGGTCAATGTGCAGAGCTGTGCCCAGTCATATGATATATGGTTATCACATTCTGCTGTCCTATGGACCACAAGTCTTTCCAAATGTCCATGCCTCATAGTGGTTGGTGGTTCACCAACCATTGGGAGGAATATCAGGTGGGTAACCACATTATTAGACCATGAATATGGCTCACCTGTTAGTACATATGGTTAAAGGGCTTACCACATGGATCACTGTAAGCCATATGGCTTGTAACTCAGCCCATTGACTGCTTTGCCTTTCTCCTGCCTCCATCCATATGGTTTTAGTCTCTGGGTGGAAGACCATAGCCCTCCACCTTGGGAGTTGCCCCTGACTAGACCCATCTGTGTACTAGGTGGTAAGGGATATAGGCCCCTTACTCACTTTGTAAGGGTTTTCCAACATGGTCAGTTAATAACCTCTTCCACCTTATCAGACATATATGTAATAGGTTTCAAAACTGCCTGAAGCTCAGTGGACTGACATACATTGAGCTTTGCTGTTGGAGATAGGAGCCTGTAATGTTAAGGGTATTTGGAGATTTTCCCTGCCCCTTAATAGGCCCATGTAATTTGCTTTGAGCTTTGGCCCAACCCACACTTTTAGTCACATGGGGTCCAGGGTGGGAGGAGCTTGCTGAACAGGTAGAGCAGGAAGGGTAGAACAGGAAGAGAGAAAGAGAGAGAGAGATCTGGGAGAGAATGAGGCAGAGCAGCTAGCCTGAGTGAGAGGGGGAGGAATTTTGCCTAGAGAAGCTTGTGTGTAGGGAGGCCTAAAGGAGGGAAGGCTTGGGGATGTTGGTGCTTCCTAGACTGGTGATGTGTATAAATTTCTTTGTTACCATAGTGGAACTGGTTTTCTGGTATCTGAATAAATATCTTGGTTTCGTCTTTGAGGAAGAGAGTTTATTATAATTTGTTATTCAACCCTGGAAATATGTCTGTATATTCATAGTGGCTGCTATGGGTATTGCATTGGTGATATAAAACCTCCACTTAGCCAGGGTCAACATCTGTGCTCCACAGTTTTTGAGTCCAATCAGGTACCCATTGGCACAATTGCTGGTGTCCCCTCCATGATGGGTTCTGCTGCAAGGAGGGCATGGTACACAGCAGACAACTGCTTTTCAATCAAAGAGTACCACACCTCTGCTTCCTTCCATAATTGTGACCAGAACCCTATTGGTTGTTGGGTTCTTTCCTTTTTTTTGCTAAAAGTCCTCATCCATATCCCTCTGGGGTTACATGGACATCAAATTCATGAGCTAGTGAAGGATCAAATAGGCCTAGAGCCTATACGATCTTGACAGTGGTGGTGCTAAAGGCTGGGGAGCATGCCTCGTCCCAGTCCCATTATCCCTCTTTGTGGTGTCAGATCATATAGGAGCTTTAGAATCTGAGAGAAGGGAGGAATGAACACATTCCAATATCCCAATAGATCTAAAAATTCTTGCAATTGTTTTACACTTGTAAGAGTGGGGTAAGCTTGTATCTTATCAAAAACTGTGCAGAAGGCATAACCATCTTACTTGACCAGACAACACCCAAGATTTTGACAGATAAGCCAGGTCCTTGGACCCTGTCCTGATTGACCTCCCATTCTTTTGTATGTAGATGAGCCACCATGGTAGGGGCAGCTGCTTCTAAGTCTATAAGAGGGTTACTGGTTAACATATCATCAATATAGTGATACATTTTCACAGGTTCTGGCTTAGCCCATTCAGTCAAATCAGCTGCCATGAAGCCATGACACAAAGTAGGGCTACACAAATAGACCTGTGGTATTACTTTGAAATGCTGCCATCACTCAATCCAGCAGGGAATGATTTCCTTGTGTATTGTGGGCTACCTTCAAATGCTGGCACAGGACAGGATGGGTCATTATGGAGGATAACTTAGCCATCTCCATTCCAGACAGCAAAATTGCATCCAGCCCCCACATCCCACAATCTCAATGACCAAGCAACCATTGGCTCAGAACTCTGCTGGTGAAAGTGAGTGCCTAAATCCACCAGTTCTGTCTGGGTGCACAGTCTAAACATTAAATGCTTCACCAACTGTGGAGGAGTTTGCAGCTGTCCCACAGGGGTCTGTGGTTGCTGAGTCTTAAGTTTTTGTTGTACTACAGGTCTCCGCTTTAGTATGGGGGAATTCAGAAGAGGTTTGTCCTCTTCCTCCACTATAATAAATCCAGGATCCTCTACTTCCTCCTCCGAGGAATCTGCCTTAGGAGCAGAGGGAGCGTTAACCATCCCAGCCCTGAGGATTCAGGTCTTGGGCTCCAATATTTCGCAGGCTTACTCCCAGGCCCCATTTTCCTCCCATTCTTGGGCAAAATCATTCTGAGCCTCCCCGAGTTGGGCTTCCACCAACAGTAGCTTGTCAGTAATTTTTCTCACTGTGATTCACATTAACCAGCCTACCACCCTGGCAGCATTTCCAGCTCTCGTCTTATCAAGAGTTTCCCCAATCTTTAGGTCTTTGGAGTTACAAGGGATATGCTCCCATTCCTGGGGAGAGGCCTATGATTCCAGGACCTTAGCTACAATAAACCATATCCTGGGGCCCCCTTCCCATCCCCCATATTCTCCATGCCTTTGATCTGTGTTGAATTCTGCCTTTGATACACCAGATGTAATGAAGGAGCTCAGCTCCTGGCAGGTTCACCATCTACTGGTTCCTTCAGACAGATTCAGCTAGACCTGAGAATGATATTGGAGCAATTGACAGGGGGCTCATACCAGTTTATTCTTCTCCAGGGCAGATGGTCGAGAATGAAGTGAGGATTCATCTGCACCTCCCAGCCAGTGACCACCTGACTTATAGAGAAACAGACAAAGAAGGCATCTTGCCAACAGTAGGCACATAAGTTTACATTAACTTTGGTTATGTAATGGTGCCTTAGCATAGAGCAGGAGCAGGGAAGTTGTTTACAAGTTAAGCTCAAATGTTTGTATTATTTATGGTTATATAATGATGCACAAGCATAGTGGAGCTGTTTACATGCCATGATCCTGGGAATGAGTATCTTGAAAAAAAGGGGGAAAAACCAAATCCATATCATCACTTTAAACATATAATCAAAATCAAAGCGCTTGCCTTCTCAAAGAGGGGGAAGGGACAGGAAGGAGGGAGAGAATTTTACAACTAATTTTTAAAAAATGATTGTTGGGGGGCACGATCAGGGGCCGGGAACGGAAGTGTGTGGTTGCCATGTAATATCCTGAGAGCAAGCGCGAGCCAGCGAGCTAGCCGGAGGGCGCTGAGGGGATGCCGAGGACCGGCAGAGGAGGTCGAGGAGAGGGCAGCGGCGGGCGGGCCCGGCGGTTGTCAGCGTCAGGAGCTGTCTTGCTGCCAGTCTGTTTGTCTGTCACTAGCTGGATCGGAGCCGGCCGAGGTCTGGCTGCGGGGGGCAGCATGTCGGTGGCCAGGCTCAAGAAGCAGTTATACAAGGCTAACCAGCTGGTCAGTGAAAAGGTCGGAGGAGCTGAAGGGACCAAGCTTGATGATGACTTCAAAGAAATGGAGAAGAAAATGGATGTTACTAGCAAGGCTGTGGCAGAGGTGTTGGCCAGAACCATTGAGTACCTTCAGCCCAACCCAGCCTCTGGAGCCAAGCTGACAATGCTCAACACCATGTTGAAGATCAGAGGGCAGGTGAAGAATCCTGGCTATCCACAGTCAGAAGGGCTCTTAGGCGAATGCATGATTCGCTATGGAAAGGAGCTAAGAGATGAGTCCAACTTTGGTGATGCCCTTTTGGATGCTGGTGAATCAATGAAGCTGTTAGCAGAAGTGAAAGATTCTCTGGACATAGAAATCAAACAGAATTTTGTCGACCCCCTGCAGAACCTCTGTGATAAAGACCTAAAGGAGATCCAGCATCACCTGAAAAAACTCGAGGACAGACGTCTGGATTTCGACTATAAGAAGAAGCGTCAGGGAAAGATACCAGATGAGAAGTTTCGTCAGGCAATGGAGAAATTTGAAGAGTCCAGGGAAGTGGCAGAGACCAGCATGCATAACCTCCTGGAGGCTGATATTGAGCAGGTGAGCCAGCTCTCAGCCTTGGTGGATGCCCAGCTGGATTACCACAGGCAAGCAGTACAAATCCTGGATGAGCTAGCAGACAAGCTGAAGCGCAGGATGTGGGAAGCCTCTTGCCGTCCGAAACGGGAATACAAGCCAAAGTCTCGAGATTCCTATGACTTTGGAGAGCCTGACCAGTCCAATGCCCCAGCCCCCAAGATCACAGCAGCTTCTTCCTCTTTCCGATCCTCTGACAAGCCCATCCCGATTCCCATCAGGAGTATGCCACCTCTGGACCAGCCCAGCTGCAAGGCCCTATATGACTTTGAGCCCGAGAACGATGGGGAACTGGGTTTCTGGGAGGGTGACATCATCACATTGACCAACCAGATCGATGAAAACTGGTACGAAGGCATGATCAACGGCCAGTCGGGCTTCTTCCCCCTCAACTATGTGGAGGTGCTGGTCTCACTACCTCAGTGAAATGGCTGCTCTCCACACCTCCCTCCCTGTCCTCCCTTCCTCCTCCTTTCTCCTGCTCCTCCCCCAATGAAGAAGGCCAGGCCTGATCTCCTGCATTCCATTTTGTTCCTGGTGACACCAGTGTCTCACTGGAAGACAAATGGGATAGTATTAATCCTGCCCATGCCAGAAGGGTGTCAGATTATCTGGACTGGGTGTCCCCTCAACTCCATCCTTCCCAAGGATTTGGTACTTCCTGAGAGACCTCAAGGAGCTTGCTGCCTCCTCTCCTCCCTCACCCCCCAGTCCCTTTGACACAGGTTCAGGCAGCAAAGCCCCTAAGTCCTGACACCTGTGGTCAGGCTCAGCCTGCCCTGGGAAGACTAAGCAGTGGATGCTACCTAGTTGAACTACAAGTTGAGTACAGGCAAAGAAGGATAAGCCAGTAAGTTTTAATCAGTGTAGGGGGGTCTTGTGGTGTTTATGGTGATGGAAGTAGAAACACAGTTTGTTTAAATCACCTAGGTTTACATAAGACACTAGCAACCACCCAAGCTTTTTTAGTGGGGAGGGGAGCATCCCCCCTCCTTCCACCTTTTACCCCCATCTTCCAGCTCTAGACTTTGTCAGTTCTTCATTCCCCTTCCACTTGCTTCTTCTGAGGTGCCTGGGTGGAAAGGATTCATTTACTCAACTGACTCCACTAGCTGCACTCCCCTTCTCAGCCAGGCCCTCGACTCTCAGTTGGGACTGGACTTGGCTGTGAGGCTCCCATGCAAAGGGATAACACTAAGGTGCTCTTTGAAACACTAAGCTTCCTCTCTAAATGCTTCCATGTCTGAGCAGCCATTGATACCCTGCTCTGGGCCCCTACCAATGAACGTTCAGAGGCTGTCCCTCTGTCTTGTGAGGGTGGCCTGGTTCTCTTGTCCTTTCACCTCCACCACAGGCCCTAGCTCTCACTTGTTTCTACTCCTTGAGATCCTCAAGTTGACTTGGAAGATTCTGCCACCTTCTCTGAACCAGACTGGAAAAGACCTACAATGCTAATAAAGCAGTAGTACCAAGTGCATGACCTGAGGCCACAACCAAGATTCTCCTATGAAATGTTGTGTGGTCTTTAGGGAATGGAGGAATCCTACGGAAATAGCTCCATCTGCTCTATTCTTTCCCTGCTGGTCTGACTGCTCTCTTTGCTGGCTATGGCCAAAGGTTGGCAGCTGAGTCATTGGGCCACAGGACTGAAGCACAGGAAAGCCAACCCCCTTCCCCTGTGGAGCTGTCCCTAGTGTGCCTTGCTTGCAGCCTCCTTCTTGGAGGCTGGAGGTTAGGACTTGAGCTGGGGTTGGGACTGTTCCTGCAGGTGTCAACCAGGTCCCAATGGAGGTCATGGCCCTCTTGCCTCAGGCTCTACTGCCTTAACTGGCTGAAATAAGAAATTTGGTATATTCTCTCTCTCTCCCTCTCCCTCTCTCTCTCTCCTTCCCTCCCTTTCTTTCTCTCTCTCTCTCTTTCTCTCTCCCCCCTTCCGCTCTCTCCCCCTCTCTCCCTCCCTCTCTCTCTTTCTTCCTCTTCCCCTCTCCTCTTTCTCTTTATTCTTGGCAGGAACTAATGTTAGGTGTAGCAGTGTGGGCCGGGCTTTGGAGACTTTTCTGTACTATGGCGATTTTGAGGTGGAAATAAGAGGCAATTTGTTCCATGGTCTGGCTTTTAAGTTCTCCTCTGCTTTGCATCCTTCTGATTCCAGGAGCCCCAGGATCAGTTGCAGCCCATTGCAGGCAATGGGTCCCAGATCCCTTTAGCTTTGTCCTCTTGTGGCTTCTCTGACCAAAAAGCTCAAGGTTTGTGTAGATGTCCTTGTGTACACTTCCTTGAGAGCCTGAAGATCAGCCAAGGCACAGTAGACTTCCCTGCCACCCCTGGGCCAACTGGGAGAGGGGGAGTAGCATGGCAGTTGGGGGCTCAGCCAGAGCTCTGTGCAGCCCCCCCCACACACAGCAGAGCACCCTTCTCCAGCAGCACTTCTGCCTTGTATTGTCTCCTCAGCTTCACTCTTCTGAACACAAGAGTTGTTGCCTCCTTTGCAGACACTGCCCCCCTCTCTTTGCTCCTCTTATCTGGCAGTGTGACGGATACAGAAAGCAATGCATCCTTTTAACTTTTCTTTTAACTGAGTATGTTGATGTATGTTTGTTACTCATATGGCAGCTGCTGTTGCATTGGCACTGCTAGTGTCCTCCTTCCCCATAAAACACAAGACCATAGGGGCCAGCAGAGGCTCCTGCCTCTCTGGGTTGCCAAGTCCCAACAAGTCAACCTCGTCTTTTGAAGGGTTAAGCACAAAGAGTTTGATGAACTGAACCCTCCCTGAGAAACCTACCAGAACTCATTGTGGCACCTCTTTCCTCTCTCCTTCCCTTTATGATTTGTCTCTCATCACCTTCTGCTCCCTGATGCATCTCCCTGTTCTCTGTGTCAGTGTCTCCTGCCCCCACCCCCATCACCTGGTGCTGAGCTGTGTCAGAGCTGGGACCCAGCTTCCTGCCCATCAGGTATTTCTTCTCCTCCACCCATCTCAGTAGTCCCGTACTAATTGGGGTCAAGTCCTAAGGGTCCTGAAGTCTCCTGGGCCAGCCCCAGGAGTATCAATATGAAATAGCTTCATAGGACCCAGTAATGGTAGAATCCCTATAGTCCCAGCCTGGAGTTCAGTGATGCCACCCAGGCCTTCACAAACCTTTTGACTTCTATTCACTCAGTTCTAGACTAGAGTATGAAAAAGAGAGGATGGAGGTATAGATTAGCCACATCATCATCATTCCCATAGGCCACCAGGAGCCACCATTGCATTCAGTTGGAGAGACGTAGGGGAGCAGGATGTCTTCAGATGATCAATATAACTTTTGTTACAGTTTCTCCTTTGTCTAGGGCAAATTGAATTGTAATCTTGATTTTTAAAAAGTATTAAATATTTTCTCTTTCTAAAAAGAATTTAAAAAATTAAAATAAAATGATAATTAAAGATTTTTACATATAATTGGGAAATATTTTGTTAAATAAATAAAAATTAAAAATTTTCAGTATAAACATTTATACTTGGGAAATTGGCAAACACTACAAATTAGGACTTGATTTATTGTTTTTCTGATTTTCTAGACTTAAGAAAGATGGCAAAAATGTTAATAATTTAAATTAAACTTAAAAGTGTGTCATTTATTTTTTTTCCCCAGAGACTGATATTAAACATTTACTGGCACACCTGTGGAAAAAGCTATCAGATCTGGCAATTAAGGTTTCATTAGATCTTTGATAAAGATTTGATATCCAAGATTTAAAAATAGTTAACCAAAATACAACCAGAAACCATTCTACAATAAAGAAACAGTCAAAGGATATGACTAAAGCTGTTCTAAAAAAATTTCTGAAAAATTGCAAACTATTAACAACCATATGAAATACTACTTGAAACCACTAGTAATCAGAGAAATACAAATCAAAACAATGTGTAGTCAAAACATCACACCCAGAAAACTGGCAAAGATGACAAAAAATGGAAATAGTAAGTGTTGAAGGAGTTATGGAGAGAGAGGCACATTAAAGTATTGTTGAGGGCACTGTGAATTGGTACAAGCCTTCAGGAAAGCAATTTGCAATAATGCAAAGAAAGTGACTAAAATGACCATGCCCCTTCACTCAGAGATTCTACTACTATAAGCATATCCCAAGAAGATCACTGACTAAAAGAAACTTTTTGTATATACCAAAATATTTAAAGTAGCATTTTTTTTGGTAGTAGCCAAGAACTGGAAACAAAATGAATGCCCATCGATTGAGGAATACCCAACCAAATTGTGGTACATGAATATAAAAGGTTATTATTGTGCTGTAAGAAATGACAGATATGATGAATACAGAGAAGTATGGAAAGAATTTCATGAACTGATGAAGAGTGAAGTAAGCAGAAACAAGAAAATAATATATACAGTGACAAAAGTAGCATAAATGGAATGAACAATAACCATAGCACAATTGAAATGGAGTGCTGTGAAATTATAAAGAATGTTTGGCCACAAACAAGAGAAATAGGAAGACATTTCCTACTACTCTATAGAGATCACAGTCCATAAGTGTGGAAAATTGCATATAAGACCAGATTCTTTTTAATATATGTTGATCAGTTTTACTGAATTTTTTTTCTCTTCTTTTTCTTTCTTTTTTTAAAAAAGCCTTTAATACGAGAGATGACTCTCTGGAATACAGGGGAAATTTAGGCTATGTAATAACAAAATATATCAATAGAATCACCCTTAAAAAAAAGAATTGGTAACTTTGGAGGAACCAGCTGAATGACTGGGTCATAGACCAAATTGCAAGGGATTGACTAATGAATGAGAAGAGGAAGTAAAGTAATGAGTGTAGATAGCAATTTTTAAGAGTTTGGCTGAGAAATGAAGGGAAAACATAGCATGAGAGCTTGAGAATAAAAGAGAGGAGAACCTTGGACATGTTTGAAGAAGAAGAGAAGGAACCAGTAGGCAGGAAATGGATAAAAGTGTGAGTATAGAGAGAGAAGGGGTGGGGGAGAGAGAGAGAGAATGACTGAAAGGGTCAGTCTATTGGAGGGAAGGGATAGGATCAAGAGCCATGTAGAGGAGTTGGCCTTGGCAAGGGGAAAGGCTACGTCATTATCAAGAACTAGGAGAAGGGGGAAAGAGTGAGAGATGATGTTAAAGTCTTTTGAGATAAAAGGAAGGGGAAAAAAGTGGGAACTTATGGCAAATATCCTGATTTTTCTCAGTTAAGTAAGATATGAGGACCTCAGGTAAAAGAGGGGTATGAGGAAAGAGGGAGTTTGAAATGTTTTCTGTGGAAATTGCAATAGAGAATTAACTAGGGAGGATTAGAAATACTGCTTTGCTGCACTGTTGTGTAAGACTGGGGAAGGAGGATGATGGAATTAATCCAGGGCTGAGGTTTGGCAAGGAATTAGTTGTAACAGGACGAGAGGATGAGGGCTTTGAAAACTGATGACAGTATAGAGTCGAATTATTTAACTGTAGAGATGAAATTGATTATGGAGGAAAATGAAGTTAACAACAGTAAATGGTCTATGAAAGTACTAAGGGGAAGTGGGATTAGAGATCTCAGTAAGAGCAAAAAGAATAAGTTTAGGAGGAATGCGTCATTGGGAGAGAGTTAAGGCGACATAGAAGATTATCAGTTTCATGGTGAAATCCTGGGTGTGACCATTTTATGTGTGGCAGAGGGGCAGCAAAGGAATACGTCCTGGGATTTGGACAAGCTTTTTTTTTTCTATTAATGAAACCTAACATCACTGAAGATATTGAAAGGGCCTTAGATACTAGGTCATTGGCATAACTAGACCATAAGTTTCCTCTGAGGGGGTGGGGGAAGGAGAGGAAGGGAAGTACTTCACTTGCCTTTGTTCCAAGTGACTGACAAAGTTAGGCACTCACTCCACAATCAAGTACCATTGTTTTCATAAAGATCTTGAACTCTAGTAGGGCAGGGCTTTTAAAACTCGCGTTTCTTAGTTTGAAAGGCAATGGAATGATGATACCCTCATTTTATAGATGAGGAAATTGTGACTGGTGTCACAGCTAATAATAAATAGCAAGATGAGATCTCTAACTCAGGTCTCTGACTCTAAATCCATTGCCCCCTTTCATTATGCCAACATGTGGCTTCATAGGTTTATTAGATTTAGAACTGGAAGGGATCTCGGAGGTCAATTAGTCCCACTGGTAACATTTTACAGACAAAAAAACTGAGACTAAGAGAGAAGTTACTTGTCCAAACTCACACAGGTAGAAAGGGGCTAAACTGAAATTCAGATTTACGTCTTCTGACTCCAAAGGCAGCACCCATAGCACTGCTTCTGAATGGAAAACTGATCTGGCGTCTTTACTTTAATCCTTGCTTCACCAGTTGTTTTTACTGAGGGTTGACGTGAGAACCAAAAGCCATGAAGACCAAGATTTTAAACAACAATGAATCTGAAATGAAAATTCTAAACATATTTATTGTGAAAATGCCAACCCTTCCTCTAGCTTTAGGCAAAATGATTTTTTTTAAGTTCAAAAAAAAAAAGGAAGCATGAAATCCTACAGACCTTTGCCAAAGCTAAGATGCTTTGGGTCCTCATTGTAAAGGAACTCTGGAGGCAGTAGAGACCATGGAAGGCATGCTAAGTTTAATTGGAATTGTATGGAACTATGAGCCTTCATCTTTCCAATCTTCACCATGATCGCTATGGCATTTTCCTCCTTTGTTCCATGTGGGGAGCCCAATGACATCAACAGAGGTTCTCTTTATGGATAACAAATGCATAGGGCAGAACCCAAGATCTAGGCTGGGGGAAGTGGGGAAGTTTGCCATGGTCCAGTCCTGTAACCTAGACATCACAGACCATCCTTACTACCTTCCTGTGGTTTTTAGATGAGATATCCCTCATTTAGGAAATGTTTCATGCATTGCAAAATTTTGTGTCTCAAGTCCTAATTTTTTATTGCTCACAAAATCAGGGAATGCAGTTCCATGGACTTGAAACCTTTGATGATGGGCTTATTGAAATGAAGTCTAGCCTAATAGTATATTAGTCAATCATACGGACCTGGAAAAGATATAATTGGGACATAAGACCCCCTGAATATACAGATATATATATAGACAAGGACTGTTTCTTAAAAAATGAGTTCACCAGGGTCCTGAAGTGCTAGTAACCCACACAGGGAAGGAGTTTCCTGTACTATGGGAATCTTTAGGTCTCCACTTGAAAGTAACAGGGTAAATATTAAGTCTAGTAGCATGGTAAGATGGACTGTAGTTTATAGGGTACCCCTTGCCTTAGGGACAAGGGTTTGAACAAGACACCAACTTTATACTTTTCATAAATAGAGATTCCAACAGTAACTTCAACAAACATTTATTGAATGCCCATTATATGCACAGCTGACATGTATCTTCTCCTTCTCCTTGCCTATTGAATCTTTACCTGGTGTCTTTAAACATAACCTGGTCTCCCATATCCTTAAAAAACAAAACAAAGCACATTTTTCCTTGACCCTGCTTTCCCCTCAAGTTATTATTCTGTCCTTGACCTCCTTATAGTTTTGCATTGGTAAATAGTCCCCTCTTACTGGATTCTTTCACTTTTGTTGGCTTTCATAACACTGTTTCTCTTTGGTTTTCTTCCTACTTCTCTGATTACTTTGTCTCTAATCCTTTTTTGTGCTATCATATCCATCTCCAGTTTCCTTAGGGATCTCATCAGTTCCCATAGATTCATTATCACATCCATGCAAGAAAACAAGCATTTATTAAGTACCTTCTATGTTCCAGAAAGAGTGCTAAGTGCTGGGAACAGAAGGGCAAAAACAGTTCCTGGTCTCAAGGAGCTCACAGTCTAATGGGGGTAACAATATGCAAACTACAGAGAAAAAAGCTACAGGATAAATCTCTGTGCATATGACTGCTAAACATACATAAATATAGTTTGTATATATTATATGTATATTGTATAATTATGTAAATTGTATGCAAACAAGATAAATCCCCAGGCATATGACTGCTAAATATATACAATTTGTATGTATAGTTTATATTATATATTTGAGACATAATTATTTGTATTTCTATATATGCATGCATATATGCACATGTGTTCATATACATGGATACACACATGCACACATGCACATATACACACATATAGACTACGTATGTATCCTTAATCTCTCTTCTGACTCCAGGCTCAAATACTCAGGTACCTGCTTCAGTTGTTCATAAGAAAAATAAAGACAGAAAAGATTAATAGATTTTGTGAAAAGAAGCCCCTTAGTAACTTTTGACAGAGCAGTTACAGTAAAGTGAAGGAAATAAAAATCTTTTGCTTGAGGTTGAGGAGTTAGTGAATGCTAAAGAAGCAGAGACAATGAAAGGAAATTTCTTACAGAAGTTTGGAAAGGAAAGGTTAGTTTGGTAGTATGGAAGATCAGAAGGGACAAAGGAAGGTTTTAGTAGGATAGATGAGGCTTGAGTATAGGCAGCTAAGGTGGCTCAGTGCATTGAGTATCAAGTCTAGAGAAAGGAAGGCTTATCTTTTTGAGATCAAATCTGACTTCAAATACTTTCTAGTTGTGTGACCCTGGGCAAGTCATTGAACCTTGTTTGCCTCAGTTCACCATCTGTAAAAAGAGCTGGAGAAGGAGGTGGCAAACCACTCCATTATCTTTGATAAGAAAACCCCAAATGGGGTCACAAAGAATTGGACATGACTGAAACAATTGAATAACAACAAAAAGAGGAATATAGGATGGACTTAAATAGACACATAGACTTAAAGCTGGGAATGACTTTAGAATGCATTCAACCTCTCACTTTGAGGTCCCAGGAGTCGTAATGGTAAGGGAATTGAAGATCTTTCCTGCTCCTTAATGGGCTTCAAGTGGAATCCAACAGGAGGGTCTTGATTGGGGGGAGTATTGTTTTTCAGGAAAGCCCACACCTTCTGTTCTTTTGTAATTAGGCAGTGGGTCACGAAGGTTGTGATGTCCTCTGACCCTGAAGATGGGTGTATATATACTCTGAGGTGAGGTTTTGCTTTGGGGCTCACATATGGGAAGAATTATGTGATTTGGCCAGATGAGCCCCTCGGCTTTGAAAACTCAGATATTGGTGCATCTCTTTCTGGTAACGACATATGTATATAATGGTCAGACAGCTAGAAGCCCTGGCTATTGGTCTGTTGAACTGTGTTATTTTCTCTGTCTGTATTTTTTGTCTGCTTGTAATTTCTGTTTGTATTTTCTGAAGTTCAGGGTGCTGACTTTTCCCCCTGAACTACGTGAATTTTTATATACATATTTCTATTTGTGTTCCTATTTCTATTCTAATATATTATATGTGCATATGTCTGTGTGTTTAATTAAAGATTGTCAAGCCCTGTAATGGGAATGGGAATTTGAAGATCTTCCCTGCTTTGAAAGTAAACTCTGCCCCCTAATAGGCTGAATGTAGTCACATGGAGCCTGTGATTGGAGGAGTTTACTGAAGAGAAGCAGAGCCCCCAGGAAGCTGGTAATCAGAGCTAGCCAGATCATGGCGGAGAGAGGAGCTCATTCAGGAGACAGAGAAGTTTGTGAGTAAGTATTGATCTTGCATTGGTTTGTGGGAAGGCTGAAGGATGCTGCGGTTCTCAGTGTTATAATGGCATCTGAATATCTTTGGTACTATGATGGAATCAGCTTACTGGTTTCAGTTTTCTGGTGTCTAAATAAATGCTTCAGTTTTATCCTCTATCTGGAGAATCTGGGATATTTTGCGATCAAATGTCATGTGATACTTATAGTCATGGTCTTTATCGTGAACATGGGCACTATAAATATTGCATTGGTGCCACAACCCCTTTAAAGGTGTTTTCCTTTAGTAAAGCAGATCAAAGAACCTGTGCTAGCAGCCATCCTGGGTATGCTAGGATGCTTGCTGTTACAAGAGGATAAGTGACTTGGCCAAGGTTACACAGAGAGTAAATGGCAAAGGCAGGATGCAAACTGAGATCCTCTCATTTCAAATGCACCCATCTTCCATTGTATCTATATATATGGAGAAGAAATTGTGATAAATTGAATTCACTAATTTTGAGGGATAGTGTCCATCATTTCCATTAGGAGACAAGTGAAGGGCCATTAATCTAGCCCAGAGAAATCATATATGACACCTAGATCAGTATCATTATGATGTAAAATGTAGAATATTAATCCCTCTTCAGAAATCAGTTACTATACAATGACTTTGTCCTTCATTTATTGTGGAATTTCACTAGTGCTATAAAGAAAGAATTCCTGCAAAGATATAGACAGGTAAAATGTTATATGTAGAAAGAGAGGGGGCATTCAAGGAGCAGAAGAGAAGTATTCCAACTTTTTCACAGTGGCTGTAACCTTGTTTCCTTTAGTTAGATAAGGTTTTCTGTAGATGGAGTTTGATCTAAGTAAGCCTTCAGGGTTTAGAAAGGACATGGCTGTAAACCCATGAGTGCAGGAGGTCTTTCCCTATTACTTTATTAGCTAGACCCTTTGACTAAATGCCTTTTGAACTGAGTCTTCTAACTAGATCGTGAACTCCATTAGAATGGAAGCTCCTTGAGGGCAGGGACTATCTTTTTTGCCTCTGTTTTGTATCCCCAGTATTTAGCACAGTGCCTGGCACATGTAGCTTAATAAATGTTTACTTATTGATTGATATTGTTCAGTAGAAATAGATCACTGCAGACATCACGTTGATTTAGAAAACCACAAATTAACATTATCTATGCTCTATTATATTTTTATCTATTTTACTAAACATCTCCCAGTTACATTTTAATCTGGTTTAGTGGAGCTCAGGAATTTTGCTGGCCATGGAAATTTGACACTGATAAGTAAAAGTAGACATATCTATGGTCCCCCATAACGATTGCTATGAGTGGAGCTTTCTCCATGCCTTGAATGTCAGGAAGCTGTTCTGGGGCAAGGTAAATCTATATGCCAAAAAAAACGTGCTTTGGCCTTTTGGGAAGGACCCCTCATCATATACCACTCTGTGTCTTCTCCTGTGTCCTGGCTGGTCAAAGCCAGGGAAGTTGTGTGTTCTGCCTGTGTTTCCTTTCTCTGACCACTTTGGGGGCTGTAGTTAGCTTGGTTCTTCCCTCCACTCTCAGGTGGTAGAGGTGGGCCAGGAGGGGTCATCAGTTTCCTTGGGCCAACTCTGTGACCTTAAGACCATTCAGATATAGCCCATGCAGCAGCTCTGATATGATGACTGTTCTATGACAGTGTTCTATAACTCTAACGCTGTGTTTGAGAACCCAGACCTAACAGGTCCACTATCACAATAGTAATTACTTCTCTTTTCCCTATCATTCTAGAGACCCTGGTATGGAGGTGATTCAGAGATTCAAAGAACAAGTACAGAAATTCTAGGTCATTGATTACAGTATCAATCAGCCAGTTGATAATATTTACTAATCATCTAGTATATACCAGGCAATGTGCTAGCCACTGGAGAGACAAAGATGAAAATAAAACTATCCCTGCCTTTAAGGAACTGACTGTTGAAGAGGCAGCTGGTAGTACAGTGGATAAGGCTCTGCACCTGGAGTTAGGAAGACCTGAGTTCAAATCCTACCGATGTGATCTTTTTATCATTTAATCTCAGTTCCCTCATCTGTAAAACAAGGATAATAATAGATCCTACTTCTCAAGGTCATGAGGATAAAATGAGATATTTGTACTTTGCAAACCTTAAAATAATATGTAAGTGCTATTATTATTATGTATAGGAAGAGAAGATGTGTGTGTGTTTGTGTGTGTATGTGTATGTGTGTGTGTGTGTGTGTGTGTGTGTATAGATACATACAATGGTAATGGAAATTTGAAGATCTTCCCTGCCCCTTAATAGGCCTAAGGGAATTTGAAGATCTTCCATGCCTCTTAATAGGCCAAATTTAATCACATGGAGCCTGTGGTTGGAAGAATTTGCTGAATGAGTGGAGCAGAGCTGAGAGGAAGCTGAGAGTCAGAGCAGTCAGAACGGAGGGAGGAGAGAGCATGCAGCCAAGGAGAGAGCTAGGTTTGCCAGTGTTTGTGAGAAGGCCCAAACAGGTTTTGGGATGGTGTTGCTTACTGTTATGAAAAGGTGTATTAACTTCTTTGTTGCTATGATGGATTCAGTTTTCTGGTGTTGGGATTCGGCTTTCTGGCATCTGAATAAACGGGCGAGGGGGGGGAGGGGAAGGGAGGGACAGAGCCAAGATGACTGAGTAAAAGCAGGAGCTTACTTGAGCTCATCCCCAATTACCTTCCATATCTGTAAAAAATGACGTTAAACAAATTTTAGAGCTGCAGAACCCACAAAATGACAGAGTGAAATACATCTCCAGCTGAGGACAGCCTGGTAAACCTATAGGGAGGGTCTATGGCACCAGGCTGGGAGCAGAGTACAGTCCTGTGTGGGCCATGCTGGCACAGCCTGTGGCACAGACCAGCTGGAGCAGACCTCAGGAGATAAAATCACTGGCAGCTGTGGTGGTTTCCAGACTTCTTAACCCATACACAAGAAAAAGAAAGCAAAAGGTTAGTGGAGAAACTCTGTTGCATCTGGATGAGAGAAGAGTGAGGTCCAGCCCCTGCCCCCAGGGTGGTAGAGGTGGCAGCAGTGGTTGCAGCTGCCCCATGGCTGCTTCCTGAGTTCCAGGCCCACAGATGGTGGGGGAACCAAGTGACTGACAAGAGGGCACTTGCAGGAATCTCTCTGCTGACACTGAGGCAGGATTCTCTTGCTTTGCCCTGCTTGGATCTGGGTCACAGCTTTATTGGTCATTCCTTATTGGGCAAGGCAGGGGTTCTGGCCATGACAAGAGGCATGTGAGCAGAACATTCATTGTTTACCTATATCAATGAGCTCACTAGGAGAGATTTCACTTTCGCTGAGACAGTCTACTCAAATTGCTAGACCAAGTAGCTTTGTTGTTTTGGTATGCTTGAAATAAGTTTTTTATATGTAATGTAATTTTCAGAGGGCCCTTACCTGCCCCTTCCCCATATATTTTTTTAATGGCATTAATATGCTAGAAGTCAAATTGAATAAGGCATCATTATTTTAAATCAGCTAAATTAATAATAAATAAAATAAAACTCTATCCTTTCTATCTAAGATTTACTTACAAGGAGGGAATCACAACTATTTAAAAAATTCTGTCTCTTGTTTTCTCTCTGTTTTGCCCTGTATACTCTCCTCAGGAATAAGTTTCCAGGATGTGAATGGATACTGCAGGGCAGCTGTGAGAAGAAGGGTCTGTAAGAGGGCTTGTTTTCTGGGGAGGAATTCAGGATTTGCATTGTGCATTTAGTCATGTTTGACTCTTCGTGACCCCATGGACCATAGCATGCCAACACTGTGCATGAGGTTTTCTTGGCAAAGATACTGGAGTGGTTTGCCATTTCCTTCTTCAGTGGATTTAAGCAAACAAAGGTTAAACAACTTGACCAGGGTCTAAGTATCTGAGACCACATTGGATCTCAAATCTTCCTGACTGCAGGCCCAGCACTCTATCCAGTGAGCTGCCAAGCTGCCTCACTGACAAAATATAAAAGACTCATTTCCTACTGGGGAGAGGGCTGCAGGTGTCAGCAGATGCTAGGCAATCCTGGAGAGGTCCAAGGTTCATCCAGGGATCTGGAGTCTACCAGGCATTGTAGATTTGGTCTGGTAAACAAGATTCAGGGTGAGGGAAGCTAGAGTCTCCAAGATGAACAGGAGAATGATAGATTTAGAGCTGGAAGAGAACTTGGAGCTCTTTTTATCCAACTTCCTCTCTCTCTTTTTTTTTTATTTTTGGAGGGCAACTGGGGTTAAGTGACTTGCCCAAAATCACTTGGCTAGTAAGTGTGTCAAGTGTCTGAGGCCAAATTTGAACTCAGGTCCTCCTGACTCCAGTGCTCTATTCACTGTGCCACTTAGCCACCCCAACTTCCTCTTTTTATACATGAAAAACACAACATCCCAGAGAGGTAGGCAGTTAGAGGCAGCTAAGTGGTTCAGAGAACAGAGTGCTAGGCCAAGAATAAAGAAAACTTGAGATTAAATCTGGGCTCTAGTTTTATGACCCTGAGGAAATCTCTTGATTTTTGTCTACCTCAGTTTCTTCAGCTGTGAAATGGGGATATTGATAGCACCACTGCTCTATAGGGGCAGCTAGGTAATTGAGTGGAGTCAAGAAGACCAAAGTTCAATTCTATCCTCAGATATCTACTACTTATGTAGTATGACCTTGGACAATTCACTTAATCTCTATTAAAATGTACGTAATATCATAACAGCACCTAACTCGCAGTTGGTTGAAAGGGTCAAATGAGATATAATATTTATAAAGTGCTTACTACAATGCCTGGCACATAGTAAATGTCATAGAAATGTTTATACCCTTCCACTAATTTTGTCCAACCTCCTATTTTTTATAAATGAGAAAATAATATTTCAGAAAAATTAAGCAACTTGCCCTCCATCTCCCAACTTTGAGCATTTTTGCTGTATGTCCTCTAGGCCTGGAATGCTCTCTCTCCTCATCTTCACCTCTTGGGCTGGAATTTGAACCCAGGTCCACAGACCCCAGATCTAACACTATAATTACCATACCAGCAGGAAATATTGAAGTCCACTGTTATTGAAGGCTGTCTGTCCTCTGCCACCATGAAGGGGAAATTGGCCCTTATCCCATATATATTCAGAAATTGAACAGAAGAACACAGGCAAATCTTACCCTTGATTAGATTAGATTTTTACCATTTTTAGGATAACTCTTCCATGTTGTCCTAAACAGGCAATAAATTGGCCTTGAGAGAAAGAATCATCCTTGGGAGAAAAAAGAAATTATTTTGTGGCTAACCATGACTCCCACAGCCCACATACCATGTCAGCATCATTGTGGGTTAGGACACCACCCCTCCCCCAAGAATGTCTCCCAGGCAAGGCCATGGCTTGATGAGACAGTGTTGGTGTTTGACCTTCACCAACAAGCTCTGGGACATATAAACTACCTGTTCTTTACTCCTAATTCTAACGGATAGACTACTATAATAGAAGTGCCTGGGCATCTCTTGAGTCTAGGATCTCCTGGATTATGTATTTATCTTGCCCAGTTAGGATCACCAAAGGTGAAGGAAGATTCCCCATTATGAAAAAGGTGAACTCATTGCCACGAGGATGACCAGGGCAACGAGGGGGCAGATCTGTGATGGAGGATGACTCCTAAATAGGGCAGCTAGGTGACAAAGTAGACAGAAACTCATCTTTCTGTGTTCAAATCTGGCCCTAGAAACTTACTGTGTGACCCTGGGCAAGTCATTAACCCTGGTTGTCTTAGTTTCCTCATCTATAAAATGAGCTGGAGAAAGAAATGGCAAACCACTCAAGTATCTTTGTCAAGAAGACCCCAAATGGGGTAGCAAAGAATTGGAAATGACTGAAAACAATAAATGACTCCTAAAACATCACTATATTTGGAGCCAGGGTACCTGGTTTAAATCCTAGTTCTTCCATTTACTAATTATGTAAAATGAAGTTGTTGGATTAGGTGACCTCTAAGAATCCTTCCTCCTTTAGTATGTGATCCTCTGATTAGCGCTCTAGGTTTAAGAAAAAGCTCTCCCTATCATAAACTCTATAAAGTAGGTAGTAAGCAAGTATTATTTCCCCTTTTTACAGATAAGAAAACTGGGATGAAGAGGGTAGTTTGTCTAGAGTCAAACAGTTCATAAGTGGTAGAACCAAGATTCAAATCCAGGTCTTTCCTAATGTGCAAGTCTAATCATGTCACTTCCCTATTCAAACAACCCCCATGGCTCCCTATGGCCTCCAAGATCAAATCCTCTGCCTCTGAAAGCCCTTTGCAACCTGGTCCCTTTCCTACCTTTTCTAGTTTTCTTATACATTCCTCTTCCCACCCCTCCTACCCCCTCCCCATACCACCTTGTTTTCCTTCACCCATAACCTTCCATCTCCCATCTCTGGTCATTTTTGCCGGCTGTCTTCCATGCCTGGAATGCTCTCTTTCCTTATCTTCACCTCCTGGCTTTCCAGGCTTCCTTCAAGTTTTAGAGAGAAGCCATTCCCAGTCTTCCTTCATCTTATTCCTTTCTCTATGTTTGGGATGAAAAATATCCTTCATCCTTAATTTAGTGAAAAGAAATAAACACAGAGATCTCTTAGGATAAGAACAGGACTTTATTCTCTTCCCCAGGAGAAGAGGGCAGTCTTCCCCATGACTCATCATGGAGAAGAGGCG
>CM053580.1:189001665-189018946 GCA_028627135.1 Pseudochirops cupreus | reverse complement strand
CTTTGACCACATGTGCCAACTTCATCACTACTGGGTTGGCTTTGACTTTCTGGTTTTGGGACTCAGTTTTCTGGTATTTAAATGAATGCACTATCTATATTTCTTATGTAGAGAGCCTGTTCCATTTTGTGATTAATAACTATATCAGCATATTTATAGTTACTGTAGGCATTGTGAATACTGCATTGCTGATACACTGAGGTAGCATGTCCTGTTTTGAAGTCTTGAGAATGTGGGTGTTTATTACATTAACTATGTGTGCCAACTTCATAACTACTGTTTTGGCTTTGACTTTCTGGTTTTGGGACTCAGTTTTCTGGTATTTGAATAAATGCTCTAGCTATATTTCCCATGTAGAGAGCCTGTTACATTTTGTGATTAATAACCATATCAGCATACTTATAGTTACTGTAGGCATTGTGAATACTGCATTGCTGATACAGCACCCTAGACAACTCTGACTAGAAACTGCAGAGAAGGTATCTTGGTAGAGGAAGTTCCTCACTGGGAGCCTTTTACACAAATGAAATGACAAGTCTATTAAGAAAAAAAAATCTCACATTGTTACAGCATTTTGAAATTTGCAAAATGCTTTACTTATGTTATCTCATTTGATCTAGTGGAATCAGTGGACTATATGCAGATAATTATACTGAGAACATTATATCCTCAGGGAAAATACCAAATTTTGCTAAAGTGAAAAGGTAGAAGAAATATTGGTTGAGTGGGCGCAGTTTAGTTGGCTAGGAAATGAGACAATAAGGTTGGAGTGGAACTGGGGAAAAATGAGTCTCTAGATTCACTCTTCCAATCCCACTAATACTCACAGGTCGGAGGCTCAGAAGGCAGGTGATTACTTCTTCCCTCAGGAGTAGTACTATTACTCATTATTGGTCTTATCTAGTGTGTTTCTACAACGTCAATTAACCAGTTGACATCTCCCCAGTATCAATCAAGCAGCTGACATCAATTAGCATTTATGGAAAGGTATTTAGTGAAAGGAGCATCTAGGTGGCACAGTGGATGGCGTGTTGGGTCTTGAGTCAGGAAGAACTGGGTTCAAATCTGACCTCAGACACTTACTAGCTATGCAAACTTGGGCAAGTCACTTAATGCTGCTTGCCTCAGTTTTTTCATCTCTAAAATGAGATGCAGTAGGAAATGGCAAGTTATTACAGTATCTTTGCCAAGAAAACCCCAAATGGGGCCATAAAGAGTTAGGCATAAATGAAAAATGGCTAAGTAACAACAAGTTTAGTGAAAAAGTATCACAAAAATAGTAGTAGCAAAACAATCTTCTCATACTGGGGGGCATACTCTCTTCTCCCATACACTTGGTCCCAGGGGAGAGTGGGTTCAAACTTAAAGAACAAGGCCAGTGAAGAACATATTTTTTAAAAAATCATGTTTTTTAAAAACATTTTTAAAAAAATTTAAAAAAATTTTTTTAAATCGTATATTTTTAAAATAGTTTTAAAAAACTTTTAAAACTGGTAGAAATGGTATCTTCTGACTCCTGGCACTGAGAGTCCTTTCATTGGTGCTGGGTATGTTGCTCATACTCTGAAAAAACCATTAAGAAGGATAAACCCAAGTCAGCACGAAGGCTCTCACTCATCACGGCAGGGGTTTTTAACCTTGTTTATGTCCTGGACCCCTTTGGCAGTCTGGACCCCTTCTTAGAATAAGGTTTTCAAATGTATAAACTCAAATACATAGGAATGCAAAGGAAGCCAATTGTATTGAGATATAAATTTCAAAATATTAAAAAAGAAACAAGCACGAAACGAAGTTCCGGGACCGCAGGTTAAAAATCTTTGCATTACAGTGAGAATATAAATGAATGTTTAGAAAGAGGAAGTATTGTGGACAGTCCACTCATACCAGAGGAAGTGAGAATGAATTACCAGGATTGGAGACCCAAGTACAACAACTGTGGCTCCCTGAAAGAACTCAGTGAATGGAAGATTTGCTGTTAACCTTTCCCAGCAGTCTTTGGAATGGGTACCTCCTGCAGGTCTGTCTTCCAGGAACCTTTAACTGGGTCTTGACTAAGGAAGTAGAGCCTTGGGACTCTGTGCTCCGAGGTTAAGAAATTAAGAGAACACGGATTTGACCCATCAAGCCTAATTTACTCAAGTGATTGTGGATGAATGAATAATTTCAGAGTAGTTGCTGTCATTTCTCACCTAGACCTCATGCCAAAATCAGCCCTAATCCTAACCCGGAATTAACCTTGATTCTAGTTCCAGAAGTGAGGTCACAGGGGAGTGAGGAAAACAGCAGATGAATTCTTCAAGATGGTTGCTGATGGACTGGATGATGAGAACATATCAGAGATAAGAATCATGTACGAAAAATGGGACACAAATACCTGTGACTCTATCATTCCTTACTGGTATTGCTTTGGGAAAAATGCTTTTGAAATAGTAGTATTTTATGTGATTGTTTCTGACCTCCACAGGGTCATAGATTTAAGGATGAAAGGAATATTAGAGACCACCAATTTCATCCTCTTTGTTTCACAGATGAAGAAACTGAGGGCCAGAGAAGTTAAATTACTTGTCTAAGGTCATACATGCAGCGAATGGAAGAGGTAAGATTTGAGTCTAGGATCTCTGACTCCAAATTCATTGCTCTTTCAACTGCACCATGTTGCCCTTGGGAATGAATACACATACACACACACAAACATGACACACCACACATAACCTCTTTTCCATTTCTATGTGGCTTTATTTTGCCAACGTGGGCCAGGAGTCATTTTCTCTGCCAGTTCCTAACAAATCAGCTAAAAATTGGTCTCCTTCCCCTGGCCTCTATTCCTGGAGCTTACATTGAAATAGTCAACTTCTTTATAATTTCATTCTACTTACATACCTAGCAATGCTCCATTAATTTCTGAGCACTGCTCACTCTTTGGTTTCATGTATTTTGACCTGAAGCTAGAAAGAGCCATCTGGGAAATGCTGTTATTAAAGCAAAGATAACTCAGTGAATTGTGACTTAGATGTTTGGATCACACTGAATCTCCAGATTTATTCCAGGAATGCAAAGAAAGAATAAGAAATAATAATCGCAGATAGCACATGTACTTTGAGACCTGGCTTAGTTTCCTGAAAGAAGAGATCGGGGCAGGAAGAAAGGAAAAGCATTTGTCTGGGTACTCACAGCTTTGGGTTAGTTCACCAGAATATGCCAAATCTTTGGAGTAATGTTGGATTTATCTCAGAGCAGACAGGACTTAGAGCTTAAGTGTTCAAAGGCGAGATCATTCTCTATACAAAATACACAAAATTACTAAATATAGACAAGACCTGGTGGGAATTAGGCTTTTCCCATAATCTTGAGTCCTGGTGCATTGTGATATTATTGGAAAATATAGGGCACTAGGTTTTGCAGAAGGAAATGGGAAATCTGGATGCAAAATAAGCCAAGTAAGAGATGCCCTTGGAAAAATGAAAGACTATAATGAAACAAAAAAGTCACGGCTAATACTAGTAGTACCTTCAAGGTATAGACATGATCTCCAGTATTGGTAGAGCAGGTCACTATCTCTCACAAACAGTGGGATGCAAATGGGGGTGGGTGATGGGAAGAATTATATTAAAATAGATTGGTAGCTTCTCTGTTGAAATCTGTTCCTAATGCTCTACAGCCTCATATTATTTTTCTATTCTGATTTCATTTGGTTGCCTTTCACAGTAATCCTAAGAATTCGGGTAGCATTATTCACAAATCCCTACAGGGTCACATCCATGCCAGAATGTCTACAAAACCTTTCCCCCTTCCCCCCATCCCTATCCTTACCCTATAAAACAAAAACTGCATCTCTCTATTGCTTGGGGTTGGGGGGAGGAGGAGCAATCTCCCCCAATTAACATGCTAAATGATTATGTACTATTATTTTCTTTTCACCTATAAAAATCAAAGGGTCATAGACTCAGAGCTGGAAGAGATGTTGGAGATCATTTAATACAGAAGACAAATTTCACTTGTCATTGAAATGTGGGTTGTATTATCTGTATGGCAGGACTCTGCACAGGCAGCAGTGATATAATAGTAAGTATTTAACAATCAGCTCTCCAGAGAGAAAATATTCGTGTCACACTTTTAAGTTCATTTTACATCATTAATATTTTCTCCATCGCTTTCTTAAATTAATAAATTTATAATTAATAAATATATTACTTATTTTAATTAATAAATTAATTTAATTAATAAAATTAATGAACGATTAATAAAACAACAAATCAAGCCCTAATTTGTAGCATTTGCTGATTCCACAGGTATAAATGCCCATACTAAAAATTTAACACACAGGTAGACACACAGCATAGAAACATGTGTGTATATATACTTATATACTGAATCTTCTTTAGCAGGGGAGCTACATGGCTAGATTTTTGCTCAAGAAGATTATTTAATAGCTGTATGTATGTATGTATGTGTATATGTGTGTATACATGTATTTGTGTATATACAGACATTTAGATATGTAGCTATATCTATCTATATGCGTATGCATATATATGTATTACATGGATACATATATACCCTTAGATGTTTGAATCACACTGAATCTCTAGATTTATTCCTGGAATGCAAAGAAAGAATAAGAAATAATAATCGCAGATAGCACATGTACTTTGAGACCCGGCTTAGTTTCCTGAAAGAAGAGATTGGGGGAGGAAGAAAGGAAAAGCATTTGTCTGGGTACTCACAGCTTTGGGTTAGTTCACCAGAACATTCCAAATCTTTGGAGTAATGTTGGATTTATCTCAGAGCAGACAGGACTTAGAGCTTAAGTGTTCAAAGGCAAGATCATTCTCTGTATACATACATACTCTCTCCGGTGTATGTGTGCATCTATATGTATGTGCGTAGATATCACGTACATGCATATCTGCATGTGTGTACATACATACACACGTGTACATGCATGCATATACATACATATATATAGGCAGCTAGGTGGCACAGTGGCTAGAGCCCTACACCTGGAGTCAGGAAGACCTGAGTTCAAATCCTCTCTTAGACACTTGGGTAAGTCGTGTAACCTTGTTTGTCTTGGTTTTCTTAACTGTTAAATGAGCTGGAGAAAGAAATGGCAAACTGCTCCAGTATTTTTGTCAAGAAAACCCCAAATGGGATCACAGAGAGTCAGATATTACTGAAACAACTCAACATTTGTTCATATAATGTATCTATATAGTATATATACACACTATATATACATTTATGCATACAAATGTGTATGTACATACCACAGAGGGAACATATGTGTATACCTATATATGTATATGTGTGTTTATGTATATGCATACACACATATACCCTCTCTGGTATTTATGTTTATGTAGATGTATATGTATACATATGTGTATATATATGATATATATGTGTATGTATACACATGTACATACATAACCAGGGAGAGTATGTATATAAGTATATGTTTTATATATATACACACACACATTTCTATGCTGTGTGTCTACATGTGTGTATGTATATGCACATGTGTATATATGTATGTGGTGTGTGTGTGTGTGTGTGTGTGTGTGTGTGCATGTGTGTATCTCTGAGAGGGGAGAGATTCGAAGTGGTAGACCTTTTAAAAGGCTATTGTAATAGTCCAACCCAAGTGAGAGTTAGTGAAAACCAGAACTGGAATAAAAATATCTTGCCAACTTCTGTCATGAATTAACATTCTCTAGATTACAGTGGTTCTCAACCTTCCTAATGCTGCGACTCTTTAATACTCATATGTGGGCCGACCCGCCTGGAGACGGCTAGAGGAGCGGTGTCTGAGTTCCTAAGACCATTGGAAACGTGTTTTCCGATGGTCTTAGGCAACCCCGTTCTACCCCCAAAGGGGTCACAACCCCCAGGTTGAGAACCACTGCTCTAGAACCATTGTGTGTGGTTTTTTTTTAGTAAAAAAAAAAAATGAGTGTGACTCCGCAATCAACTCTGGCTTGGTGCTGAAAGTTTACAGAAATAGACTGATGAAGGGAGGAAAGAAAGATGTCTACAAGAAGCCAAACTGAGAAGTAAGAGAATAATGAGATTAATCTGTAAAGAACAGACCTAAAAGAAAGTATGAAGGATCAAGGAAAGCAGGAAAAACAAAAATCATCTTAACAGATAGGAAAGGTTAGGATGCTGGAGTCACTCCCATACTGCAAAAGCCTGGCCGGAAACAAGAAAGGGGAAATGAAAGCTTATCATGTCTAAAAGCTTTAATTAGGTCATTTGAGAGGACAGAACATTAAAACAATTTCCACAATCTAAAGTCCTGTGGGACTTCATCCCCTCATTCATGCCATTTGGTCTTTAAATAAATTAAGCCTTTTACTGGTTATGAAAATGATTTTGAAAAATGATTGATTATTCAAACGAGGAAAAGTGTAGTTGCCTGTAGAGTACATTTTGTCTTTATAATCATTGTCTCTTTATTAGTTTCCTCCCTAATGAGCCTTGTCTTGATTGTAGAATTTAGAGCGCAAGATACATGATAGACATATGTCTATTTGAAGGAGGAAGAACAGCAGACAAAGGAAAAGAGAAAAATATTTTCTGACTTCTCTGTTGACATTTTTAACCTATTCATTGTGAATGTCTTCCCTTTCTAGTTCCTGTTCCTTTAATAGATATTGTTATACCCCTTACATAAAATCAATATGCAATGAAGAGACCTCAGTTTTTTTGGTATGTGGTCATTGTTTTTCTCCTGCCCTGAAACCTTAGAAGTTTGGCTCAGAGGGAGTGTTCGGTTTAAGAAATGTAATTCCTTAAGTGGCACACAACCAAGAAGGTGCCCTAAGACTTCATTCATTTTAGTTGGACAAATATTTAAGAACCTACTATGTGCAAAATGCTGCATTAGATGTGAGCCCTTCCCTACAAGAGATTACACTCTATTCAGGGATACAGCCTTTACACAGATAAGTAAATAAAAGGATATACAAAGTAAATACAATATAAATGGTGAGGAGAATGAAAAGTATCAACATGGGATCCATCAGCAAAGGGTTCTTGTCGCAGGTGATACTTGAGCTGAACTTTAAAGGAAGCTAGTGGTTCGAAGAAGCAGAGATGAAGAGACATAGCAACATAGGCATAAGGAATTGACTAAACAAGGACACAGACAAGAGATGGAATTGTCTTGCATGGAGTACAGTACATCAGTGAGTGTAGTACTGGGTGCTAATAAAATTTGCAAAATGCATTGTGTATGTAACTGCTGACTCGAGGTGTTTCAAGGACCACGTCTACCCAAAGAAAGTAGTTTTCTCTCTTTGCCTCATTCTTCCTACCTCTTATTATTTTAGCAAATCTCTTAATATCACATGCTTATGTCTAGGATTTCTCAAATGTGATTAGCAAGTAGGTTCCTATACAACAGTGGTTCTCAACCTTCCTAATGCCATGACCCTCTAATACAGTTCCTCATGTTGTGGTGACCCCCAACCATAAGATTATTTTCGTTGCTACTTCATAATTGTAATTTTGCTTCTGTTATGAATCGTAATGTAAATATCTGATATGCAGGATGTATTTTCATTGTTACAAATTGAACATAACCCACAGGTTGAGAACTGCTGCTATACAAAGACATGTGGTAATAAATAGAAAGCAGGTAGGACACAGTCTTTATTTCAGGTGCAGCAAATGTCTAAGAAGTTAAATACTCACAGGAGTCCAAAGCCAGTTATAGAAAATACATAAAACATACCCTTAGCTCATGAGCTGCCCTCCAGAAAGATTCTGACCTTGGGGAAACATAGTGACAGCCTGGCGAAATTCTTCTTTCTTACGAGGGCATCATACCTAGGGCCTTACAGACATAGTGACATCCTGTAGTTTAGACCCTTCCCAGAAGGTGAACATGCTTTAGGTACTTTTAAACAAGTTGGTTGCCAAACAAGCAATTCCCTTTCCAATTAGAATTCCACTGTCCGAGTAACTCATCAACTTTGTTCTCTAAGCAGGATACTTCACACAAACTATGTGCATCGTCTTCTTTCTCCAAGGACCACTCTATACTTCTTTTTCTAGAAAATATGGTTCCCCAACTTTTAAACTCAAGAATTCTTGAAACTGAGATTACTTACAAGGCAACTTCCAAAGCTGGTAATCTTCAATTTCAGGTCAAATAGGCATACGCATTCCTGTTTTTGCCATGAACTTCAGTCAGTTAAGCACCTAGTATATTCCAGATGTCTTATTTGGTAAGAAAGCTGGGCCTGGAATCAGGAAAGTTCACCTTTCTGAGTTCCAATCCAGCCTCAGATACTTACTAGCTATGTGACCCCTGGGTAAGTCACTTAACCTTGTTTGCCTTAGTTTCTTTATCTGTAAAATGAGCCGGAGAGAAAATGGCAAACCATTCCAATATCTTTGCCAAGAAAATCCTAAATGGTGTCATGAAGAGTCAGATATGAGTGAAGTGACTATATAACAGTAATAACAACATATTTGAGGTGCTTAGAATCTAAAGTATGAAACAATGGGAGAAATTCAATGCAAAGGCACATAGATGGAAGATGGAGTACTATACGGGTAGACAGTAAGAAGGCCTTTTTGACTGGACTACAGTATGCTTCTTCAAGAAATTTCTCAGTGCCCTTGTTGCTTCCATCTTTTCAATTGAGAATGTCACCTCTCAGGGTCTCTGTTCTCAGGCCTTCTACTAGAATTAGAACATGTCTACCTCTGTTACATACTTCTGCTGCACATTGTCACCAACTGTTCTTTGGGTGGTGAGGGAGGGGAGAAGAAGGGGGATCTAAATCCTCCCTGCCCCTTGACTGCTTGATGAACTCTTAAAGATGAGCAAGGGGAAAAGACAAAAATCCTAAAGAGTATAAGAGATACCAACCATCTAGCTTTTCTATACCATGGGGAGAGAAGGCTAAGATTTTTAGCAGTTGTGGAGAGGTCAAAGAGGACGAAAACTGAGTAAAGACCATAAGATTTAGAAGTGTGGATGTATTAAGAATTACACCTCTCATTTACAGACCCAGAAGACAAATTAACCAGATGAAAGAGGGGGAAGGGACACTTAGATAGTCTTGAACCAGATCCAATTTGAATTTGCTTAATTCCTCATAGGAAGCACACAATAAAAATCCAAGTTAATGTGAAATTGAAATAGGAAAATAATTCTGTTGGTGAGAGTAGAAAACTTTGCAGCGGTTAAACAAATGTCTGACTTTTCTGAGAAGACCTACAGGATTGGAAGTTGCTGCTTTTAAAATGCAAGCTGTATTGCAATATTTACATATTTTATGTGGGAAGTGGTAGGTCTTAATTTTAACTGCCTATCACCTCCTCAATTATTCCCTGAATAGAACAGGAACATATTGAAAATTACAAGAAAAAAATTGATAATAAAAGCTGGAACTAAAATGACTTTAAAGTTCATACAAAGTGCATTCTATGGTTAGCACCCATTCCACATCCTACAATACATGCATCTGAGAAGCTCTATGGTGTGGGGCAGTGATTTTAAACAGTCAGAGTGACTCAAAAGGAGGGATTTCTATTTTAGGAGAAAGAATGAACACAGTCTTCTGTCTATAGACTGAGATTACTTTGGGGTTTTCAATCTTCCCCTCTCCCATCCCCCATCTGATATGGATCTTTAAACACAAAAGATTAGTTTTTGTATTTTGGCCTCTCCCTATCTGAGACCTAAAAATCACATGGAGAGTACATTCTTTTTCCTCGCCCAGTGTAAAGGATATTTAAATTTAAAAAGATAGATATCAAATCTGTAATGAACCCTTCAAAAGTGGCCAACATGTTTTTAGAGAATTGCCTATTCATATCCCTTAATGATTTGTCTATTGGAGAATTGTTTTTATTCTCATGTATTTGAATCAGTTTCCTATATATTATAGATATAGATATTGGATATTATATAGCTATATTTCACTTAAGTTCTCAAATTTGTTGGTATGTAATTTGACAAGATAGCTTCTAATAATTTCCTCTATTTCCTTTTCAGTTATTGTAAATGTCCTTTTAGTCATTTTTGGACTTAGTAATTTTGTTTTCTTTTCTTTTTCTGTTTAATTAGATTAGTAAATGCTTTATCTTATCAATTCAATGTTTTTTCTTTCAATTTTCTTCATCTCTTTGACTTTCAGAATTTCTATGTGTTTAGCTATTTTTAAAATTTGTTGCTTTTCTAGTTTTTTAGTTGTAAGTTTGGTTTATCAATCTGTTCTTCTCTTTTTTATTAATGAAAATGTTTAGTGTTATTAATTTTCTAACAAGGACTGATTTGGTTACATCTTCAAAGTTTTAACGGGTCATTTAATTGTCATTTTCTAGTGGTTAGAATTTAGAACTTCATTGTCATTTTCCTTGATGAAATGATCTATTCCTTACATGATTTATTCTTTTATGAAATTATTTTGTACCTATTTGAATTTCATTCCTTTTATTATCGTTTGTGTTGCATTTTGTTTGGTAAAGGATGTGTTTAATGTTCCTACTTTTCTGCATTTATGGAGTTTTTATACTTTCGTTAATACATGGTCAGTTTCTCCTAGTATGCCATGCAGAGGTAGGAAAACGTATTCTCCTTTCTAGTCTCATTCAGTAATCACAAGATATCCCTTATATGTAACCTTTCTAAAATTCTGTTTAGTTTCTTAACTTGTTTCTTGTTTGTTTTTATTATATTTATTTAGCTTTGAAAGAGGTATGCTAAGTTCTCAACTACTTGAGCTTTTCTGTCTTTTTTTTCCTCGCTATGATTAACTTTTCCTTCATATATTTAGTTGTTATGCCATTCTGTGAGTGTGTGTGTTGTGATTTCACTAAATATAATGCAATTTCCCAGTTTAACTTTTTTAACACTTTTTTTTTTACCATTATCATCTCTGAGATCATTACTAGCTTTGATTTTTTTTTAGCTTGTATGAAACACAATAAATTCTTCTAGAATTAGAATATATCTTTTTCATTAATTCAAGTGTCTCTATTTTCTATGTGCCCATTTATGACTACTCAATCCCTTTAAGGACCAACAGGTCATGGCCAACACCTACTGATCTCCCTCTCCCCCATAGCTGCACTATGTGGCAAGTTACCTGACATCTCACAAAATTCCAGCACTTGAACCTTTGGTGTTTCCAACACTCTTTCTCTTGACTATTCCTTTGCCCTCAGTCTCTCTTCCAGCTGCCCCCTTCATCATTCTTAGCCAGCCTTAGGATTTCTATCAGCTCCATTCTGTCCATACCTCTGTCTTGAAGTTCTCTTTTCTCTAATTGTGAGTTGTTGCTTCAAATTCCATTTTATCTTGACTCCCAGTTGTCACATTACAACCCCCTCCCTTAACTCCAAACAGCTGTCAAGGACCACTGAGCATGGGACCCCACTGTGGTCCTCCTGGGACTGGATATGGCAGCTGGCCATTAACTTCCCACTTCCTAGTGGCAGGACAGAGTGACTGGATTTTAAGGTTTAGCACTGTGCTGTGCTCATTTTTAGCTCTTTTCCTATCATTCTAATTCCCTAATGATACAGCACAAAACCACATTCAGATAAAATCCAAAGGGAGCATATGGTTCTCAGCAGTATGTCTTGAACAGCTAAGACTCTGGCATCAAATGAAACATCTGATGAAGCCATTGTGTTCTCTCACACACCATTTCCTCCTCCCCAGACAGCCCATTTCATTAGTGATTGTCCTTTACACTGGAGGTCTGTTTGGTACTATTTACTCTGCCCCAGTTATTGTATAGATGGCCACAAATAACACATGCTTGGCTAAGTGCAGAGGCCATCCCTAGCCTGGAGTATTGTCCCTCCCCACCCCCATTCTCCCCTAACTTCTCTGGGTAAGAAATAACCCTTTTTCTGCGGTTATCTATATGGTATGGATCATCCTTTTTGCTGTAGATAGGAACTACCATCTGTGTATATGTTATGTGAAGGCATGTGTTTAGAAATGCTAATGTGTCATAGGTTATGGGAGAAAGAACAAAAGAGTGACTTAGAGGGACTGGAATAGTTAAACAAAAAGAAGAAATACTAGTTAGACTCCATGTGTGTGTGTGTGTGTGTGTGTGTGTGTGTGTGTGTGTGTGTATGTGTGTGTGTGTATGTGTCTATTTATGTCATGTTGCCCGAGTATGAAGAAGAGAGGCAGGGTGAATGAAGGGAAAGTATAAGTAGAGCCAGGGATATGTTGGAGCCGGTTTGAATGGGATCACAGAGCTGATTGTTAAATTACTCGTGTGAGCTTTTATATCTTGGAAACTAGGAGTTGCTACAAATCTAAGCTGGATTTGTTTTTCTAGTTGATTGTTAACTCTGGACTTAATAAAGTGATGGAAAAAATGTTGATAATGTGGATTAAAGTTAAAAGTGTGCCACACATACATACATTTCTTCTTCCTTCTAAGATCCAGTTATTAAACATCTACTAGCACATTCCTGAGTAAGTATACTTGGGCGATTGTGCCAGGATCTGTGTGCAGGGGTCGAATGTTGATGAAGTACCATTTGTCTGAGATCTTCCAAGGGAGAAGCAGGTATTGATACCAGTTGTTGCCAATTTTTTTTTTGGCTGTATGTGGGTATGTGCCTGTATGGGATTGTCTCCTATATGGGAGACAAAATTTCCTTCGGATGGAGAAGGGGAAGAGGAAGGAAACATGTAAAAATTCCAAAGGACAACTATCCAGAGGGTGGTAGTTTGGAAGAGAGATTAAACTTATTTCACTTGACCTCTGAGGATAGAGCTAGGACCAATGGGTGGTGGTTCCAGGTATCATAGGTCTAGAACTGGAAGGGACCTCAGAGCCAGCTAGTTCAACCCCTCATTTTAAATATAAGGAATTGAGACCCAAGGATGTTAAATGACTTGATCTTATGTAAGCACAAGAAAGCTAGGATTTGAATCTAGCTCCCCTGACTCCAGAGACAATATTCTTTCCATCCAACCATTCATGTGAGATGAATTAAATTGAGAGAGCTATCCTAAGATTGAATAAACTGCCTCAGTATGTCAATTCTTTGATAGTATTCAGGTGGAGGCTACATAACCACTTCTTGGGGGTTTTGTACAAGGGATTCCTGTGTCAGGAAGAGGAGATGGTGGATGATTCCTGAGGTCTTTTCCTACTTTAAAATTCCATTCCATGTTTAGAGAGGAGATAGTTCTTTGGGGACTAGTCACAATACCTCACTCCTCCTAACCCTTGCCCATCCACAACCCAATCAAGATTCAGGTTGCCCCTTTGTGATGGCTCCTTCTCTCTTTTTCACCTTTAAGGCTGCCAGTGATGCAATTTTAAACTAGATTTCATCTGTATAAAAATACGATAAAAGTAGGATAGCCTTATAATAGAATTATAGCTAGAAGGGAACTCAGAGGCAATCGAGTTCAACTCTCTTATTTTACAGAAGAGGAAACTGAGGCCTATGGAACTTAATTAATTTTTCAAGTTCACAAAGCTGGTAAGTAAATAGCAGAATGATGACTCTCCTGTACTCCAATCCATCAGGTTTTCCACTTTCACACAGGCCATTTCTGTGAGTAAAGAACAAGAGTTTCAGCTTAACTTTGAATTGAGTATCAAATATGAAGTACCAAAGAGAAAGAAGATTGCTTCCTAATTAACTTAATAAAAAAATATTTCTTAGCTCCCACTATGTGCATAGTGATGTGCTCTGAAATGGTCCTAGAGACCAAGGAGCCTAGAGAGGAAATTGTAGCCTATGGCTAAAGAGTCAGAAGTGAGATGGAAATAGGAAGAGATCATGCACATTTGAGGGGGACTGAAAATGGCTAGATTCCAGTACTGGACAGAGATCAATAAGGACATTTCTGAGTGAGGTCTTTCCCAAGCTGAAAAACATTGAGCTCTTTACCTGTCTTATATACCTGTAATTTACCTACCTGAATGCTATTTGTATCATGAGAATCTTCCCACCATAGTAGTTTGTGTAGATTTGGAAGTATTTTAATTCATAGGAAGTGAAGGTGTTGGATTGAATTACATATTATCACATTTAAATCTGGTTCTCTTATCCCTTTAAAACATGGTTCTAAAGACATGCCAGGAAGCCCCCCTAATGAGATAACCCCAGCCACCCAAGCTAAGGTGAAAAGCAGTACATTTTCTATTCCTCTCTTAGTCCAGAATTCTGGTCAATGTACAGGCACAAGTCCTTGTTTCTTTGCTATCTGTGATCTGTCATCCATGGAGAGTAAGGAACGGATGACTTCTCTCCTAGCACTTGGACAATCACAGGGTCTAGAAGTATACATGTTCTGTCGATGAAGGAAAGTTTTTCAGTTGTATAGTAGTGGCTCAATTTCAGGATTCTGACCAATGGAGGACTGTCTTCAGCCAGGATATATTAACTTCTCTTTGGCTTTTGCTATCATACGTATGGAGCCTTGGTTGCTCTTCAGCGATGAAGAGTAGTTGTCTTTACTTGTCTGTGTGTTTCTTACAAGATGGCTACAGTCTACTCAACCAGAAAGATTTTTGACATCTTTTCTGCTGATTGCTCCACGATACCATATCTGCTATTCCAGTGAGACAGTAGAATTAACTCTTTCTCTCTCTCTCCCATAGACCTGTGGGTTTTCATATGTGCTAGACTTGAAGCCTCTGTCTGGTGCTAGGAGCTACACCTGTCTCTCGAAGGTGAGAGAGAAGACTGTTTTTTCTCTTTAAACAGCTGACTTGAGTGCAGAAAACTTGTCATTGTGGAAGGGTTTGGAGGAACATAAACAACAAAAAAATGTGATCCTGAGGCTTTAGCACAAAGAGTAGCAGGAGGACAAATTTTACTATCCTCTACTCTCTTGCAGCCTTACTCCAGCCCTGGAATTCATACATTAGGAGTACCCTCTGCCCTTGTGGCTTCATCCTCTGACGGGATGTTTCCTTCTGTCCCAAGGTTCCTTCCTTCCATTTAAGAAAGGCACCTAGACAAACCATATCTCTCTCCTCTCCAGGCTGTACTTCAGACTTCCTCTACCATGCCCTTGGCCTGGGTACCTTTGGACTCCCCCGTCCATTCTGCTTTCAGCCTCCTTATCTGTGTGTCTTTCCCCATTATAATGTCAGTTTCTTTAGGGGACAGATTATTTTTTTCTTTCTACTTGTATCTGTATTCCTAGTGCTTAGCATGTAGATTTAATAGATGCTAGCTGACAGATTGACAAGTGACTAGCAGCCAAATCAGGAGCCCTCAGCTGTGGGCTCCCATAATTTTGTCATACTCTGCCATCCATGCAAGATCCCCCTCAGCGCCTTGTCCAGATAGGGGAATGTAAGCATTCCCATGGGTGGGTATTTACAACCAGATAGGCCACGATAAAGGTGCTTTCAATTGAGCTGTTATGCCTGATTTCAGAACATACCTTCTGTTAACATGCCCAAAGGTAAGTTGCATGGTCCACGGAAAAAGCATTGTACTGAAAGTAATGAAATTTGACTCCTCATCCTGGCTCTGAAATCAGCTAGTTGTGTGATTTGGGGCAGGTCTTAACTTCTCTGTGTTCTAGTTTCATTATCTTTAAGATGGAGGTAGTGCTATCTGCACCATCAGCTTCACAGGGTAGCTGTGACCATCAAACGAGTAAGTGCTTTTAAAGGGAGAAGAGTATGAGAGAAGTAGAAAGGGCTATTACTGACCATTCCACTGGCTTTGTTGATTGGCCCACCATTGTGCTGGGATGACCGGCACATTTTTCAAAAATGCTTCACACTAAATCTGTGAAGGTCATTTCAAACATTGTGACTTGTAGACAAGGGTGGATCCTGGTGGAGGAGAGGCAGTGAAGAGAAAAGCTCTGGCAGGAGGGGATAACATAATTGAGTCGTTCCTAGATCCTATGTGTGGGTGAGTGGGGGGTGATCTGCCTCAGAGCAACCCCTAAAAAGCTGAAGCTGATAAAAACAGGTGAAAACACAAGAGGGCAAGAGTTAAGGTTAAGTAGAGATCCTTGGTCTCTTTCTGCCTGGGGTTTCACCTCTTTGAGGAGTACAGGGGAGTGTCCTGTCTGCTGTTCTCTGCAGAACAATCCCTAAGGAAGTGATATGACCAATTAACTAGTCTCAAATCAACACTTACAGAATGTGTGTGTGTGTGTGTGTCTGTCTGTCTGTCTGTCTGTCTGTGTGTCTGTGTCTGGTAGTAGTGGTGGGTAGGTAGGTTAGGTAGGGGTCTACACAACAATCAATAGAGAACAAGTAGGAGAAACAAGTCTCTTCAATCAAGGACCTTATGCTAAGAACCATACACAGCACTGTGATGTGAAAGTCGCTCTGTTCTTTCAGGTAAGAGAATCTATTTGAACTCCTCTCTGACTCTGGTCTGATACTTGGCTTCTCTTGTCTACACCCTAACCTTGAGACCAAGACAAGTCCGGCCTCAAGAACCACCAAGAAGACCACTTCAGGTAGATACTGCATGGCCTTACTTAGATTACACTTTACCTCATTTCTACTTGTTAGGAAATAAAATACTGGCAGTGTGATTCAGTGACATAACTAGGATGGGTTAATCCAAATTTTAAAAGGTATAGTCTTCAAATTCTTTCAGTAGGTAGAAAAACTAACCTTAGCATTTAATTATTAAGAATAATTAGAAAAAATAGGAAGGTATTACCTGGCTTGCATTCCTGGCTATTAACTTCACCCCAGATGAGTTTTTTCCAGTCCAGCCCTCCCCCATTCTGTTCCCTCCTCTGGTAGTAGCCTTGGAATTTCCATAATCTTGGGCTTCCTCTTCCTAGAGAAGTGCCTTTAAATCTCTCCCTGAACCACACCCACTGGGCTTTATATCCCAAGGATCTTTCCCTAAATCTCTCCCAATCCCCAACTGAATATGTATTTGTAAATTGATTTGAAGACACCTTTATTACCACTTTCCCAGGTGCATTTTGTGGGGCTTGCTCAGGTTAGTTTTCTTGTGATACACATAATTCATGAGAGACAGTGTGGTATAATGTATAGTGCTGTACATCAGGAATACCTAAAATAAAGAAGACCTAGTTTCAAGTCCAGCCTCTGATTCTTAAAAGCTGTGTAATCATGAGTAAGTCACCTAACTTCTCTGAGCCTTAGATAACTCTGAGCCTTCAATTTATAGACTAGTTACAATATGTTTTAGGGACAAAATGATACATCATTTTTTATTTCGGTATTTCTAGTACTCAGTGTTTTGTACTCAATAATAGTAGTAAAAGTTTGCTGAAATAAAAATGAGGGCATCCTTTCTTATATATATT
>CM053580.1:188983597-189001165 GCA_028627135.1 Pseudochirops cupreus | reverse complement strand
ATAATTATATATTTTTATTATTATTAAAAATAATAAATTTCATTTATTTTTCTCTTCAGTGAGTTTATGAAATTCCTTTTCCATCTGGCCAATTCTGATTTTTAAGGCATTATTCTCCTCATTGGCTTTTTGGGTGTCTTTTGCCATTTGAGTCCGAATGTAGAGTGTAGCAGAGTATTTTCTCTTTTGTTTTGCTTTTTTATGTTTTGTTTTCTTTCCCATGGTTTCTCCCATTTGTTATAATTTTCCTACGTAACATGACTAATATGAAAATGTGTTTAATAGGAATGTATGTGTAGAACCCATATCAGATTGCATGCTGCCTGGGGGAGGAAGGGAGAGAAAATTTGAAACTTATAGAAGTGAATGTTGAAAACTGAAAACAAATAAATTAATAAATTGGAAAAAAAAAGAATGTAAGTAGAGTAGAAGTTGTCTTTCTTCATGCTTTTTTTTTGTATTCCTAGCTCTTAACACAGTTCCTGCCATGTAGTAAGCAATAATAAATGCTTGTTGACTTGACTATATTTAGAATTGAAAAGAATCTTAGAAGCCAATTCCTTCATTTTATGGACAAGGAAACTTGAGAACTAGAGAGATGAAAAGTCTTAAGGTCACACAGGGAGTAAGGGGCAGGTCTGGAATTTGAACTTAGGTCCCAGGTTCAAGGGACAGTGTCCTGACTTTACAATGAGAAAATTTGAGTTCACATCCCACACCTGATGTCCAAGAGTACAGAGACAGCCAAAATTGTTTTATCTCTTGCTCAGCGTTTTCTGTTTGGGAGAAGTTGGAAAAGTTATGAGGATCAGAGTCCTATATCTTGTTGGTCATGTGACCTGGTTTTCCATATTGCTTTGAAATCATCTTTTTCCTCACTTCTTATAGCACAATCATATTTCGTTACATTTGGTTATCACAATTTGTTTAAATTACAAGATCAAAAAAAATTTTAAAAAAATAAATTACAAGATCATTCTATGTCAGTTTTTGCATTTATCCACTTGCCTTCTTGCCCTTACTCACATGAGGCTCTCTACTCTCCGGCTCTGGATGTTTTCCCTGATTGCCTCCTATGTTTGGAATACTCCCCTTCTTTATTCCTGCCTCCTTACTTCCTTAGCTTTCTACAAAGCCCCAATAAAATCTCACCTTCTACAGTCCCCTTTAATGCTAATGTCTCCCCTCTTTTGATTATCTCCATTTTATCCTATACATAATTCATTTCTATGTAGTAATTCGCATGTTGTCTCCCTCCTCTCCCCCTACGCAACCTCCTTTCCCCTTATAGACTGTGAGTTCCTTGAGAACAGGAACCATTTCTTGTCCTGTTTTGAATTTTCAGTGCTTAGCACACTGTCTAGTACATTATGGGTGCCTAAAAAATGCTTGTTGATGGATCTACCCTGTCTATACGGCTCATTTGGAACTTAATTCTTTTGGAGGTTAATTTTGTCATGTTGGGTGAATCTGAAAGTGAATTTCACTGGTAATGGTATTTGTGGTGTATAGTTTTATTTCATTTCTCTCTGAAACTGCCTTATACCCCTGGATTAGTTATATTTTTATATATACATTTTGTCTCTTGAATTAGATAGTAAATCGCTTGAGGACAGAAATCTTATCTTAAATTTCTTTTCATCTCCCTTATTGCTTTATATATAACACTTGACTGAAATGTTTGCTGCCCAACAATATCTCTTTCATCTGTAATTTTCCTTATATTCTTGTAGCCATAATCCTAGTTGAGGTCATGATTCCCTTTCAACTGGAACATTTTAATAGTCTCCTAATTGATTTCTCTTTTCCCCTTTTCAATTCTTCCTCTATACTGCTGCCAAATTAATTTTGCTAATGCCCAGGTAGAGAGCCAATTGGGTATAGTGGATAAAGCTGACTTTTGAGTCTGACTTCTGATACTTAATGGTTATGTGGCCTAGAGGAAGTCCCAACTATTCAGTGTCCTAGACAATTCTTTAAGACTAAATAACAGAACAATTGTTGATCTGCATTGCTGGAGAGATTTTCCTCATTGGGAGTTCTCAGTCTCTATCAATGAAATCACAAATCTGGACCAAAAATCATAGGTAAGGCTCCTTATACCCTCTAGCATAAAATACTAATCCCTCTGTGTGTCATTTAAAGCCTTTCACAATCTGGCTCTGTCCCACCTATTAAACCTTGTTTAATGGGAACATCATCATTCCTCCTCATGCCACCATGTTCAGCCAAACTGGCCCAGTAGCCATTCTCTAAACTTGGTTGACATTCCATCTGCTATCTTCAATGACTTTTCTTTTTTTTAATTTTAAAAAAATTTTTAGTTTTCAATATTCATTTCCACAAGATTTTGAGTTACAATTTTTTTCTCCCCATCTTTCCCCTACTCCCACCCCAAAATGGAAAGCCTACTGGATACCCCTTCCCCCAATCTGTTCTCTCTTGTATCCTCCTCCTTCACCCCCTCTAACTTTCTAGTAGGGCAAGATGGGTTTCTGTACCCCAGTACCTGTATGTTTTATTTCTCAGTTGCATGTAAAAAGCAAAGTTTTAAACATTTGTTTTTAAAACTTTGGGTTCCAGATTTTTTTTTCATTCTTCCCTCCTCACTCACCCCCACTGGGAAGATAAGCACTTCAATATAGGTTGTACATGTGTAGTTCTACAAAACATTTCCATAGTAGTTATATTGTGAAAGACTAACTATATTTCCCTTTATCCTTTCCCGTCCCCCACTTGTTTTATTTTCTCCTTTGACCCTATCCCTTTTCAAATATGTTTGCTTCTAACTACCCTCTCCCCCAATCTGCCCTCCCTTCTATCCTCCCCCCTTTTTCCCTATAGGGAAAGACACCCAATTGAGCGTCTATATTATTCCCTTCCTATGCCAAATTCAATGAAAATCAGTTTGTCCCATTCCCTTTCACCTTCCTGCACTTCTGCTCCATCGTAACAGTTTTCTCTTGCCCCTTTTATATGAGATATTTTACCCTAATCTATTGCTCCTTTTCTTCTTCTCCCAATAAATTCCTCTCTCACCTCTTAATTTTATTTTTTAAATATCATCCATTCATATTCAACTCATCCTGTGCCCTCTGTCTTATGTATACATGAGCATACAAATGCCCATACACATATATATTTCCATACACATACATCCTCCTATATATATACATATATGTATGTATACATACATACATATATATATATATGCATATATATTCCCTTCAGCTATCCTCATACTGAGTTACAATTATCATTTTTCCATGAAGGAATATAAATAGTTCAACTTTAATAAGTTCCTTATTATTTCTTTTTCCTGTTTACTGTCTCATGCTTCTTCTCTTGCTTCTTGTATTTGAGAGTCAAATTTTGTGTTTGTCTCAGGTTTTTTCATCAAGAATGCTTGAAAGTCCTCTATTTCATTGAATAGCCATACATTTTCCTGTAGCATTATACTCAGTTTTGCTGGGTAGGTGATTCTTGCTTTTAGTCCTGGCTCTTTTGACCTCTTAAATATCATATTCCAAGCCCTTCAATCCCTTATTTCAGAAGCTGCTAGGTCTTGTGTTATCCTGGTTGTGTTTCCACAATACTCAAATTGTTTTTTCCTGACTGCTTTGCAGTATTTTCTCCTTGACCTGGGAATTCTGGAATTTGGCCATAATATTCCTTGGAGTTTTCTTTTTGGGATCTTTCTCAAGAGGTGATTGGTGGATTCTTTCAATTTCTATTTTGCCCTCTGGTTCTAGAATATCAGGGCAATTTTGCTTGATAATTTCTTGCAAGATGGTGTCTAGGCTCTTTTTTTTGATCATGGCTTTCAGGTAGTCCAATAATTTTTACATTATCTCTCCTGTATCTCTCCAGGTCAGTGATTTTTCCAATGAGATATTTCACATTGCCTTCTATTTTTCAATTGGTTGGATATGTTTTATAGTATCTTGATTTCTCATAAAGTCGTTAACTTTCAGTTGCTCCAATCTAATTTTGAAGGAGTTATTCTCCTCAGTGTGTTTTTTAAATTCCTTTTCCATCTGGAAAATTTGGCTTTTTAAAACATTCTTCTCCTTGTTGGCTTTTTGGTCTTCTTTTGCCATTTGAGTTAGTCTATTTTTTTAAGGTGTTATTTTCTTCAGTGTATTTTTGGGTCTCCTTTAGTAGGCTGTTGACTTGCTTTTCATGATTTTCTTGCATCATTCTCATTTCTCTTCCAATTTTTCATCCACTTTTCTTACTTGATTTTCAAAATCCTTCTTGAGCTCCTCCATGGCCTGTAACCAATTCATATTTTTCTTGGAGGCTTTTGATGCAGGTGTTCTGACTTGGATGTCTTCCTCCTGCTCCATGCCTTGATCCTTTTTGTCCCCCAAAAAGGATTCTATCATCTGTGCTTCTGTTGCTTGCTCATATTGGCAGCCAATTACTAGACTTTTGAGCTCTTTGCAATGATAGAACTCTGCTTCCAGAATGGAGAGAGCTTTGTCCCAAATTGCCGGGGTTTTTGCAGCTGCTGAAGCTATTAGATGGGTGCCCTCTCTACAGCCTCCACATGCTTTGGCTCACTGGTCACACACTCCAGGACCACCACCCAAGACCACAATCTGGATCCAAGCAGGTCAAAGCAAGAGCACTTACCCTCTGAATGGTTGCTTGGCCCCCCTACAATCTGCAGGCCAGAAGCTTTGATGCAGCCATGCAGCCATGCAGCAGCAGCTGCAGCCACCATGCCTCCACTGTTTCTCACTCTGGAGTTAGCAGCCAGACCACACTTTTCTATCTCCCCCTGCACCAACAACGTTCCACACTGACCTTTTGCTTTGTCTTTGGCATTTATGGTTTGAGAAGTCTGGAAACTGCTGTAGCTGCTGGTGATTTACTCTTGTGAAGGCTGCTCCAGCCACGGCTGGTTGGGACCACTGTGGGGCTAAAGATCAGGTGGGACTGCCCTCAGCTCCCCGCGTGTTGAGATGGACCCTTCCTGCCAGCCTGTCAGGCCTGCTTCAGCAGGAGCTTTGTTTCTCTCTGTCACTTTGCGGATTCTATAGCTCTACAGTTTGGTTAGAGTAATTTTTTACACGTATTGGAGGAGGTGGAAGCCAGAGCAGCTGTTTCTACTGTGCTATTTCTTCTCTGCCATCTTGGCTTCACCTCTATCTTCATGATTTTCACAGACTGCCCCTCTTGCTAGGAATGTGGTGTCTGTTTACCTTCCACTTTTTTAATACCTGTTTTCCCCTCTCAGTCCAGAGGCTACTTCCTATGTAAGTCTTTTCTTTATTTCCCCCAATTACTTCATAGATAGATAGATAGTGAGAGAGAGATATATATTTCACTTCTTAAAAATTGATGTAATTATCTTTTTAATTTATAAAATAAAACAAGTATTTCCATAACATAGTAGAATGATAAAAAAATGATTGCACATGAAACTGCAAATCTATTGTGTACAATTTGCTATTCCTTTTAAATATATAATAAATTTATTGTGTAAATTTCTTTTTTTTTCTTCCCCATCCACTCCCCCCCTGCCCTAGAGGTAGCTACCATTAGACCCAAATACTTTGCTCTTGACTATCCATATACATACTATATCCTCCCTCCCTGAGACCTTAAGTTTCTTGAGTACAGAAGCTGTCTTTGTACCCCTAGTCCATGGTAAAATGCTTGGCTGTGAAAGGAGCTTAATAGATTCTTATGGAAATGTATGAATTGAATTGAATTTATTAGGTCAGAGAACATCAATGATAACATTTGCTTAGAACATCAATGATAATATTTGCTTAGTTTATAGACCCAGCTCTGCTGGCAGTCTTTCTCTTTAATAGAAATTCATGCAGATATCTAAAAAATAAAATTGAGATGTGAGAGAGGAATACGTTAGGAGAAAGAGAAAGGGAGAGATAGAATAGGGTAAATTATCTCACACGAAAAAGGCAAGAGAAAACTGTTACAAAGGAGGGAAAGACTAGGGAGGTGAAAAGGAATGAGTCAACCTTACTTTCATTGGATTTGGCTTAAGGAGGGAATAATGTACATACTCAATTGGGTATCTTACCCTACAGGCAAATAGGGGGGAAAAGTATAAGAGGAGGAGAGGATAGAAGGGAGGGCAAATTGGGGGAAGGGCTAATCAAAAGCAAACATTTTGTTGTTGTTGTTCATCCTATGTTCTTTTTTAAAATTAAATTTATTTACTTTTAGTTTACAACATTCAGTTCCACAATCCCTTGAGTTCCAAATTTTCTCCCCCTCCTCGTCTTCCCCGTCCCCCCTTCCCCATGGCAGTATGTAATCTGATATAAGTTTTACAAATACGAATCAAAGACTTGAAAAGGGACAGGATCAAAGGAGAAAATAGAATAAATAGGGGGTGGGATAGGAAGGAGGGAAATACAGTTAGTCTCACAAAACTACACACGTATAACCTATATTGAATTGCTTGTCTTTCCAGTGGGGCATGGGTAAGGAGGGAAGAAGGGAAAGAATATAGAACTCAAAGTTTTAAAAACAAATGCTAAAAAATTGTTTCTACACGCAACCATGAAATAAGATACACAGGCAATGGGGTATAGAAATCCATCTTGCCCTACAAGAAAGTAAGGGGTAAGGGGAAAAGGGGTAGGGGAGAGATGGGGGGATAGAAGAGAGGTCAGACTGGGGAAAGGGGTAATCAGTATGCTTCCCTTCTTGGGGTGGGGGGTAGAGGAGAGATGGGGAAAAAATTTGGAACCCAAAATTTTGTGGAAATGAATATTGAAAGCTAAAATAAAGTTTAAAATTTAAAGAAACTCATCCAAATTCTTCTTTTTAGTGCAAAATAATATATTCTGAAGTAAGTAAATCTTCATCTTGCCTATGGTCTGGGGAGTGTAGATAAATGAGAAAGGAATTAAGGTAGGTGCTGGGGGAGAGGGTGAAACAATTGCCCTGGGTACAAATCTTATAGAGTTGGAAAGAACATAGAGGTTATTTATATTCCCAAATCACATACCCTCATTACCCTCAGGTAACTCAATAGAAGTTTTGTCATTATAGTGACCCTTCAGTATGTGAGCAGTGTCCATCACTCTCTTTCAATCTGATACTTAGTAGACACAGGTTTAGGTATGGATGATTCAGAATTTCCTGCCTGATTCCTGGACCAAAGCACAAGAAATATCCAAGCTGCTTCCCAGTTTAGAGTGTAGTGATCAGTGTAATGGAAAGGATGATACTTGTATCATTGAGAAGATCTGGGTTCAAATCCCACCTCTCATGTTCTACTACCTGGGTGACTCTGGGCAAGTCACTTAATCTCACTTAACATTAGCTGTAGCTGTAATATGAGGGGGTTGGTTTAGATGGACTTTGAGGTAAGTCTCTTCTAGCTCTCTATCTCTGATTCTCTGATTTTTATTGTTTGGTGTTTCAGTCATGTCTGACTCTTTGTGACCCCCATTTGGGATTTTTCTGACAAAGATACTGGACTGGTTTGCCATTTCCTGCTCCAGCTCACTTTACAGTTGAGGAAACCGAGGCAAACCAGGTTAAGTGACTTGCCCAAGGTCACATAGCTAGTAAGTGTCTGAGGTCACATTTGATGCATAGGTCTTCCTGCATCCAGCCCTGGTACTCTATCTAGCTGCCCAATAAAAATGGGGATGATATTAATATGTAAAGTACTTGCTATGTAGGTTTGTTATGGGAGGAGAAATGATTTGTAAAACTAAGGCAAACAAGGATAAGTGACTTGCCCAGGGTCACACAGCTAATAAGTGTCTGAGGCCAGATTGGAACTCTGGAAGATGAGTCTTCCTGGCTCTAGACCCAGCACTCTATCCACTGCACCAGTCAGTTGCCCTGTGATATTATTTTATCTTAAATATTTCTGTTTAAGGGTCTTTCTTCAATATGTTTATATCAAGAAAAAAGTTAACCAAAGAAACCTGATGACCGTATCCTCTGACATCTCTGCGTTCTCTTCTTTCTCTTTATTAGTATCTGTGTAGAAGAGTTCTAATGATTGATGAAATGGTCTGGTAGCCTTGTTCCTGAAAAGCATGTCTTTTCTTTTATCAGGCAAATTTTATGTTGCTTTCTGTATTCAAGAGACTCAAACTATGAATGAATGAATTCAGTTAATCATTAGAGAGGATTCCATTTCAGGGGGCTGGTGTCTATTTTAGTGTAGAGAATGTTTTCCCTCAGTGAGTTTCCCTGTAGAATAACAAGTGTAGGTTTCACAAAATGTGTGCTTTGATCCTCTCTTATGTACATACTGTGAATGATTTGGTATCACTGCTATTTGGGCATGGAACATATCCCCTCTAATAACAGCAATAATAATCCACACTTCTATAGTTTTCTGATAGTCCTGTGGAATTGTTTTTGTAAGCATTATTCCAACTTCACAGATAAGGAATGTTATATAACTTATTCAAGGTCAGGTATAGGAAGTAACATAGGCTTCTCCTGACTCTAATCTCAGCATTCTCCCTCACTCCCTCACTGACACACTAAATCTACTGGAGAACAGCCTCTAGTTTCAGATTCTTATTGAAGACTCTGTGAGAGGATGTTGAAGAAGAGAAAGCAGGAATAAGGAATTTTGTAGTAGAACAAATTACAAGTTAGGTATTAAAGGGAAAGAAAGTAGCATGGAACTCTAATATTGCTATCAGATAGAAGAAAAGAAATTTTTTGCAAATTAAAAAAAATCACGTGTACAGACAATTTTTAACATTCATTTAAAATTTTTTGAGTTCCAAATTCTCTCCTTCCCTTCTCCTCTCACCCCTTCCTGAGATAGCAAGCAATTCTATATAGGTTATACATGTGTAATCAGGCAAAAATATTTCCATATTAGTCTTGTTGTAAAAGAAGACACAGACCAAAAAAGAAAAAAAAAAGAAAGTGAAAGATAATATGCTTTGATGCGCATTCAGACTCCATCAGTTCTTTCTCAGGATGTGAATAACATTTTTCATCAAGAGTACTTTGGAATTGTCTTAGATCATCATATTGCTGAGAAGAGCTAAGTCATTCACAATTCATCATCATACGATATTGCTACTATTGTGCACAATGTTCTGGTTCTGCTCATTTCACTTTGTATCAATTTGTATAAGTCTTTCCAGGTTTTTCTGAAACCATTCTCCTTGTTATTTCTTATAACACAATAGTATTCCATTATAATTATGTGACACAACTTGTTTATCCATCCCCTCCATTTTCAATCCTTTGCCACCACAAAAAGAGCTGCTATGAATATTTTTGTATAAATGGGTCCTTTTCTTTTTTGTGTTTTAATCTTTTTGGGATACAGACTTAGCAGTGATATTGCTGGATCAAAGGGTATGCACAGTTTTATATCTCTTTAGGCATAGTTCCTATTTATTGCAAAATTATCCATGCTTTCCATACTGATTTAGATTCTTGTTTTTTTTTAACTATTTATGGATGATCAATCACATTCTTTGTTCTTGTTGTTTAGTAGTTTTCAGTCATGTCTGACTCTCTGTGACCCCATTTGGGGTTTTCTTAGCAAAGATCTTGGTGTGGTTTGCCATTTCTTTCTCCATTTCATTTTATAGATGAGGAAACTTAGGCAGATGGAGTTAAGTGACTTGCCCAGAGTCAAACAGCTGGGGAAGTATCTGAGGCTGGATTGACCTCAGGTATTCCTGACTCCAGACCTGGCATTCCATCCACTACACCACCTAGCTGCTCATCTTACTTTCTAAGCTCATCTTTACACCTGCACAACTCTTAACAGCCATCATGATACATGTTTTCTTCAAACCTTGCCAACCCAAAAACCTCAGAAAAAGAAGTGATTCACCAGATAGAGAGTAATTAAAGCTAGGTCCATAAGATTAGAAGAAAGGAATATCACAGAGGATAAATTTCCTTATGAAATAGCATTGAAAGACTTAAATACTTAGAGTTCCTTCCCACTGTCTCCTCTCCATTCCCCAACCAGTGCTACACATGATACATAGGACAAGCAACCTTGCACGCTTGTTCCTCAGGATCCAACTGTGGAAGTCTTTACCTGGTCCCCTGCATAGCAGTAATAGGATAGAGTGCTGAGTTCAAATCCCGCTTTAGCCATTTACTAGCTGTGTGACATTAGCCAAGTAAGTCATTTAACCTCTCTGTAAAACAGAGATAATCATAACACCCACTTTTCAGGATTAATGTGAAACTCAAGTGAGATAATATTTATAAAATGATTAAAACAGTATCTAACATGTAGTGGGTGCTTAATTGATGCTTCTTCTATTCCATTCCAATGATTCCATCTAAATGAGTAGGATGCTGGTAACTGTTTAGTAACCAGGCTCTTTGGGGGTTGTGTGTGTGGGGGGGTGTGTGGAAGCATGAACATCCACTTTTAAATTTAATCTGCATTTTTTACATTTTCTTAAGTCTGGTCAATCAACAAAATGATAAATCATGCCATTATTTGTAAGGATTCTGATTTCCTAGGCTTAAATGCTGACTTCAAAAATTGAACAGTGACTCTCACAGTTAGAGCTGACTCCAGCATACCCCTGTTCTGAACCCAATTCCTCTTAACCCCAAAGAAGCAGAAGATAATAATTCTTCCCAGGTCTACAAGAGAATGGGAAATGAATTGTAGCAAATGAGGAGAAAGAGCTGGCCAATATAGAATGTAATGCACAAAGCAGCACAGGACTAGCTAGAGAGGGAGAAGCTGCTATGCTTGAAGGAAAGTAAAACAAAACTCAGGTAGGGCAAGTATTTCCCTCATCCTTCTCAAATTTACCTGGGCAGGGATATCTGGTGAGTCCCTAAATCCCCAAGGTCCAGAAGATGGGATGCCCAACCTTGGGGGATCTATGTAGTATGGAGTAGTAGTGGAAAGCAGAAAAAGGACCAAAGAGTGAGAATAGAAGTCAAAGACCAGTAATTAGAAATTTAAAAGAAAAGCTGAAAGAAGAAAAGACCACATGCAAAGGCAGACAAATCATCTCATAAACACAGGACAGAGTAAAAACTCAAAGAAACCACAAAACATTAAAAAAAAAAATATTAAGGCATGAAGGAAAGTAACCAAAATTTTCTGATCAAAAAATGGAATTCTAAGACTCTAAAGGGGTCATAAAACAGGAAGAAATTCCATAATGAGTCAAAAGAGAAAACTTTAAAAAGAAGTTACAAATAATGTATTTAGGTCAGACATCAGAACCTTCAATGTAGAATTAAAAAACAATCAAACTAAAGCACAGAATTTTGAAGAGAAGATAGATAATCTATTAAAAGAAGCAGAAGTTATGAAAAAGAAAATAAAAATTCAGAAGGAGAAAATTTGGCAGAAGAGGAGCAGAAGAAAATAACGTTAAAACAACCTATGAGTTCTATATTGACTGAAGTGATTGCTTTTGAAGACATATAATAAATACAGAGAAATATGGGAAGACTTAGATGAACTGATGCAAAGCAAAGTAAGTTGAACCTGGAAAACAATACACCCAGTGTATTGCATTGTAAATGGAAGGAACAACAGCTTTTTTTTTTAAACCAAGGAAGAGAAACTGAATGCTGTGAAATTATTATAATTAATCTCATACTCAAAGAAGAGATATATGAAGGCACCTTCACTTCTAGGGGACCTAGGGTATGGAGCACTATATGTAAAGTCAATGTATTGATTAAGTTTTAAGTTTTCTGAACTATTTATTTTAATTCTTTGTTGTAAGGAATAGTTCTCTGGGAGGGAGAAGGGAACATAAATAGTAAGTAATGTAGGTAGTGTAAAAGCAAAATGTATCCCAAAAGATTTATTTCTTTTTAAACACTATACTAACTCCTGGGTTTCCCCAATGTGGATCAAATGAGATAATGGATATGAAAGTGCTTTTTAAAAATTTATATATATTTACGTATATATATTCCATATATAATTTATAAGTGGTTATAAGGGAACACATGTATGTGGCAGGGATTTTAAAAATACTTGATTTTTATAAAAAAGGACATTGATAAACTGGAGAGTGGTCAGAGAGGGGTAACCAGCATGGTGAAGTTTCTTGATAGGAACATCAGTTGAATGAACTAGATATGGTTAAGCTGAAAAAGGAAAAATTTCAGGGTAGAGGTAAATGAGGACATAATGACTGTCTTCAAGAATTTTAAGAGCTAGGAGAGGGATTTGGCTTGACCCCAGAGGGCAGAAGAAGGGGCATGGATAAATTTGCAAAAAGGTAAATTTAGGGTTGATGCCAGGAAAACACCCCAAAACTTCAAAACAAATAGAGTTGTCCCAAAGTGGAATGGGCTATCTCAGAGTTGTGAGCTCCTCCTGAAGGTTTTTAAGTACCAGTTGGATGAGGATTTGTCTACTGTTACAGTACAGATTTCTTTTAGGTATCAGTTGGACTAGATGCCCGCTGAGTTCCCTTCTAATTCTCAAATTCTATCATCCTGTGGATAGAAGGTTGTGAATTCTATGGAGATAATGACCGTGTCTTTTTTTTAGTCTTTGTGTTTCTTCTAGCTCCTAGCACAGTGTTCTATACACGGTAGGCACTTAAGAGAAACAATGATTCCCCTCTCATATTAATAGCCAATTATTAAAATTGGGGAGATCCAAGCTTTTTTTCCCTCTCCTATTTCCTTGTCTGAAGTCAAGTCTCTCAAGGACAGGGCTAATGGAAGATAGCCTTAACTTTCTCCTTAATCTGGTCAGACCCCATCCAACCTTACAAGGAATCTAATCTAAAGTCAATTCTTGTCCTTTGTGTTCCACTCAAGCAAGTTTGAATGGAGGTTGATCCTTAGCGCAAGGCTGGGGGTGGTCTGGGTGTAGAGATAGTCTCTTTGTCCAAGAGTGACATCAGGTCACTCTCCCAGGCCCTCACTGGAGTGAGCCCACTTCTCTTTGTAAAGTTCACCTGTCATTAATTGATAACTAGTCAGAGCTGATTGCCATCCTCAGGAACACCACTTTTCCAAGGGCATATAAATGACGAGTCCACTGCCATGATGGTCTTTGGTACAAGAAAGAGATGACCAAATGACCATTCGTTTTTATTAACAAAATGCTAGCCTTATTAATAAAAATGACTAATTACCCAGAAATATGTCTCTCAAACTTTTTAGACATTTCTTTAGAAAGTAGTTGTTGAAGTTGACATTTTATTAGAATAATCTTACAAAGGAGCAGGTTGTAGTGAAAAGAACATCCAATTACCCCTTGCCTGGGGTGCTGCACAGGGGTACCCTGTTTCATAGAGCAAGGCTCTATGACGCTATAACTAGGAGTCAGAAGGTTTAATTCTAGACAAGTCTGACACTAGCTGTGAACCTCAGACAAGTCACTTAATCACTCTTTGTCATTTTTCAGGGTTGTGCTCATTCAATCACAAACTGTAAATTGGGAAAAACTTGCTCATTTTTCAGGGTTGTTGTGAAGATCAAGTGATGTCCTAGAAGCACAGATTTATTCCCTGGAAGGGACCTTAGAAGGAAAGGGAGAGAAGGGAATGAGCATTTATATAATATCTACTATGGCCAGGTACTGTTTATTATATATTACATATAATTATATTATATTATTATATTTTATCATATAATGTTTATTATCTTGTTTGAGCCTCACAATAACCCTATGAAATAGGTGGGATTATTATCCCCATTTTACAGCTGAGAAAAATGAGGTAAACAGAGCTTAAGTGACTTGCCCAGAGTCACACAGCTAATATGCCTAAGGCTGAATTTGAACTCAGGTCTTCCTGACTCCAGGCCCAGCTTCCTTACAAGTCATCTAGTGATCTAGTCCAACTCTGCCCCTCCCCCCCTTTTTTATAAATAAAGAACAGAGAAGTCTTATAGGAACTGCAATGACTTGTCCAAGGTCACACAAATTACTTTGGCTGTGGTTAGTCTAGGTTTTGATTGTTGCTCAGCTGTGGAGTAGACTTGTAAATAAATCCTTTATTTACATACTTGGTTAAACAAATAATCCAAACACTGGGGAAAAGAGCAGAGAATAAGCTATAAATTGGACAGAGAAAATTCAGGGTAGATGTAAAAAATACAAGAGACAAGAGCTCTTTCAGGTCCCCAGATCCTCCCTGGTCCCACAAGAGGCAAATAGCAGAGTCAGAATTAGAACCCAAGACATCTGTCTCCAAAACTAGGGCTCTTTTCAGCCCCACTCTGGGACAGATCCTTAGAAGATGTGAATGTGTTTTAAGCCTCCGTGTGAATATTAGCATTTAATTCTTTAAGATTGGCCTCAACCAATCCCTCAACAAGGTGCCATCCCCATAGTGTGACATAAAGAGCACAAGGGCATCAAGACTCTGAAGGCAGCTGTTAAAATGAAAACATCCCATGAGAGGAGGGTGATGCTGAAAAAAATAGGACAAACATTACATTCTTCACAGTTCCACCAGGAGCTCCCAGGGAACTATCTCCTGATTGCATGGGAGTCTGATGTTTAGCATTAGCAATTCCAAAGAGACAGCCTGATCTCCCCACTGAAAGACAGAAGAGGGCGGTTCTGGCAGCCTCTCCACTGGGTACTGTCAGGATGCCAGATCTTGCCTCTTTAGTTCAGGCTCGTGGCTCACAGAGCCTGGATGGCCAGTAGTAACAATAGACAGAAAGCTGTGGAAAAGCGGCTGCTCTCGGTATTGCTGGAGATGGCCAGTCTTAGCCAAGGATTCCTTTGAGCTCACAGCCCAGAGCCTTCTCAGTCATCTGACAAAACTCAGAAGACATACACAAATCACTACGTACCCAGATTGGGTTCAGAGTGTTGAGCTGTATCTGATTTCAAATTGCTTGTAGTAATTTATATCCCAGGATAAACACATTCTTATAAAAATGGAGGAGAAAGAACAAAGAGAGGTTTATTGAATGTTTGTGTTCAGTGAAAGAAGGGAGCCCCCAAACCCCCACTTGAGAGGTACTCTGTACAGAGCAATATAGGGCAAAAAAGGGGAGTGACACAGTTGGAGACTATCTGGGAATAAGTCCAAGCAGGACTCTGGTACAGGGCTGGACAGTGTGCACGGAGACCATGGAGTCACAGGGCCCTGGTGATGGGTTGGGTCTAGGGTTCAGTGAAGCTTGGCCAGGGGAGAGGAGGCTGGCCAAAATATTCCCTTTGGGCCTTGGGTTGTAAACCTAACTCCCAATGTGGTGCATGAGGGGAAATGTAAACATGTTGTACGGAAGTGGTGCCTTTGGCCAACAAGGGCCTGAATGAAAATTAATAGCTGTGGGAGGCTCCCTGGAGCAGGTTTTAGCTCCAGCTTTCTTTTTAGGTTAAAGTTTGGAGTTTCATTTCTGTTTCTAGTGGGAGGGGTTTCTTCCCTGAGGACAGTATCCCTGTGTCAGTTTTCTATTTTATTTTTACATTTAAGTTAGTTTTTGTGTTTTTCCCAATTTACAGTTTGTGATTGAATGAGCACAGCCTTGATGGACTAAGCCAGCGTACTGCCCAGAGTAACTCTTGGGCTTGGCCCCTGCAAAAATCCCCTTTTCCTTTTGCTCATTTTGACTGCAGCCATGCTTTGGAGTTAGGCTTCTGCTCTGAGCTCTGTACTGAGCTTGCCAAACAAAGCTTGGGTTCATCTCTAGGTTGGTTTCTTTCCTTTATTGCTCTCTAGTTTCTGTCAGTGCCTTTGAAAAGCCAGTGACTTGGTCTTTAAAAACGTGCCACTAATTGCCCACTTTCTAGTTCCAGTTTCTTCCTTTCTCTTCTTTGGTTGTGAAAGGAGAGATTTCAGTGAATAGGCACAGAGGTGGTTTTAAAAAAATATATCTTTTAAATGAATTCTCTATGAATTTTGTGTTCATGAAAGATGAGCGGCTGCCCTGCAAACTTCCCTTGCTTGCTGTGTGACAAAAACATGTTCATTCTCTTTCCATTTCCAGTGCGAATGGTGTTTCTAACTGGTTTGTCCTGGAAGAGGTATTAAAATTCTTTTAGAAATTAATTTCTGATATAAATTAAGATCTTTTGAACTTTATAGCCTGAACCTTGTAATACCATAAATCTGTGGCAATTAGATGGCACAGTAGATAGAGTGCTGGACTTTGGTGGGAGTGAATCAGGAAGACCTGAGTTCCAATACTGCCTCATAGCTGTACAACCCTGGGGAAATCCCTTATCTTCTCTCAGATTCAATATTCTCCTCTGTAAAATGGATATGATAAAGGTTTCTACCTCCCAGATTGTTTAACAATCAGATAAAATAACATCTGTAAGGTGCTTTGCAAACTTTAAAATGGTATATAAAAACTAGCTATTGTAATTGTTGTCCTAATCATAATTACAATAATATTAATTATTATCAGAGGTAACTGGCAAATTTTGCTAGTTGCTTAAGAAAATTATTTGTACTTAGAATAAATGGATCTCTATTCTCACTAGAATATATACTCCATCTCCTGATGCAGAATGCAGCCTTTCCATGTCTTCCCATACTTCACCCTTCTTATCTATGTTTTTCTAGAAGCCCTTCATAGAACATCCATGTAATGAACTGGAAGGTCTTTCTCTCATTCTTTTTTTTTTTTTTTGCTTTTTAGAGAGTATAATGGTAATGTAATTTGAATTTGAAGATCCCTTTGTATTGGCAAAGGTAACAGGTGCTTAGCACTTAGTAATTAATCAAGCCTCTGTTAAAGAAACAGAAGGTGTGAGCCCCTGTTGCTGATAAAACAGGAAGGGGCTGAACAGGGAGGGGCAATACTGTATATAAGGAAAAACCCCAGAGAGCCAGAGTCAGATCTTCTTGGAGCAGGCTCTGTGGAGGCAGAAGCTGCTGCTTCCAAGGAGGCTGAAGAGGAAAGCACCACCCCCAACCCCACATCTACCCCCCCATAGGCTGGAGAGAATGATTTTGATTTTCAAAACCTGGATGGAGTGATTTTGATTCTGGGAACCATCTGAAACTTCTGCTGAGTCTGAGGGCCAGCCAGAGCTGCTGAGGATTTCTGAGAGCCAGTGGGAGTTGCCAAAGACTGAGGAAGCATGACTGTGATGCTGATACTTTGTATGAACCTGTTTGTGGCTTTGTTAAGCCTTGTCTTCCCAGGAACAGAGACTGTGAAGGATTTGAGATGGACTGAACACTGTGAGCTCCAACGTGGAGCAGGAACTGCACAGAGAGCTGGACAAGGCCCTGGGAGCTGTCTGCCTTTGAACTCAGGTGACAGTTTGTTGAGTCCAGGTAGGATCTGGGACTATGGAAGGGGATCCAAGGAATCTGAGAACTGCCCACTCCCACCCCCCCCAGTCAAGCTGAAAGAAGACTTTACTTGGATACTGCGTACTAAGAAATTGTAAATTTACTAGTGACCTAGGGGTGGAGGGTCTGTGTATTTTCTGATGATTGAATAGTGAATGATGAAGGATAATTGAATGATTGAGTTAGTTGAATGATTGGCTGACTAAATGATTGTACTTAGTGATTGATGACTGAATAAGTGACTGATTGAATTAACTTAGTGTGCCCTATGAGTGGAGAATTTTGACTATTGTACTTTGTGTCCTTGAGGAGGCAAACCTCCTTAAGGATGATTGAATAATTGAGTTACTAA
>CM053580.1:188971844-188983497 GCA_028627135.1 Pseudochirops cupreus | reverse complement strand
TTAAGGATGATTGAATAATTGAGTTACTAAATGATTGTTCTTTGTTGAAAACTTTGTGATCACTGTGGTGAAAACTGTGTGGCCATATTCTGTGATAAGTTGTTGTGAATGCTATATTTTGATTTTCTGTGATAAGCTGTAACATTGTAAATGCTGTACTTTGATTTACTATGAATGTCTTGCTTTGATTTGTTATGGAATAGAGCATTCACTATACCGTGTAATCAGAATCTAAAAAGCTGTTTACATTAACATTCTTCTGGGAAACTGCTCTTTGTGCTTGGCTTTGGTGGGGGGGGGCGGAGAAGGCAGGGCAATTGGGGTTAAGGGATTTGCCCAAGGTCACACAGCTAGTAAGTGTTAAGTGTCTGAGGCCAGATTTGAACTCAGATCCTCCTAATTCCAGGGCCGGTGCTCTATTCATTGCGCCACCTAGCTGCCCCATATCATTCTTTTAATATCTCAGAGATGTAAGTTTATCTGTATATTGAGTATAGCAACTCAGACTTCCCAGAGAATGGATTCCCTCACCTCTGGTTTATGTAACTGACCCATCTCTTTTACTGGTTCATCATTTACTTGATGATGTTTTTAACACCACATCAAAAGTTGTTGTTGGTAATATAGGGCAGCCCCCTATGCATCCTTGCATTTTTGTTTGGGTGACCCTCCATTTTGAGGCAGCTATGTGGTGTAGTGGAGAAAGCACCGTGTCTAGAGTCAGGAAGACCTGAGCTCAAATAGTGACTGAGACAGTTTAGTTTCCTCATCTAAAAAATGGCAACAATAGCAACAACACTATTTCTCGGGGCTATTGTGAGGATCAGATGAGAAAAGTATGTACAAAAGGCCTTGCAAACCTTAAAGGACTGCAGAAATTCTAGCTATTATCATAAGCAGCTAGGTGGCACAGTAAAGAGGGCCCTGGACCTGGACTCAGGAAGATGCCAGTTCAGATCCAGCCTCAGAAACATATTAATTGTGTGAATAAGAGAAAGTTACTTAATGAGTTTCCTTATTTGTAAAATGGAGATAATAGCACCTACCTCCCAGGATCATTGAGAAGATAAAATGAGATAATAAAGCACCTTACAAACCTTAAAACTCCGTTTAAATGCTAATTATTATTATTCCTCTAAGGCAGTGGTTCTCAACCTTCCTAATGCTGCCACCCTTTAATACACATATATGGGCTTATCTGCATGTGGGCGGACCCCCCTGACGACCAATACAGGAGCGGTGTCTTGGTTCCTAAGACCATTGGAAATACATGTTTTCTGATGGCCTTAGGCTACCCCTGTGACCCCTGGGGTTGTGACCCACAGGTTGAGAACTGCTGCTTGAGTCTAAGGTCATGTTTATTGGGAAGAAATGTCAGTTCCTACAAGCCTCAGCTAGGATATTAAAGAGTTAAGGGAGTATGTGCTGTTCCAGTCTTTTCTAAGAAAGTAAACTGAAAGGAAGGCTTTGATTTGGAGGTAATACCCACGAGGACTCACACTACTGAGGCAGTTTTGTTACTGCCATTTGTGGCAAGAGAAGACTGCAGAGAATCCAAAGGAATGTTTAAAGTTAATTAGCTCTACCAGCTAAGCAAGGTATATAGATTGCCTATAAGAACTGGAAAGGAAACCCCTGGGTGACTGAGGGGAAAAAAAACAAAACAAAAAAAAACTCCAAAAGGACTTTTCGATAAATTCCAGAGACTCTAAAATTAGGAATCGCAATGTCTTAGAAAGGTATGGTCTTTTCAAGCTAGGGGAATAAAACCAGGGCTCACTCACTAAGTGATTGGTAACAACTAATAGAATAGAACACCTAATTGTACCTAGATGATGTTTGCTTTCTTTAAAACCATGCCCCCCACAATTATCTAATTTCCACATTATTGCTGGGCTTAGCTGTTTTAACAAAGTATTACAGCTTTCATTTTAAAATATTGAGTGGAAAAATGTTAATCTGTCTTTCCGTACATCTGAAACTTGCCTCCATTGACCACAAACCACATAAATAAGGTACCTCCATTTACCTGGGGTCAGTTAACTCTAACTGCAGAAAAAGTACCCTGGAGGAAATAAATGTACTTAAGTGCTAAAATTTCAATTTTAAATGGGTAATACGAGAACCTTTACATCCCACACAGTCAGACTGATGTTTCCTTGTCTTAAGAGAATACTATACATAAAAGACAGAAAGTAGATAGTGTAGGCCATTTATTGAAAAACAACAAACTTTTCCACAAGTAGCCTTTAGCAGTTAATAAACACTGACCACAGAATCCTCTGAATACCTCTGTGAGGTGAGGTAGGAGGCAAATAGTATAATTCCATATTACAGTTAACTTTTGCTTTCCTAAGACACTTCAGGCTCATATCTTAATACCACAGTCAGTTCAGCTCCGTTTCAAGAGATCCAAGATCATTAAATGGTTGCAGAAAACTTAATATATTGTTACAGGGCCTGAGACTGTATTTGACGTAGGCATAACTAATATTTATACAGTCTTGCTGGGATGTGTCACAGAACCTTTAGAAGAGCATGTAATAGTTATAATAGACTTAGAATCAAGGACATGGAAAACAAGATTGAAATGGTTGTAACTACCATCTAGTTAAATATTTTTTCGTTGAAAAGCTGTGTGGAGCAGGATACCCAAATGAAGAAAATTTAAATATAATAGGATGAGTTTTTCATAATAGTTTAATAAAAATCACCCAACAGGTTTTATGTGTTGTTATTCTCATATTTCTGTGACCCTTGTATCAGAATCCCCCCCTAATGTGAAGGGCTTAAGAGCATTATGGAGGTAGAGAGTAAGGGAGATAGGAGGAGACTCTCTCATAAATTGGACTTATTTTCCTTCATACAGGGAAGCTTGAGAATGTGTGTAATTCTTCCAAGGGTGGCCATCACCTCACCACCACCCCCTTACAGGAACTGTTTCACAAGGCACCGAATATAGAGGAGGATTTATTGCTGCCTAAAGAATGCGTCCAATGCTGGAGAGGATGTAGAAAAATTGGAACACTAATGCTTTGTTGGTGGAGTTGTGAACTGATACAACCATTCTGGAGAGCAATCTGGAACTATGCCCAAAGGGCTATAAATAATTGCATACCCTTTGACCCAGCAATACCACTGTTGGGGTTATATCCCAAAGAGATCACAGAAGTGGGAAAAGGACCCATATGTACAAAAATATTTATTGCATCTCTTTTTGCTGTTGCAAAAAACTGGAAATATAGGGAATTCCCATCAATTGAGGAATGGCTGAATGAGTTATGGTATATAAATGTAATGGAATATTATTGTGCTATAAGAAATGGGAAGGAGATGGACTTCATATTTACCTGAAGAGGCTTATACAAATTGATGCTAAGTGAGAAGACCAGAATCAGGAAAAATTTGTACACAATCACAGACACATCATATGCGTGATGACCAACCTTTGATAAATTGGACTATCCTCAACAATGCACAGATATAAGACAACTCTACAAGTCTCAGGATGGAAGGAGATACTACATTCAGAGAATGATCTAGAAAGAACAGAGTTTAAATGGAGACTGAAGCAATACATGCTATTGTTCTTTTTCAAAAAAAAAAAAAGAACGTGTCCGGGATGTCTTAAAGAATCAAGAGAATCTATCTACTTTACACTAAACATATGTGTCCTCCCAGAATCCCATATAGTCTTCATTTCTTACAGTATCTTCCTAGGCAAGGCCTCTGGAAAGGACAAAGAAAGATCTCTTTTCCCTTCACTGTGCATCATGCCCCTCCCAAACGTAAAGGATGAGACTTGCTAGAACATCAAGACTCCCCACATTCTAGTGAACCAAGTCTTCTCTAAGGATGCATATAGTTCATTTACAGTAATGCTCTGGGTAAGGCTCAAGCACAGGTCAAGCTCAAGGTTTTCTCATCATTCTCTGGAATGGCTCTGTCTCCCAGTCATTCACCACTGTAGCTCTATCTTCTGTCAGATTCTTTTTCTTGCTGTGAAAGAAAGCATTTCCTCCCACAGATATTATCCAGCAGTTTCTTCCCAAGCAGGTACCTAAAATTCAGAGACAGAAGGAGCAAACTATTGTTACCTTTGGAATTTATTAGACTTCTGCAGACAAGTGAAATGAAAGAAAAATGTTTCAGAAAAAATCAAAATATTATGGAAGGAATTCAGAAATTTTATAAATGCTCTTTCTCATTTGAAAGGTAATTGCGATCTGAAATGATGTGAAGAGTGTGCTGAGGAGGAGCCAATCAAAGTTGTCATTGTCAACCAAGTTAAAAGATGAGGCCTTTGTTCTGGTGTTTGTGGTGGCTCCTTGATGGCTGCAAACTTTCTTTTCCCTGAGTGCTTATTGGTTCATTGACATCCACTATTGGGCTATACTTTTTTTGTTCGTTTGTTTAAATTTTTTTTTTTTTGCTTTTTGGAGGGGCAATTGGGTTAAGTGACTTGCCCAAGGTCACACAGCTAGTAAGTGTTAAGTGTCTGAGGCTGGATTTGAACTCAAGTCCTCCTGATTCCAGGGCCGGTGCTCTACTCACTGTGCCACCTAGCCACCCCTGGGCTATACCTTTAAAAAGAAAAGCTAGGGACAGATATCCAGAGCTGAGAAATGTCAGTGTGAGAGGAGGGATGATACAAAATCACTCAAACTTGGTTCCTTGGAGGGGAAGCCTGCCCAGCCATGAGGTCCCTCTAAGAAGCAACCATATATCCCCAGATTTGGACTGGGCCAAACCCGGCATGACAGAGGCATGACCCGGAAGGATGGAGGAGTTTCTAGACAAGCTAAGGAATTTGAAAACCTATCTTACTCAAATAGATAATGAGGAGACCTTAGACCAAGTAGGAGCTGCAACTGAGTCAGAAGCAGCAAAAGGCAGAGCTAAGATGGGGAATAGTAAACCCAGACTTTCTCCTGCACTTGTAACATGAGTCATGTGGATTGTGCAGTTCTAGAGGGAATGGGACAACTGTAGCTCTCAGCTCCATCCCCTAGTCAGAGCTCCTCAACCCCAGAGAAATACAAGTCTGGATGTCTATATAAGTTCCTACTAGAGGTGGGGGGTGAGGAGGGGGAGAAGGAGGCAACCATAGAAATGAACTGCCTAACTTCTTGGCAACCCTTCGTGCTTCTTCCTTGGAGAGTGATGAGGTGAGGTCCTTAAACTTGAGGTTTAGGTCTAAATCTATAGGTTCAGAGGATGATATAAGTCCTTGGGGGCAATAGAGACTCACTAGGGAAGAAAAGAGTTTTCTTGACTGTTTCTGGGATTTGCTGTGAGTCATTCTGAGTCTTTGCATTTTGTGTCAGGGTAAAGGAAGCCTCTCCTTTACTCAATGTCTTATTAGACTGAGTGCTTTCATGGAAGGTGAAGGTTCTTTTACCTTTTTGAAAGAGATATTTAGACATAAACTCAATTTTCTTATATATACAGGGGAAAGTCTTGAGCATGAGCCAACGAGACATTTTCAAGAGAGAGTTCCAAGATTGAATGAATCCAGTCTGGACAGAGATAGTGCTTGCTTCTGGGTACCATACACATAGTGTGTATATACATATATGTAGAGATAGATATGGAAACTCCGAGGATTGCATCTATGTCCCTCTAAAACTGGTTCTGTACAAGGAGGAGGTCCTAGCTCCAGCATGATGCCCCAGGATTGTAGCTTCTGGCGATAAGATGCTACTTTAATCAAGAATCAGACATTTATTATGTGCTTGCTACATCTCAGGTTCTGGGGATGCAATGCCAAAAGGAGTTTCTCACTATCAGAAACTTCTGGTCTAGTTAGGGGAGATAATGTGTATACAAAATAGATACAAAATGATTTTTTTTGGAAAGTCATTAATGAATAGGGAGACTAGAAAAGGCTTTAAAAAAAGAAGAAAATGGAACTTAACAGAAGCATTGAAAGAACCTAGAAATTCTAAGAGGCAAATTTGAGGAGGGAGCACGTTCTGGACCTTGGGACCTGAAAGGGAATGTTGTATGAAGAAAAGTAAGAAAGTTCGTGATCTGGGTCTAGGGGAGTAATCTCTCCAAGACTGGGAAGGTAGGAAGGGGAAATGCCATGTAGAAGAGTTTATATTTAGTCCAATATATAATAGAAGGCCACTGGAATTTATTGAGTAGGGGACAGACATAATCAGACATGCATTTTAGGAAAATGACTGGCAACTGTGAAAAGAGAAGAAGTGAAAGGAGCAGTTAGGAGGCTATGGCACCAGTCCAGGTGAGAGAAAGTGAAGGCCTGAAGTAAGGTGATAGGCACATGAGTGGAGACAACGGAATTGATGTGAGGTCTTGTGGAGAAACAACAAAATATAGCAAGTGATTGATTATGGGAGGTAAGTGAGAGTAATGAGTTAAAGATGACACTGGGGTTGTGAACTTGGGTGACTGGAAGGATGGTGGTACTCTTGATAAAAACAGAGAGGTTTGGAATAGGAGGGTTGTTGGGGGTAAATATAATCAGCTGTTCTGGACACATTAACTTTGATGTTTCAATAGGACATCAAATTCAAATGTTTAATAAGATATGAATGAGAGATCTGCTTCAAAACATCCAATAACTTTCAGTGAGAAGTTTGTGATTCATGACTGGCATTCAAGAGAGGTGTTAGGGCTGATTATATAGATCTGAGAGTCATAAGCATAGTGAAAATAATTAAATCCATGTTAGTTTGAGGTGGCTGAGTTATGGTGGCACACAGATGCCTTGGCTCACCAGTTGAGAAAGCAAGGGAATTAGAATGCTCCTTGTTCCCAATTTCCACTTCCAGGTTCTCCCCCTTCCTTCGTAACTCAGTAACTTCTCTTCCTTTGAGGCTCACGCTTTCATATTCACCATCCAATCAAAACCCTGGCAGCTTCTCCTACACCAAAGTCATTCCTTTCTTTCCTCAATGAGTTTGATGCCTGGCTTACAATTTTTGTCTCCTCCTCAGCACCTGCCTAAATACTAGAGGACTTCAATATACATATTGACTCTCCCTCAAATACACTAACCACTCAGTTCCCCAAACTATTCACTTCGCATGAACTACTCCTCCACCCCACCCCAGCCACACACAAATGTGGTCATAAAGTAGAGGTTTAAAATGAAGGGGATTTAAAAAAAAACTATTTATTTTTCATTTTCAACACTCACTTCCTTAAGATTTCGAGTTCCAAATTCCCTCTCCATCTCTCCCCTCCCCACAAAATGGTGTGTAATTTGATATAGACTCTACATATACATTCATTTTGAACCTATTTTCACATTAGTCATGTTGTACAGAAGAATTAGAACCAATGGGAGAAACCATAAGAAAGAAGAAAGGAATAAAAAAAGGAGAAAGAAATAGAGAAAGAGAGAGAGAGAGACAGAAAGAGAGAGAGAGAGAGAGAGAGAGAGAGAGAGAGAGAGAGAGAGAGAGAGAGAGTGCAAATAATATGCTTCAATCTATAGTTCTTTTTCTGGATTTGGACAGCATTTTCCATCATGAGTCCTTTGGGTTTGTCTTGGATCTTTGCATTGCTAAGAAGAGACAAGTCTATCAAAGTTAGTTATCACACAATTTGCTTGTTACTATGCACAAGGTTCTCTTGGTTCTGCTCACTTTACTCAGCATCAGTTCATTCAAGCCTTTCCAGCTTTTTCTGAAGTCTGCCTGCTCACCATTAGTTGTAGTGCAATGGTCTTCCATGACATTCATATACCACAACTTGTTTAGCTATTCCCTAATTGGGCATCCCCTCAATTGTGAATTTTTTTTTAATAATAGCATTTCCAGAGGGTATAGTGAAAGGGGCTGCCAGACCTGGATTAGGGTATTGAGTAGGGTAGAGTCGAGGTGTCTGGAAGTAAGGAAATGAGCAGCAGGGTTTGGGACACTTTATTTATGGCCATGGAGACTTTAGTATCACTGGGATTACTGGAGGAGGATGTAGGATTTAACTCAGCATAGAGGAAGAATCTGGGCAGAGGGGAGCAACTCTGCTGATGATGGCAAGTGAGTGCTCTGCCTTGGTAATGCTCCAGTGTCTTGGTGGCTCAGGAGTCAAGTGAATATACCTCTGCTCACTCAGTGGTCACCTGAGTACCTTTGCTAGGCGTATTCTGACATGTGCTGCTTTCTTCTCTGTAGGCTAAATGCTTTCTCTTATCTTGTCACCATTTCCTAAATCTTTCTGCTGGGGGCTCAGAAATTAAATGTCTCTTCCTTTTGGGGAGAAATGATTCTACAAGATTGATCAACTATGTGTTATACGGCTAGGGCAAATTGTATTGTCATAACTGGCTTCCAAAGTGATTTCAAACTGACTTCCATGTCTTGTTCAGTTCTCTTCTAAAACCACAAACAAAGCTTATGGAACTACTTAGAACCCCACCTTTTCCGAGGGACACAGAAGAAGTTCTAGTGTCTTGGACATTCTCCCAAGATAGCCACAAAACTCATAGAAAAGGGTTAGGAACCCAAACCCAACTCGATCATGACTTATGGTAACTCACTAAGCACTATATACTAGGTCTCTATTCGTTATGGTTAAACAACCCCAAAATGATGCCCTCTGGGCTCTGTCTTGGAAACACTCCAGCAGCCTGTTTAAGTCAGGGGGGCTAGCAGACTCCTGGTGCTTGTGTTTTATATAACGTGTATAATTACCTACCTGGTGGTGTAATCGCTTGCAGGTGGCCCCAGGCATTTCAAACCCATATGTATGGCTTCCTTATCCCTATAGTCACTCCATTATTCAGGGATATGGCTGCTTCAGCATTTTAGCTGCTCTATCATCTGACACTGGGATCTGATAAAAAGTCAGACTTTAAAGCCAGACTCTAACAGCAAGCAAGGGGGAAAAAGTTTGAATGAAGGCCCTCACAAAGTTCAATACCTCCCAGAAGGATTTAGCTGTGCTTGTACCTTATGGATCAACTTACCTATCTCAGTTTAAAAAGTTTTAGCTAGATTTATAAAATGTCTAATACTGTTGACCCACTTGACTAGAATGTAGGTTTCTTGAATGAACAAATCTAAAAGGGTTTCTGTTTTTCTGTTCTGTTTTTCCTTCGCATCCTCATAGAGCCTAACAAGGCTTTCTGCACTAAGTGGAGCAGTGGATAGAGTGCTGGGTCTGGAGGCAGGAAGACCCATCTTTCAGAGTTCAAACCTGGCCTTGGACACTTACTAGCTGTGTGACCCTGGGCATGTCACTTTATCTCATTTGCCTCAGTTTCCTCATCTGTAAAATGAGCTGGAGAAAGAAATGGCAATCCCCTCCAATGTCTTTGCCAAGAAAACCCCATATGGGGTTGTGAAGAGTTGGACATAAATAAAAATAAACAAACAATAAATGATTATTAGATTGGACTAAAGAACTAATGGAACCTAAATGGAAATTTAGGATTTTAAGATAACTAATAGTTTACTTTAAGGAGGGATAGATTGAAACAAACTCTGACCAGTACTTATGAGCCAGATATTTTTCTAAAGAAAAATGAACCAGAGTAATGTGTTGATTTACTAACACAATTTTGTTTTATGATTTTAATCTATTGGGAGTATTTTCTATAAGAGTTTGAGTGCAAGATATTTTAAAGGTTTGGTAGGGAGAAGGAACTAAAGAGGAAGAAAACACAGAAGGTGAAGAATGAGGGAAGTTGTTTCACAAGAGGCACTGGGGTTTTTGGACTCCAGCCTCTAACACCAACTATGTCAATTGTTAGGTAAACACACAGCAGGACTGCTAGCAGGTGTTCTAGGACACTAACACAGATTCACTCTTGATTTGGGCAGACAGGAAGACAAGAACTGAGACACAATAAGGGGTTAAATAAGCTAGTTTTATTTTATTCTAGTCTATTCTTCTAAAGAGGGAGTTGCTGATAATGGGAGCACCAACTCCTACAGCCTTTCCTAATTACTCTTCTCAAAGGGGCTGGTGAGAATAACGCAGGAGTTACAACTCCTACAGGTCACCTAAGCCTCAATGGGGGTTGGCTGAGGCAAACACAGATTCCCCCAAGCCTAGATGGGGGCCAATCAAGGCATGCACAGCATTATACTGCCATATTCCCCACTCACTGACCAGTGCCCACTTGATTTATAAGCATCTTGCCAACATTAAACTCATAAGTTAACTTTAACAATATTGTCATTCCGTGCAAGCATAGTAAATATTACTTGCATTATCCCTATATCTCATTGCTCAGGCGTGGTGGAGATATTACCGCCATGATCATGGGAACTATTATCTAGGATCCTAGGAACTGTTATCTAAAAAAGAATAACAAAGTCTTTCTTACTTATAGAAGCAATGACAAAATATGAGAGAATTACAAGCAGAACAAGAAAAAGGAAGTGTATAGTATGAAGGAAAAAGTCTCCTAAATTCATGGCTCTTTACTCAGATACAAAGAGGTGGTTTGTTCCAAGATGATTTAAGGATATTTTGGGGGTAGGATCTCTGTGCTTTTGATGGAATTACTGAAATTTGCATTGGTTTTATTTTATTTTTTTAAAATTAACTTTTATGTTTATTTTTAGTTTACATCATTCATTTCTACAAGATTTTGAGTTACAAATTTTCTCCCCATCTTTACCCTATCCACCATCCCAAAATACATATCCCACTGTATACCCCCTCTCCCAATCTGCTTTCTCCTATATCCTCCTCCATCACCCTTCTGACTTTCCGGTAGGGCAAGATGGATCTCTCTACTCCAGTGCCTGTATATCTTATTCCCCAGTTGCATGAAATAATAGTAATAATAATAATAATATTTTTAAAAAACATTTGATTTTAAAACTTTGAATTTCAGATTCTTTACCTTCCTCTCTCATCACCTACCCTTACTGGGAAGATAAACATTCAATATAGATTGAACATGTGTAGTTATGAAAAACATTTCCAGAGTGGATATATTGTGAAAGACTAACTATATTTCCCTCCATCCTATCCCACCCCCCACTTGTTCTATTCTCTACTTTGTCCCTGTCCCTTTGCAAAAGTGTGCGCTTCTAACTACCCTCCCCCCCAACCTGCCCTCCTCTCCATCATCCCCCCATCTCATCCCCTTCCCCCCTATTCTCCTGTAGGGCAAGATATCCAATTTGGAATTTATGTCATTCCTTCCCTAAGCCAAATTCAATGAGAGTAAGGTTGACCCATTCCCTTTTGCCTTCCTGCTCTTCCCCTCCATTGTAACAGTTATCCCTTGCCTCTACTATATGAGATAATTTACCCCATTCTGTATCTCCCTGTCTCCTCTCATTATATTCCTTTCTCACCTCTCCATTTCACCTTTTAAATGTCATCCCTTCCTATTCAATTAATCCTATGCCCTCTGTCTATGTATACCTGTGCACATATATACACACACTCACATATATATTCATACACATATATACCCTTCTTTATAGACATATATATGTATATATATATATATATATACACACACACACACACACACACACACATATATATCTATATCTATATCTATATCTATATATATCTATATATATATATATATACATTTTTATTCCCTTCAATTATCCTCATATTGAGAAAAGTTTCATAAGTTACAATTATCATTTTTCCATGTAGGCATGTAAATAGTTCAACTTTGATAAGTTCGCTATGATTTCTTTTC
>CM053580.1:188909665-188971344 GCA_028627135.1 Pseudochirops cupreus | reverse complement strand
AAATCATATACCACACTTTGTTCAGTCAGTCCCCAACCAGTGGGTATCCCATCAATTTCCAATTCTTTGCTACCATACAAATAGCTACTATAAATATTTTTGTATATATAGATCCTTTTCCTTTTTCCTTTTCCTTTCTTTGTTAAAAATATCTTTAGGATACAGACCTAGCAGTGCTATTGCTAGGTCAAAGGGTATGCACAATTGTCATAGCCCTTAGGGCATAGTTCCAAATTGCTCTCCAGAATGGTTGTGTCAGTTCATAATTCCACCAACAACATGTTAATGTCCTGATTTTTTCATATCCTCTTTTCTGTCAAATTAGCCAATTTCTAATGACATTTGTCATTTACCTTTCTTTTCATATTAGCCAATCTGATAGGTGTGAGGTGGTACCTCAGAGATGTTTTAATTTGCATTTCTCTAATCAATAGTGATTTAGAGTGAGTTCATATGGCTGTAGATAACTTTGATTTCTTCTTTTTTTTTTTTAAATTGAATTAACCTAAGATTTATCTATTTTATTGGTCTTTTTCTCATAAAACCAGCTCTTAGTTTTGTTTTCTTAATTTCAATTTTATTAATCTCTCTTTGGTTTTCAGTATTTCTAATTTTGTATTTAATTGGGGATTTTTAATTTGTTCTTTTTCTAGCTTTTTCAGTTGTGTGTCCAATTCATTGATCTCCTCTTTCTCTATTTTAATCATGTAAGCATTTAGAGATATAAAACTTCCCCTAAGAACTGCCTTTGCAGCTTCCCATAAATTTTGGTATGTTGTCTCATTATTGTCATTCTCTTGGATGAAGTTATTGTTTCTGTGATTTGTTGTTTGACTTACTGGTTCTTTTTGATTAGATAATTTAGGGGCAACTAGGTGGTGCAGTGAATAGAGCCCCGGCACTGGAGTCAGGAGGACTTGAGTTCAAATCTAGCCTCAGACACTTAACACAAAACTAGTTGTGTAACCTTGGGCAAGTCACTTAACCCCAATTGCTTGCCTTCCCCCCTCCAAAAAGAAACCAAAAATAAAGGATTAGATTATTTAGTTTCCAATTGATTTTTAGTGTATTTTTCCATGGCCCTTTATTGCATATAATTTTTATTGCATCATTATCTGAAAAAGATTCATTTAATATTTCTGCCTTTCTGCACTGAACTGTGAGGTTTTTATGACCTCATCATTTCTTATAGCAAAATAGTATTCCATCACAATCATATGCCACAGTTTTTGTGTAGGTGCCATGTATCACCAAGAAAAAGGTATATTCCTTTCTATCCCCATTCAATTTTCTCCAGAGGTCCACCATTTTTAACTTTTCTAAAATTCTATTCCCCTCCTTAACTTTTTTGTTTATTTTGTGGTTAGATTTATCTAGTTTGGGAGGGAGGGAAGGGAAGGGATAGTTGAGGTCCCCCACTAGTATAGTTTTGCTACTGATTTCTTCCTGTAACTCCCTTAACTTCTCCTTCAAGAATTTGGATGCTATACCACTTGATGCATATATGTTTAGTAATGATATTGCTTTGTTGTCTATGGTGACTTTAAGCAGGACATAGTTTCCTTCCTCATCTATTTTAATTATATATATATATATATATATATATATATTTTGCTTTTGCTTTGTCTGAAATCAGAATTGTTACTCTTGCTTTTTTTTTATTTCAATTGAAGTAATGTATTGTACTCCAGCCTTTTACCTTTACCTCGTGTGTATCCCTCTATTTGAAATGTTTCTTATAAACATCATATTGTAGGATTATGATTTTTAATCCATTCTGCTATCTGCTTCCATTTTATAGGTGAGTTCATCCCATTCACATTCACAGTTATGATTACTATTTGTATCTTTCTCTCCATCCTATCCCTCTACCCATTTGTGCTTTTTTTGCCTCACTAGTTTTGCTTTTGACTGCAGCCTCCCTCAATCTGCCCTCCTTTCTGTCAATCCCACTCTTTCCCTTTTCCCTTACTCTTCTTCCCTCCTTTCTATCCCTCCCTCCCTTTTCTTTTCCCTTTCTCCTCCAAATGCCTACAGGGCAAGCTAGATGTCTATAACTGAGTATGTTATTCCTTCCTTAAGCCAAATCTGATAAGAGTAATGTTCAAACAATATTCATCACCCTCCCTTCTTTCCCTCTACTGTAATATGTCTTTGTACTTTTTCATGTGATGTAATTTACCTTTTTCTGCCTCCCTCTTTTCTCTTCTCCCATTACAATTCTTTTTCATCACTTCATTAGGTTATTTTTATCATTATATCAAAATCAACTTAAACCCAACCCTTCTGTCTATGTATTTCCCTTCTATATGATGTAATAAAGATACAGTTCTCAAGAGTTGTATTATCTTCCCATGTAGGGAAGTAAATAGTTTGAACTTACTGAATAACATGTTTTATTTGTTTTGGTTTTCCCCCTTTCTTGTTTACCTTTTTATGCTTCTCTTGAGTCTTATATTTGACAATCCAGTTTTTCATTGAGCTCTGGTCTTTTCATCAGGAAAGTCTGGAAGTACCCTATTTCATTGAATATCCATCTCCTCCCCTGAAAGATTATGCTCAATTTTGCTAGATAGTTGATCCTTGGTTGTAATCCAAACTCCTTTGATTTACAGAATTATCACATTCCAAGCCCTCCAATCTTTTAATGTAGAAGCTGCATCCTGACTGTTGTTCCACAATATTTGAATTGTTTCTTTCTGGCTGCTTATTTTCTCCTTGATCTAATAATTCTGGTATTTGGCCACAATATTCCTTGGTGTTTTCAATTTGGGATCTGTTTCAGGAGGTGATCGATGGATTCTTTTGATGACTATTTTACCCTCTGGTTCTAGGACCTCAGGACAGTTTTCCTTGATGATTTCTTGAAAGATGTTGTCCAGGTTCTTTTTTTCATCATGGTTCTCAGGCAGACCAATAATTCTTAAATTCTCTCTCCTGGATCTATTTTCCAGGTCTGTTGTTTTTCAAGTTAGGTATTTTACATCTTCTATTTTTTCATTCTTTTGATTTGGTTTGATTGATTCTTGATGTCTCATAGTCATTAGCTTACACTTGCACAGTTCTAATTTTTAACAAATTGTTTTCTTCAGTTAGCTTTTATACCCTCTTTTTCGTTTGGCCAATTCTACTTTTTAAGGAGTTTCCATCAGTGTACTTTTTTTTTTCCATTTTGTCAATTCTATTTTTAAAGGAATTGTTCAATTTTTCTTTTACATTTCTTATTTGGCTTTTAAAATCCTTCTTGAAGCGGCAGCTAGGTGGTGCAGTGAATAGAGCACTGGCCCTGGAGTCAGGAGTTCAAAGCTGGCCTCAGACACTTGACACACTTACTGGCTGTGCGACCTTGGGCAAGTCACTTAACCCCAACTGCCCTCCAAAAAAAAAAAGGCATAAAATCCTTCTTGAGCTCTTCCAAGGTTTTTTGGGCTTGACATCACTTCATATTTCCTTTGCAGTTTCAGACATGGGTATAATGACCATGTTGTCCTCTCCTGAATTTGTGCTTTGATCTTCCCAGTCACCAAAATATTACTCTATGTTCATTGCTTTCCTTTGATTCTTCTTGCTCATGTTGTTGGCCTTTTTTCTGCTTTTTAAATTTGATCTCTGCTTCTAGGACCCAGGGGCCACTGTCCCAGACTTCTTGTGCTGGGTACTAGGGGTCTGGTTACTGGTTTTCTGTGTTGGGGCCTCAGGTGCTGGCACCTGGATGTTGTAGTGGTCTGGTAGTTTACCTGGTGCTGAGATGCAGCAGGTGGTGGTGGCTGGCGTGGGCGCTTGCCTGCTCCACCACCTGGGGCTCAGGATCTCCTGCTGGCTTGCCAAGGTGGGGCTTGCCACTAGCTTGCTGGGACACCTCTCATCCTGTATTAGTCATGTTCAGCCACAGCAAGAAGGCCCTTTCCTATTAATCCCCCTAGCCTCCCAAGCTAAAAGACTGCTGTACCCCATCTCTGCTGGCTCCACTATTCCAGTTTTTTTTCCCCCTGGGACAATATTCTCTGGGTTTTTCAAAGTCTATAATGGAGGGTGAAAGTGACTTATTGCTTAGTCTACCATCTTGGCTCCCAGTAACACTTTGATTTCTTCATCTGAAAAATGCTTGTTCATATCCCTTGTTCATTTATTAATTAGAGAATAATTTGTATTCTTTTAAATTTGACTCAGTTCTCTCTCTTCCTCTCATTATATACATATATATGTATACAAGTATACGTGTGTGTGTGTGTGTATACACACATATATAGACACACATATGTAAATGAGGTCTTTATCAGTGAAATTTGCAAAAAAAAATTCCCCAGTCTTCTGCTTTCCTTCCAATCTTGGCTGCATTGGTTTGTTGTGTATCAATTCGGTTGTTTTTAATTTAATCAAGATCACCCATTTTGTACCTTGTAATGTTACTTGTTTGATCATAAACTCTTCCCTTATCCATAGATCTGACAGGCGAACTATTCCATGCTCTCCTAATTTGCTTATGGTATCATCCTTTCTGTTTAAATCATACACCCATTTTGACCTTATCTTGGTATACAGTATGAGATGTTGGTCTATACCTAGTTTCTGCCTAACTGCTTTCCAATTTTCCCAATTTTTGTCAAATAGTGAATTCTTTTCACAAAAGCTTGAATTGAATCCTTGGGTTTGTCAAACACTAGAATATTATGGTCACTTACTACTCTGTATTGTGTACTTAATCTAGTCCATTGATTCACGGTTTCAGTCTTTTTCATTTTATTGGGCTGTTTAATCCATTCACATTTAAAGTTATTAAAGTAGGTTTATATTTCCCTCCATTTTGACATTTGTTTTCCAGAACTGGGATTTTCACACACACACCTTGCTCCCTGTAAGGCAATGTCAGGGAGCTAGGCTAGGTAGGTGCAGTCAGACCCGAAGTCAGGAAGATCTAAATTCAAATCTGACCTCAAGACATTTACTGTGTTAGCCTGGACAAGCAACTTAACCACTTTACCTCCTTATCTGTAAAATGGAAATAATAATAGTAAAGTGGGGCAGTGGGACATATGTTAAGTACTAAATGTTAGCTATTATCATTATTGCTATTCTCATTGTCCTTTTATCCCCCTCAAAGCCCCTCAATGTTAACTTTCTGACTCCTTTCCCTTTGTTTGGAAACAGCCTTTGGGGGCTGGATGTTAAAAGTGTTTCAGCCTCCTCTCATGCTGGAGAATTCACTTTTTTTCTACCCCAAGTGACTTCTGGGAGATGACCTGCTTCAGGCCTAATGGTGCCCCATGAACAGTCCCACATCCTGTCCCCAGGTCCTGTTCTGCAGTTCTCTGATTTAGTACTGTTATAGCATAGTGTGTTGCCACAGTGCTGTTCCAGGCAAAACAACCTTCTGGCTTCTCCAGAGTTGGGTAGAGGGTTGGGGAGTGTGGAGAGGACAAGGAGAAGGCAGGGCAGAGTTTTGTTGCAAACCTATGGGTCAGTTTGCACAGTCCTGCAAGAGCATGGTCAGACAGGGGTGTTGAGTAAGCACATTAGGAACTAGCCTTATTGTTGGTTCATTGGGTTGTTAGAGTTATTGATGTCTTAGCACAGCTGAAATAGTTACATTTTCTGTGCATAATGTAATTCTTTTTTTGGACAGGTTTGAGCAGTTCTGAAGATATGACAGAAAATGTCTATTTCTCCACATTGTCATGTGACCCCGAAATACTAATGGTTTTTAAGGATTTAAGATATAAAGATTTAAGGGCAGTGAGGAAAGAACTGATAGAAAAGAAGCTGGAAAACAAAGAGGGTAGAAAGGGATGATTATGGTGACGAGGTGCCAGATGTGAGCAAGTAGATCAAGGTCACAACAGAAGAACTGGTCTTGATAAAAAAGGTCATTGGAAATAGCAGCAGAGGAGAGAACGGGGAGGTGAAGAATAGAGCATCAAGGCCTTTTTGAGATGTAAGATAAGGAAGAAGGGAAAGCTCCTAGTGAGTGGCCACTATGCTCTCAATAAAATACGAGGTGAGACCCTCTCCTAAGGATACTTACTATATGTTATATACTATACTATATTTTATATACTATGGACGGAAGAGACAGACGACTTTTGATTCCTTTTAATAGGCCTTTTAGGGAAATGGAAAGAACAGATATATCCTCAAAGAATTCACAATTTATTAGAGAAACTAAGATACAATGTTAAAATTTAAAATCAAAAGTAAAAATGTTATAAGTATAAAACCGTAGTAAAAATGCTATAAACATGCTGAGGAGGAAGAAATAACAAAGGTAACTTCTTGACAACCAAAAATTTATTCCTCAAACAATTCTTACACAATGAAAGAAAAAGAGATGCCATATCTGATATCATCCGAATCTGAACTTATTAGACCAAGCCATTACATTTCTAGAACATGTAAGGAACACTTTGTCTGATATCAGAAAGTTCTCTGGCACAGTGGTGTCAAACACAAAAAGGGAAGGGGTCACCAACCAGTAGCTAAGGATCTCTGTGGGCCGCGTATTGACTTAATTTTAAAATGGAATGTGGTTTGTGTTTTATTATATTTTTATTTGTTTCGTTAAATATTTTCCAATTACCTTTTAACCTGATTTGGGCCATGCTTGAGAGTGTGGCGGACAGTGGTCCATGGATCACATGCTTGACACCTCTGCTCTAGAAAACTATGACTTAATTTTAACAGTATTTAGAAGCAGAGATTGTGGGAGAGAGTTGTTTTAAACTGTTTTAAGTAGTCTTTTAAAATTTTCCACAAAACATATCTTTGGTTACAAATTGTATTAATTGCATCATAATAAAAGCATTTTGCCTCTCTGCAAAAGATCTTACAAGTCCATATGTATTAGCTAATTCTCACATCTGAAAAGTGGTATATGACTTTTACAAAGAGAAAAAGGCAAAGTGAGCTTTTTTTTTCTGTTCCATAAAAGCTTAAGCTTGTGATAGAAGTTGAAAAGGGAAGCAATTTATTTGTCTAGATTAGAGAATCCTTTCATCCTGAAAGTAAAAACTAATTGTGGCACTCCAAGAAACAAATGAGTAAGAAGTTCCCAAGCAGAGGTTCCCAAACTTTCTCAGTTTTTCACAGTGGCCACAGGCAAAACAAAGAACAAAACGATGACATATCCCTCCAGTTTCCTAAAAGTTCTATTTATTATTATGCAGTAAAATTGAAAATTTTAAATGTCCTGGTGGCTCTATGGGTTCACTGTGGAAGCCCATGGTGCCACAGCATGCAATCTGGGAAGTGCAGACTTAGCCTTCTAAATGCCCATAAATGCTATTTTCTGATTATTTTTTCTGCTAAACACATCTATGTTTCTCTACTACTATATCTGAAAAATGTTCATCTAACATCAGTCTAGTTATATTAATTACTTTATGCCAGAAGCTGGAGGAATCTTAACTGGGCCATCTTTCCAGGTTCATTATTTTGAACAGGCACAGTAATATGTAACCTTCCCAAGACGAGAGATTTTCTACTGAGGCTGAACTAATGAAGTATTTTTGTATTATGTGAAATAATTTCTGCATTATATGAAAATGAATAGAAAGCAATCTTCTTATAAATCTAAGACTTTCTTGTCTGAAACAAAAATATGTATCATATGTATATACACATATACACGTATATCTGAGATCCAAAAATATATTATTACTTAAAATATTTTGTCTAATATTTATTACAAAAGCTTTCAAAATTCTTGCAACTCGAGCAAACATGAGGAAATTTTCTTTGTCATCTATGGAGGCAGAGATAGCTAAGTGTTAGGAAATTTATGTAAAAAAAAAAGACAACTGGTTAACAGGAAAGAATGTTATATGAATATTGTAAAAAGTCTGTTTTCATTAGAAAGAAAATTCACATCATAGTGCTACAAGCATAAGCAAAATATATCGTTCTAAGATAACAACAAAAAAATTAGCAAAATCTATTTTAAAATTCTATTTCAATAATTTGTGAAATTGATACACATAAGAAATAAATTGAGAACATTCGTTTTTCTATTTATAAAAAATCAATCCTCTAAAAAAGCATTTTAGGCTGGTTTTGTGCACTACTACCTTTTATAGGTATGCTTAAGGTTGACGATTAAAAGTTACTAATTAAGGATGAAATGGTAAAATAAAGCTAAGAAGAAAGCCAATTAGTTTAAAACAAAGTACAAAAACATTAATAAAATTTCTATTACATGTACTAATCAAATAAGCTTTCTTCAAGATAACTGAGAGACATTTTCATTCAAATCTTGGGCATTATTCCTACACTGAAAGGTGCTCTGAAAAGTGATACAAAGGATCCCTACAGTAAGGACTCAATGAAAGAAGTCTTCTGAGATGTTTTCTGACCGGAAAAGTTTGGGATTTTTTCATTTCTGCCTTCAATTCAAAGACTATTTTAGAAGGTCCATAAAGAAACACAGATAAAAAAATCAACTTTAATGAAATTTGCCTTAGCTACCTCATGGTCTACTTCGAACTTTATGTGTGAACAAATGTATCCCTCTATAGCAGCTTAAATGTAACTACACCTGTGAGAATACACAGGTTGTGGTTTGTCCTTCATTCTCGAAGACCGTGACATCAGGAATGTGATGCCATAACCTGCAAAGTGAATTGGATTTAAGTGAGTGAGGACTATGCAAAGTCACTTTCTCCTCCCGAGTCATCTGGGTCTGGTGGCGAGATATAGATCAGGATGATCTGTATACAGGTAAAGTTAAACTGAACAGCAATCCAATGAATTTACTGGGAGGCAGTTCAGCTCATTCACAAGTCTCACATCTATCTATGGCAGAGTTTTTGTTTTTCATTTTTTGCCTGTGCCAAATTAGCCCTATTTCACATTCCAATAAAAAGCATCTTGAGTATCTGAAACTTTTAATCTTGCCCTTTTAAAAAAAGTCTAAAATATACTTTACTACTATTAAAATACTCTGAATTTATTTCAATTTTCAAAAGATAAAAATATACATCTATTCTGTAGTTCTCACATAGAAAGGTATACATTTTTACCATAATCTCTCGTTTTGGTTGATCTGCTGATATACGTTCTAATTCTCTCACCAATTCAAAACTATCTTTCAAGTTCATAGATCTAAAAATTAAATTCCATTTTATTTTAATTATTTTAAGTTAAAGTCATAAATCACATGTCTTAAACAAATGGATATAACTAAAAGCAGAATGCTGATAGACAAATCAAACATTTACCTTTTGAAAAATATTTGACACTATTATAAAAATTAGCTTGGCTAAATTCCAACTAGTAGAGGAACCTGATGGCACTGTTATAACTGAAATAAACCAGATTAATATTCAAGAGAAATGTTTCACAGATAGAAATACCAAGTTATGAAGATGAAATGATTGACAGATTTGTTATGGTTTCAAGTACTTTCTTGAAAATGAAGTATCTAAAGTAGAGATTTTTTTTTAGTGGGGTGAAAAATCCACTAATAATTTTAATTAGAGACTTTAAAATAAACTATCCATTTACAGTTCTTGAAACTTTTATGTATTAATTTAAAATGTATATAATTTAATAGCATTCTAGAGACAATATAGAAAATATACTCAAGTTCCTATAAACATTTCAGAAATCACTCTTGACAAAGAAGTTTAAGTTTAGTTTCCTTTCAGTTTTCGTGATTTTTTCCTTGAAAAATCAAATGATTCAAACTGAACTAAAACAGCTACAAAAAATTATTTTTCTTCATGTTTATTCTAAACTTATGTACCACTAAGAAAATACTTGGCTCACAACAAAGAAGGGTTTAATGCATTTTGTGCTGTTATGAGTCCAGAAAAAGAATACGGTCACTGCTTCCAGAAAGCTAAGGCTACCCTCATTTTATCAATCTCAGGAAGCTTAAAGGAAATTTTAGCACTATATAAACTTTGTAGCTCCTTTCAAGAATTAGAGTTAATTTAAATATGACATACCTCTCCAATTACGGCACCCAAGAGTTTCTGCACCTTCATTTCTCATTTTAGCTACTTTAAATTACTCTTCTTTTGAAGTACTATTCTATGCCTTTCATGACATTATGTACTGTCTGAATCAAAGGAAGTTAAGCAAACCATTTCACAGCCTGTGGAATGTCCAGTGTTTCACTCTTACAGTACAACTTATGCTTACAAAGAATCTGTTTCTTTACCAGTCTGATTATTATTTTCTGTGATCTTGCACTGCAAATGCACCAAACATGGTTTAAAAATCACAACTTGAGTCACATACATAAGAAGGAGGCATAGGCTGAAACAACAACCTATTGAGTTAACGGCATTTCATCCAGAAGGGTTTTATGAAGGATTTTTCTCATTCGCTGATGTTTTCCTATGGAATCCCCTTGTGGCCTTTTTATGGTCATGTCGAAGACTTCGGATTGTACTATTGATGGCAGCCACACATGCTTTCCAGTCATATCCAGTTTCTGTTAGGTCATAAGATGGATAGTTCTCCTGGAGAAAGTCTAATGGAAAAAACCCAAACACGCCACAAGTTACTTTGTAATACTGAGACACGATATGGAATAAGCTTGAGGGGCATTCATACTTTCATGCCAATTAAAAATGCTCACAATGACATCATCCAGTCTCAACTACAATTATCCAGACACCAAAATCTGCCGAGACAAACCACTGTCAACATTCAAATGGCAAAGCACAAATTTATTACCAAAGAAGGAAACAACAACATTTATCTATATCTATCTATTTATCCATCTACATGTGGTGTATACATGTGCGTACATATGCATATGTATGTACATATGTGTATATAGTGTGTATATATATATTTATTTATTTCAAAAATATGCTTTTACAGTGAAGAGCGACAAAAAGAGAAACACAAGAAACTAGCACTAATTTTCAGAAAGGGTAACAAAGGCAAGCTAAAAATTGGTCAAATGTATGTGTGGTTAGTAACCTCAGCTGGTCACAGAAAGCCGTGACCAGGGCCAGCAAAAGAAGCTTGTTCTTCACGTGGGTCAGTCAGCTTTACTTTATTTCATGGTCACAGTAACAGCCACGGATTTGGTCATAAGAGTGAATGGAAAAAAAAAATGAAGTGGCTGCTTTGCTGAGGATAGATATAGAACGTTAGTTTTTAATACAAGGGACAACATGTATGTTTGGTAATTTTAGAACTCTCTGATGAGTTTCCTGATCTCCACGGTATTTGTATATTCAACACCAATAAAATAAGAGCTCCTAAACTCGGTCGGATCCCCAAGACGTCAGCCCCTCCTAGCGCTATGATGACACAGAAGACCCCAAGGCTCCATCACTGGTGGGAATGGGATTTTCTTTGCTGATACCCACTTTAGAATTTAGGTACATTTCTGTTTCTTTTAGGAGTTACTTATGATTCTGTCACTCATAAATTTGTGTTTCTGGATAATTCTAATTCTTAGGACAAGTTCTACATATTTATTACCAGCTAGGTGAGGCCACACCTACAAGATCTAAAGCTTAGAAGAAACCAGCTAGTCCGAGCCCATTTTACAGATGAAGAAACTGTGCCTTAAGGGAGCTTACGTGATTTCCTTTCATTTGTTATAAATTTATCTCACTCAGATTTCAAACGCTACTCCTCCGTTGTTCTAAATTTCAGGATTCAGTGAACAGTCTGTGTTTGCCTTTTTCATACCACTTGTGAATTTACAGATTTAGCTAAAAACACAAGTTCCTGCCTTTCCCCTAACCTGTAAGGAGCTATTCTCTCATTCCACATTCCTCTAATCTATGTCTATATTTCAATTTTATTACCTTTAACTCAGTCATTCAGGGATTTACGGAGGCAACAGCCTGCCACCTAGTGGTAAAAAGGGAAAGGCAGTCTGTTTTAGGAAAAGAGTAACAGTAACAGGAATTTTTCTTCTCATTCAACAGCCCTGTGCCACATCTTTATTATTAGTTCTAATTTCTAGGAAAGGGGCACAGATTAGTAAATGAGATACAGTCTTCCTCTCAAAGAGCTTAAAAACTAGTAGGGGCATATGCCACATAGATAAATAGCTAGAACAGAAAATAATACATGAAAAATGCCCAAGAAAGGTACAAATATGAAGTCCAAGGCACCTGAGGGGGAGATAGTTTCTGAGTGGAAGGGGGGGAATCATGTAAGAGGTTCATAGAAGGTTTCATGGAGCATCTGAGCTGGATCTTAAAAGGGTGAATAAGATTCTAAAGGGTAGGAATGCTAAGGATAGAGAGTATTCCAAACATTAAAGAATACCACGAACATAAAGCCAGGGCATGTATGCAGGACAGTGGGCAGCCTAAATTGGAAGAATTGTAGAATACAAATGAGGTAAGTCCGGAGAAGTACGTTGAGGCTGTATTGTGAAGGTTTTTAATGCCATGTTTAGGAACAAATCCAAGGCATTAAGATTCCTTCTTTACAAGGATTAATAAGATTAACCTTGCAATGACGGTTGACAGAAGAGAATAAAGGCGATTAGCCCAATTAAGAGTCTATTGCAACACATAGTCCAGAAAGGTGGCGGGGCTTGTACCTGGGTAGAAGTGGGAAGAGGAAACAGATGCACTAAATACCGTGGAAACAGTAATTAACGGATCTTACTGAATGACTCCTTTTTCTGCCTCAACCCTTATAAGCCAAAGGGAGAACCAAGCAAGTGAATCAGCGTTACCACTGAAAGAGAGAGAGGTCAAGAAGAAGATATTCAACAAATTCAACAAGTGTTTATTAAGCATCCACTATGCTAAATTCTGTACAGAATTTAGATAACATATGGCCCTGCTCTTGTGGAACTTATTAACAACAGAGAATTAATGTAAACATAAAACAATGGCACAAAATAACAACTGACAAGTCCATCAAGGAAATACAGATCCAATGCTATGTAAGCTCTGAGGTTAAAAAAATATATATTATTAATTAGCAGAACTCAGGGAAAACTTCCAGGAAGAGGTAATATTCGGGATTTAAAAGAGAGTTAAAAATTAAAACGGGGATGGGAGAGAGGAAGGTAATTTCCCTCACACCAAACACGATGAGCAAAGGCAGGAAAGTACAGGGTGTGTATGACAGTTTGGCTGGTGTATGGAAGAGAACAGTATAAAACATGGGCAGCTAGGTGGCACAATATTTCAACCATATTTCAAATTATTTTCCTTCACTTAATCTTACGTTCTAGCCAAAGTGAACTGTTGGCTAAACACCAAACTAGACATGAAACTTCCTATCTCTGGGCATACACACAAGTCATCTCCCATGCTTTAAATATACTTCCTCCTCATTTCTGTACTTCAGCATCCTTATATTCCTTCAAAAGTCAGTTTAGGTGCCAATTCCTTTGTGGAATCTTCCTTGATTCCCCCAACTACAACTGCTCTCTTCCTCAAATTTTCCTAAGGTACTTTGACTAGATCTCTCCTTTATTCTAATCACTCTCTACCTCCCCATCTGTTTTATACTTATCTGTGAAATGTATCACATATCCCCCAAAAGAATTTAAGTTCCTTGATATAAAAAACTATATCCACCTAGCCTACTGGGCACACAGTAGGTTCTTAATAAATGTTCACTGAACGAACTGAATAATAAGGTTTCAAACATGGAAATTTGGGTGTCACTCATGGAAACAGTGATGTCAGAAGGAAGAGTAGATTTTGGTGAAAAGATTACTAGCTCAATTTTAGATACACTGAGTTTGAGGTGCCAGTGAAGCTATGAAGTGAGCAACTGGAGATGCTATACAGTGACTTCAAAAAACAGCTGGGGATGGAGGTTCAGATTTAGGAATCAATTATGAATGGGTTATAATTTAAAAACAAGAGAATTTTATTTTCTCTATTGGCCAGTGTCAAGAATCAACAAGTGAGCTGAGATTGATAAATAATGTTAAAATGTTAGGAAAACAAAAATAAATTATTAGAGAGGCAGGACAGTGTGGTATGCCAGAAACTAAAGGAGGAGAGTATAATAGGAAGGGAACGGTCAACAGAGTCAAATGCTATATAGTAATTGTTAATGAGGTTTAAGTCTCAGAAATGCCATTGGATTTGATTATGATGTTACTACTGACCTCTGAGAAAGCAATTTCAATAAAATGATGCAGAGAAAAGTCAGATTTTAAGATGCAGGTAAACGGGTGGTAATGGGTGGTAAGCAAGTCTGAGCACTGGAAAGAAATAATTTATTCAAGAACTGTATAGGTGAAAAGGAAGAAGGAGATGAGGGGTACAGATATATGAACGGAGTAAAAGGGTCAAGGCAAGGATTTTTTTTAGGACTGACAAACTTTGACTGCCAATGGATTAACTCATTTGAATGCCTCCATTTATGAAAGGGAAATTTATCAAGGGTAAGAAATGCTAAAATAGCTGCCTCCCTTTCCCCTGCCGCTAGAAGGATTATAAAAGTTTTTAAACATTATTTTAATGAAGAGGTTAAAAATTACTTTGATGTCCAAAAAAATCTAACTATATCAACTGCTTGGGGCGGCTAGGTGGCACAGTAAATAGAGCACTGGCCCTGGAGTCAGGAGGACCTGAGTTCAAATCCAGCCTCAGACACCTAACACAAAAAACTAGCTATGTGATCTTGGGCAAGTCACTTAACCCCAATAGCCCTACCTTCCCCCTCCAAAAAAAAAAAGTAACTATATCAACTGCTCAAAAATCAAGTTAAGCAAAGTTGCAAAAGTCAGGTTAAAATATAAAAATCATTCACATTCTTATGTACTAACAATAAAGGTAAAATATTTAAAAGAAATTCCATTTATAGCAACAAATTAAATATTTGGGGATTAACTTTCACCAAGATACAATAAGAGCCTTATACATATAACTATAGAACTGGGTCAGCAATAAAAATCTTAATAAGAGAAGTGGCACCAACATTCAAAGGTAAATCAGATGAGTCCAGTAAAAATGACAATATTCTACAAATTAACTGATCATAATTCAACAACTCACAAAATACTCCTTTATAAAACTGGAGAGAATAAAAGAAAATCCAAACAGACTTTGGAGGGAGATTTCAGAAACAAAGCGGATCCATGTGAGCACGCCCTCTGGGACTATACAAACACAATGCAAAGCAGTTAGGACCTCAACTATCTCAGACTGAACAAGAGAACAGAGAGGGGATAGCAGAAACAGAACCAATGTTTGATAATGCTGGGATATAGCACTTCCTATCACGGAACTTAAATTCTTTTGGGGAATATGTGATACATTTCACAGCTAAGTATAAAACAGAAGGGGAGGTAGGGAGTGATGAGAATAAAGGAGAGATCTAGTCAAAGTACTCTAGGAACTCACATTCCTTGTACTGGGAGGCCCTGAGCTCTCTGTATCAGGAGAAGCAGCATGGCATGATGGATAGAGGGGCCCTCAAAATCAGGAAAACCTGAGTTCAAGTCCCACCTCGGTCATATACTGGCTGTGTGACCCTAGGTAAGTCACAACTTCTCAGTGGTCCAGGCAATTTTCTAAAACTCAATTACAGAGCAGCTGTTGTCCTGTATGAGAAAAGGAAGCTCCTCGTGGGAACTCCCTGCATTGATGAAATCACAGGTATGATAAAACAGGACTGTCAGCACCAAGGCTTTGTGCAAAATAAGAGAAGATGTCATCAGTTTCTCATCATTTTCTTTTTGTTCCACCCTCTTCTAGTGCTAATGCTGCCTCCTGGCTGACCAAAGCGTCCCAGCTCCCCACCAATAAAGCAAACCGTCCAAACATTAATTCCCCCAAAGCACCCCAAATTATTCCCATTAAAATCCCCATTTTTCTTAGGTAGATATTAATAGGAAAACGATATGGTTGTGCTTCTAGTAACGGACACTCAAGTGTACAGAATATTACAGGGGAAAGATGTGGGACCTGGATTGAGATGACCTGGGTAAGAATCCCAACTCTTCGCCCCCTTGGACAAGTAGAGCTCTCTAGTTCTCAGTTTCTACATCTTCAAAATGTGGAGGTTGGAGAAGAAGAACTCTTATTAACCTTAAGGAATCTTTAATCAGTAGAATGGTAAGACATTTCTGGCCAGGGAGACCTTTCTGCCCTCTTACACCAGAACACCCTCCCTGCTATGCCTGGAGCACCAGGCAACAACTTGGCACTGTATTTCTGAGAGGATGCGCATGCCTGCCCTAAAGTAACACAACTTAGCCTTTAGCGGTTTAAACCGCACGGACAATAACAACTATTATTTTCATACGTCTTTTCATTTAAAAGGGCAATAACATTGATACCATCATTCCTAAATCACAACGTCCGGTTACCAGTAATCGTCAAGGGTCTTTCTATACAGGCACAGAAATAGAAATCTTTTCCTGGTTTAAATGTTTGTTGAATTAACTATTACAATATATAACAACTAAACATCTGGAATTTTGCTGTTACAGGACTTGTAAGAACAAGGAACCGCCTTGGTATTCATGACCTAGGTACTACCTTGAATCTGCTTTATGCACTGGTTTCACTGAACTACAGACGATTCTAACTTCTCAGTAAGATTTTATATCAAACATGAATGATGGTGGAGGTATTTGTTTACTATAAGGATGCTGATTCCTATAATTCTTTCTTGATAAACCTGATATATAAAGAATTCCTAATATCCTATGCATGCAACAGACTCAAACAGCACAGAAATATAAGATACTTGCCAAGTACTATAGATATAAACACAAAAATTAAAGCGATTCCCCTCTAAGAACTTACAACCAAAACCTTCTGTAGTGACTAGACATGTTCATGCATGATTATTAGTTCCCAGAAGAGTTTCTGACTCAGAAGCTTAAAGAATCATTAGATCTGTATGAGATTTCAGAGTTCTTCCAATTCAACTCTCTTTCCAACCTAACAATGCTCTACAACAGCCCTGACAAATTCAACTTATGTTTTAACAATTCTAGGAACTCAGGTTCATACATTTATAGGTCAGCTGCTTTCTTATAAATAGAGGTAATCAGAACATTTGTTCCTTATGCTGAGACAAAACTTCCCTCCCTGTCATTTCCACTCACTAGTTTTCTGTTTTAGGTCTACTTTATTTGCCACAAAACAGTTCTTCAGTATGTGCATACAACTATTAGGTCCCTCCTGTAGTCTCTTTTCCAGACTAAAATTCCAACCCATGGCTGTTTTATCTATTTTTTCACAAGGTGTACAGACCATCACCATCCTTTGTTGCCCTCCTTTCTATGTGTAGCGCTCCCCTAGGTCTACTAAGGGAAGATCTTCAAATTCCCATTCCCATTATAGTATGCTCATTAGTTTTTCCATGTCTTTGCTGAAGTGTGGCACCTTGAATTGGATATCATACTCTACACGGTCTGCTACTCCTTCTCTTGATCAGAACTATACTTCGGTCCTCCTATTAGTTTTAAAAAGGTAAGCTCACCAGTAATTCCATAATTTTCCATAAGGATACATTTTTATCCTACCTGCTGTTAATAAATAGCATAACTATATTTTGCCAAAGAAATGGAACTGAGTAAACTGTGAGAACTGTTTGAATATGCCAAATATAAATAATGCAGTAAAGTTGGGGCTGAAAGTTTTTCCTAAAGAAACTCATTTCCAATTTTAAGTAAGTAAATTATTTTTCTTTGAAACAAAGAAAAAGGAAAAAACCCAGAGTTTTATACACTAAATTTCACTTTTCAACTTTTTAGGAATTTCTGTATTCTATATCTCAATATATAGGGTGATATAAGTAGCTTGAAAAACTGAACAAGATTAATAGAAAAAATGTTTTTTCTGTCCTTGAAATAAATGGAATAAAACTGGGAGCTTAAAGTATGGGTAAAACAGAAGCCAGACAACGTTCCAAAGGCTGTGGAAGTTATAGCACCTGGGAAGGATAATACTGTAACAGTTGTTTATTCAGGAGAGGATGATTCCCAAATTGTAGCCTTAACTCACATACTCTACCATGAGTGAGGCTACGATAGTGGGCTCACAGACTCCAGAAGCACGGCCGACCCTACATCTATCCTGCTTCTGGTTAATGTTTCCTTGTTTCTTCTTGGCTTTTAATCTGTTCGCTCTGTTTGCTAGATTTGCTTCCTGCACGCTTGGTACCCTCCACTTGTAGATGCCTGACGGCTTAAGCCGGATGTCATCTCCTGTCCACAACTGTGGTGTGTCACCCCTGGACCTGGCATCAACCACACTCCAGATGCTGACTAAAGAACTGACCTCTTGAATGGGACCTTTTGGGACAGGGACAGTTCTATGTCCAATTTCAGCAGGAAGTAGCCAGAGAACAAGAGACCTTCACTCCTTACCCCAAGATTTTGAGTCCCATTCGTTTGAGGGGAAATGATGGGGTGCTTGTGCTCAGTCCCCACCCTATGATATTTTCTGTATTTATTGTGTGTTATCCCTGTTATATTGCTGCAAAGTACTACTGACAACAATTATCCCTAAACTCCCACTGACTCATGGAAGGTACACGAAAGATCCTGGGGCCAAATGCAATGGTAATAGGAATCCAAAGATCTTCCCTCCCCTTAAGATGTCAACTGTAATCACATGGAGCCCAAGGGGGGTGGTGGGGAGGAGAGGAGCTTGCTGAAAGGGTAGAACAGGAAGGAGCAGGACAGAGCCAGAATGGAGCTGGGAGGAAGCAGCATGGAGGCAGAGCAGCTAGCGTGAATAAGAGAGGGGGCATTTTTGCTTAAGGAAGTCTGTTTTATTTTGAAAGCCTGATGGAAGGCTTGGGAATGTCGGTGGTCTCTGCATTGGTTATGTGTACCAACTTCTTGGTTGCTATGATGGATTTGGCTTTCTGGAGTTAGGATTCAGCTTTCGGGTGTTTAAATAAACGTTTTAGTTCTGTCTTCCATGTGGAGAGGGTTACATTTTGTGATTCACAACACGAGCATATTCACAGCTGCTGCAGGTGCTGTGAATACTGCATTGGCACTATATTTTATATATGTAGAGTTAGGATTACTCAAAGTATGAGTAACTAACACCTCAGTTAGGACTCCATAATACATCTTTAAAAAGAAATGGAGGTGGGGCAGAATCAAGATGGCAGAATGGAAAGGAAGCATTTTTGCCCATTCACCTAGTACACCTCCTCTACAACAACCCAGAAAAAGCACCAGACAGAATAGTGATCAAGAAAATTAAAAAAAAAAGATATAGAGTCATTTTTCCAGCCCAGGGCAGATTAGGGAAATAGAAAGAGAAATCTGTTGACACGGCGGTAGGAGATGGCCAGGAACACCCATGGCAAGGGACATCCCAGTACCTAGTGAAGGAAGAGGGTTGAGCTGAAACATCAGAACAGGAGGCAGCGGAGCATAAAGAGATCCCATGAATGGAATTCCAGAATGTGCTCTGGGTTCAGGAATGGGTGCTATCTGGCATTACTCTTGTTTTGGATCACAGATTCAGGGCAGCAATGAGTGGTAGTGAGCAACAGGGGCCCCTGACTGAATGCTGAGCAGGAACAAATTCCAGAAATGTATCTGCAGAGCTCTGAAGCCAACAGCAAGGAAGAAACTCAGCTCTACTTTTAAGCCTAAGACACAAGCCTGCTGTAGAATGAGTAGGCTGGGAACATCCACATCCTAGATCAAACATCAACTAACAGTTCAATCACTTTGTAGGCCAAAGGAGGGAAGAATATACATATACACACAGCTGAGTGCAGAAATTCATTTTACCTAAGAGAGAAGCAGGAAGGAAAGGGGTTATGAGATGGGGGAAGAGGGAAAAAAAAAGGGAGGGCAGATTAAGGAGGGCAGTGGTCAGAAGCAAAACAGATTCCAAGTGGAGAGAGAGAAAAAAAGGGAAGAAAAAGTATAAGAATGAAAGAAAATAACAAAAACTAGCCGTGTGACCTTGGGCAAGTCACTTAACCCCAAAACTGCCCTCCAAAAAAAAAGGCAGAAAAGAAAAAGAATGGAAGGAAATAGCAATCTTAACTGTGAATATGAACGAGATGAACTCACCCATAAAACCAAAGAGGACAGCAGAACAAATGAGGAACCAGAATCTAACAACAGGCTATTTAAAATAAACAGAGAAAGCTGCATGCAGAATACTTCGGCTGAAGTAAAAAAGGCAAGGGCACCAATCATGATGCCAGAGAAAGCCAAAGAAACAACACGCCTAACTAAAAGAGACAAACAAAGAAACTACATTTTGCTGGGCAGGTAGGCAGCATAGTAGAGAAATGGATCTGGAATCAGGAAGACTCATCAAATGTGAGTTCAAATGTGATCTCAAACACATATTAGCTCTGTGACCCTGGGCAAGTCACTTAGCCCTGTTTGGCTGAGTTTCCTCAGCCTGTAAAACAAGCTGTAGAAGGAAATGGCAAACCACTCCAGGATCTTTTATCAAGCAAACTCCAAATAAGGGTCATAAAGAGTCAGATACCCCACGAAAACAACTGAAACATTTTGCTATTGTAGACAATAAATTAATACCAATAATGCACATGTGTGCACCCAATGGCATAAAATCCAAATTCGTAAAGGAAAAGTTAAATGAGTCACAGAGAGCAAACCTATTGTAGGAAACCACAATTTGTCCCTGTCAGATCCAGATAAATCTAATCATAAAATGAGTAAGAAGGAGATGAACAGAATTTTAGAAAAGTTAGGTATTAATTACCTCTGTAGAACACTGAAAGGGAACAGGAAGAAGTATACCTATTTCTCAGCTGCACAGTCAGTATTGCCTGCACAAGACTAAAGACTCCACTTCTCCAGGAACTGTAAACCACTTGTATGTAGCCACTCAGGTCTAACTCCCTCTGCCATGGTTCTCCTAATCCTGAAAATTCTGTGTTCTCTCTTTTAAAGGCCCAACATTTGGCTCATATCTATAACTGCCGTGGCTTAATCAAGCATCTCTCCTCACTCTCTCAAAAAATAAAAAATCCTAGTTTTGATCAATCATCCTCAGTGGGCTGAGATGTAATCAAAGCCCCCAAAGAGGCGTCAATGAGACTATTCATACCTTATACTTGATATGAATTGATTAGCTACTCCTTGTCAAATACTATATACCTAGAAATCTATTTTTCTTATTTTCAAGTACTCTAACCACAAAAAAAAATTATTAATGCTATAAATAACTAACTCCCTAAAAATTAAACAACATCCGGGACAGCTAGGTGGTGCAGTGAATAGAGCACCCGACCTGAAGTCAGCAAGACCTGAGTTCAAATCTCACTTCATACACTTGACAGTTAACTAGTTGTGTGACCTCAGGCAAGTCACTTAACCCCAATTGCCTTGCCTTCCCCCCTCCAAAAAAAAAACCTCACCATCAACAACATTCTATTTTAATTATGTAACAAAATTTTTATTTTATTATCAAGGCAGGAAGTCGTGCTTGCTCTTTGGAGGATATCAATGAAATGTAGGATTTTTTAAATCTAATATCAAACAACACTTTTATTTCAGGTGAAAATATTGGAGACTTTTAGAGGAATCAAGATTTTCTTGAATTATACAGAAACAAAATTAAGACTGACATAAAGAACTATACCAGAGGGGCAGCATGGCACCTCTTATACATAGTAGTTCTGTGATGATGGGCAAGTCACTTAACTTCATAGGGCTCTAGACAACTAAGATCATAATTAACAGAGAGGCGACAATCTGTATTGGCAGAGATGTTGGGCCCCCAACCCCCATTGCTCCTTCCTGCTGCCCTCTGGGTGGTCTGTTGCATTCCAAGGCCTAGGAGCCAGAGCCCTGATAAGGCTGTCTGCCTTACCGGAATGTGGATTAACAGCATTCAGCATGTATCATCCAATGGGATAGCCCACCCTTTCTTCTTGCCCCCGTTGCTGAGGCACGTGACTTAGTCTGCCCAGGGGGAGATAAAGGGAAACGAGGGGAGGAAGGGGGGAGGAGTAAGAGGTAAGTAAGAGGTGAGAGAGGAGACAGAGAAGGGAAGAGAAGATGTAACAATAAAGCTGCATTTCTAAACCCATCTGTGTGTGCCAGGAGCTCTGTTCGAGAAGAAGCAATCCAGAGACGTCTGATGACCCCGGGGAGGGTAAGTGAGAGAGGTGGTCCAGAAGGGAACTCGAGCTGAGAGGGTCCTAACACAGAGACAGTTAATAAGAAGCTTTCCTACACTGATGGTATCACAAGAACAATCCCTGTCCCTGTGTCTCTGTTAGCTGCCTAGTGCCAAAATAAACCATACAAATAACCAATTTAACGCAACATTCTTGAACTACTGTTTTGTTTCGCTTTTTTGCTTTTTGGAGGGCAATTGGGGTTAAGTGACTTGCCCAAAGTCATAAATATGTCAAGGTCTGAGGCCGGATTTGAACTCAGGTCCTCCTGACTCCAGGGCCAGCACTCTATTCACTGCGCCACATAGCTGCCCCCTGAAATACTGTTGTAGTTTTGTGCATTGTTTATATGCTGGGCAACAAAAGGGTTAAGGTACAGAAGAATACAGCAAGGAATAACAGTTCTTGGCGGCAGGAGAAGTACTGTTCTGTGACCATACATATGCTCAGAAGCAGAACAGAATAATGAATAAGAGAATGCCTGCCAGGGATTTCTCCACATCTCCATCTTTGTAAGAAGGATCTTCAGATGAATGGTCAAGCTGTCACACTTTATTAATGTAACCTTTCCTTTAAGTTTAAAAGGTAGAAAAGGCAGAAAGTGTATGAAATACTTTATTCATAGAATGTAAGATCCTTGAGGGAAGAAATTGTTTTTAGTTTTGTCTTTGCTTTCCCAAAGTTGAGCAAGTAATTTGCACACATTGGGGCTTAAGAAATGCTTTGTTAATTAAATTAGCAAATCAATGCACTATGCCTTTATTTAAACTTCTTTTTCCCAAAGCAATTTAACAAAATCTTGGATGGAGCCAAGATGGCAGAGTAGAAGCACAAACTTGGTGCGGACTCCCCTCCAATCACTACCAATACATGTAAAAAATGACTCTAAACAAATTTTAGAGCTACAGAACGCACAAAGAGACAAAGAGAAACAAAGCTCCTGCTGATAGAAGCCTGGCAGGCTGACAAGAAGGATCTATCGCACCATGCTGGGAGCTGAGTGCAGCCCAATGTGAGTCCCAAGGTTCCTGGCCCCAGGGCAGCCCCAGAGCAGACTTCAGGAGAGAGAATCACCAACAGCTGCCGCGGTTTCCAGAATTATCAACTCATAAATGCCAAAAAGAAAGTAAAAGGTCAGTGTGGAACTTTGTGGGTACAGGGGGACAGAGTGAGCGATCCGGCCCCTACCCCCGGGGTGAGAAGCGGCTGTGCAGCCACCGTTGCCGAGCTGTCTCAGGAGCTCCTGGCTTACAGAATGCAGGGGGACCAAGTGACCATTCAGAGGGTAATCTCTCTTGCTTTAACATGCTTGGATTTGGATCATGGTCTTGGGTGGTGGTCCTGGGGTGTGTCATCAATGAGCCAGAGCTTGTGCTGCCTGGAGAGAGGGCGCCCAACTAATAGCTCCAGCAGCTGAGAAAACCCCAGTGATATGGGATGAAGCTTTTTCCATTCTGGAAGCAGAGTTCTGCTGTGGCAAAGCGCTCCAAAGTCAAGCAACTGACTGGCAAGATGAGCAAGCCCAGGAAACATAATCAAACCATAGGTTCCTTTTTTGAGGACAAAGGATTCTTTTTGGGAGCGGGAAGAAGATAACAAAGTCAGAAGTCCTGCATCAAAAGCATCTAAGAAAAACATAAATTGGTTACAGGCCGTGCAAGAGTTCAGGAAGGATTTTGAAAATCAAGTAAGAGAAGTGGAGGAAAAATGGAAGAGAAATGAGAATGATGCAAGAAAATCATGAAAAGCAAGTCCACAACCTGCTAAAAGAGACCCAAAAATACAGTGAAGAAAACAACACCTTAAAAATTAGACTAACTCAAATGGCAAAAGAGGCTCAAAAAGCCAGTGAGAAGAATGCCTTAAAAAGCCAAATTTGCCAGATGGAAAAGGAATTTCAAAAACTCACTGAAGGGAACAACTCCTTCAAAATAAGACTGGAGCAATCGGAAGCTAATGACTTTATGAGAAATCAAGACACTATAAAACAGATCCAAACAAATGAAAAAATAGGAAGGCAATGTGAAATATCTCATTGGAAAAACCACTGACCTGGAAAATAGATCCAGGAGAGAGAATTTAAAAATTATTGGACTATCTGAAAGCCATGATCAAAAAAAGAGCCTAGACATCATCTTGCAAGAAATGATCATGCAAAACGGCTCTGATATTCTACAACCAGAGCTTCTACATTAAGGGATCAAAGGGCTTGGAATATGATATTCTGGAGGTCAAAGGAGCTCAGACTAAAACCAAGAATCACCTATCCAGCAAAACTGAGTATAATGCTTCAGGGGAAAATACAGTCATTCAATAAAATAGAGGATTTTCAAGCATTCTTGATGAAAAAACCAGAGCTGAACAGAAAATCTGACTTTCAAATACAAGAAGCAAAAGAAGCATGAGAAGGTAAACAGGAAAAAGAAATCATAAGGAACTTATTAAAGCTGAACTACTTACATTCCTACATGGAAAATGGTAACTGTAACTCATAAGTCTGTTCTCAGCATGAGGACAGTTGAAGGGAATATATGTGTATATACATATATATGTATACATACATATATATGTATGCATAGGAGGGTGTATGTGTATATAAATATATATGTGAGTGTGGGCATATGTATATTCATGTATACATAGAGAGAGGGTACAGGATGAGTTTAATATGAAGGGATGATATCTAAAAATTAAAATTAAGAGGTGAGAGAGGAATTTATTGGGAAGATAAATTATCTCATATAAAAGAGGCAAGAGAAAACTGTTACAATGGAGGGAAAGAACAGGAAGGTGAATGGGATTTATTCTCATCGAATTTAGCTTAAGGAGGGAATAACATACACACTCAATGGGCTATCTTACCCTACAGGAAAATAAGGGCACAGGGAATAGGAGGGGAGATGATAGAAGGGAGGGCAGATAGGGGGAGAGGGTAGTTAGAAGCAAACATTTTCAAAAAGGGATAGGGTCAAAGAAGAAAATGGAATAAGTGGGGGGCGGAATAGGATGGAGGGAAATATAGTAGTCTTTCACAATATGAAATGATTTGGGTAACTGCACATGTACAACCTATATTGAATTGCTTGTCTTCCCAGTGGGCGCAGGTGAGGAGACAGGAAGGGAAAAAATCTGGAACTCAAAGGTTTAAAAACAAATGTTTAAAAAAAAATTTTGTTTTTTACATGCAACTGGGAAGTAAGATGTATCGGCACTGTGGTACAGAGATCCATCTTCCCCTTCTAGAAAGTTAGGGGGGTAATGGGGGAGGATATAGGGGAGAATGGATTGGGGGAAGGGGTATTCAGTGGGCTTGCTATTTTGGGGTAGGGGTAAGGGAAAGACGGAAAAAAAACTGTAACTTAAAATCTTGTGGAAATGAATGTTGCAAACTAAAAATAGACAAATTTAAGAAAAAAAGAAAAGCATAATGAAAAAAATAAAATAAAAATTTTTTAAAAACCAACTTTTTCCTAGATTAAGATCCTTATTAAATTCAAGATATGTACACATTTCCATAACCAGAGTTAGCAAAACACTTTCATATTCTCAAATCGTTTTTCACTCTCATGTTCTAAATTAAGGGAGAGCCCTAATAAGAAGCACAATTCATGAATCTATCCATCTGTTATTACTCCCCATTATAAGCAACAGATGAGAGTTCAATCTCTGGCCAAAACTGTAAAAGCTTATTTATGCTTTATTGCTTTTTTTCCTAAGACGATGATTTTATTTACAAGAATACATCTCTGAATTATAACCAACCTCTGAGAGCATGAATCCTGTTACAGTCAAGTGGACACATGCCACGCTCCAGGCTGCCATATACATTGCTTTTAACCAGCACTTCCTCTGTAAAGAGGTGACGGATAAGGTACCGCGCTGAAAGCTCTGGGCGGGACTTTCCCTTTGCCACATAGATCACTGAAAATGGCAGCTGTACGTTTCTCCATGGGTAACCAAGAAATTCTAGGAACAAAAAGGAAAAGAGAAAGGCATTTCTGTGGTTGATTTTAAACCATATTTAACATGTGTCTAAGGAGCTGAGATACTAACAAGTACATCTACTTTTTCTAATCCTATTGCTGGGGCTGAGTCTGATTCACGGTAGTGCATACATTTAAAAATGGAGATTATTTAGCTAAACCAAGAGAAGAATGTTAAACAAGAATAGGCACTGAGAACTCCCAGAACTCGTATCACCTCTTGGTTTCGTAGTACAAGCGATGAGAAAGCAAAATCAACAGTCTGAGTCCTTAGTCCTCTGAGCCAATCAAGTTTTGAGGAATATACTTTTTAAGGAAAAACTAGCTGAACCTGAGTGGCAAGAGGTGTTAGGATATTGCTCCTATCACACTTATGGACTAGAGAAAGCAGAAGAGTATATAACATATCTGGCATGGGATAAGAACCATTACTGTACATATTTCTGCTTTATTTCTCCCTTTTAGTATAAAAAACATAGGTTTTATATGTGAACAAATAACATCTAATACCTTATGTCTGTAGTAATTTAAAAGATACACTTGTTTTCTTATTCACATTGAAGAGGGTTTTTTTCTGAAAACAAACACTATTTCTATTTATATAATTATAATTACAATTAAATTAGATTCATTCTGACAGCTGAAGCAAAGACAATGTTTTCTATTCAATATTAGGCTTGAGCTATTTTTAAAAAGTCAACAGCAAAATGCTAAAACCATTTTAGTAACTGAATTAAAACACCAATTATAGGGTTTTTTTTTTCATTTTTCAGATATATAGTCTAAAAATGTATTGTCTTACCCCTTTATTATCTATCATCTGTCTTCAGTCCATAGTGATATGGATTAAGAACTAAGTTTGATATGTCCACATTTCATATATGACAAAAAGTTTGAAGCTTTCCATAAACCAAAACTCTACTCTCTAATGTTTTTTGGTAAATGAACTATCTTAGAAAAACAGAAAAGTATATTTATTATAGGCTATAAGAAAATTCCATGTCTTGGATTGAAAACCTGGAATACACAGTAAAGACTAGCTTACAAATAATATTTTCCTTAGCATTAGCACATTAAGCTCATATAGTCACAAACAACTGTGTCCCCTCTGGTGTCAATCTATAACTTTGGTACTCAAAAAAAAAGGAACCTTGGATGGTGCAGGGCACAGCTGAACACATCTTAACTTTCCCAATCACAGATACCATGTGATGTGAGATACAGATATCTATAGCATGTTCCTTAGCAGGAAATGGGGCACCACAGTGGAAGAAGAGAAAGTTGCTACTAATGATTTGTGCCAGTTATAAATGTTAGATTTTTCTGGAACATAAGTACTAGGATGAGGAGGGAAACCCACATTATCCCTCTAATCTTTCAACAAAAAAGATTAACACTGAGGCAACTAGGTGGCACAGTGAATAGAGCACTGGCCCTGAAGTCAGGAGGACCTGAGTTCAAATCCAGTCTCAGACACTTGACACACTTACTAGCTATGTGATCTTGGGCAAGTCACTTAACCCCAATTACCCTGCCTTCCCCCCTCCAAAAAACAAAAAAGATTAACACTACTCAAAGTAGATGAAAATGACGTTGGTCCACTAACTACCTATTATTTTTTAATTTGGACTTTTGAAAGGAAAAAGTTGCTCACTAATTTAGCTTAACATTCTTGTCACTTACTCTAAAATAATATGATTACTTACATATATTTGTCATTTATATATCACTTAGTTTCATACTTAAAAAGCACTTTCAGTAACCTTGTGCTGTACAAAAATATAAGTATTTGCCCTATTTTACAGAAAGGGGAATTGAAGCTAAGAGGCTAAGTGACTTGATTTAATAAGTGACAATGACCAGTCTCTGGCTCAAGTTTTCTGAAAGGCTATTATAGTATAGTGGAAGGAGAAGTGGATTTAAATTCAGGCTCGCTACTTATTACCTACGTGAATGAAGGCAAATTATTCAACCTCTCTAGGTCTGGTTTCTTAATTTATAAAATACAGGACTAAAGGATCACTGCTATTTCTATCTCTAAATCCTATGCTTCATGTCTAATGTTCTTTCCAAGGAAATATATACATACATACATGTATGTGCATATACACACACATATACACACACACATATACATATATATTTTGCATAATTAATCCCAAAGATAAAATACTGGAACTCACGCATTGGTTCTAAAGATGGCAATTTCTTAGATGAAGGTGCTTGAAACACTTCAGGTAATGAATTACTGTCCCACGTCGAAGTCTGTATTCCATTTGCTCCTAAGGCAGTCATTCTCTGAGACAACTGAGAATTGGCTTCTCCATCTTTATCATTATAATTCAAGTCTACACACACAGATGAACTTGGGGCGACTGGACGTTTATCTTTGTTTTCAGTTTTCTCCTAAAATACACAATTGTCATTAAAGAAAGCTCCACAAGGAATAGGTTAATAACAGTCTATCCACTGAGCTCAAAATTAAACTGCACGGGGCAGCCAGGGGCGCTGTGAATAGAGCACCGGCCCTGGAGTCAGGAGGACCTGAGTTCAAATGTGGCCTCTGACACTTAACATTTACGAACCTTGGGTAAGTCACTTAACCCCAATTGCCCTGCCTTCCCCTCTCCAAAAAAATAAATAATAATTGAACTGCACCTGGGATAGTGACCTACTCTAAAGATGCAGGAATGACTGGATTTGGGGGAATTTGGTGGAACTTTTGCAAGACCCTGATGAACAGTAAAAGGAGCAAGAAGTGAAGAATAATGAAAGGATAGTCCAAGGGAATGCTGGTAGACAACGGATATTTGACACTTCCACAAAATGTCATACTTGTGGCTATCTGAAGCATTTATGAAGCCCTTACTACGTGCTAAGCAGTGTGCCGAGGGCAGGAGACAAAGAGAAAAAGGAAATAGTGTGTGTTTTCCAGTTTTCATTCTCATCGGGAAGATAATGTATAAATGGGTATATACAAGCTAGAGACAGAGTAGAGGGAGAGTGACCTTGGGGAGCTGAAGAAGGAGATGGCAGACCACGCCAGTCTTCTGGCCAAGAAAACCCCAAACGGGTCCCAGGGAGCTGGAGAGCATGACTGAAAATGACTGAACAACCACCACCTTAGAGAGAAAGGCCCAAGAAAAGCTGTCTGTAGGTGTCTTTGAGTTGAGTCTTGAAGGAAGACAGGGACCCTAAGAGATACAGGGAGTTAAAAAAGAATATTTGGGGGTGGAGGGTGGGACACAGACAAGACGAGAGAAAAAGTGCTGGGTGTGAGAAATGGAAAATAGGCCAATATGACAGCAAATGGGCCAGATTATGATGGAAAGTGCAGTTTTAAGTAGCCCAAAAAGGCAGAAAGGGGCTAGACTGTGAAGAGCTACAAATGTCAAACAAAGGAGTTTATGTAAATGTCAAACAAAGAAGTTTATCTTTGATGTGAAATTCATTGAATTGGGGAAGAGGGAAGGAAAACACAGATACACAGACACAGACACATAAACACAGATACATAGACACATAGACACAGACACACACACATAGACAAAGCTACACAGACACACACACATAGACACAGACACACACACATAGACAAAGACACACAGACACAAATACATAGACACAGACACAGACACACACAGACACAGACACGCAGACACAGACAAAGATGCACAGACACAGAACACAGACACAGACACATAGACACAGACACATAGACGCTGACATACAGACACAGACACATAGACAAAGATACACACACACACACACACACACACAGATACACACACACACACACACACACACACACACACAGACCTTTAGGGAAATCACTGCAACAGCTGTATGGAGGATGGATTGGAACAGGCTTAAGGGAGGGAGAAGACTAATTGGGTGACTGCTGCAATACATTCAGTAAAGTCGTAATGGAGGCCTGAACTAGGGTGGTAGCTATGGAATTAATAATGACGAACTGAAGATGACACTGAGTTTTTAAATCTGGGAAAAAAAGAAGAATAAAAGGTTGGGGAGCAGGGCTTGGAGAGTGGAAGATAATGAGTTCTCTGTCAGACATACTGAATGTGACACGCCTACAGACATTCAGTGAAGCCCTTGTCTTAAGTCATACTAATCTTTTTACCTTTAAGATATTCAGAAAAAAAAATTAATGAGGCTTAATAACAAAAAAGATACTATTTGTCTATACACATTATCCTCATTACTATGTTTTCCATGGAACACTCATACTCTCTGTCACTTAAAGTCGTGAAGCAGAAGTACGGTATTCCAGAGCAAAATGCAAAGAACGATGTATGTAACCTTCGTGGGCGGCCACATCACAAAAGAAGGAATTCCACAGGAGGTCAGTGTTTAGAAAGCAGTCTACCGTGTGAAAAAATAACATATATCAATAATGCTGAGAGACAGGTGGACTTCTTCACAAGCAGACTGGATTCCATGAGAATATATAACCTTTTGGGATAAACCAATGGCCACCTGGCTGACGGTAGGTTCACACACACACCTTACAAGGAATAACAAAAGATCAGAACAGAAATGAGTATTTTTGTTTCTATTTTTGAAATAAGGCATTTAAGACATCTTAAACTCATCTTGGTCACTGACTTACTTTCATACCCAAAAGAAAAATAAACAGGAAGCATGTGCTCATTGTTTTAAAAAAAACGAGTTTGGCACAAAGGCTTCTATTGTTTATCACGCCAGAAGCGACAGTTATAACACAATGAAACAGTAACATATATGAAAATTAACTTACAGGCCTTATTTTAGTTTCACAGCATAAGCAGCGAATCATAGCATTTACATTCGTTATGCAGGTTTTCCAGTCTCTTCCATATTCACTCAGATCATAGTTAGGAAAATGTGTTGCAAGAAATTCTATAGATGGAATTAACCATTTAAAAACAGACATGAATGTTTTAATTATAAACAAACAAAACCTTTTTCTAAACAAAAAAATATAAATGTATAATCTCCCCTATGTTTGATATTTTTCTCTGTCTCCTGAAAAAAATCAGAGTTAATGTGTTTGCCTATCAGAGTTATCTTTAGTTTCTTCAAGAGGTCTCTTAAATGCTACCATAGAGACCACTTCTTAAGTTTTATTCAACGCTTGAGTAAGAAGTTTGCATATTTCGGGGTTCCAAGTCATTTAACAACCCTTTAAATCAAGTATAACTAAAGGCAGAAATAGAGAAGCCTATAAAGGTAAGGACATTAATTATTATTTATTGGTGCTTTATCTTTCTAGTCCAACCTCTTCATTTTAAAGATGAGGTGACTAAGGGTAAGAAAAATTAAATGAATGACTTCCCTAAGATCATAAAGACTGCTAGTGGAAGAGTTAAAACTATCACTTGGATCCCATACCTCCTAGTTCAGTTTTCTCTCAGCATTACTTAGCAGGCTTAGACACAGGAGAAACAAATTCACCCAAGATGATGTATCAGCATTAGACTGGTAACGCATCGTTATACAATCCACTTTTCTGGTTGGATATGTTTCCATTTCACACATTCTTCTTCAATGGCAAAGAGATAATTATTATATACTTACTTTAAAAAAATAAGAGGATTTTGCACTGAAGAACTGGTATTAGCTTACAAAGAAAAGCCAAAAGGATCTGAAGTTAAATTTAGTCTATGATAAACATGCATTTTGCTAAGGTTTTCTGTTACTCAGGTATAAATTTATTTTTAATAAATGTTAACCTCAATCAATTGACCAGATGTGAACAAACTTAACTGTCCCCAAAATTTACATAAAGTTTCTAATTGTAAAATTATTATTCCACAAACACATTACATACCTCTTATTGCAGCAACTTTATTGGGATCCAGAGTGCTTCGACCCCGTGCACTGGCACCCATAACACTACACAACAGTGTTTCCTTGGGAAATAAAACTCGAACCAAGTAGCGCGCTGCATACTTGGGTTTGGTCTTTTGACGAGCTTTCATCAAATATGTCCCAAGAACCTTTACATTCCTCTTTGGATCACCAATGTACTCTAAAAAATCAGATTCAAGGGAAAACATTTAATTTTTTTTAAGAAGAGCCACAATTGGGGCAGCTAGATGGCACAGTGAATAGAGCACCGGCCCTGGAGTCAGGAGGACCTGAGTTCAAATCTGGCCTCAGACACTTGACACTTAACTAGTAGTGTGATCTTGGGCAAGTGCCTTAACCCCAAGTGCCCCCTTCACCCCTCTAAAAAAAAAAAAACAAAACAAAACAGAGCCACAAAAAGGCAAGGGCTAGGTGAGGTTAAGAGGCTCAAGTGAACTGAACCCTCCATTTCCTGTACCCAGACCTTAATTTTGCTGTAATGGTCTCTTGATTTGGCATCTTCTTTACTGCCTTGAATCTTTACCTTTTTTTGTCCTGATCTGCATTCTTTCAATAAAGCTCCCTGTATATTATACTAAGTTAAATTTTTCTCGTTTATAGCAGCAGCAGTATATGAGGAATTATACTTTTTCAATAACATCAAGACTTTCTCTCTCTCCCTACTTCTTTTCTTTCTATTCAAAAACCAAAAAGTCAAAAAAGCAATGAGTAAACTAAAGGTCTCTCCTACTTTTGCCAAACAATTTTAATTTAATAAGCTGTTGGTGACTAATGAAGAAAGATTTACTACTTAGAAGTAGACTCAAAGATTTCTGGATCTTTGGTTTAAATTGACATTTTTACAGAATGAATCTGGGGACGTGCATAGCTACTTCAAAAATCAAATTACAGTAACAGCCTGAAGGGAGTTGTTTTATATGCCTTGGACTGAGCTTATTTCTGCCATAAAGGATTCTGGTGGTAAAAAAAAGAAAAAAGAAAAAAATTAGTCTTCAGAATAGAAATAAATCACTTCTGCTATTTCACTTTAAGGATAAACTATAAAGAACAGAGATTCCCAGTGTGGATGGTTCAAAACTCACCAAAACTAGGATTGATGCAGGTAGAAGATGAAAGTACTTCTTGACTAAGACTTGCATTTTCCTGTGAAGATGGGTAATCCATCACGACAGTATTCCTTCCCAGACAGGCTTCTGGTTTTGTTGGTATCACTGTAGTTACTACTGGAGAACTTTTTGCAGCTGAGTTATTATTTTCAACAACTGTGTTGACCAACTTGGATTGTAAAGAAAGATCAGGCATTTTGTTGGGTGCTACCATGAATGGTTGATACAATGAATGTGTAGAGACGATTGTAGGAAGAGGTGGACTCTGTCTGAGGTCTTGTTGCTGTGATTCACTTTTAAGTGGTGTCTGAACAGACTTTCCCACAGAGTTGGTCTGACAATGGTTTTGTGGTAGCACTACTGCCAAAGTTGGGCTATGATCTCCCTGTCCAGGGGGAGAGATCTGAATGTTGGATTCCCTTTCCACTGGTTTTTGTACTCGAATTTTTCCATGAGGTACATGATTAGAACTCCTATATGTAAATCCAACTGGCCTCTGAAATATTAGAGTAATATAAATCAATTCTGAGAAAAAAGTATAGCAAGAGAGAGTTAAATAAATCTTGGACCACCAAATAAACATTTGTTCTAGCGCCATGATTTTACACTGCTTAAAATGTATCTTTGGAAGGGACCATAGAGGTCCTTTAGCACCTCTGCTGCCACCCATATAAAAACTCCTCTATAAACATTAATAATAAGTGGTAATTCACCCTTTTGCTTGAACATTCCTAGTGATAGAGAAGTCATCAAGCAGTCAATTCCATTTTCAGGGGATTAAAATCATTATGAGTTCTCATAAGATTGACTCCCTATAACTGGTTTTAGTTATTTATTTTGGAGTATACAGAATAAGCTTAATTCTACTTTCAATCAGTCAATATGCATATAAATGCCTGGTTGCAGCCAGGTAGGGAAAGGCTTTAAATTCCAAACAGGCATTTATATTTTATGCTGGAGGTAAGGAGTGGGGGGAGGAAGGGTTCTAGAGCTTAATAAGTAGAGAAGTGACATGTCTAGATGAGTGCTTTAGGAAAATCACTCTGGCAGCTATATGAAAGACGGATTAAAGGGGGGAAACTTGAGATGGGGAGCTATCACATTAGTTCAGGTGAAATGTGATAAGGGTCTAAGAACCTACAGTGGTGGTTCCATAAGGGAACAGAAGGGGATGGAAATGAGAGAAACTGTGGAGGTAGAATTGATACAACTTAGCAAATAATCAGATATGGAGGAAGGGAGGTGAATTTACAAAAATACAAGTCATTTCCCAATTGAGGAATGGTCAAAGGATACAAACAAGCAGTTTTCAGACAAAGAAATCAAAGATATCTATAATTATATGAATAAAGCTCTAAATCACTACCGACTAGAGATACGCAAATTAAAATAACTGTGAGGTACCACCCCACACCTATCAGATTGGTTAATATGACAAAAAAAGAAAATGATGGATGTTGGAGAGGATGTGGAAAAACCGGGACACTAATGTACAGTAATATACGGTAGAGCCGTGAACTAATCCAACCATTCAGGAGAGTAATTTGGAACTATGCTCAAAGAGCTATAAAACTATGCATGCCCTTTGATCCAGCAATACCACTGCTAAGTCTACACACTGCCAAAGACATCAGGAAAAAAAGGGAAAGAACCTATTTGTACAAAAATATTTATAGTAGTTCTTTCTGTAGTGGCTAAGAATAGGAAATCAAATCAAGTCAAATCAAACCCCTATCAATTGAGAAATGGCTAAACAAACTATACTATATGACTGTGATGGAATTATATTGTGTTAAAAGAAATGAGAAGCAGATTGACTTTAGAAAAACCTGCAAAGACTTACATGGAAAGTGATGCAAAAAGAAATGAGCAGAACCAGGAGAACACTGTACACAGTAACAGCAATACTGTACAATGAAGAACTGTGACTGACTTGGCTATTCTCAGCAACACAATGATCCAGGACAGTTTCGAAGGACTCATGATGAAGAGCGCTCTCCGCCTCCAGAAGGAACTGATGTTGTCTGAATACATATTGACACATCCTATTTTCATTTTCTTTCTTTCTTTCGAGTCTTCTTGTACGAAATGACTAATATGTTTTATATGACTGCACATGGATAACCTACATCAAATTCCTTACCATCTTCAAGAGGAAAGGAGAAATAGAATTTGGAACTTAAAACTTAAAAATTGTTTTAATATGTAATTGGGGAAAAAATAAAATATATTTTTTAAAAAGATTTTTGGTAAATTTATGTAGAATGGTTTCTAAGTGATAAGGCTGGGAACAAAGATGGATTTCAACTGGTTGAGATGTCAAAGAAGAGAAAGTAATAAGTGTGAAACAACTTTTTTTTGAAGTAATTTAGCTGTGAAAGGAAGGAAACAGAAGATACAGAAGAATAGCTTGAAAGGATGGCAGGGTTAGGAGAGGGTGTTGTTCCTCTTCCCCACACCCCTTGCCCTATAATAGCCCTTCAAATACTTGAAACCCTTTACTGTGTCTCTTCAGACTGGTACAGTGGAAAGAGTGTTAGCTTTAGAGTCAGAAAAGATGGTTAAATCCCATCTCTAATCCTTATTACCTGTGTGACCTCAAGCAAGTCAATTCATCCTGGCTGCACCTCAGTAAAAACGAGAAGATTGGACTAAAGAGCCTCTGAAGTTCTTCCCAGCTCTACTTATACGCATGTGAAATGCTGCCCTTTATGGCTTTGTTTTTCCTTCCAACTCCTTCTACCAATCATCTTAGAATGAAAAGACTTTAGGTCCTCATCACCAATCCGGTTGGTCTTCTCAAGGTGAACTTCAGTTTGTCAATGCACCTAGCACCATTCTTGTCCTAGTCACTGTGCCTCCATTAGTGTAAACCTAAGATTTATCTGACTTTATCAGAAGTACTATCACCTTGACTTATATTGAGCTTGCAACAACCACAAAAACCATCATATTCTTAAAATTATTCCATTCATTTAAACATATATTAAGGTACATATTAAGGTACATATATTAAGAACATGGCAAGTAGGTATGAGTCTCTTCCTACCACATGTGAAGGGAGGATCTTAGTAACTGGGGGGAGCAAGGAAGGCTTCATGAAGAAGGTGGTGCTTTGAGCTGAAAGGAAATCAGGCATTCTAGGAGGCAGAAGCGAGAAGGGACAGCATTCCAGGCCTGGGGGGCAGCCAGGAAAAAGGCACAGAGAAAGACGGGGAGAGGGAATATTGTGTGTGGGCTAGGATGGCTGGACTGCAGAGAACAGGGAGCGAAGAAATGTATAAAAATGCTAGAAAGGCAGGGAGAGACCAAGTTATGAAGTTATGAAGAGTCTGAAATGCCAGGAACTTAAGAGGGAGAGATAATGACTAATTAAGATGGGGAGGGAATAGAGAGGCAAGGAAATCATGGTGGTATTTTAAAAGGACTTTAAAAGAAGGACTGGCAAATAAAAAAAAATAAAAGATGGCTTGGGATTTAAAGGACTGTGAAGGCAAAGGAGGATTTTCTGGGCACAGAGAGCAGTCAGCAAGGATACAGACAAATGGAAGTTTGGGGTACAGAGACTAGTATAGCTTGGCTGTGGTATAAAATACGGAAAAGAATATTACATGCTATAAAGATGTCATTGGATTGGGAAGAACCTTAAATTCCAAGCAGAGAAATTTGAATTTTATCCAGAAGATAATAAGGGTCTACTCAAGAGTGACGTAACCACATATACATATATAGAAGAGCATTCTGGAAGTAGGATGAAGGATGGGCATGAGGAGAGGGGTCACTACAATGCCTCTTTAGGTACACAGGCCAATGTTGTCATAAAGGCCTGGTGCTAAGTCCATAATACATGGAACAGAAAAGATAGATACAATATTTAATGGGTTGCTATCTAACTATATTAATGCACTTTCTAAAAAAACCATAAGCACAAGACTTCATATTCATTTGTACATTTTAAGCTCTACATTGTTAAATATAGCATGCTATTCCAAGATGTTGAGATCTTCTTACATCCCAATTTAGTTGTCTTTTTTGTTGTTCAGTCGTTTCAGTCTGACTCTTTGTGACCCCATTTTGGGGTTTTCTTGGCAAAGATACTAACTAGAATAGTTAGTCATTTCCTTCTCCAACTCATTTTATAGATGAAGAAACTGAGGCAAACAGGGTTAAGTGACTTGCCCAGAGTCACACAGCTAATTAAGTGTCTGAGGCCAGATGTGAACTCAGGAAGATGAGTCTTCCTGATCCACTGCACCACCTGTCCTAATTTTGTCACCTACTATAGTCTAAATCCACAGCTTCCCAGCTTTGTGTCATGTACAGATCTGCTAAGGTCACCAACATCTAGGCCTTAATCCATGCCACTGATAAAAATGATGAACAGCCGATTTTGTAGCAGCATTACTAGCAATTGTCCTTCAGATTGACAGCCATCTTTGTTCTCTGGGTTCCATTATTCAGTTGTTTCTAAATCCACCTAATTCTACTTTCTTCTAGTCTATATTTCATCATCTTTTTCAGAAGGACATTATGAAATATCCTGGAAATTTTTTTCGGCTAAAATTGAGATGCTTGCATTCACTTCAAACTTCCAGTTCAATAAATCGGTAGAAAAAAATGGATTACTTGTGACTCCTTCAATAGTCCAGTACTAGAGTGGAGGTAATGGGAATAGGTAGGAGAAGGATATGAGAGATACCACAGAACTGAGTGGAACTTGGAAAATGATTGGATGTGAGAGCTGAGGGCAAGAAAAGATAACACCAAATTTTTAAACATGGAAAGTGAGTCAATGATGATACTACTGACAGTAATAGGGAAGTAAGAAACAGAAGGTGTAAGTGAAAGATAACAAGCTTGCTTTCAGCCATGCTGAATTTGAGGTTCTAGGAGGACATTCAAGGGGACAAGAGGCAGGTCAGTAGGCAGTTGAAGACACTCATGCACACTCAGTAAAGAGGTCAAGGCTGGACACAGAGAATTAGAAGACATGTCCATCAAGGTAATAGTTGGCTGTTGGAATGGAAAAGAGAGAGACACAGAGAGAGAAAGGCCAACAGCAGACGCAGAGATAAACACCAATAGGAAGAGGAGATTACAAAGGAGCAGTAAGAGAGTAAGAAAAAACCACAGTTCTTAGTTCCGGATCTTTTATATTAGCCTGATGTCTTTAAGAACATTAGGATGTTTATAATGACTATAAAAATACTATTATTCACTTACAGGTTTGAGAAGCAATGGCTTCATCCGAGTACGCTGCATTTCTGAAACCTTCCCGTGGAGCAGGTCAAACTTCTTATCTAGTTTCTGGATTGCATCATACATTGCCTAAAATAGTAAAAATGTCTTAGATTCTTGTTTCAAAAGCAAAGTACTAAAAATGTGAATTCCATTAAAACCAACTTAATCTAAGTAAATATGGAAATTCTTATTAAAGATTTAATCTTATCATTAACTACCTTACTTTATACAGAATCATGGATATTTAAAGATGAAAAGAACTTTAGAAATCACCGGTGTTCAACCACTTTATTTTTACAGATAAAAAAAAAGAAAGTTAAAATAACATGCTCATAAGAATCAGTATAAGTGCCACCAAAAACCTCAGTTTACTATAAAGGGCTTTTGTCAAACATTGACGCATTTCTTAATACTGGAGAATAAATACTGGATAAATATTTTCTTACTACACCCATCAATGTCATGACTGAGCACTTCCACATTTCTGAATGTTAAAACAATCATGTAGCTGTCTGAAGTCACACAAAGCCTCAGTGTAGTCCTAACCCAACACTCCATGGTCTATTTTGTTAGATCCCATAGATTCCAGGGTTAGGTCTACCTCCCTACAGAATTTTCTCAGTGGTGGTAATTGGGTGGTACCCATTTCCACCTGGCTTTGTTCTTTTCATTACAGCACTGTAAAGATCAGGATACAGTTCATATATATCCATATTTAATATGGTTTCTTCATCTTACAGGATACACACACACACACACACACACACACATGAACATGCACATGCATATATGAATTGTATATGCAATCAAGTATAATACAAGACACAGAGAAATACATACTTAAAACTATGTCCCATTTCTGTACCTGTGGAGGCTAGACTAGTTCTGGCTATTCTCAGGATATGGACTAGGAATAAAGTTCTAAGTGTATCTTCTTACCTAGAATGGTCCTAGAAGATCTTGCCCAGACCCTCTGATCCTCTCTGGCCAGGGAGGATCTTGCGAGATCAATGAAAATCTAGAAAGTTTGACTATGTTCTACAGCATATTAAAATGGCCTGACTCAAAAATTGTTTTCCAAAGCAGACATCTTTCTCTAAAGAGATATGACATAAGATCTAAAGATCAACCATAGTTCAACATTCAATAATATCAATAATACATTTGAATAGTTCTTCTAATACAATTGTGCTATAAGAAATGACAAGCAAAATGGTTTCAGAAAAACCTAGGAAGATTTATATGAACTGATGTGAAGTGAACAGAACCAGGAGGACATTTGTTGTACACAGTAAGAGCAATAGTATAATAATAAACAACTGTGAAAGACCTAGCGACTCTGATCCAGACAATGATGCAAGACATTCAAAGGACCCAAGATGAAAAATGCTTTCACCCTAGAGAAAAAACTGACAAACTTTGAATGCAGACTGAAGCATACCTTTTTAATTTTATTTTAATTGCTTTATTTTGCATGTGTCTTCTTTTGCAACTTGGCTAATATGGAAACATGTTTTGCATGACCTCACATGTATAACTGAAATCAAAGTGCTTGCCTTCTCAAGGAGGGGAAAGGGCCAAAAAGAAGGGAGAGAATTGGAAACACCATTTTTTTTAAATGACTGTTAAAAATTCTTTTACATATAATTGGGAAATACTTAATGAAATAGAAAAAGAAAAAAATAGCTAAATAAGAGAGGAATAGCACTTTTTAATTTTCAAAGAATTAAAACCCCATTTAACATAGAGATCTTATCCAACACACCCATCTAACCTTAACTATATACTGAATTTCCTCATCATAGAATAAAAATTATATTGGACAAAATGTAATTTTAATCTTGGCAATAAATTATTTTTATTTTTTGAAACTTTAATGAACCACTATTTTGCTTTAAGATTGTAGAATTACTTCCAAATTAAGATTTCTTTTACCTGCAAACCAAAACTGAGTAAAATCAGTAATTCTAAAGGGTAAAACAAAAAAATGAAATTTTAGGTGTTCTAGCTGAAAAAGACCTTCTTCATTCTGACAGATTTATTAAAATGGAAAGACAAAATAGAACCATATGAATACTGTTAATGTAAACTGATACACTTAAACTATGTTGCCATAACTAGAAATAAAAAATCCAGATAGGTCTAGATTTAACAAAGTTCTAATTAATGGTAAAACGACATAATATAGAATTTTTTTAAGGTTTTGGAAATAGCCTAGGATTCATAAATTTGATACCTGGCAATAGTTCAGGACTTCCGTAAGTGTTTTTTGATAATGTCCTGTGTAGGATGCTTCAGATACAACACTACCCTGTTAACATTACAAAAGAAGAGAGTTAATATTCAATATCATAACAGATCAAATGAAACATTCTATTTAACAAAACTAATTACTACACATTGTGTGATTTTGCCCCGCAAAAAAAAAAGAACTTAAATCCCTTCTTTAAGATGATAAGTGTATGTACTTTGCAATTAGCAATTTAAATTACTTACACATTCATAATCTGGCTCATATTCATATACAACACTTCCACTATCCTCATAATCAGGTTCTTGAGCACTCATCTAAGAAAAAATGTATTAGAAAATTAAAAGAAAAGATCAAAGTAAGAGGTGAAGAAAAGTTCAGGACAACTGTAAGCTTTGAAGAAGCTCTAAGAAAGGCCTGTTTATAACATCAAATAGAAAAGACTCTGACTACTTCAAAAATACATGAAAAGGTACACTTGCTGAATTATTTTCTCATTAACACTACCACAGTTAAGGAACAGATGACTTTCTATATTAGTTTAACTCCTTACATACTTCAGAGCATTAACAAAACCAAATAAATATAACCAGAATGTGTCTTAATACTAAATACTGCATTAATGACAAAGAACATAGTCTACATAGGATATAATTTTAAGAAAAAAATCAAACAGTGCCACCTTGTGGGGACAAAGGAAAACAACTTGAATCCCTATTTATTCCTCAGTATCCAAAATCTTACAATGTAAAAAATTCTTTTCTGTCAAGTATTAGACTTCAAAAAAGGGGAAGCAAATAAATGTCTTTGTAGCTACATCGTTTCTCAAGTTATAGAACAGAAAAATAATTGACCTAGCACTCACGGTGACGATACAGTACATTTAGTTTAATATTTTAATATAATTATATAGTCGGTCACATAGTGCTTTAAGCTTTTCAAAGCATTCACATAAAGTATTTCAAAAGCTCAAATAGCACATGTGCCTATTATGTTTTAAAGTTCACAAAGCACTTGCTCACAATGACTATGTGAAATAGTGCCAATTACCTCGTCCTACAGAAGAAGAAACTGGGATTCAAAGGGGTGAAGTGACCTGCTTGCACACACTGACACAGGTGGAAAATGGCAGAAACTAGCTGCTGAGCTCAGGTTCTCCAGCCTCCAAGTACAGGTCTCTTCCCATCCTATCATCATATTGCTAAGTCAGGCAGAAGGGGAAAAACAGTGGACAAATACTCAGAAAATACAGGTTCTGATTCTAGTTTGCTACTTAGTCAAGTTGCTGTGTCTGGTTCCTAGCCTGGAACACACCTGTCCTGCCTACCCACCCCACTGGGTTTCCTGAAAGGATCCAATGCCGGGCAGGGGTAAAGCTTCGTAAACTCTGAAGGGATACAAAGCAAGTATTATTAGTGGAATCTCACAATAATCCAGTGAAGGTATTATCCACATGCAATAGACAAGAATACTAAAGATCAGGCAAGTTCAAAATTTTACCCAGGGCCATCCAAAGAATTAAAAGTTATCTTTCTAAAGTCATTAAATCATCTCTGTTTAAGCCACCATTACTGATGCTTGCTTACAACCGTTATGATAGGCCAGGAAAACAAAAAACAAACCCAAGTTCAGAACAGGCCACAGTAACCCATGAAACTATAAAAAGGAAGGAAGACATCTGAATTTTAAAGTACATACTGTATTATTTTCCACTGAAGAAGCAACTCGTCTTCTTTTACGTAAAACCAGAAACTCCGTTTCCTCTGTGTTGTGACCATTTCTCTTTATTTCCAATGGATGTTTTACTTGGTTGCCTAGTACTGATAAATGTTCACCTCCTGAAAATCAAGGTAGGAAATTGATTTATGTGTTTGCTATCTACATCTGGCTACCTGAATAAACCCAAACTGAAAACTGTTCTAATCTTTCCTTTGTATATAAATAAACTAAATCATTATTCTGAAGTCCTCATAGTACTCAAGTGACAAAACAAAAATATGTTTCTAGTAGTGATTTGGAACAAGAATAATCTTTAAAGAGGCGTTTTTTTTTAAAATTAAAGTGGTATAGTAAGCATAACCAAGAATGTGAAAAAATACTTACGTATTTAAAATTATGTTGCTATATTATTCATCATTGAATGAGGAGTCAATACTGTGTATCTTAAACAATATTATTTATAATTTACTATAGTATAAATCCTGAGGTGAAGGGAATAACAGGGGGAAGTTGTACCTTGAGGAAGGGGAAGCTAAGAGATGCTCTTAGAAATTAGCTTGTTGGGGGGCTGCTAGGTGGTGCGGTGGAGCACCGGCCCTGGAATCAGACCTGAGTTCAAATCCAGCCTTAGACACTTAACACTTACTAGCTGTGTGACCTTGGGCAAGTCACTTAACCGCAACTGCCCTGCCCTCCCCCCTCCAAAAAGAAAAAAAAAGAAATTAGCTTGTTGGTTTAACAAAGATTTTGAAACTATTTTTATGTATATTTTAGGCTGATTCAAATAAATTAATTGTTTTAGACTTTCCTTAGAAAACTTCCACTACAACTATATTCAAAGTCAACTAAAATTTTGAAAATTGACTGCTTAAGTTTACCTCATCTACACTTTGAACAAAGCATATTTAATCTTGTTCTTTATATACTGCCATAGCTTTTGAAAATTGTAATTATGAGAATATCTATTCTAAAAAGGATATTCTACTAGAATATCATAGATTCTACTGAAGTATGGCAATAATTCCTCTAATTTTTAATATATGATAAATCTAATTCAATCCATTAAATGTTTAGGAAGTTCCTACTATGTGCCTAGGCACTGCAGATTCAAAGAAAAAAATGTAAACAATTCCAACTTTCAAGGGGTTTCCATTTTACTGGAAACTCAATACAAAAACAAAAAAAATAAATGAATCTCAGGAAGGTACTCACTTGTACAATCAGGAAAGGTCTATAAGAATAAGTTGTACTTGAACTTGATTAGGAAGCAAGGGGTTGGGGGATGGGAGAAGATGAGGATGAGAGCATTCTAGGCGTGAGGGAGACTGGGAAAAGGCTATGAGGTAAACAGGTTCAAAAAATGGAGTGTCCTGGACAGAGATCATTAAGCAGGCCAGTTTGGCTATAATGGAATTACGTGATTATAAACTGTATTTTGGAATAGTCTGTAAACGATTCCCTTCTCACACTTTCATCAATTTTGTACAAATGGAAAAGTAGGCAGGCATGTGATTCAGGAATTAAAGATATTTTTCCAGCCATGTTTCTTCAGTAGTAATGAAGTCCTGGATTTTTCCCCCAGTGCATATTCCACCCTGCACCCCCCCTGCCAACTGTTCTTAAACCCTCCTTTCTGGTATCTTGAGAAATCGGTTCCTTAAAATTGTGTCACTTGCAGCATGAACCTCTTCTGAGTACACCTGGTCTGGCTGAGCTTTTCTTCCCACTTTTTGTTTTGTTTTGAGGGTGCTTTTTAGAGTGCAATTTCTATGTCTTTTGGAGCCCTAGGCTAAAATCCAAACATTCATCTTCGTGGATGGAAAAAATAGTTATTGAAATCTTCACAAAAATTTTCAATTTTTAATTCCAAGAAGGATAAGGAGTAAGAAAAGACATCACATATGGCAATTAAAAGATTACTGGTAACTTTGGAGAGAACAGTTTCAGCTGAGTGATAATGTCAGAAGCTAGACTGTGGAAAAACAGGTTGACTCTTGAAGGATGGGCTTCCCCTTCCACCATCTGCCCAGGGGGAATTGTAAAAGTCACAGGCTGGCACAAATGTCCAGCTTGCTTGTATCTGCAATCCCAGTAGTTAGCAAAGAGTCTCACATCATTCATGAACAGCACAATGGAGATTAAGATCTGTTCTGTGGTACATGCTGCAGGCTCTGGAATTGCTAAGAGGCAGTGTGGCATCAGGTGGAAGACCCCAGTTTCTAATCTTGCTTCAAACACTTACCAGGTGTGCTACCATAGGCAAGTTACTAAACCTCTTAACTTCTCAAGGCCTTGGTTCTCTTATCTATAAAACAGGGATAATAACAGCATTGTTGAGGCCTGGGTTTAGGGGCACTCAGGACCCCAAAATACTGACACTGCAGTCCTGCCCAAGTGAATTCGACTCAAGCCTTCTCTCATCCAAAGTAAAATAAAGTTTATTAAAGATTCATTATATCAGATAGACTCTTAAGGAGCCTAAGCATTTGTGATGCTCAAGCAGACCAGGCTGAATCTCAGTTAGATTGAATCTGAGCACCTTCATGGAGGCAAGATGGATCTTATATACAGAAAGGCTGTGGGAGGACTTAGGGGTGGTCTAGTAGTCTGGGGTGAGAGTGTGTGAGAAGCAAGAGTTCAGAGTCTGAATCTGAGGTCAGAAAAGGTCTTCATTCTTCCTCATGTGAAAGGACTCTGCCCCTGTCGCTCAAATGGCATCTGCCAGGGAGAGGGCAACATGTAGAAGCAAGCCCATGGTTATACAACCTTCTAATGCAGAAATCCAACCCCCCCAACTGGCCTTCACTCTCATTGGTAGGGGGGGCTGGCCCACAACCTAAGCGCCGGAATCTATCTCTGATGCAAAGGACCCGGAAACATGTGGATGTCCAATGAAAGGCCAGGAAAGCAGTCTTTTCCTTATTTGGCATATCTTGTGCTGAGGTGGCACTGGGGAGGGTCTCCATTGCTCTAAGTCCCAGATTCCTGGAAGGTCAGCTGACTTCTAAACTTAGGCCTAGTGAATACTGACAACATTTTAGATTTGATTTTTCAGAATGGGGAAACTTCACTATAAATTATCCCTCACAATAGGAAGAGGGGTCCAGGTAAGATCTTGAGTTGTCTAAGGAGGATCTTGCTGAGCCTGGGGTGACTAGAGATCAGATTCCCAGGAACCAAGAGAATGGGATTTTGATGGGATCAAGGGTGGAAGCAGCCAGAAGCAATCCCAAGGTAACAGACTCCCCAGGGCTAGGTTGGGTTAAAGGTAACAGAGATTTGGGAATAGCAATAATGGAAGACTTATGGCCTCAGGCAAATGCCTCATCAAGAGGAAAGATTCAAGGAGAGTTCAAGGTTCCCTGAGCCTGTACCCCATCAGCACCTCCCTCCCAGATTGTAAGGATCAAATGAAAGATAAGTGTTAGGTATTTTAAAGTTCTGAGAGAAGTGGACTTTAGGAACCCTTATGTAGCACTGGTGACAGTGAAAGAGGGGAAAGGAGAAAGCTCATGAGGCCCCTGAACACAGGGTAGAGCCTCACAAGGAGTGAACCATTTGGAGTCTAGAGATGGCAAAAACTGAAGTTCATTTTAAACATACCAGGAGAATTTTAGAGGATTGTAAACATTCAAGATGAGTAAAAAGTACAGACAGCCAAGAAGAAAAAAAAAAGCAAATATAATTTTAGGCTACATCAACAGAATGCCCAGATTCAGAGAGGTGATAGCTCTCCTGTAATCTCCTGTGGTTGGACCACAACTGTTCTATGCTTTGTGTACTGTGCTCCATTCTGGGCATTACAGTTTAGAAGGACATTATTAGGATGGAGCACATGAAGAAGAGGGTAGCAAAGGTCTTAAAAGGAGAGGAAACACATGAAAACTGGTTTAAAGAAATGGATAAAGAACTATTTTAGCTTGGAGAAACAAGGACTTGGGGAAAGGTGTTGGACGCCTTCAAGGATTTTAAGAGTAATAGTGTAAAAGAGAGATTGTATTTCTTTTACTTGAATATAGAGAACTAAAGAGTGGAAGATGCAGAAAGGCAGACTGACTATCTAAACTGCTCACTATTACAAAAGCCCATCTCTTCAATTGTAATATTCTTTTAATCATGTTATAGGGCAGCAAACCACATGATGATCACAGATGAGTAAAAAACTGCAGGTAATTCAGAAAGCAAAGAAAGACCTTTAGTAAGGTGTAAAAAATATCACCACAGACGACTTTTACTTAAGAAGTAGCATGAAATGCTTCATCAAGAACATAGGACCAAAAAAGAAGATGGGCCAGTTTCCTGTATAGAGATGGGACAATATTTAGATATCCCAGATACTCTACTATATCCTAGAGAAATTAAAAGGTCCCCCTAGGGAGGATATTTGGAAGGCCACAGACAAAAATTGCACAAGATGAGAAGGTACTATGGAAAAGAATGCACTGGATGCAGTTGTAAAGGGAGTATCCACATAGGTGGGACTACACATTCATCTAAATACCCAAACAAAGCATACTTGCACCAACTTTGACCCAGTAATAAATTAAAAGCATGAAAATAATACCAAAAATTTTGAATGCGTTATTTCATGTCTATACTTTGCTTGGAAAACTGAAGGGATAAAGCTGAATGATGACTAATGGTTCTTTCATGCTCTAAAACTAGATGATTCTAGAATTAAAATGAGGTATCACAAATGCTCACCAGGTAACAGAATTTCTCACAAGAAAAAAATCAGAAATAATTACCATATGGTATTTGAGACATGTACTGATAGTTATTACTGTTACCTTGAGAATTTGATTTTAGAGTCAACATGCCCTTTGTACAAAGTCCCTTATCATTGATGAGGTGCAGGCCCTGGGACTCCCCTTGAGCTCTCCTTGAATCTTTGAGGTACAGGCTCTGGGAAACCTCTTGAAGTCTGATTGAATCTTCCCACTTGATGAGGCATTTGCAGAGGCCATAAGTATTTCTTTGTGGCTGGGCCCAAACCTCTGTTACTAGCATGGCCCTCCACTGTCCATATGCTTCCCACCCTTGAGCCTATCAAAATATCAATCCACCCCTGCATTGACCTCATTAACTCCTCCTGAAGACCCTCCACAAACTCCTCCTCTAGACCACCCCTAGATTCCTCTGTATATAAGAATCCCATCTCCCTTCCATGTGGTGCGAGAGCACCACAGGATGCCCCAGCACAGACTTGCTCTGGTCTGCTTGCCCAATGCAAGCATCACAAATACCTAGGCTCCTTAAGAGTCTACCCAATATGGCAAACTTTCAATAAACTTTACTTTGCTTTGGCTGAGAAGACTGAGTCGAATTCTTTTGGCAGGACCTGGAATGTTGGTATTTTGGGGCCTCAGGCAACCCCTAACCCTCTAAGTGGGTAAAACTTCTTCATTTTTACGGTTCCATGACACCGGAAAACACTGCTAATGTCAAGCTCTTCTCCGGCCGGGACTGGAAGGTATGTAAGCCTCTCTCTTTCGCTATTGCCTTCTTGTTCTCCAAGTAGCTTGGAGGTGTGTTTTTTGCATGTTTTTTTGTGTTTGGTTTTGTTTTTGTGGGCCTGACCTCTCAGGTCCCATTAGGTCAGACAGCTAGGTATTCAGCTTGACCTCAGTTTCTCGGTCCTGTTTGGTTATGTTGGAGAAAATGGACACGTGCACAGCTTCTGCAGAATGGAGGACAAGGACAGATGCCTCATCTCAAAGTGTAAACCAGATTCTTTCAATTCTCTCAGCACTAGGAAACTGGGAAAACTCAAGGCATCTTTTTGTAGGTTTCTTGCCCTGTTTTGTTTTGTTTGTTTTTCGAAGCTTGCTCTCAAACCTTCCTTTATGGAGGAAGGGACTTCCAGGCCCTATGTCTGTAACTCCCAAAAGTTTGCCTTTTGAGTTGTCTTTTACAACATTGGCAAAAATTTAGTTTCTCTGGAGACCTTAAGAAGGAAAAGCTAGTGTTTTTTTTTTTTACCAATACTGTTTGGCCTAGCTATTGCCTAGAAAACCATTATCATGGTCTATTTTGGGGACTTTAAAAGATAATATTCTCTTGCAGTTAGAATTATACTGTCACAGAGAAGGAAGATGAATAGAAAGTAGCATATCTAATGGCCTTCTTTGAACTTTCTCGCAACACTGTTCTCAGGAAAGATTGTGAGATGCTTGAAGCTAGAGCCGCTCCACAAAGGGGCAACGGGGACCAATTAAATGACCCCCTTCCTATGGCTTTGGCCCCAGCCCCTCCCCCCTCAGGGATTCCTGCTCAGGTCCCAGTCACCAGTCCCTCTCCCCCAGTCCCTTCTGCTGTACCCCAACCCTTTTCCCCTTGGTTTCCCTTCGTTTTTCCTCTAGCCCAACACCCCTCATTTCCTGCCCCCTACACAATCCATATCTACTACCCTGAATTTCCCAGCATGGCCCCTCCCCCCTCAGGGACCCCTGCTCCCGTCCCAGCCACTGGTCCTGCTAAAGTGCCTCCCTCTGTAGCCCTTCCCCCTAGGCCTCAGGTCCTACCCCCACAGCAACACTAGGGGTTATCTTCTCTTCTGACCCCTTCCCCTCCTCAGGTTCCAGCTGACATTCCCCCCTGCCAGCTAGATCCCCTAGTCTTGCAGTCTGATCCAGTTCAGCCAGCACCCCCCACTCACTCTCTCACAGGAAGTGGGACTTCCAATCTCCCTTCCCAAGCCCCTGTCCCCACAGCACCTTCAGGATGTTTTCCCTTAAGGGAAGCGGCTCTCTTGGCTGGTGGGACAACTAGAGTGCATGTCTCATTCTCCATTTCGAATCTCAATCAAATTAAAGAGAAGCTGGGTAAGTTCTCCGAAAACCCCACAAAGTTTACTGAAGGCTTTCGGGACTTAACTCTACAATTTGAGCTTTCTTGGGGTGATTTGCATATCCTCTTCTCTACCTGTTGTTCCACTGAGGAGAAGAGGAGAATCTAGGAACGAGCTCAAAAATTTGGGGATCGTTTGGCTAGCAATGACCCCAGAAAATACCCCCCAAGAACAGCTGCTGTTCCCACTGGTGACCCAGGATGGGATTATTAAATCCAGAAGAATAGACAGAAGAGAGACCATATGGTACTTTGCCTGTTGGAAGGCCTAAGAACTGCATTTCAAAAGCAAGTAAATTATCAGAAAGTTAGAGAAATTTCCCAGACAGATAAAGAAAACCCTGCCCTTTTCCTAGATAGACTGGTAGAAGCTATTAAAAAGGCATACAAATTTAGATCCTGACTCTACAGAAGGGGCAGCAATTCCTAACATGTATTTCATTAGTCAGTCTGTCACAGATATTAGGAGGAAACTGCAGAAATTGGCAATGAGACCCTCAACACCTCAGGCCCAATTACTGCAGACGACCTTTGGAGTCTTTAATAACAGAGACCTGGTTGCAGGAGAAGAGAAGGAACACAGGGAATGAACCAGAGACAGAGAACATGCTTGATTCCTGGCTGCCACCATGGCCAGGAAAAGCCCCTCCAGGGGACCCCCTGGGAGGAAGCCCAGTCACTTGGGTGGAGGAAAACCTACTTTTGATGCCACAAGGAGGGTCACTGGTCCAAGGAGTGCCTCTCCAGGGCACCCCCTCCCCCCCAGAGGGAGCCCCAGGAACCAATGCCTCTAGCACCATGCCCATCTGACCAGGAGGGACATTGGAGGAAGGATTTGTATTAACTGACACCACCAAAAAAATGCACAGGCAAAGGAGAAAGAACTCAACCATGAAAACCTATTATGAGAATAGAGATGACTTGGGGTTCATCTTCAGAGGAGGGTATTGAAGTAAAGAAACCCCCAAAGAGTAATGTCAAACGGACATCTGCCCAAAAAGAATTTATAGACGATCTTAAAAAAGACTTCAAATATCAAATGATAGAGATGGAAGAAAAACTAAAAAAGAAAATAAGAATAATCCAAGAAAAACAAGAAGGGTATGAAAGGAAAGTTAACTAATTAGAAGAGGAGATCCAGAATCTTAAGGAAGAAAAAGACACCTTGAAAACTGGTATTGGGAAAAGTGAAGCCAGTGAAATTATGAGAGAGCAAGAAATGATTAAACAAAATATGAATAATGAAAAAATGGAAGAGAAAGTAAAACATCTTATAAGAAAAACAACAGATTTGGAGAACAGATGAAAGAAAATTTAAAAATAACTGGACTAACTGCAAATTACTATTAAAAAATAATCTTGATACAGTAATACAAGAAATAATCAAAGAAAATTGTTCCAAAGCATTAGAACAATGGGGGTGGGGTAGGGTGAGAAGCAGAAATAGAAAAAATCCATTGATCACCACTTAAAAGAGATCCTATGAGGAAAACTCATAGGAATATCATAGTCAAATTCTGAACTGCCCAGCTCAAGGAAAAAATACTAAAAGCATCAAGATTAAAGCAATTTAAATATGATGGTGCCACAATTAGAATTACACAAGACCTAGCAGCAGAGACATTAAAGAATCGGAGGTTTTGGAACACAACATAATGGAAGAGCAAAAGAACTAGGGCTCCAGTCTAACATATCATACCCTGCAAAGTTAAATATTATTCTGAATGGGGAAAAAATGGATATTTGATAAATTCTCAGACTTTCAAGACTTTGTTAAAAAAAATCCTGTACTTAATAGAAGATTCTACATATAAGAACCAAGAGAAATATAAGGCATATAACAAAGACTGACTATAAGGGACCTATGAGGACAGACTGTTTACTTTTTATATATGTAAAATGTGAAATGGACGTTTAAGATTCTTATCAATAATCAGGTAGTATATAAGAAAGATTGGGGTAAACCTGAGAATGATATGCATTTGAAAAGTAAAACCATTTAGGAACAGCTTAAAAGAGTAATTATTTGAGCTGCAAAAGGAAGAATAGATATAGAGGAATTAGATGGGAGAGGAGGGCTGGTAGTTCCGGTAACCTACTTTCATTGGGAATGGGTTTAAAAGATATATATTTAGAAGAGTATAAAAGTCTTCTAAATTCAGAAGCAACATAAAACGGTAGCGCCATATGGAAAACAAAGATCAGGAGTAGAATAGGTTTGGGAAAGTATATGTCTATATATATGTATGTATGTATGTACATATGTATGTATAAATCTATAGCTATAGAGAAATATATCTAAACTTTATTGTAGCCTTCTAGGGGGAAGGTTAGGGGGAGGGAGAAAAAAAGAACAAAGTAAAAAAGTGCACAGCAGAGAACAAAAGAAAACTCACAAGGAAGCAAAGAAAAGATGGACAATTCTCAATACAATAAGTATTATTTATCATATAGGCTTTCTTGAAATGAAAATCTATTGTTACGTATTTTGAATCCTCTCATGTTCTGTGATGCACACGACATGCTATTTTTCTATCTTTATATTTAAGTTCCAATATTTAAGTTTATGATATGTTTTTTTTCTTTTCTCTATTCTATATTTGTGTTCCGGCATTTGAGTCTAAATTAAAATTTTGAAAAAAAAAATAACAGCCTACAACTATGGAACCTCAGGCCTGGAAGAGACCAAACACTGTCTATACTCGTTACCCTTAGCTCCCTTCCTCTTACTCAATTCTCAAAACCTTGAAGTCTAATTTCCAACCTTACCATTCATACCAATTCTGAAAGCAAGTCGGAATTATGCTCAAAAAGTTACTTAGCTAGGCACAGTCTCTGACCCAGTCATACCACTACTAGTCCTATATTCCTAGGACATCAAAGAAAGAGGTAAAGATCCTTTATATACAAAAGTATTTATACCAATCTTAATAATTAAATGAAATTGCTCTCTCTAAATGGTACCAATGAGCCATTAACTGCTAAATCTGACGGCCTTTTCTCAATTCTCATCCTTAACCTTTCGGTAGCATTTGATACTCTTAACTACTCCCTCCGGAATATTCTCCTTCAGTTTTCCTTACAGTTTCACTTCTAGTATGCCTCTTCTCTCCTAGGCTCCAGGCTAGATCAGCACTGAAATCTTCCCCAAGGTTCCTACCTAGGCCCTCTTCTCCATATTTTTTCTCCTGGTGATCTCATCAGCTTCCAAGGACTCAATTACCATCTCTAACCAGATGGTTCCCAGATCTCCCTCTCTCTCTATATGGAGACCTTCCCTATGCCAAACTGGAAGGAGCAGGTGGGATTAAATAGCAAACAGTGGTGGAGGGAAACACAGATCTGCCAGATTGTCCCAGGAGCATTTAAGTACAGAGAAGGAGGACAACAGAGACCGAGAATGGAAAAGATCTGCCGAGATTTCTTTAGTACATCATTTTCACTAACTGTGAAACCACCACATCTGAACATCAGAGTCATGAGAATACTGCAAAATGAAGCAAAAATGGCTTTGAAGAAAATAACAGGAAGAATAGTTTGACCAGACCAGATATATGTGTGTATATATATGCATGTGTGTGTGTGTGTGTATATATGTATACATATATGTATAAACACATTACACACGCGCATGCACACATACATACACACTGGAGGATGCATAATCTTGAGGGCACAAAGAATTCTCAAGATTTCTGAAATAAGGAACAATATCAAATGACTGGAAAGAATCATGGATATAATTAGTACCCAAAAAAGTAATCCTGAAGGCATTGACAACTACTTACCCATGTCTATTTTCTCATTTTTATAAAAATCTTTATGAGAATAATTTACGGATATATTGAGAGTATCCTTGAAAACCTAAGAAGGAAACAACTAGATTTTCATAAATGATATTCTGTAACAGACCATATCCTTTTAGTAACAAAACTGACTAAAAGATGCAGAGAACATGAAAGCCCACTGCTGGGTTTTTTAACATTTATCTGATTAGGTAAAGCAAGATGCTCACTTAAAGTTTCTCCTCTAACAAGATCTCTCCCTTGCATATGTTAAGATTATACAAGAGTCTATGATCACTCAGTATTCATTGCTGTGGCTGCTGTTCAGTAGTGTCTAGCTATGACACCCAAAGGGGTTTCCTTGGCAAAAATACTGGAGTGGTTTGCCATTTCCTTCTCCAGCTCATTTGACAGATGAGAAAACTGAGGCAAGTTGGGTTAAGTGACCTTCCCAAGGTCACACAGCTAGTAAGACTCTGAAGTTAAATTTGAATTCAAGAAGATGAACTTCCTGACATTAGACCTGGCACTGTATTCACTGTGCTAACGAGGTGTCCTGGTATTTACCTAACAACAACAAAGTTTAAGACGTAGTGCTGGAAGACTGAAATAAAAAACACAAAACAGCTTCTGGACTTAAGGAGCATCAATTTTATTAGAGACTACAACATGTTGTTTTGGGGTTCCCCCCAGTTTGTATGGTATTCTTTGTTGTGAAAAATTATATAATCTGAACATTTCAGTTGGCAGTAAAGAAAAATTCCTGGGCTTCTAAAACTATTACCTTGAGATTCTACATGTTTTCCCTCTACTCCACCTCCCACCCTTAACATTTTACTTTTCTAGGACTGAAGAAGTGGCTTTGTGTTTCTAAGGTCAGAGTTGCTATTCTAACCTTCCCTATGCCAACATGGGAGGAGCAGGCAATAAAGCAGGTGTGAAGACTGAGGATTCCCGCTGAGAACCCTGGTGTAAGCAGATGAAGAATGTGTCCAATTCCAAATGGCACAAGGACTAATTTCCGGGAGACAGGATCATGAATTTAGAGTTAGAAAGGTCCTTATACATCACCTAGTCTAGCATCATTTTATAAATAAGTTGATTGAGGCCCAGAGATGAAGTAAACTGATTTGTCTCACAACTCTCAAGTAGCAGAGATGAGATAGTGAGGTTAGATACTCTTGTTTGTATAAAATACTGTACTGTCTATCCATCAACTCCAAGAACATTAAGCCTCCTAAATACAATCAGTAATCACTCAAGAAAGTCAAAGTATTCACAAACAGAAAAAACAAATGGATAACACCCATTGACCAGATCACAGTCAATTGGAGGGATATCCCATTGATTTGGCCCACCAATCCATACATTCTGGAAAGATAACACAGCTAGATAATGAACCAGACCCAGCACAGAAAAACAGAAGGCTGGAGTGCATTTGGGAAATTATAGCAAACTTCCGATGACTCCAAGCTTCTTGCTGAAACAAAGTCTCATCAATTTCAACACTAATATTCATCCACTGAATTATAAGAATCATAGAATCATCACAGGCCATGAAAAAACGAAACTGTTGGTCACCCAAAGTACAACAGTAAAGATAATATGGCAGGGGTGAATAAACTGCACGGCCTCTCACTCTCAACAAAAGGCTGCATGAGAAGCTGAAAGAGCACTGGCTTTGGAATCAAGACAGATGAGTTCTAATCCTGATTCTGCCACTTTCTGTGGGGGTGACTTCACCTCGATGGATGGATCTGTTTTCTCATCTGTGAAATGAGAGGACTGGACTGGATCAGATATGATACTTTTATTTTATTTTATGCCTTTTTCTGTATCCTGAGCACTCAGTGGCACACAGTAATAGTAACTGCACCATATTTGCAACATTCTCAAGTGTGGCTCCAACCCTTTTAAAATTTCACTAGGAAATATTTAATAAATATAAAAGAGAACATAATATTAATAGTTTCCTATGTCAATATGCAACCCATATGTAAGGTTTAGTGGCCCGTTGTAGCACTGGGCTAGATGACCAGTTCTAATAAAGGCTAGAATTTTTACAGTGCTTTATGTAACCCCTTTATGTAACAGCCACAAGCAAAGTGGTTAAGTGTTCAACAAATGCTTGTTGACTTAACTGCATTTCACTTTTGTTTGTATACCTTTTTTTTTTTTGGCCTTTCTTAGAAGCCCCAGAGATCAGCACAGTGACTGCTACATAGTACACATTAGTAAATGCTTGTTGCCTTGTGTATTTCAGCATGAAGGATTTCCTTTGTCCTTTTGCTCAGTCACTGTCAGTCCTGGGAGACTGGACGTAACCCTTTAGGTTTTTCTTGGCAAAGATACTAGAGTGGTTTGCTATTTCTTTCTCCAACTCATTTTACAGATGAGGAAACTGAGGCAAGCTGGGTTAAGTGACTTGTCCAGGGTCATACAGGTAATAAGTGTCCAAGTTCGTTTTTGAACTCGGGAAGAGAAGTCTTCCTGACTCCAGGCCCTGCATTTTATTCACTGCACCACTTGGCTAACCCTTTCTTTGTCACACTATTGTATCTTATGCATCTAAAAAAATACTTTTCTGTCTTCTAACAGAAGTGTGTTTCATGATCAGTTTCCTCGTCATCTTACTGTATCATCTACAAGTTTGGGTGGGGAGGGCAGCTCAGCACCGTGCCTGGCAAGGAGGCCGAGTCACTGTTAGAAACACTCCCCAGCCTTCCAGCGGGGTCCACGACGCACAAAAAGGCTCCCGGACTCCCGGAGACCTCGGCTCTGCTGCGGTTTTTACCCCCGAGGAGCCCTCGGGGGCGTTTAACGAACAGGAAGCAGGAGCTGTTCCGGTGGCATCAAGCACAGGGGCTCATAAACCTTAGACCCTTTCCTGGTCACCGTTTACGAATCTTCCCCTCCCCACGCCCAGCCCTTTCCTCGTAGCCCGAGAACTCCGAGTGTGAAGTTACGCGAACATCGCGCGCGCAAGCGCACTTCATATCTCCCTCCCCGCTCCGTCTCGGTCTCTCTTCCGGGTATCACCCTTACCGATTCCTTTCAAACCCTTGGCGTACGAGGAGGAGAACAGAAAAAGTATCTGGGCGCGAGACCCCCACAAAGCAACCAACCACACTCCTGACCAATTGGCGGCCGCGACACACCCCCTTTCGCGGACTGGCCAATCCGAAGTGGCGCCGAAGAAAGGGGCGGGAGTTGGCGAGGCTCTTCCTAGGCGTTTCCTTGGGGACGTAAGGAACGATGACGGAGCGTTTTCCTTCCCTTCCCTTTGGCTACGGCAGGGAAAGAGGAAACGCTTGCTCCCTACTCCCCACTCCACCTCCCCCCAACTAGTCAGAAGTCTATAGCGCTGCTTTACCTTGCTCCTCAGACATGTCTAGACGCTGGCGCCGGGTATTTTGCCACTCTGACTCGGTCTCTGCACTGCCACGGGCTCGGGTTTCCGTTGGCACAGGTGGGTGGGGCTGGAAGATGGCGTTGAAACGGAAGAGGCTCGACGGGCGGCGAGAGCACCAAACTCTTTTAAATTTCTGCGGCTGCGCAGTGGCGCCCAGTTCGAACGGTACCTTTCGGGCATAGGCGGAAGCCCGAAAGGAAGCAGCAAGCGTATCTTTCTTTGCGGCTGCATCCAGTTAGCCGCGTTACAGGTCAATGACTCCCGCCCGGCCTCGTCTCCGTTTCCATTTGTAGCCTTCCATCCTTGCTAGCGTTCATAGAGATTGATTAACCTAGTCTTCCTGCCCTCCTCCTACGCCAAGTAGCAACAGGGGGTGAAACTTTACCCCTTTTCCATCCATAACGACCTTATTTCCAGAAATAGGAAGAAGGGAATTCCCATAATGCAGGCAGGATTTCAGTAACGCATGAGTGTGGTCTTGAAAGCCAAACTAATGGAGGAGCTCAAGAAACGCTTTTTAAAAAAATTTCGCTGGCAATATGCATGTAGCTTGGTTTGTGCCTGGAGTCTGGAAGACCTGAGTGCAAATTCGACCTTAGATCCTTACTAGCTGTGTGACCCTTGTCAAGTCACTTAACCTGTTTGTTTCAGTTTTCTCATGGGTAAAAGCTGGGAAGGTGATAACAGCGCCTACCTCCCAGAGTAGTCTTGAACATCGAGTGAGGTAATAATATAAAGCATTAATATGGTACCTGGAATATAGCACTATAGAAATGTTAGTATTTGTTGTTAAAAAGATGTGAAGCCAAAAACTTATTTTTCATGACTCCCAAAACGCATTTAATAATTACCTACTATGTAAAAAGCATTTTTTTATGGCCAAGCTACTCCCCAGAGTGACAGGAATTAATTATGGAAAAGGGGAGAAAGTTAAGGTTAAGAACTATTACTTTTCTGTATGGAAGCAGCTCCATACATGTTCAGTAACTGGATGAAAAAACTGAAGTCTGTTATCTTTCTGGTTTTGCCACTAGCTGTGATCAAGGCACAATCTACCTGGGTATTAGTTTCTTTATTAAACTGTGGGCAAGGCACTGTACTACCTAATGAAAATACAAAAATCAGAAGTCTCTGCCCTTGAGAAGTTTACGTTCTACTGAGTCAGGGTCAGTGAACATTCATTTTGCGCCTATGATGTGCCAAGTGTTCCCCTAGGCACTGGGGATACAAAGAAGGGCATGAGACAGTCCTGGTCTTTAAGGAGTTCACAATCTGATAAGAGAAGACAATATATAAAAAGAAGCTAAAAACTGAGGTGGGAGGAAGGGCAAATTAGGGTACCCAGCAAGGGCACACGATGAAGTCCTGTAGCCCTGGTAGGAAATGGTAGGAGGAGATGTAACTTAAATGATTTCTTCTTGAAGGGTGATGAGTTTCTGGAGATGATGTAGTCCAGGGGAGCTGCTGGGGAGGGAGGGTAGACATGATAAGGTGAATGCATTGAGTCCCCTCCTTAAATGGTAGAAAATCTGGGAGTGGTTGTTACATCCATCCTCCACCTTCTCTCCAATCAGAGAGAGAAAGAAGTCCCCAAGGCAGGGGTACTGAGAAAGTCTACATTTCAGAGTTGGTGTTACCTTGTAGGATGATGAGTTTCTGTACATCTTGAAGTCCAGGAAAGCAGGCAGGTGGGAAATAATGTTTATCAAGTGAGAAATTTGGACTGAGATCTTATCCACATGGAAAATGTTCTGTTCCTAGAGTCAGGAAAGCATAAACAACCACGAATAAAAGAGGAATCAGAATCTGAGGAAGAAGAAAAATGAGAAGAACCCACGAATGAGCCAGAGCAACTACTCTGGTTTAAACCAGCCTTGTGGCCCATTTGGTCTGCTCCCATCAGTTTCATATGCTATGCTCCTAATACTTTTGGGGATGAATCTCCTTGTGTTATCATTCCCTCATGGAAACTGAGCTTATGAGCAACAATTGAGGAATATAGGCTTGAAATAGTATTAAACCTTAAGCTCTGTTTCCAGTAGTCCTGGCCAACCTAGTTCTCTAAAGAGAAAGAAGCTTCCTATAGAGAGGTATTTTCAACAAATTTGAGGATAAAAAGAGTGATGATATACCCCTAAAAAAGCAAACAAGTGCTTGCACATATGTATTAAAATTGGAACAGTGCAGAGATTAGCATGGCCCCTTGTACAAGGATGACATGTAAATTGATGAGGCAATCTATATTTTTAGAGAATTTGGAACTAAAAATAACACAATATTGACTTCTTTTAATATATATATATATATATATGTAAATTTGTTTCCTTATCAGTGACATCAAACTCGGATAGAAACGGGGGCAGGAGGAGATGGGGGAAGACACTAAACTGGACATATGGGCCAAGTATTGACTAGAAAACCACATATCAGCATTATCTATGTTCTATTGTAACTTTTTTTTTTTGGCTAAATGTTTCCCAATTACATTTTAATCTAATTCAGGTCACACTCAGGAGTTTGTAAGCCATGTGTTTGATGCCTCTGCTTTAGATTATGATAAAGAAGATAAAATTTCCACCAAAGGCAGGTTAACACAAAAGAAAAGCATAACACATTAAAAGTCATTGAGAAAATCCCAACAGTTAAACCTAATCTCTTTTTTATCCTTTGGTCTACTGTAGATTTTATATTAATAGGATGTCAGATTAGACAATATATTAATAAGACAATCAAGGAGGCAAAGAAGAAGCCATATTAGTTGGATTTTATTTGTATTAAGGCCATAGTTCACCATAAAGTATATAAGATACTGCTGCCGTGGAAACAGAGAAAGAAAAAAAAATTATAGTCACATTATTGGGTGACATTGAGCAAGTCATTTAACATCTTAGTTTCACAGGCAGCTCTGTATGACTATACATTACAGAAGAGTTGCCCATCTCCTTTTGTGAAGGTAATTTCTGTTTGAAGTCTTCTCCAATAATAATAATAATCCCTCCTTGAATGGGATATCCATAGAGTGATCTCTATTGAAAAAAATGAACATACATTTTAAAGAGCAAGTGATTTAGGAATGCATTTTAAAATAATTTCTTAACAAAATTTTGATACAAAAATAAAATATCAATTAGAACTGAAAGTATTCACCTCTATACAAATGACAAGAAGAGCTTCATTTTACTAATTTGCCAGGTCTGCATCATAATACTTCATTTCTCTTGAATGAAGAATGAAGAGACCTTCAAATTCAGTTTATACTGAATATCTTAAGTAAATGGAGTTTAATGGTGCTCTTCTAATGATAATGGGAACATGTAACTGGGGGGGAAAAGAACTCAAACTTTTAAAGTGAAAATGTATTTAACTGGGTTTATGTCCAAGCCTGGGACATTTTGAATACTCCTGTGTATGTGGAAGGAGAGGATCCTAAGTGGTAGAGAGAGTGACTTTGGTTGCTTGGTATAACCAGGATTTGGTGGGGAGGGACTAAGTTGGAAAGTATAAACCTAAGGATTATCAACCACAGAAATAGCGTCTGTTGTAACCCTGGAACAGCAATATTTGAGGAAGCAGATATAATTCTGGTCCATTATCCCTTTGGAAATTAGAGAAAGGAATACCCAGTTTCATGGCCCTTTTGTACGACCCAATCTTCCTTGAAGAGGGGTAGACCAGATTCCAGAGATAGCTATCCATGTTTCTCCTGAACTGTGAATCTAAACATTTCCACAACTCATAAAGATACACATATCTTACATGTAACACATATCACATATAACAAATTTTAAAATTGGCGGATGTTTGTGTAACATAGAATTTATGTATTTCCTATCTTACATATGTAGAATGAGTAGGAGTGGTGTTTCTCTCCTTTGGAATGATTTTATTTTATCCCACTTTTCCCAAGTTGATTAGAAGTACTACAAAATGCCCTTTCTTTAGGGGATAGAGAAAAAAAAATTCTCATTTGAACAGACGGGTAACAAGAATATTTCTCATGATTTGGTGCACCCTGCAGGAATGGAAGTTAAGAGTAATAAGACTTTCTGCTTTGACCTTCAGATTTCTCAGATATAAACATGGAAAGTGCGTTTATTCTTTTCCCCTCATATCACCTTAATAAATACTCAATAAATTTTTGTTTATTGATCGGAATAAACCTCTAGACCAGTAGTTCTCATTTAGTGGTTCACAAATCCTTTGAGGTTCTTTAATGGTAACAGTGAAATAATTGCCAAATTGTGTTACAAATGTATTGTTCTTCTGTGACAACAAGCATGTGTGTGTTTAGAATATTATAGGTTTGTTTCTTCAGTGACTTGAAACTATCATGATCATGTGTACAATGATTTTGGCGTTCGTGCCGCAATTACATCAAATTGTGACCATTTCTGACTAACTGCAACATGCTCTTGCAGTTAGTCAACCTGTAATCAAGTTGTTTCCAAATCTCCACAAGGATTCCATTCCAGTGCAAACAGATTCCCAACAGATAGATGCATGTGCAATACCCTCATTTACATTCTATATAGTGCACCAGAATAGTTCTTTGTTCCTCTCTGTTACCTTGTAATTATATCTCAACAGCTGTGTAATATGTGATCATAATGTTACAGACATTTGTTATCTTGAAGTGCAAGATGTTGGATTGTCTAAAAACTATGATCACTGGTCATGTACATTACAATCCATCTTGAAGCCATTATGGACTATCACAGATATTCCACAGAAGAAAATCTTATATTGCCTCACATTTCAGTATTGTTTTCCAATTTAAACTTATTCTCCACTTATGGACTTTTTTATGAAGTTTATTAAGTGGACTGGCTGGTAATACTGTTTAGTTGGTCAATATACTACCTATGAGAATATCAGTGGTAGAAGAAAAGAATGTCACTTCTGAAGAGATTCTTTCCTTACAAAGGTTAGTATATATAGATACAGATAGATATAGTGTGTATATATATATATATATATATATATATATATATGTATATACACTAAGTATATAAAATATATACACATAAAAACATTGTTAAAAATTAAGCAATATATGCAGTTGTACTTTAAATATATTGTTTAAAACAGGGCTTGTCAGTCAATAGGAAATTAAATATTTTATAAAGTAACTTCATATTTGTGGATTGGTTAGGTGGCTAGAAATTACAAAATGAATTTTTTTCAGAAAAGTATATAAAATTATAAAATTATCCTTCCATTTTCTACCACATGTTTATACATGAGCATTTTTACTTTATTCTTGTTTTAAATTAAAATTCAGAAATAAATTTGATTCAAAAGCAAATTTAAGACTGTTGGTCTGGTGTTGAGCCAAATATTGGAAGCCTTTGTTCAAATAAAAGAATCTAACATTGAAATTAAGTTTACATGTGATTATTACATATTTAAATATCC
>CM053580.1:188878241-188909565 GCA_028627135.1 Pseudochirops cupreus | reverse complement strand
AAAACATTGGGAACCACTGCTTTAGGCTTCTACCACTAACCGTTGTTTCCAGCTCTAATAATTTCTCATGAAAACAATGCAGAAAACAAAAATACAGAAGCTGGTATTCAAGAGAGTTTCAGGCTCAGTCCTATCCAATTGTGGAAGGTATATAATACCAGTTGCAAATTTTTTATACCTTTCTTGTGTTCTTTACTTCCAGAATCAAATCCTAATCTGTCTTTGGAATTCATTTGGGATCATGAAAAATTGAATTGTGCTAAGTGTGACATTTAGATGGATTTGGTATGAGTATATCCCTAGAAAAGCTGGGACATTGTTTTACTGCTTTCAAATGTGTTAGTTTCAAATACTGAGGGGTGTGGGGAAGGAACCCACAAAATATACTGTGGAATCCTGAGGAGATATAATCTGCAAACTTGTGAGTACTGAGTTGGGGAGGTAACTTAGAGGAGTGTTATCTTGTGGAGGCTTCATCAGAAATATATTTAGGATGCCCTATTTGTATAGGGACCCACTGGAATAATTCCACAACTGGGATTTCTCATATGCCTTAGCATTGCAGAGATCTCCTGAAGAAAAATTAGCATTTTTCCTTCTTTCGTTTTATGCTGTAATTGTACAGTTAGTCTTCTAGTTTATTTCCTTTAAAATTCAGACCAATCTCTATGAGATAACTTATAGGACTAATGCTTTTATATTTCTATCCATTGTATTACTGTACTGAGTATGAATATCAAAGTTAGTATGAATAGTATGAATGTTGTATCCTTAAAATTCTGGTGGTTAGCAATTTGCCTAGGCTCTAGAGCAGCGGTTCTCAGCCTGTGGGTTGCGACCCCTTTGGGGGTCGAATGACCCTGTCACAGGGGTCGCCTAAGACCCATTGGAAAATATGTATTTCCGATGGTGTTAGGAACAGAGAAACAGCTCCTCTGTCTCCAGGCAGGTCTGCTCACATGCGGATACACCCACATATGAGTATTAAAGGGTCACAGCATTAGAAAGATTGAGAACCACTGCTCTAGAGTGTTTTGAGAGTTAATCTATTTTAACTTTTTATTTTTTTTAGCAGTCCTAGATTACTTGTCTTACTGTGATAGGAGTCTCCACTGCTATCTTAAATCCACATGCACTAAAGGTACATAAGAATAAGATTTGCCCTGTGGTCTGGGAACTCTGAGTAACCAACCTAAGTGTTTAATCTTTTTTTCAAAGTTCCACACCTCTTTAAACCCTTTCCTGAGTTTGATTTCCTTTTGAGATAACCTGTTAATCTTATGGAAGGATCAATGTGAACCTCCGTTTGACTTGTCCAGTGTGTTTTAAGGACCCAGAGGAATCCCCATCTTCCTCCCAGGACTGAAAGATGGTCCAGAGAAGAGGGCCTTTTCATGGAAGAGATATAGGACAAGCACCCCACCTCTCCTGGGCCCCCCAGGTTTTTGTTGTGTGAAATCCAGGCTGTTCCTTTGAAGATAGACGCTTGATTTCCCTATCCCTACCCTATCATTGTCTTGATTGGAGCAAATCTTTGAAAACCAACACAGGTGAAAATTTTTTTAAAAAATAGTGTCTGTTTCTTAAAATGGTGTATTCATGAATTTGGGGTAGGAGCATTACACTTAGCTTCACCAGCTGGTAGACCCCCGACCTCCTAAAAAATAAGTTAATTTCCAGATTGTTTCAGAACTGTCACATGGACTTTGCCGAAACTCTTTGGCATAAAGCACTGGGAGAGGTATCTGAAAGGACAATCATTCATCCTCCCCATGTCAGTAGACTGCTATTCAAAATTGAGATTACAGAAAAATATGCCCATAAGCAACATTATTGATTTGCTGGGTTCAATAAATATTTAAGTGGACTAGGGAGGAGAGATTGTAAGAGGAAGATTTGATGTGTTAACACAGTGTTAACCTATTTTCCCTTTACAAAGTGTGAATGCTTTTTCATATTGAATATGAAGGAGTATATCACTAGATGAATGAAAATTGTTCCTACCTCCTGAGGGCTTTAAATAGCCATGGAGAGGAAACAGAATTTGATGTAATTTTGACTCAGAGCAGTTGTGGAGTATGACATCTTCAAGGAAGAATGAGGGGGAATGATTTTTCCAGAAGGAGACACTCAATCCATAATTTGGAGAGTGTTAAATAAGAGTTTGAGGCACCACTGAGAAAGCAAAGACATGTACTTTCCAGACTGACATATAGAGAGAAAGGTAGTCATTTGGGGCATGAGTCTAGCTAGCTATCTTAGATCCTTATGCACTTCAGGTACATAGAATAAGATTTACCTGATGTTCTAGAACAGTGGTTCTCAACCTGTGGGTTGCAACCCCTTTGGGAGTTGAACGACCCTTTCACAGGGGTTGCCGAAGACCATGGGAAAACACATATTTCTGATGGTCTTAGGAACTGAGACACCACTCTTCTGTCTCCAGGTAGGTCCGCCCACATGCAGATATGCCCACATATGAGGATTAAAGGGTCCTGGCATTAGGAAGGTTGAGAACCACTGTTCTAGAAACTCTGAATAGCCAAGTGTTTAAAACCCTGTTTGGAGATTCACCACTGCTATAGAGATTTTTCTGAGTTTGTTTTGCTTTTTAGATAACCTGTTTGCAGGTTTAGATAACCTGATATGTTTTCACTGACTTCAAGGAGCACAACCTCTGACAACAACTAAATGAGCCAGCAACATCAGAGGAATCAGCAGCCCTGGCCATATATTTTTCTTATTACATCTTACTGCTCTCATGTTCTTCATTTATGCCTTCTTTTCCTAGGGATACTGTATATGTTTATGAAAGAGCATGCCACAGGTTTGTTGGGGGAATATTTTTTTGTAGCTACTTTTCTTATATCATGCCATCTTAGTCCATTGCCGCACTTCATATTTTGTTTTGTTCTACTTTTTGGTGTAGATGAAAATGGAATTCAGAATAAGATCCCCATTTGATGCTTCCTAAAGTCATTGCTAAGCAAAATTTCTAATCTACAAACTAATGAAGTGGGGCACAAGGACCTGGATACAACTCATCTCACTTGTCTCTACCTGAAATTACAAAACCCATCAGAATAACTAGGAAGAATGGTTCAGCTTTTATTTAGATAGCCATGTGGTACATTAAATTGAGCACCAGAATTGAAGTCAGAAAGGCCTTGGTTTGAAGACCACCTTGCCACCTTGAAGCTACCATTATTAAGTGAACCAGAAGCAAAAGTATAAAATTTGCAAATTTTAAACTATAATAAGCTGAAATATAGATCAAATTTAGAGAATGAATAAATAAGCATGAAATAAGGCTCAAGTAATTGCAAAACCACATTTTAGTGCCAAGAATAGGAGTGCTAAGATAAGGAGGGCTATTTCAAATTTTTTAGCCTCCATAGATTTTGTCTGATGACACAATAACTTCTGTTTTCCTGATTTGCATTTTATAGAGGGGTATCAACTACATTACATTTGTAGGCAAGACAGAAAAGAGTAGTCACTTGAAGCATTTCTACCAGAGAGTTCCTCTGAGGGGGAAGACTACAATGTTTAAAGGTAAGTGTACCTGTCTTTCTGTCAAGGATGATCACACTAAGTACTGAGAAAGCAGAAGCTGAAAAAAATGTTATTTTCTCCATAGTTCTAAGAGGAAAATGTTCTAGAAGTGGGGGAGAGGGTTGGGATTTGGCCCATGTTCTCACTGATAAAGGCAACTCCTACATCAGGGAATTTCCTCTACCAGAATGGATTGGTCCATTCTCTGCAACTTAAGAGATTTGAGTTGCTTAGAGCACTGATACCTTAAGAAATTTGCTGAGAAGAAAATAGCCAGAATGTGTCAGATATGGAACTTGAAATCAGTTCTTCCTGGTTCTCAGGTCATCTACTTAAATATTTAGGTAGCCCATGTAGAAATATTTACTACATCCTCCCCTTCAGATGATTTTGGAAAATAGTGTATCAGTCTTGAGAACATAAATACATTAAGAATTATTTGTAAGGAGTAGAGATTACTAAAAGCTTTGGATGTTTTAAAACATCCTGATGCATGCTGAAGAAGAAATAATTGGGGAACAATTTGATGTGGCTTATTAGCCACTGAACAAATGGGAAAATGTTCCTATGGGTGAAGGACACTCATGCCCCCAGTCAGAGGAGGAAAGATACTGGGATTTTGGTCACCATGTGTAAACCTTTAGTTTTTAACGAGTGCAGCAGAGACCAGACTTCAGGTTGATTTCTTTTGTGAATAGGCTTATAGGAGTGAAGGCAGCAGTAGTAGCCTCAATATTTCTGGTCTGATATAGCACCCTTAAAATTGTGATACACTACATAAGATAAGAACATTACTGGTTTTGAGGTTAAATCTTCCCTTGAGATAAAACTAGTAGATAGCCACAGTCAGAATTACTCTCAGTGTTTGAGACTAAATTACTGGATAGTTGCAGTGGTTATCTTTAGGGCTAATGGATTTGTTTTGCTTTTCTCCTTTGTTCAATAAACTTACTTCTGTTATATTGTGAAGAGTAAGGTTACAAGCAGGTAATTGATCTCAGTATTTAAGAAGGTACTTTACAGAAATTTCCTCTGGCTTCCTTGGTAGGGGGAAAAAAACTCTGTACCTTAGGACTCTTATGACAAAAGGGATTACAATTATTTTTAGCTGGTACTGTCACTTCCCTAAATTATATACGTTATTATAAAATGTATCTAGGGACTACTTAATGCATTCACATAGATCATAGGAATTATCAACTCAAACGTGGTAAGATACAACATTTTGTTATAGGACAATGAAGAGAGGGGGGGGGATCATTGAATTGCAGTCACGTTTATTTTCAGTTTCTATACACACTTTCTAGGTAATCAAACTTTTCTGACATGTTTTTTTCGAGAGGGGTTCACAATGAAACTGTCACTGTTTTTACTAAAAATAAATACAAGACTTAAAGTGTTGCACAGCTCTAAAATATACAAAGGCTTGGATTGAATGTAAACTTTGAAAACATTTTACAAAAGAAACCATCTTTGCGACAATTTAAAAAGTTTATATTTACAAATATTACAAAAATACAAAATGGATGCAAGTCCATAAACCATTGTCTTTTCTGCCAGCAGGAACTGGTTCTAGTACCAAAATAGTTACACTGTAACCTTCTTAATTGTTTTAAATCTTTAAGTCATAACCTATTTCTCTAAATCTGCCACCATTGCAGCAAATGCTCTCCACCACTGACCTTTGGCAAAAGCAAACACACAGGATGCTTTATTTGCTATAACTATTCCATGTCCTCTATTCAGTACAAAACAAAACAAAACAAACAAACAAAAAACAAAGCAAAATCAAATCTAAGGAAGGGGGAGGGTTTTGTTGTTTTTTTTTTACAGAATACAGAAACAGTTGCATAAACTTCAAAATCATTTTAATAATCAGTGCAAACAACAGAACAAAAGTTTGGAATGATGTTTCTCACATTACTTAATGCATGTACCCTGCTTCAAAATGGCAAGTGATGTTAAAGTCAGTTCTCAAACTTTGTCTTGAGTGCTTTAAAGCCATGTAAAATACTCCATATCACTAAAATTTCCTGGTGTTTTTAAAAAATTTCCCTCACTTGTTTTTATACTGAATATTCTTTTCTATAGTGGATTTATAATCCATATCTGTTTGGGCTTTTAAATCCATGAAATACAAAATAGAGAAACTTTGTCATAGATCTTTAGATTAAACAAAATAATTAAACTATCAGTGTTCTTTGATCATCACATATACAAGATATCTTATTGCCTCACAATTCAAGTCAATACATTTATTTTAAAATATGTGGTACCATTACCAATTAAATTTATATCAGTAATAAAAAAGGTGACATTTTATTAAAGCCAATTCTGGTGTTTTCTATTTCGGGTATATTTTAATTACTTTTAAAGCACACATAATACATTTTTTCTTCAGGCTAAAGAACCATGCTGCAAATTAACTGCTATTAAAATATTATGAAAAATGACCTAATATGACTGGAAATGACTGCTTCAGCCACCTTGTCACATTTATCTAAAAACATTTTTTTATTTGTGCCAACTCTGTAATTATCAGAATATTAGACTAATTCATTCATATTCTCAATATGGTATCAGAAGAGGCTGGTTTTCTTAACCAGTTATGTTTCCATGAGTGATAAGAGTCCACTTTCAAACATCAACCCACTTTTCATTTAGTATAAATTTTTAACACTTTGCAGATACTGCCTGACTGATATCTTTTGCCAATTATCTTTTCTTTCCCAAAGTATACACATGTGGACACACATGTGTACATGCATGCACACATACAACTGCATAATCGTTCTTCATACAATGTTGGCAAGAAACTCTAAAACACATTTTGGTAATAAACAGTAGATGAGATCAAGGTTCTTCTTTTTTTCCAGAAAAAAAAAACAAGCAAAATCAACCAACGTTCCTAGTCTCCTAACTTATTCTAACAACTTTCTAACATTTCAGATAACTTTCTTTTTGACAACCTTACTTTCCATCTTCAATGCTCTTTCCTATGCATTGCATGAATTGAACCAAAGTAATAAAACCCCTTTCACACAACCTACTTCCCTAATTACCATTTACTTATGCTTAAAGCCAGCTACTTATCGATTTCTTTGTGACCCTATTATTTTTCTATCCTCCTAATCTCATTCCATTCTGTTACAGGCCATGTTCCTTCTCCAACAATCCTCTGCACCATACCTTCTCGCATTCCAAAGCATTTTCTAAGTAATAGTCACCACTTACATATCTGACAATTAATCTCAAACATTAGTTTCAGTTCATGTTAAAATCAGAGGTGTAAAACCATTTATAGATTTCAACTCCTAACTATATTTCTTTCAGTTTTAAGACAAGAAAATTCAAGTAATTTCAAGTAATTCAGCTTGTTTCCCTGCCTTCATTTTTATCAGAGCATTTACTCTGACAGATTTCCATTCCCACCCACCACCCTCCCTATACCCCACCAAGCAGTTATAGTAAAACCAGACAAAGTTGTATGTAGCATTGTGAACCAGAGCTTTCCCCCATTCCCAGTTTAACAATGAATATAAATAATGCATATACATACCTATTTCCCAGCTACGTTTTTCACAGTGTCATTTCTGTTAATATTTAGGTAGCATGAATCTCATCAGCACAAAGAGAAAGCTTCACTGAAAACTCATTGCAGATACTTACTGATAAATCAACAGCTCCATTGCATGCTTACATTTTTTTATATTGTTAGTTTAAGAACTTGGAACTAATTGTCTAAAACGTTTACATATTATAGTCATTAGATTCTGATTCTTTGTACCTCAGTAGCCTAATATAAAACATAACACAAAATTGATTTCTATTCCCCCTGCTCATTTTTATTAAAGCAATTCATTTAAAAATAAATGGCTAAAGGACACTGTTAAGTGCTTTTGCTTAGGGCTTTGTATTGTGAGAATGATGACTTCTTGTCTTTAAAAAACTTAAAAGCATGCTTTCCATTCTTACCAGTTACCATATGGTAAATCACAGCTGTGCTTTGCTATGAGCTTGTTTGGTGCTGAAGTTTACAAGAAAAATGGTTAGGTTTAAATTTATAAGGTTTTAAGTTAACATTTCAGTAAGTGACCTCAAAATTGTCCTATTTTCCAGAATTTAAAAATTCAGATTTGAGGCTTGATTATCATTCTGAAAGCCATATTGGTGGACATTTAAACATGATGTTTGATATGAAAATGGTATTCACAGAATACAGTTATGACATTTTATTTCTTTTGTCTTCAATAAACAGTATGCAGTAAATAATTTGCCACATGTCCACTCTTCTCTAATAATTCTATTTACATTTTTTATCAAAAATATGGTATTTACATGTGTTTAGTTCATTTTTTTAAACTTTGTTTCAGTTCATTTTAATGTAGAAAAATACCAATCCTTAAGAGTCATTTCATCTCTCTTTAGGGAAGCACAACACTGAAGAAGTTTCTTTCCTAAATGGGCAGCTGAGAAAGATTTTTTTCCCTTTCTTTTCATGGAAATTTGATTTTTAAAAACTATATTAACAAGAAGAATAAAATTGCAATATACCAAATGAAGCTAAAGATTGAGGCATGGGAGACAGCATATATTTCTACTAGAAAATGCAAAATTAAACAAAGGATTACAGAGTTTAAGTACTGATACTTCCCCACATATCTATTGAGTTCTCTGATATATTTTTCACATCCTTGTGCAAGCCAAATGCTTTCGGTGTTAATGTATTTCCTAGTTAACAGTGAGGCTGTATAGATTATACAGCCTATGTTGAACTCTGGGAGGACCTGTCATCATGAGGGCTGCCATCTGAATTCTCAGTCTCTCCTTCTGAGATAGCTTGCATGGGTGTATTATATAACCTGCAACGGACACTGTAACGGCTACTGCTGGCTGCAGGGGGTGCCCGGGAACGTCCAACCCTAGATGAAGCTGACATGGTAAAATTCTTGGAGGAAAACCCTTCTGCTCTTGGGGAGCATGGAGAGAGAGGGGACAATGCTTCTGCCCCCAATGACACCTGGGGAGGCTCATCCATGCTTGGGGGAGGATCAATGGAGAGCTCACCAGGGGATTTGGGCAAGATGGGGCTCTTCAGGATTTCAGTGGCAGACATCCGGTAACCTGAATCAGACCGACTGCCTTTTTTAAGAAGCAATAGCTTAAACTCTTCATTAGAGGTGTTGGATTTCTTTGCATTTCGATAGATAAGACCAGGAGATCTCTGGCTGTTTGATGGAGCTGGCACATTGCTGTTTGGAGATAGGATATTGCTGGGGGGCACAGTACTGCTGTTGCTACTGCCAGGGAAAGCTCTTGATTTACTTCGAACAGATATGTCCCCAGAATCTTTCCTTCCAAGTACTTTCCTCTTTGATCTATTAAGTACAACAGAAACAAAGAAAACCCTCAGAATGATGGCGTTTTTAATTAAGAGAGAAAAAGCATATTCTGTAATATCCAACAAACAGAGATTAAGTTTAAGTAATGAACATTTCAAATCAATGACAAAACATACTCAATAACAGCCTCATGAATTGGAGAGTTCTTCCTGTTATCTCAAATGTGCAGATTTTTTGAAGGGTATATAAAGGATACAAATGCAGCATGTTGTTATTAATAACTTGCCAACTCTTCTATTCCTTGACACTTTTTATTGGTAAGATTATATATATCTTGGATTTAATCTGGACATAGGAATAAGGAACAATAAAGTCCTAGTTCTTAGTTCTAAAGTCCTTAGAATGGAAAGAAGGTGTTCTTGCTAAAGTATACCCATGCTATGTTCCTAGTAGGGTGTATGGTTCCTATTATACAATACACGTAGGATGGGAAGTTTTAGAACTGAAAAGTAATGTTAAAGAAGTAGTCCTACCCCTTCATTCTGTAGATAAGGAACTAAGGCAAAGTTTTCTAAGGTCACGTAATTAATGACAGAGCCAGGACTACCTCATACTTCTAGGGTAATGATCTTTACACTGTGGCATGATGCTCTCCCTGATAAGGCAGGCAATTGATAACATCTTTGTATATGAATGATAACTGTTATAGAAACATACCCTTTAGGCAGAGGAAAGGAGTTACCATATAGCCAAGATTTTCTAGGGGTGGGGAACTTGCTGCCACATGTGGCCTTCTAGGTCCTTGGGTGCAGCCTTTTGACTGAATCCAAGTTTTGCCAAACAAATCCTTATATTATGGTGATTTGTTCTGTGAAGTTTGGATTCAGTGAAGGGGCCTGCACTTGAGGACCTAGAGAACCATATGTATGGCCTTGAGGCTACAGGGTCCTCACCTCTCTAGGTAGTTCCAATGTCAAGAAAATGAAGCAAGTTGTTAATAAGGTATTCTTAGACAGTATGTTCTAATTTTTACTTAAGAAACTGTGATCGCCATAGTTACAGAATATTGTAAGGTATAGAATAGTCAGGTATTCATGCACACCCATGTCCCATGTATGCTTCATATTCAGATTCTTTTGGTGGTTTAATTTCCCCTCTGCCCTTATTATTATAATCATTGCTTTGGGCATATTCAAAAATATGAATCATTTTAATTTCAGGAGATATCTGAAAAGGTAAATTTTTCTGATAAAAAACTTGATGTACATTTATCGTTTGGGGGAGGGGAGGCGAGGAGAGGAAGGAAGCCAAAGGCCTCTGTAGGAAATTTGGTCTTAACCCCTTGTATCAGGGCTATAAAGATTTATATTGCTCAACTCTGTCATGTTCTTAGAATTGTTGGATTGTCCTTGAAGGGACCTGAGAGGACATCTGGTTTCATCCATTCATTTTATAGATGGGAAAACTTCTATAAAGGATTTCAAACTCAATTTGAAAAAGAAAAATCCCACAAAAAAAGTTTCCTTACTTATTTGTTCTAAATCTCTCAGGAGGCTCTTGTATACTTTAATCAGATTCTTAAGTCCATTCAGAGACATTAGGTCTGTTGCCTTACCTGTGAATGACTGCAAAGAGATCCTCAGTGGTTCGAGGTTTGTTTGGAGACACAAAAACATCATCATCAGCCTGAGAGTCTTCACTAAATGGTGAAATGATGGAGTCGTCACTTGGTGAAGATTCTTTAAAAAGAACAGAAAAGTATTCTAATGAAGACTCCTAACATCTTGACAAAAGAGCCACAGCTTTTGTGGTCTTGGGGTGCTGGGAACCCTGAAATTTAAGGGTACAGGGTGTGGGTCTGCCTCAACAGAATTCAACCACTCAAACCTTCCAGTCCAAGTAGTTATTTGTGATAACAATATAAGAGAACCAGACTCCTAGTGAGCCTGTCCAATCGATGAGGATAAAAATGGATATTTTCATTGGGAAAAAGATCGTGGGAAGATTTGGATGGATTTAGGAGTGGCAAATAGCCTGGGTTGGTCCCAAGGTAACAGAGAAAGGGGTCTAGATGGGATTAAGAAGTGGGAAGTAGCCTGGGGTGGTCCAGAGGAAACAGAGAATGGAGTGTGGGGCATAAGTCACAATAAAAGGATAGTTGAAAAGATTACACCAGGGTGAGTCAATGCCTCAGACAAACACCAGGGTTCTGGGTTGCTGAAATTCTTGGGACAGTCCAGGGGATGGGGGTGGGGGGCCAGATCCCATACTCAGCCAGGACCATGATTCATTATAGTATGTGGAGCATAAGAATTGATATAACTATCATGTACCTTGTACAATATCTTGATCAGTATTCAATTTCTCAATAACAAAGTTTGACAGTCTTTTACAAGTGCAAATAAGCCAGGGAAATAAACATGCCGATGTCATATAGCATCATAGGGAATATTTTTTTTAACATTGAGTCAGTAAAAATTAAATCTAGAGAACACAGTAATTTCTTGCCACTAAGACCCATGCTACCCAACAACTCACCTTTCAATGAAACCTCATCTGTACTTGCTCGTGTCTCCTCTGTCCTTCTGTCATCAGAGGCACTTTTGGTGGAAATACCTGATGCAATATCACTTTCCTGCTCAGAACGCTTTTCACTGAGTGAATTTACAGTTAGTTCTGATTCATAGCAACTATGCCCAGGCACTTTGTCATGGTGGTGGCTCATAACAAGGTGATGCTTAAGTTGGCTATCCATGTCTGTTGCTACTCTGGTTGGTGAATCAGACAGAGACAGGGATGAGGTTTCATCCCCACTTTTACCTTGGGCAATGTTCTCCCCATCTACAGAGAATGCCTTCTGTACCCTCTCAGTATTGCCATCTTGCCCAGTCCCTTGAGCTGTTATTTTACCATTAGAACCTTTCTGAAGTCCTTCGGCAGGTACATCACAGTTTTTCTCTGGTACATGCTCTGGAAAAGGTTCCCTGACCATTGACATTTGGTCCTTTGTGGCTTTAGTCTCTAGAAGATTGTTAGTGGCTGATGGTACAGTTTCTTGATCACAATGATTCTTCACATTGAAAACTGAATTTTTTTCTAAATGCACTTTATCATGGCCCATATCTACTGGAGATGAGTCAATAAAGGACAAAATGATGTCTTCTGTGGAATGTTGGCGTGATATTGATTTCTTGGCTATGTGTGACCTTGTTTTGCTTGGAGACAGGGCAGACGCTGTGATAGTAGATTCCTGCAAATAAGGTAGTTCTGTATTATCAATGTCTTTTTGTTTAACTTCATCAGACTTATTAACTGACCTAAGGTTAACAGATTTCAGGACTGTAGGTGTAATTGCAAGGGATGGTGAGGAAGTAGAGTTTAGTGTTTCTCCTACCAAATTCTGCTTACAATGAGTAAATGCATGCAATGGATGTCTGTTGTGATAGGGTTTGTTCAAGACATTATGAAGAGCACTTAGGTCAAGATGGGTAGGAGGTATAATTGGAAGTTCGAGATCTTTACTTAAAGACATAGTTCCATCTTTTGGAGAGGGGTGTTGAAGGGAGGATTTCCTTTCTGGGACTTTTGGCTTTCTCTTACTACCTCCAGGAGACAATGGTCCAGAGAAGAAAGCTGTGGGGAAAGAAGATGTTGGTGTTTCAGACTGGCTTGAGTAGCCACTTGATGGTGATGCTAAGCCAGCCAGCTTCTCTGGTGATGCTAATTTAAACTCGTTGTCAACAGAAGGAAGGGATGGAGTAGTGGCTCTGGATTCAGACTGGGATGTTTGTGATTCAGAACTCTCTGGTGATTTGATGCATTCAATGACTGTGGTACCCGTAGCAGTGCTCGAATTGGATAAAGACCTATAAGGATCATTTGTTTTCAAGTCATTTAGAAGCCAGAGATCTGCATAGTGAGTGGATTCAGCACCTTCATCTTTGAATGATGGAATATCTGCAGTGTCCAAATGAGACTCCTTTATTCCATGGTCACTAGGGTTCATCCAAGAATGTTCTTGTTTGCTGGATAAACCAACACTTTCCATTCGAGGTGTGTTAGAGAACTCAAGAGGCAATTTCATTTCCCTGGTATTGTGAGGCAGGTGCTGCCCACTGCTTATCTTTGGTTCTTTCTTCTCAGGAATATCTGTACTTCCATCAGACTTCCTCAAAGATGAACTGCGTTTTGGTGGGGCTGGCTTTGCCTTTGGTTTCTTGAAAGAGATGCTCGGCCTTCCATGTCTCCTCTGATCTAGGTAGTCCTGCCAGGTACAATCTGAGAAGGTGGGAGGAACACCAGTGCCCTGGCCACTTTCAGGGCCTGTGGCTGCATAGTGGCACATGTAACTCTTATTACCTTTGAGACCACAGTCAAAGTGCATGGAGGTATAATATCCCTCAGTATCCACTGAAAAATGAGAGCTAGTATCTGCTTTGTCAGATGGTGATTTTTCCAGAAAACTATCATAAGTGGCCATACTTGTGAAGCTTGGGCATCCCAAGCTGTCAGCCTTGGGATGCTCAGGGCTAAAATCCTGGCGGCATGAGGCATCATGATGGTGGTGCAGGTAGTTCCACTCACTATCACTTGTATTACTGTTGTTGGGGTCATCTAGCAGGTCTGCAACAGTGGAAGTGAAGGAGCTTGCTCGATGTCCCCTCACTTTATCCATATGGTCATTATAGTTTTCTGTCACAAAGACACTGGAGTCTTCATTGACATTAGGGGCTATGTTCAATGACAACTCAGAGTCACAATGCGAAGAGCCAGTCAGTGGAGGAGAAGCAGCAGGGGGGATGGTTTCTGATGTTTGTGAGGGGCATGTGGAGCTACTCCCACTCCAGTTGCCACTGGATGACTGGTGATCATCCTTCTGATCCATGTGGCTGCTAAGGAGAACTCCAGCTGTGGAAATGGAGTGAATAGGGCTCCCAAAGGTATCTGAATTGGATGAAATTTCACAGCTGCCAGAATCAGCCATCCTTGACAATCTTGACCTCCCTCTTTCATTTAACTTGTGCTGGGGGCTGTGGAGGTGTTGAGAGCAGGTTAATCCCAATGGGGGCTGGTGTTCCTGTGAACCTTGGCTGCTCATGGCATCTGTGTCCTTATTTGGTATCCTTTCTTGGTTGTCCATAAAAGACTCCTCTTCAGAGGCTGAGGTTTTAGCACCAATATTATGCTCAGCATCACTGCCTCTAGCACCCTCACGGGGAAGACTCCGTGATCGAATACGGCTGCTTGCCGCAGTAGTAAACATGGCGTTGCCGTTGTCTGCCAACACAGAAATGTTGCCAGCAGAATGAGAAAGGGAAGCTACAATGCTCTGGCCTCTCTGAGCTCTGATTCTCCTTCTGGATGGAGCAGCAATAAGAACTTCCTCAGTTTGGCATTCAGAGTCCCTGGTCCCCGACCTCCTATTGACATTACTGGAGAAGTCTGGATTTGCATGCACAATCACATTCCGTTCCCTGGCCACTGGTGATTCATCAGAATCTAGGACACATGTAAAGCACAGTGAGATACTTTAGACATCTGCAGACCAAGGACTTTTCTTTGAGTAGCCCCCACAATTTCATTATTGTATTATAACTGTGGGACCCCCTTCTTAAACTAAGTTCCCCCAATTATTGAATAAATAACTGAAATTTGAGCCTAACAATCTTTATATAGCTATGTTTTATTTTCCTCAAAATAATTCCGTACATAAAATTATGTGAAAGATTCAAATTCCTCATGGAAAATGTAAAAATGTACTCCTAGAAAAATCTTAGTTTTTAAATCCTTTATGAACTTTTCCTTTCTCATTCCACATCCATTTGCAAGATAGCTAAACAGTGTCACTTTAAAATTTGTTTAAAGTAAAATATACTTTATCATGTCTATCATATGACCCATCTTTACTTCATCGTCTCAGATGGTCCGAGCTTCCTAAATTCTACTTATTAGCAAGTCAGAGCCACAGATGAACATGTAAAGAACTAAAACTCTACTTCTCCGTAAATGATCTCGTAATAAAAGAAACAAGAGGAAGAGACACTAAATGAACTGAGCAGATAAGGTAGAAAATGTCCTTGTAGTCGGTTTGTTTGTTTTAAGTAGGACATCAACATTAATGCTCAAGAGAATTTCTAAAGTACAAAGTTAGATATTATGTTTATCTGATAGTTTATTTTCTACAAGTAGTCTCATACCCCATCTGAAGATACTCAATTTATAAGAAAAGCATTCTACTGAATCTAGTTACTTTTAATACCAACTATGACTTTATTTTTTTTTTAATTCTCTAACTATGACTTTAACAAAAATAGCTTTTAAAATGTGAACTGATTAGATTTAAATGGTGAGGAATGAACATGTGTATTTATTTCGCTCAGTAAAACCTCACCTCCACAATCAAAGCACAGGGCTCACATGAATAATGTAGTCTGGTTCCAGTGATATAAACAACAACAAAACAACACGACCACTGCAAAACTCTCCAACCACAAAACCTTGAGCATTTCCTGAAGAAACTACTGGAAAGCAGACTGCCACCGCATACCTCAGCACCTGAAGGCAGCTAGAATGTTAGCCATTACCACTTTAATTCATACCACACCTATTTCTTGCTGGACTCTTCTGGGGATGCCAGAGATGGTTTTGCGCCTCCTCAGTTTCCGTCTCCGCTGTAGTACAGATTGCGAATGAACAAGAGAGCAGCGTATACTAGCCTCTCTGTCAAAACCAACTCCTGCAACCCACAAACAGGTCTCATTAGCCTTTATACATGGTAAACACACATTCATTTGGTTGGAACACAGTGACATTTATTGATTGGAAGTAAGTGAAGAGTTTGGATTAAGGCTGTGGGCAAATATAAGGGAGCCCTTACTTAGCTCTTATCCAAATTGTACTGCAGTACGTTAAGCTTTACTTCTAAAGGCAGCTCTCCTCAGCAGCTTACGCTGCCAAAAGTTACAGAACCCAAAAAAGGAAAATGGAACAAAAGGAAGGCAAACTAAATGGGGGGGGGGGGGGAGGAGGGCGAGGAGTTTAGAAGGGAGAGAATAAATGAGTCCTTAAAAGCTCAGCACCTTTAATCACGGCTACTGCTTGCTCTATTTCTTTGCTCTCTGATGCTGACACCTTTTCAGAGAATAGCAGTAGCCAAGATGTTAACCTGGATCAGTTCAGCTAACATATTCTGACCCATTTTTTTCACTAAAAGAGCCTTTTCTTTTCCCTTTCCCTCACCCCCTACAATGCCACTGGGAGGAAAATCAGCAGTCTGGGGGATTTTGTGAACAAATAAATTCCCCCTGTTTTATTTCCATTTTTCTAAATTGACAGATTCTTTTTTTGGTCTGGGTTTTGATATCTAATAAATATTAATAGTTATAATATAAGGCAGAAAAAAATAGAGAACTTATAAAGAATCTGTCGACTCCATCGAATATAAAACTGAGTTCCAAAGTTGGGAAGGTACACATTAAAAACAAACAAGCAAAACTCCTTGAATACCAAAACTAAATATCATGTGTGTCTATTTTAGGTTCTATCCAAATTAGAAAGGTAGAGGTAGAGACCTATATTCTATCAGCAGGACATGTACCAAAGTGTTTTTGGCCATTGATAGCCATAATATTGTGGATCAGAATCTAGTCACCTCATCAGCTGTATTCAAGGCTGGAAGTAGAGCAGGACGTCAGCCTGATCTCTTGTTCTCACTTCAAATACGGTTTGCACTATACATTGAAGTAGTATCAACATCATGGCTGCCAACAGTGTGCTCAGAGCTCAATTTGAAAAATCCATTGTAATACAATAATGGGAATCATACAATAAAGGACCTTGAAGGTCATTAGGATCTATCCCTTTATTTTTTTAAATGAGGACCGGAGGGCCCCAAGAATTCAACTTGCACAGGGTCACAGGCATTCTGGACTCGAGATTCAGCACTGTAGAGAGTGATTTATACAATGTTGCAAGATGTTAATGACATTTTCCTTTCAAAGCCCCCCCAAAAAATAAAAGTCCTTTCTGGCTAACCCCCTGTGCTCATTTTAAAATTGTAAAAAACATAATAGTGCACACATGCATTTTTACATTATACAATCATGTAAATCATTCAAAAATTACTTTCTTGTAATCAGTAGTTTTACTTTAAAAAAGAAAAAAAATAACGCTTAATTCCATTCACTAATGTAAGCTGATGATTCTATCAGTTCAAAAGTTCTAGTCTAAAAGCTGTAAGTTAGTGTAAGAGGTCACTGGTGATCTTTTTCAGCAGCTAAAATACCCTGATAGATCCCATTAAGGTTACTGAAAAGTGGATAAGTGCACATTCCTGGGAGCATTCATCTTCCTCAAGACTGTGCAGGAAGAATAGATAGATCATCATGAAAACTAGTTGAGAGAAAGAGAATCAGAGAGAGACAGAGAGAGAGACAGAGAGACAGAGAGACAGAGAGAGAGAGAGAGAGAGAGAGAGAGAGAGAGACAAAAAGACAGAGAGAAAGAGACAGACAGAGTGACAGAGAGAGAGAGAGAAGGCTAGTGCAAGCCTGCTTGTCTCAGAGCATCACGCCTTAACCCCAATTTAGTCACATGCCACACCAGGACAAAAATGCAGCTTATTGGGGTTCTTTATTATACTTTGAAACTGAACCACTAGTAAAATTAAAAAGGGAGGGGAGACACAATGGAAACGGGTGTTTGTTTTCTGAATTGGGAGGTTTGAGTAATTAAAAAGCTTTCCACTCAGATCATCATATTCAACTCTGGGTTTAAAACTGCCACTGAAGAACTCCCAAAGGACTTTTTTTGAGTCAACCTAAGATTCAAAAAGGGAAAATGGAAAGCAAAAGAAAAAAAGGATTTGGGGTTTTGGAAAAGAATCCAACCTGCACATACGAAATACAAAAATCTTTAGAGGAAATCCAATGCAGCATTCTATAAGGGTCTCCAGAAGAAAGCAAATATAATCCTACCTTTATGTGGACAACATGAAAACAGATTTTATGGGGAGGTCTCCATCACCATTACTTGCAAACTGGGTGTTTGTTCCTTTTAACTTGCTGTGTTACACATGATTATCACATGATTAGCCACTGCAAGTTTTCTCAATTATTTCAGTCAGCCTAAGGCCAGAGCTATTTGATGATGTTCCTCCCCACCCTTGCAATCCCACCCCCGCAACAAGAACTGTTCATAATTTACATCACAAATGACACACTGTAACACACACACATTGATTTTAGATCATATGAAAAAACATCTTCTGGCTTAAAGCTGCAAATCTAATTTTACCACCACATTAGTTTTCATTGGTTACATACTAACAACGCCCAAGTTTAGATCATGTTCACCACAAAATATTCCTGTATTAAGTAAAAGCAACATAAGAGAACTGTACCAGTGACATTGATGGGGATAATGCAGGAAGAAATCACTTGGGCATCTTGTTTCATTTTCTCCTCTGGAGTTGGGAGAGGTAATGCTTTGCTCCAATTGGTTTGTTTATCCAGTGTTGAAGGGATGTTATGTATTGGATTTTTTGGCCTCTGTCCTAACATGACATCTGTATCCTCGTCCTCTGGGGGATGGGACTGTAAATGAATACATTTAAAATAATTTAAATTTAAACACAATCAGATATTACAAAAGATTCCATTATTTCATTAATACCAAGAAACATAAAAGAGCACAATGATTGCTTTCAGGAGGAAGAGGAAGATGAAGAAGAGTAATTATGAGATATGTCACAAAGATTTATAGTATTAGTTCAGTAGTCAGTCAAGAAACATGAAAAGAAAAAAATAAATTTCCTAAATAGACATGCTTTTTAGAGCAGATTAAAGTTTCAAGAAAGTATCAGAAGATGAAAATATGCAGCCCAAAGAACTAACGCTTCAAAAGAAAAGGTGAAATTACAACTCAATTACACATTCTATGTTTTGGATTTATTTTAGGAAACTGAATATTACAGATTGAAATATGGTCATAAATGAGTATAAAGAATTATTGGAGCATCCAGATAGACTAGGGCTCAAAGCTAAGTGGATGTTAAGTAAGTGCCTGTGGAAAAGGTTTAGAATATAGGCTAGAAAATCTAGGGTTGGGCTGGCATTCTAAGAAAACACTATCAGAGTAAACAGGCCACAAAATCCAAGAAGCCAGATTAAACACTAACTTAATTACAGGAGTACAATTTAGGCTAATAACCTCAAAAATTAACATGATCTTGGGATTGTGAACTTCACTCAGTAAGATGTATAAGTAAAGAACATTTTTTGTCTATTAGAGTAGAAAGTATAATGTTATTGGGGGAAAATATTCAGATGTGTTTCTTTGTCAAATTCAGGAGAAAAATAAAACACTTCCAGCTTGGGCTCTTAACAGCTTTCAATGTTTTCTGTGCAAGTGGCCACTAGAAGTTCTGCATTAGGCAATTTTCTGTCTACTTTATATGTTACAACTGCTGTAGGGTTAGGTTCACAAGGCCAACTTTCTAAAGCTTCTTGTCTTTGGCTGATTGTTTTCATTATCGTGTCTCATTTTATTTTTGAGAGGGACATGGCATAAAATACATTTTTCCCTCCTCTCCTTTCTATAGTACAACGTTAGTAACAGCCCATTCAGTATCAGAATTGAATGATTTTTCTTTTTTTGGTCAGGCTTCTTCCTTACACATGTATTGGAGGGTCTGTATCTTGAGAAACTAACATTTCTTAAACCCATTAAAAACATTAAAGTCACTTCTGTAAACTAACTTACAGTGTTCGCTTGCCTTGTCAGAGGTTTCTGCAAAGACCCCTAACATACACTAGAAGATATTTCCCCCCTTTAAAGAAAGAAAAAAGTTTTCTTCATGTACATTTTAGTGAAACATTTGCAACCTTCTTTCTCTCTGGAGCTTTTCTGCAGATTCCCAGCAATGTGAATAGCTCAAATAAACTTCAAGCACAAAAGACTGTTTCCTAGGTTACTTCCAAAAAGAAAAAAAAAGTTTGTTGTATGTAAAAAAAAAAACCCACAGAGAGACCACATTTTGTTGCTGGTTCCTTCCTTGAATAACAATGGACTACAGGAACAAAGGAAGAATTAGGACCTGGCTACACACTCTGACTCCCTGCCAAAAGTCCCTTTTATATAGTAGTGACAGGGACAACTGGCCAAAGAATCCTTTTGTTCAGATTTCATTTTGATTTGAGTAGTTCAACTCCTTCAGGTCTGGTAAGCATAGGGCAAGTCAGAATTTTATTTCCTCATAAACTGTAATATCTAAAGGTAGCATCAAATCATGACTTATCCTGGGCCAGTCCCTCACATCTGCTCAGAAAGGAATGAAAAAGTAATTCAAGTCTCTTTCCTTCACTTTATTTACCCATATTAAGGACAGCATCACTTTTTTTTTTTGGATTGACAAAACTGTTGCAGACACTTAGTTAAGATTTTGCAGTAAAGTTAAAAGGAGAGAAGTAAGAGTTAAAAGTGTCAAGCTGACAGGAAGGCAGTGAATAAGGAGACAAGGCTGTGAAATAATGCAGGGTGTCCAATACCTTTCTACTCCAAGGGGTCATGTGGCAACACTCAGTGGGGGAAGACGAGCGGGTGCTGTGAAACTATAAATGTGAAATTTAAGAAAAAAACAAAAATAAAGGAAAAATTTAAGAACATACATTAACATAAAATACCTCTGGTTAAGCCAAGTGTATGACGTTAATGAATGGGTCCACTACTATAAGAACTTTTTAGTGAGAACTATTAATTAAATGTCTTCACTTTATACCTGAGAAATTTTGCACATACTCCAAAAAAAAAAAGCAAAATTCTCTAAATGCATGGTAATTTGATAATTTTAGAAAGACAGAATCATTTCTTTGATTCCCTGAATGTTTTTATTTTGGGGATTTTTGGTCAATGATTTTTGTATCCAGCTTGCTCAGAATCCATCTATTTCATAGACTATGTTTAAAGAATAATCTGTTAACTGGATTCTCCTTTTCAAAGGTTACAGGTAACATATGGAACTGAAGTTCCTTAATACCATACTAGCTTAGCTTTGCATTAGATTATGACACCTACCATTACAATATGGAAAGGCAAACATCAATACGGTAAGAGACTGATTCAATACCCCTGGAGATTACAGATAGCTCATAATTTCAGGTAATTCTATCCTATGGCTATAATTTAAATACCGATTTAAAACTAGAAGAGATGTACCCAAGCTCCTCATTTTATAGATAAGAAAACCAAAATCCGCAGAGTAAAATGAGCTGTCCAACATCATATAGGTAGTGAATAGAGCTGGGATTTGAACCCAGGTCTGCTGACTCAAAATTTAATGGTTCTTCCTACTCTACTGAGGCACCTCAGTGTAAATACAAGCTAAACAAAAACATTAACAAAACAATTACACTTTTCTAGTCTTTAAAAGCAATAGCAGCGATCTATGGTAGATCACGCCTGAACCTTCTTGAACTTGAAGCAGAACTATGCGACTCTTAGATATCTCAAGGCTTAATTCCTCTGATATTCTCAAAATTCTAACTGACAGAGCTGGCTCAGTAATCATTAAAATTAAAGCAAATATTATGTCCCCAAATCCATTAAATCTGGTTTAGTCTCTGGATCAGATTTAAGTAATCTTCTACAATATGTGGTTTTCCAACAGGTCAAAGTATGTCTTGTCTCCAATCTCATATCTCCAATGACCTATTAGTTACCTTAAACTGGATGCTTAGTAAACATTTTAAAACTCATATGTCCAAAACAGAACTCATTATTTTCCCCCTTAAACCTTCCTACCTTCCCTGTTGCTATAGAGGGCATCCTCCCATTCCCTCAGGCTTGAAACCCTAGAGTCATCCTGGAATTCTCACTATGTCTCACTCTCCATCCGCTAGCTATTGCCAAGGCAATAGATTTCAACCTTTGCAGCATCTCTCAGATATATTCCCTTCTCTCCTCTGATAATGCCACCACTCTAGTGCATGCCCTCATCACCTTACTCCTGGACTACCGCAATAGCCTGTGGTAGGTCTGTCTACCTCAAGTCTCTCCCTATTCAAATCTATCATTCAGTCACTAAAGTGATTTTCCTAAAGTGCAGGCTCAATCAGTTCTCTCTCTCTCTCTCTCTCTCTCTCTCTCTCTCTCTCTCTCTCTCACACACACACACACACACACACACACAGAGTCAGTAAACTACAGTACCTCCTCCAGTACAGAATCTCCCCCAGTATCAAATACAAAATTCTGTTTGGCATTCAAAGCCCCTTTTAACCTAGCCCCATCTTACCTTTCCAGTCTTCTTTAAAAAAAAAAGTTTATTTTTCCCCTAATCACATTTTTAAAAATTTTAACATTTTAAAAGAAGTTTTGAGTTCCAAAATTTCTCCCTCCCTCCCTCTCCACCCTCCATCCATGAGACAGTAAATAATCTAATATATGTTATACATGTGCAATCATGTATAACATTTCCATATTATTAATTTTGTACAAGAAGACTCAAACCAAAAAAACAAAAAGAAAGAAAGAAGGTGAAAAATAGCATGCTTCAGTCTGTATTCAGACAACATCAGTTCTTTCTCTGGAGGCAAATAGTATGCTTCATCATTAGTCCTTTGGGATTGTCTTGGATCATTGTATTGCTAAGAATTGCTAAGTCATTTACAATTCTTCATCATGCAGCATTGCTGTTACTACTACAAAGTTCTCCTGGTTCTGCTCACTTCACTTTACATCAGTTCATGTAAGTATTTCCAGGTTTTCTGAAAACATCCTGCCTGTCATTTCTTTTTTTTTCTTCCAGAATTTACTTATTTATTTTTCCTTTTCAACATTCATTTCCATAAGATTTTGAGTTCCAAATTTTTCCCCCTCCCCCCACCCTAAGATGGCATGCATACTGATTACCCCTTCCCCCAGTCTGCCTTCCTTTCTATCCCCCCATCCCTCCTCTTATCCTCCTACCTCTTAATTTCTTGTAGGGCAAGATGGATTTCTATACCCCCTTGCTTGTATATCTTTATTTCCTGGTTGCATGTAAAAGCAATTTTTTAACATTTGTTTTTAAAACTTTGAGTTCCTAGGGGTAGCTAGGTAGCCCAGAGTAGAGCTCAGACCCTGGAATCAGGAAGATCTGAGTTCAAATCAGACCTCAGACACTTAACACTAACTAGTCATGTGACCTTGGGCAAGTCACTTAACCCCAATTTCCTTACTTTCTCCCCTCCAAAAAGCAAAACCAAACCCTAAACTTTTAGTTCCAGATTCTCTCCCTTCTTCCCTCCTCACCTACCCCTGTTGGGAAGACAAGCAATTCAATATAGATTATACATGTGTAGTTAAGCAAAACATTTCCATAGTAGTCATATTGTGAAAGACTATATTTCCCTCCATTCTATCCTGCCTCCCATTTATTCTCTTTTCTCTTTTGACCCTGTCCCTTTTCAAAAGTATTTGCTTCCAACTATCCCCCTCTCAATCTGCCCTCCCTTCTATCATCTCCCCCATCTTATCCCCTTCCCCCCTACTTTCCTGTAGGGTAAGATACACATGTATGTTATCCTCTCCCTAAGCCAAATCCAATGAGAGTAAGGTTGACTCATTCCCTTTCACCTCCCTGCTTTTCTCCTCCATTGTAACCGCTTTATCTTGCCTCTTTTATGTGAGTAATTTACCCTATTCTATCTCTCCCTTTCTCCTTCTCCCAATATATTCCTCTCTCATCCCTTCATATTCAACTCACCCTATGCCCTCTTGTCTACATATATATATACATAAATAAGTTCCTTATGATTTCTCTTTCCCTTGATTATTGTATTTGAAAGTCAGATTTTCTGTTCAGCTCTGGTCTTTTCATCAAGAATGCTTGAAAGTCCTCTATTTCATTGTCTATATTTTCCCCGGAAGTATCATACTCAGTTTTGCTGGGTAAGTGATTCTTGGTTTTAATCCTAGCTCCTTTGACCTCTGGAATATCATATCAAGTCCTTAGATCCCTTAATGTTGAAGCTGCTAGAGCTTGTGTTATTCTGATTGTGTTTCCACAATACTCAAATTGTTTCTTTCTGACTGCTTGTAATATTTTCCCCTTAACCTGGGAACTCTGGAATTTGGCTACAATGTTTCTAGGAGCTTTCTTTTTGGAACTTTTTCACATGGTGATTGGTGATTTCTTTCCATTTCTATTTTGCCCTCTGGTTCTAGAATATCAGGGTAGTTTTCCCTGAGAATTTCTTGAAAGATGATGTGTGGGCTCTTTTTTTTGATCATGGCTTTCAGGTAGTCCAATAATTTTAAAATTATCTCTCCTGGATCTATTTTTCCAGGTCAATGGTTTTTCAAATGAGATATTTCATATTGTCTTCCTATTTTTTCATTCTTTTGCATCTGTTTTAAAATATCTTGATTTCTCATAAAGTCATTAGCTTTCATTTCTTCCATTCTAATTCTGAAGGAATTTGTTTCTTCAGTGAGCTTTTGGATCTTCTTTTCCATTTGGTCAATTCTGTTTTTTAAGGCATTCTCCTCCTTGGCTTTTTGGACCTCTTTTGCCATTTGAGTTAGTCTATTTTTTAAGGTGTTATTTTCTTCAGGTTTTTTTGGAGTCTCCTTTAGTAAGCTGTTGACTCGTTTTTCATGATTTTCTTGCACCACTCTCACTTTTCTTCCCAATTTTTCCTCTACTCTTACTTGATTTTCAAAATCCTTTTTGAGCTCCTCCATGGCTTGTAACCAATTCATATTTTTCTTGGAGGCTTTTGATGTAGGAGCTTTGACTTTGTTGTCTTCTTCTGGTTGTATGTTTTGTTCTTTGTGACTAAAGAAAAATTCTGTAGTCTGATTTTTTTCTCCTGTGTTGCTCATTTTCCCAGCCAATTACTTGACTTTTGAGCTCTTTGCCAAGGTAGGACTCTGCTTCCAGAGTGGAGAGTGCTCTGTTCTAAATTTCTGGGGTTTTGCATAGCTGTTGTCAGACCTACTTCTAGGCACCTGTAAATTTTCAGTTTTTCTAAGGTGATAATATCAAAGAGAAGTGTTTACTCCTCACCTGGCCTGTGGTCTAGTCTGTAAATGACCACAAGCACTCTTTTCTGCCCCAGAATTGTGAGGAGAACTTCCTCTACCCACAGCTACCACAAGCTCTGCCACACCAGTGCTCCTCTTCACCCCAGAACCATCACCCAAGACTGAGACCCAGATCCAAGCAGGGCAAAGCAAGAAACTTCTGCCTCAGTGCCAGCAAAGATATCCCTTCAACTGCCCTCTGTTCAGTCACTTGGTCCCCCTACCATCTGTGGGCCTGGAGCTCCAAAAGCAGCAGCTGTCACTGCTACCTCCACCACCCTAAGGCTGGGGCTAGACCATGCTCTTCTCTCACCCAGGTTCAACAGAGTTTCCCCACTGACCTTTTACTTTGTCTTTGGTGTTTGTGGGTTGAGAAGTCTGGAAACTGCCACAGTCCCCTTAGGCCTGCTCTCGCCCAGTGTGTGCTGGCATGGCCGATGTGGGGCTGCGCTCTGCTCCCAGCCTGGTGAGATAGACCTTTCCCATCAGCCTGCCAGGCTGTCTTCAGCTGGAGATGTATTTTACTCTGTCATTTTGTGGGTTCTATAGCTCTAAAATTGGTTTAGAGTCCATTTTTGCAGGTATTTGAAGGTAACTGGGGGAAGAGCTCAAGAAAGTTCCTGCCTTTGCTCTGCCCTCTTACCTTTCCAGTCTTCTCACACCTTACCCCCAACTTGTATTCTTTAATTCAGTGAAACTGGCCTCCTGGCTGTTCCATGAACAAGACGATCCATCTCTCAGCTCTGGTCGTTTTCTCTGGTTGTCTCCCATGTCTGGAATGCCCTCCCTCCTCTGATCTACCCACTGACCTCCCCGGCATCCTTTCAAGCTTCAGCTAAAATCCCATCTTTTATTGGAAACCTTCCTTTAACCCTTTTTAATCTAATACTTTCCCTCTGTTAATTATTTCCTATTTATCCTATCTGTAGTTGGCATTGTATATATTTGTTTGCATGTTACCTCCCCCATTAGATTGTAAACTCCTTGAGGGCAGGTGTTGTCTTTTGCATCTTTTTGTATCCCCAGTACTTAGCACAGTTCCTGGAACATAGCAGGGATTTAATAAATATTTATTAATTGATTGACTATACTAGATTACTCGTTGTTTCTGGCACATGCCTCACACTTTTTGGTCTCCATGACTTTGTTCATTCTATTCCTTCTGTGTGGGATATTATTCTTTCCCTATTCTTCCTCTTCCCTTCCACCTCCCTCTCCATCTCCCTACATATTGGTTAACTCAAGTATCAACTCCATAAAATCTTCCCTCATTCTTTGGTCTTGTCTTCCCTCCATCCATCTAGTTTGGTAGTTACCTTTTCCAACATGACCTCACAAAGCATGTTCTTTGAATCACTCTTATACATTTAGCATTGTATTGCTTTGTATTAAAATCAAATGAGTGTGTTACCATACTATCATTGATTTATAGCTAAAAAGAAGGAACATCAAATCCATTTTCCTGATCAGAAAACTGAGATCCACAGAGGTTCAGTGAGTTGTCCTAGATCACATAGTTGCAAAACTGAGATTGATTCTGGGCAACTAGGTGGCACAGTAGATAGAGTGCTGGGCCTGGAATGAGGAAGACTCATCTCCCTGAGTTCAAATCTGGCCTCAGAAACGTACTAACTGTGTGACCTTGGGCAAGTCACTTAAACCTGCCTTCTTTAGTTTCCTGATCTGTAAAATGAGCTGGAGAAGGAAATGGCAAACCATTCCAGACAAGAAAACCTCAAATGGGTTCATGAAAAGCCAGACATGACTGAAAAATTACTGAATAACAACAGATTTCTGTCTCAATCCTACACTCTTTCAACATACTGGATTATGGTAATATAATGTATAGCAATACACAGACAGATGGATAGATAGATAAATATACACAAAACTCGAATTAGGGGGAAAGACTGGCTTATTTACAGCATTCATATCCTCCCTAGGCCTTTTCTTTCCCAGTCTAAACACATGAGTTCCTCCAATTTACTTTCTTATAACATGGACTAACAGTCCTTAACCAGGCTGGATGCTTTCTTCTCTGGGCCCTCCACTTTATCAGCGTCATTCTCAAACTGCAGTGGGACATAATTTTCCAGTAGTGATCTGACTGGGATAGAATACAAGAGGACTACTAACTCCTCATTCCTCAAAGCTGTGCATTCGTTAGATCATGTTCACATAAGTACCTTTCTTTATGCAACAGTTATAGTACATAAAAAGGTATATATTAATAAAAATTTTGCAAATCGAATTAAAAATTTAATGAAATACTATTATGAATTCTTTTGCAGAATAAAAAAAAGATTCTTGTGTCATGTTAATAATCATCCCTCTATCTATATTTTGTAAAAATCCATGTTTTCCCAAGTTGGGTTCGTCTAAAATAAAGTCCATACAATATGCATTCTGTAATCCTCTCCAAGGTGGGGACCATATCTTCTCAAATTTACCTGTGTGTGCATGTTAAATTCATTGCTGTGAATGCCAAGAGACTGACTAAATTATTTTACTGAACAGTATAAAATACAGGTCTGTGTCATAGTTAAGCTCAGAAAGTTTAAGTATCACCCTTTTATTTCTAGGAGAAGATAGAAACTTCTCTGTGTGATAATTAAAGCCGTTTATAATCTGGTTCTAGGGCAGATAGATGATTTAGTGGGTAAAGCATTGCACCTGAAGTCAGGAAGACCTGAGTTCAAATCCAGCCTCAGACCCTTAGTAGCTGTGTGACCCTGGGCAAGTCACTAAACCCTGCTTGCCTCAATTTCCTCATCTATAAAATGAATTGGAGAAGGAAATGGAAAACCCCTCCAGTATCTTTGCTAAGAAAATCCCAAATGGGATCACAAAGAATTGGACATGACTGAAATGACTGAACAACAACAACAACATAATCTGCCTTTCCGGACTTTTTCCGTATTATTCCCCATGATGTGCTTACTTTTCATTCCCACTTAATTACTTGCTCTTTCTAGTGCACAACATTCTATCTCCCACGTCTAGACCATGCCAGGAGTGTAACCCTTCTTTACCCCATCCCACTTAGAATCCCTAGCCTCCTTCAAAGCTCAGAGCACTATTTCCTGATCCCCCAAGGTTGCAAGTACTATTACAAATGATTTTGTATTCACTTGGAATATATTTTGTGTTTACTTATCTGTTTACAGGTAATATCCTCCCAACAGAATGTAAGTTTCTTAAAGACAGTGGTGGTGACTGTTTTGTCTTTGTATCCTCAGAATGGTACCTGGTGATTGAATGAACTGAATTAACTAAGCAGATAACTAGGGGTTGGAAATCTCTTGGCAGTTGCTAATTCAGTTCTTCTACGAGAGGCGTTTGTGTTGGGGTAGCAGGAAGCTGACCTGTAGTCCGGAATTACTGAATTCATTGCATATGTATAATACTACTTGTGTGACCTTAGGCAAGCCAAACACTCAACTCAAACTATGTTTTCAGGATGACATCCTTTGCTACATGCCCTTCATGTTTTGTTTTGTTTTTTTGCTTATTTTTTAAAGGGAGGGGCAGGGCAATTGCGGTTAAGTGACTTGCCAAAGGTCACACGGCTAGTAAGGGAATACTGGAATTTACAATACCTTTGGTCTAAAAGTTCACCACCCTTTATGAACCAGATGAGCAAAATCTAACCAACCCCAGGAGAAGTGGAAATTAGCAGTTACTGATGTCTACCCACCTATTCTCAGGTAGTTATCCTAGATAAGGTATACACATGTTGTTAGTAAATCTGTAAAATAGAGAAGGAAGTTGTAGAAGCCAGCAATCATGATCTCATCGGAGTGAATATGATAAGAGATTGGTAAACACAGAACTAATTTATGTAAAGGGAGGGATTTCCCTGCTTTCACAGAATTCTACCTCATACTCACTTTTCCTTCCCAGATGTCAAAAGAAACAATATTTACATAGGCCTTTAAAGTTTCCAAAGTGCTTTCCAAACATGATCACATCTGAGTCTTATGATAAACCTATGAGGTAGACAATACAGGTAATATTATCCTTATTTTACAAATGAGAAAACCCAGGTTCACAGAAGCTATGTGACTTGTCCATGGTCACACAGTTAATAAATATCAGAGGCAGCATTTGAACCCAGTCTTTCCTGAGTCCAGGACCAACATCCTAACTAGGATTTAATACTACATCTCACTGAGTTACTGCTACCATCTTTTGGCAACAGTTTAACAAACAAATGGAGAACACTGCTCTGGCAAGGGTCAAAATTGAATCAGGAAGAAACATTCTAGCTGGCACCCGTAAAAATCTATTCCCCTCCTGTCTTCCTGATCGTTCCTCTTCCGTCTTCACTATTTATATTTCCAGAGGAGTTTGCATAATAAATGGCAGTAAGGCATCATTCCCATTAACTCTACTCTGTTATTCTCCTGGCAAAATCTTACCTCAACTGCTCTCACTTCATTCTCTTCCCTACTGGTCTGTTCACCTCCATTGCTTTTCTCGGTACCTGAGATAAACCCTATTAAATCTTTGGTCAGTTTGATCCACCAGTGGACTAGCCAGAGCCAGGTTATAGTTCCACTTCTTTCCAGGGTTCAGAATTTCACTTCTTCAATAATGGATTTGTGACCACATTAGTCTGAACCCTGATGAACACTGTAACCCATACATGATTTCTCAAATTATACAATATAATTCTTTTTTTTTTATAATGTGAATTATTTCCCAATCCACAATAGGCTTTCATCTGATGATTCTAACACTTTGTGGGCTATGGTATTCAGGAACAATAGTCAGGAAATATAATTCTAAGCAAATAATAACTCATTATTCTGTAGTAATATTTAACATTTGCTTTAAGGTTTTTTAAAACACTTTCCCCAAAACAGCCCCATCAGGTAGGTAGCCCAGGCATAAGGAGGCTCATTTTACAGAAGATCAAGCTGGAGCTCAGAGCAAGAAAGTGAGCTACTCAGAGCCACAAAACTAGGAAGCATGCGAGTCAAAACCAAACTCAGCAAGTCCAATGAACCAGGCTGCCTCTCACTTTACATACATCACATTGCCTCTCCCAAAGTGAGAGCACTGCCATGAGATAAGAATACTCTAGCTGGTAGTGAAGAAAAGTTATTTTTAAAACTTTATTTAAAAAAAATCATTTATCTCTTTCTTTTTAATGCTACCAACATGCAGGGGTCCATTTGCAGTCACCCAGATCTATAACTTGACATTGAACCCAGAGGAGATGTAGCTATGTGAGTGTGTGTATATACTTGTACAGGTACACATAGACAGAGGGCACAGGATCAATTGAATAGGAAAGGATGATACTTAAAAGGTTGAATTGAGAGATGAGAGAGGTTCTGGAGGAGAAAATGAGGCTGGTAACTCTACACAGCCCTCCCTCCCTCAAATCTAATACATTTACAAGTTATGGCATCACTTTCCTGATGTCATGGTCTGCTTTGAGAATGCAGGACAAATAGCAACCTATGAGTAGTAATAGCTGCCCCGCTAGGGACCCAACTGGCCAGCTTTAGTTGGGCAACATAGCTCCCTCCCTCCATCCCTTTGTCCCTTCCTTCCTTCCTTCCTTCCTTCCTTCCCTCTTGTCTTCCTTCTGTCTCTCCCTTTGTCCACATAGGAAATCATATCCTTACCTGTGAGTGCTCTGCTCCAAGGAATATAAATTTTGATCACTGAAACCTCACAATATCTTGGGATTTATGGGCTACCTTTCTTTCTTTTTTTTTTAAATTAAATTTTATGTTTATTTTTAGTTTACATCATTCATTTCAACAAGATTTTGAGTTACAAATTTTCTCCCCGTCTTTCCCCTTCCCACAACGCTGAAACAGCGATGCCACTGTATACCCCCTCTCCCAATCTGCTCTCTCCTATATCCTCCTCCATTCCTCCTCCCACTTTCCAGTAGGGCAAGATGGATCTCCTTACCCCACTGCCTGTATATCTTATTTCCCAGTTGCATGTAAAAACAATTAAATAAATAAATAAATAATGCATACATATATATAATATGTATTTTAAACATTTGATTTTCAGACTTTGGATTCCAGATTCTTTCCCTTCCTCCCTCGTCACCCACTCTTACTGGGAAGATAAGCAATTCAATATAGGTTGTGCATGTGTTGTTATGCAAAACATTTCCATAGTGGATATATTGTGAAAGACTGACTATATTTCCCTCCATCCTATCTTGCCCCCCTACTTGTTCTATTCTCTACTTTGACCTTGTCCCTTTTCTAAAGAGTGTGCTTCTAACTACCGCCCCCCCAACCTACCCTCCCCTCCATCATCCCCCCTCTCATCCCCTTCCCCCCTATTCTCCTGTAGGGCAAGATACCCTATTTAGTGTGTATGTC